>OX376373.1:7972016-9175349 GCA_947369275.1 Nemotelus nigrinus | reverse complement strand
TAATTTTCCCTCACAGTGTGTGATGTGTGCAATTCGCAGAGTGCTCTCATGATTGCAGCCCAGAATTATCGTCACTTGACTGAAGCGTTTGGCAAATGGATCGGTATTGACTGATAGGAAGACCAACAGGGAGACAGATTCGCAAACGGGAATGTCAATGAAACGATGGTAGTGAGAAAGACTCTGGATAAGAAACTCTTGCTAATTCGAACGGAAAATATTCAAGGGAATTACAATTGCCGTCGAAGCCAGGTCACATCAAGGAGATATGAGGTAGGCTCTTATATTTATGTCCATGGAAGTGATGAAGCCGCTGCAAGAAGATGTTTTTCAGTTTTCATTTTGTCGATAGATAATATAGTCATACCGTTATTATATTAAAATCAAAAAGTTGAAAAACATTAGTTGTTTCATGTATGATGTGGCGGCTCGTCCCAATGTGCACTTTTGCACGTGAACCCCCTCAAAGATATCAATGATCCAAAATTAATATATCTATACATATTGAACAAGTACATTGAACTACATTGGACAATATCTAACTTGTTATGGCAGCACATAATGTTACCTGCCGATCATTTTCCTATCTATTATCCCAGAAACTTTCTATTCCTACGTACAAGCCATATAGTTTTCATATCTGTTTATCTCTACTATCTTCTAGTGATGGGCGTTTCTGTTGTTTTCAAAAAACGAAAACGAACTGTTTTTTTTTCAAAAACAACTGTTTTTTAAAACTGTTTGAAAAAAACAGTTTGAATTAATGAGAGAAACAAATTTGATGCTGTACGACAATTAGAGTTGAGTCGTACTAGGATTTTCACGTACTAGGTATAACTAGTACGAGTACGAAAAAATACCTGTTCCAAATACCTATTTGAAGTATGTACATGTTTACATACAATGCATACGATTTGCAGTAAAGTAATGAAATTGACTAATATGCCCCCCTCCACCCTCCAGACACAACGTTCCCAAGCTAGAATGGTGATGGTGCAAGATTAACTTAAAAGAATACCGAGTCATTAGTCTGTACAGCTTGTTCGTAACTTTCCAATGGTCGGTCATTTATTTGGCAAGTCTTTCTCCAATCTAGGGGCCATCTAAAGAAAAACGATCAAATTCAATCCATTTAATTTGCTTTTCATTTTATTATATGCAAAAAAACACCTCCTGTCGTTCAAGTGACAAAAGTAAAAAAATTACTGAGATAGGACCAACTAATCTTCTTGTCATCTATATGACTTTTCATCGAGCGATCTCTGATACCAAACTTTTCCTGGCTAATCTAAAACAGTCGGATTTCCACTTTGCCTCACTGAAGCATGAAATTTTTATTAAGCAATAAAAAAAAATGTTTCGTTTATTAAACATGCACCCACTAGGGGGCCAACCTCTTCCGTAAGGCTGGGAAGGAGTCCAGGGGCATCTTACCTCCCATGGTCTCGTAAATTTTACAACCCCGTTAGGTATGGAGACACCCTGGTGGCGACCTGCAGTCACGAGGAGGGCCTTAGCACACCCGGAGACGCCAACTGGTGAACCAAAAAGGATCTCAACCTTTTCCTCCTTGGCACTTTTAGTGCCACTTTTAGTTTTTCCACCGGATTTCATTTTGCCGTATCTTCGAAACTAGGCCGCTTTTTCCCAGACTTGTATGGAAATTTCGCCCGAAACAACTCAGAAAGGTGCCCAAATTCATGCTAGATCAAAAAAATTTTTTTGCCAAAAATGGACGTTTTTGCCCAATATCCCCTATCAAAAATTGTTTGCCCTTAAAATATCATTAATTTACTCCCCGACCACTTTCAATCATCGAAAGCGCGGTAAAAGCAGTTTTTGCCAAACTATGGCCAAAAAACCCCTTACTCCCCTACAAAACCGAAATTTTTATACCACAGTAATAGGTCTTGGCCCGTTATGTCCCAAACCACTCTAACCCAAAATTGGCCGATTTTGTCCGATTTCAGCTACTTTTGCCCTAAAAACTTTTTGAATATTTGAATAAAATACTGTTTTCCGCAGCTAAACAGTTTTCCACTGCCAAACAGTTCGTTTTAACAAACGAAAAACGGTTCGTTTGAAAAAAACGAAAAACGATGAAAAACGATTCGTTTTAAAAAAAAACGGTTCGTTTTTAAAAAACGAAAAACGAATCGTTTTGAAAAATCAGTTCGTTTTTAAAAAACGAGAAACGACTCGTTTGAAAAAAACAATTAGTTTGAAAAAAACGAAAAACGATTCGTTTGAAAAAAACAGTTCGTTTTTAAAAAACGAAAAACGATTCGTTTGAAAAAAACAGTTCGTTTTTAAAAAACGAAAAACGATTCGTTTGAAAAAAACAGTTCGTTTTTAAAAAACGAAAAACGACTCGTTTGAAAAAACAGTTCGTTTTAAAAAAACGATTCGTTTGAGAAAAACGAAAAACGATTAGTTTTAGAAAAACGATTGGTTTTATAAAAACTATTCGTTTTAGAAAAACTGTTGGTTTGAGAAGAATGGTCCGTTTTAGAAAAACGATTGACTTTAGAAGAGCTATTCGTTGTAGAATAGTTAGAATAATTGGTTTTCGAAAAACTATTCGTTGTAGAAATACGGTTGGTTTTAGAAATGCTGTTCGTTCTAGAAAAAAAAGTTCGTTTTAGAAAAACTGTTTGTCGCTATTTGGAAAAACTGTTCGTTCGTTTTTTGCAGCCAAACGTTTTTTTCAAACTGTTTGGCGTTTTTGAGCCCATCACTACTATCTTCTGTACTAGCGATCGCACGTGCGATTGTGTGGCTGGAATTAGGGGGCTAGAGGAGCATGCGAGGAAGTGAGGGGTGCATCCATTTAGCTCGTCTCAGTACTAGCAGGGGGTTCACACTCAGAATGTGCGATCGACAAACAATTTGATGCATTTAGACATTGTTGTCGGTGGTCAGTTCCATTCGCTGACTCGTGCTGCCGTTTCGAGCGTTTTACATATAGTATACAATTATGTATGTGGATTATTCTACCCTTCTAAGCATAAAGGTTCTATCTACATTTTAGTACTTTCGAGATATTCAATGATTTGTGTTTTAATTTGTACTGGAGGTATATGGAGAGTGCATTTTTCAATATTAAATTTAAAATACTTCCACAAAAAAATTTTATAGAATGATGTAATAGATTATGTAATTTTTGAATACGGTGTTAACTCAAAAATGAGAAAAATGCAGATAGAGCGTTTATGCTTGCTAGCGCAATATTATAATAACTATTGGGTTTAATTTTACTATTGCCTCTATTTGTGTCTCTATAATTTCAAGACAAATTTGGAATTTAATTCGTGGTAGGTAGAAATAAATTTTGTGAAATGTTTGCTGTGAAATACTAGTAAAATATATTCAGTATTTTAGAAGATTAGTCTTAGAAGAAAGTATATGCTTGGAAATGATTTGGGAGTTTAATTTCTTTTGTTGCCTATTCCTGGCCTTTTACTAGGGTTAGAGCTATAAAACTATATACATTTGAATGTATTGGCAGGTTCGATTGTGCAAAAATAGTCGGAGCACTTAATTAATTCTAAATCACCGAAGGTTTGTGTGTGGATGTATGAAAAATTTTATACAAGAAGGGCTTTACCGTTATTTTTTATAAATTCTGGGATTATATCTAGGACTGATTGTAAATTTTCATAAAATTTATTGATATCGGTGCATCCATTTTGCTGTAATAAACCATGATAAGCCCATCATGGTAAAGACTCACCATGAAAACTCACTGATGAAAATACAATGTTCACTGTAAATATAAGTTTCAAATCTCTTAAATGTCTCGTCAAAATATCACTGTTCAAGGATTTTTAAATCGCCCTTTGAAGAATTTTGTAAGCTGTTATGTTTTTTTATAATATTTTTTTAAAAACTCATTCTAAAGCAGTTTTGCTATGTTTCGGCAAATTAACTAAAACAGATGCAACTCTTAAGAAAAGTGCAAGGTAAATATTCATGTGCCCAATAAATGTGTTTTCTTTTTGTGAACCTCCATAAAATAAGGTTACGAGCCGCCACTGTGTATGATAACAGATTTCCAATTCAATTTTCCCGTTTTCCCTTCAAATATGGTATCATTAATGGAAAGTATTTGCTGCTTTATTTCTTTCGTCCAAACAGTAGCTGTTTGGAGCAGGGCTGTGGAGTCGGAGTCAGGAGTCGGAGTCGAGGAGTCGAACATTTCTTAATTGAGTAGGAGTCGGAGTCGAATCTAATTTTCATCAGCCGACTCCGACTCTGAAATTCATCACCAAGTCTAAAAATTTGTGGACGATTTTTCAATATTTAACTGGATTGGGAAGAAGCTAAAAAACTTCTAGAGTTGCTCTATCAACCTTATATAATGCCGAAAGAATTTCAAGCAGATAACCTTACACCTGGTTCTTTTTTAAAAAAATGGAAAAGTCTTATCTTCCGCCTTTCAAAAATGAATGGAAACTTGGGTGATGCATTAAAAAATTCACTTCTTCATAAAGAAATTTGTCTCTTAGATAATGCTGTCCTTGTAGCTGCTATATATGTAGATCCTTCAGTACGGGTTATCCTGACAGAAGATAAACAAGCGCGTGCTAAAATTGCTTTATGCGAATTAGCTATTCGTATGAAAGGATTGCATACGGAAAGTGAAGCCATGGCTGGACCACAGCAGGGAACCATTCAGTCGTCATCACTTCCAACAAGTACTGAAGTTGATGATGAAGATGAGTTCGAAAAATATTTTGACGAACAAGAACGAGCAAAGCGGCAGCGCTTAAGCTTGGAAAAAAGTAGCGAAGGAAGAAATTCATCGCAACTGGAAGCTTTCAAATTGGACTTTTATAAAGCACTGAATGATGTTGAGAAGTTTGACCGAGCTTCAGAAGTAGAAGATTGTCCCCGACTCAAGGATCTGGGGAACGCTTGTTTTCTGCCCTTAGAATAATTAAATCAAATTTAAGAGGAGTGATGAAACCAGATCTGAATGAAGCAATATTATTTTTGAGAGCTAGCTCGAATTAAGTGTTTCCTGTGTTTTGATATTTTTGTGTGAAACGTAATAAATCTCTTTGCAATACAGCGTAAAGTTTATAATTTGACGTTACTAAAAGAAACAAACTAGTAGGAAAATATGATCTAATTGTAAGATAAAAACGATTTTAACCTTCTGGCCTTAACTATATATTAGAGCTACGAATGTTTGGAGTAGAAGTACGGAGTCGGAGTCGTAAGTTTGGAGTTGGAGTCGTTACTCGGGAGTTGGAGTTGCAGCTGATAGAAGGCTTATGATTGGAGTCGGAGTCCGAGTCGCAAGTTTTTCTTTCGGACTCCACAGCCCTGGTTTGGAGATATATTCATACGCCTCTTAAGCTCTTGCCCCTGATTTTTTCGAATATTTATTTGTTAAAATTTTATTTTGAAACTTGATCCAGAGTGAATTTCTTTTGATTCTTCGGTCCTGGCCTTGGCAAATTTTAATAAAAAAAATATAAACCTCTATGCTTGCTAAAATGAATTTTGTATCCTGTTCTTTATCCGCCGAATTCATATTCTTTCACCTGCTTCTTTTTTCACTCGTACTATTTTCCTCTAATATTGGAAAATACTTTATAAACTACGTAAACGCATGTGATTGGCATTCAGTTCACACAACTGTTTACAAACTATTTAAATTGTTGATCCATATACTCCTTGCACATGAAAACACACATTGACGCCACCCAATATATTGAAAAGCCTTCAATAACAATAAAATCGGTTTAATTTGCTTTGTTATTTTTCCCATCAATATTATTGTTCCAATATACCTCTCAAACGGTCCATATATTGACCAATATCGATATTGCAACAATAATATTAACAGTGTTATGGGGCTCTAAGGTGGCGTCAGCTGTGCTAATGATAGTGTCATTAAGATGTGTCCATCCACTTTTCATCTACACCTGTCATCGAGTTCTTCAAGAGCGATTCCTGACTCTAATTGCGTATGGTAGTAGTGTTGATCGAACCTTTGGCTCGTTTCTGGAATTTGCAAATAGAGAAGGTCTCTACTACAATTCTCTATTTGACGTCATACTCTATTAGTGCATTTTTGTATTAAATTCTACTTCCATATCTCAATTCAACCTATTTGCCACGCCAGTTGGAATAGAGAAAGTGTTTCTAGAACGCCATGAGTAAGGTTTAATTTTTCTACCAGTTGACAAAAATGTTGCGGCCATTTTTCTAGTTGAGTTAGAACTCTCATGATAGAGTTCTGCAGAATGCGTTTAAAAAAGAGGAAGTTTCGTACTTTAATTTTGAAAGATAATAAAAGAATAAAAGTTTGAAATAATAGAAAACAAACCTGTAATAAAAACAGCTAAAATTAATAATCACAAACAATTCACTTAGTCATTTTAATTGGTAAAATCAATTGATTTTGGAATTCGCTTATATTTATTCAATTTCACTAAATAATCAAATTAAGTAATAGCAAGGCATTGTGAGGTTCACTCTCATCTTCCGGTCGATTTTTTTTCTCATTTCCTTGGCTTGAATTGCAATATTTTGCTGTTTTGGCACTATTGGAATGCAACAACGATAAAACAACTAATACCAAACTATCATCTATGTGTATTTATGTATTATTATTGAAATAAAAAGTCAATGTTTACTTGTGTTACTTCAAACTAAAAACAGCTTTTACTAAACTAAGGAAAGAACCAGTCGCATGATATTGCAATGCGGAATATAGCCTCACACTTTTAGTAATATAACTCTTCCTTATAACTTTTTTCGATAGAGTACTTAATTTCTCCAGACGTTAACGTGGTCCTTTTTTGCTGAAACGAAAAAGTTTCAGAAACGTTGCTCTCGGAATACTGAAAAAAAATCTCTCAAAACATGGTTTTGAACTAATACATCCATTTCATGCTTGGAAAAACACACAAAATGTTCGGAAAGTGTCGTAATTTTTATTTTATTGTAAAGATTAATTCTGGCCATTATACGTGAATATGGTTCGAATGTCTTCCACGGAATTCACAGGACTCAATCCTATTGAGGTAATTTTCAATGACTTTCCGGCACATTTCAGGTAATATCTTGGCCATGACTTCACAAATATTGGCTTTCAATTTGCCCAGAGTTTCGGAATTGTTTGCATAAACACGAACCTTCGCGTACCGCCATAAAAAGAAATTCAGAGGTGTTAAATTGCAGGATCATGGAGGCCAATTCACATCAGCCAATCACGAAATTACACGTCTTGGAAATTTCTCTTACAAAAGAGCTCGATTTGCCTGCCTGTGCTACGCGACTTGTTGCCCCATCCTGCTGAAACCACATATCGTCAAGATCATAACCTTCGATTTCGGTCCAAAAATAATCGATAAACATGCGGCCATAGCGGTCAAAATTGACGGTGATGGCTCGTCCTTGATTGTTCTCAGAAAAATACGGCGCAATCACGCCACCAGACCATAATGCCCACCACACAGTGACTTTTTCCAGATGTAATGGCCTATCTACGATTACTTGTGCATTTTTTGAGTCCCATATTCTACAGCTTTGAGACAAAAATCAAAATCAACATTTATAAATTGTACACAATGCACTTGTGTTTCAAACGTGCTTCAATTTCACAGAATATGGACTCAAACTTTTCAAACGATTATTATCTAGTTGGCTAACTTCGAAGCTAATATTCATGGAATTCGTATGAGTGGCAGGAAGGCTTATTATAACCAATCTCTGATTTATAAAAGCTGAACTCATGATTATTATTATTATTTCTTGGCAGAATCAAAAGTCCATTCAAATCAGTTTGCGCTAGCATCTTTCATGCTAACTTATTTGTTCATTAGATACCTCAAGCTGGCACGGTAGATAATTTCACGGTCTGCGCGATCTACACTACTTCGAGTCCAGTGTCATTAACACCGTTAATGACACTGGACTCAGCGAAACGACGACTTGATTCATAAGCGAAACACAGTGCAATGTGACACTTTTCGCCCACTCTTAAGTCTCATTTCACAATTAGAAAATTTTTTGGCAAAGAGAAACCACTTTAAATGCATGTTTTGTATGACGTACTTCATCGGGGACGCCGACACTATCGAAAATCCGTGACAAACTTTGACAAAAACTTTTAAGAATTCCTAGCATAGCAGTATGTATCGAACAAAACTCCGTTTCAACAATCTTGAAAACTCCGCAGCTCGAAAGGCGTTCGCAGGTGATTTCTACACTAAAACAGACTCTACCGCTTGGCGGCCGGAATTTAGCTTCCCTCGCATTGAAACAAACTACTAATCTAAACAAAACTAAAAATCACCGCTAGTGGCAATGATATTTTTCAATCGCCGGATCTAACCATGACAGCCAGTCAGGTGGCGGGAACGCTGCCGCATCGCACAGCATCTGCGCGGAAGCTCATATTTAAATACTTCTTAGTGATAATTATTTGAATGTAAACATAGGGATTTACATACTGCCAATTTTTCGCAAGCTACAGTCCTCAATATAAAGAATACTTCAGTATATGAGTTCAATGTATTGTGCTATATTGCAACAACCTAACTTCTCACCAAGTTCACGCAAATACCGTCACTAAGAATATCTTACTGCATTGCAATTGTTTTCACTTCAAAAGAAGACACTAGCCTGATCTTGCCTCCCTATAAGAACTGTGAATTAACTTACAAAACTACATTTGCTCCAAAATTGAGTAAAATATTTTAGGAATCAGTCTTCTATAATCAACAAGGTAATTTTCTTCAATTACACGCTCATTAAAAAGGTGCCACAAATGCAGCAAAAAAACCGGAAGCTTTCAAAATGTCAATAAATTTGTGTTTGAATTTTATGTCATCTAAAAAATAAAATCATCCTTCTTAAAACGTCTATTTCCATTCTATGAATAATCAAATACCACCAGGAAGTAATAGCAGCTATACAATCTTTCGACAACGTCACTTTTCAAATCCACTTATCTACGAAAGTTTTTTATTTATATTTGGATAGTATTAAACTAACAGCTACAAAAACCACCAAATATGTTTATGATATTTTTCCATACTTAACATTTTTTCCATCGAACCGAGAACTTTATGATACCGCAGGATGACTATCTACTGTAGGTCAAGTATATCCTTTACTGCGCCCGAATATTTTTCCACACCTTACGACCAAACACATTGTCTTGGCGCTTGTTTTGCAAGTTTGTGTACGTGCAGCCAAACAACCTGAAAGCTTCAAGTATCTCCAGATGCTCTAAAATAGATACAGAGTCTCGAAATGTATCGTAAAAACGCTATTGAGTTTTTCCGCTGTTTACCATCCGCAAAGTGCTATTATTTGCTCAGTAGCGTTCTGATACTATATGAGAGTAAAAACTTTCAAACACTCAAACTCAGGTGTTTTCGTAGAGTTTTCAGGAATTTTCGAAAATTATGTGATATTAAAAATGTTGAGCTAGTCCTCGATGAGAAATGAAAGTACTGAGAACTTGCAACAAGTATGTTCGTAAGTACTCGTATACCTATCTGTGGTTCTTGTCAACACTGAAGTTTGCTTGCGTAACTGATGAAAATCGAAGAGAAACTTTTCAGTTTTGTTGGGAAGTTGAGACTAGCTAACAAGACACTGGACTACTTTGGCCATGGAAACACTACGTCGCATCGTTTCAAGTAAGAAAAAACCATAAATCTTGTTTTTATACAAAATATGTCAACAACTTTATTATTTCGTTTCAATTAGTTGATCGATAGATTTACGGTTTACAGTACGAGTAGTAAATTACAAAAGTGAGTGAAAACAATAGAAAATCATGTGCCTGTTTTGCTACCAGGATTCAAGGTGATACACTGCAGCGAGTACACAGTGCAAGGTTGAGGATGTAATGGACTTACATTAATGACGTCTACTAAGTAAAAGTAATTCTAACGTTTATCGCCCGCGAACGCAGCCAGCAAGCAAATAATATACAAGACGAACTAATGAACAGTATTCGCTCTTATAAAATCGGGTCATGATAAAATAGTACATCTACGAGCACTTGGATTTGCAAGGATAATTTCTTCGCTACACATGTATTCATTTTATACGAGGACTAAACTTGTCAAGTAGTTATAAATAAAATAAACCAATAGTGAAAAACAAAAACAAAATACCAACAAGAAACACTATAAACAATTTAACGACGATTAACTCTGAACGGCAATCACATTGGCATCCTGTTGCGAGACTTCGTTTTTACCATCATCATTACGACCGTTTACCATGACGACGGTGGTCCTGCCATTCTCGAGTTCCTGGTCGTCGTCTACTGCTTCATCATCGTCGTCATCTTCATCGTCATCGTCATCAGATGCATCGATTGCATCAATAATGCCACTGCTCTCCTTGTGCGGTGATTCGCGTTCTTCGTTCTCCTCGTAAATAACATCACAATTTGTCGGGATGGTTTTCGGTGGTGGCTTCCTGGGTGATATTTTCGCTTTATCGCCACCCCCGCCGCCATTACGAACCGTAACGGCATTTTCATCTTCACGTTCCATTTGGATTTCCCTCAAACGTTCAGTGAGCGCACACAAATCACGTTCTTGCGATTCGCAACGTTCACGTAACTCGGCGATTTCCCGTAAATCTTCTGGACGGGGCTCGCGACGTTCATAACGCATTCGCATCTCTTCGAATCTGAAATAGAAAAAATAGAGGGAAAAGATTTTAGACAATTGGCAGAAATTATAGTATAGCTAATAGTTTAGCATTAATCTTCAGAATTAACTAGGAAAAGCTGCATTTGAAAGTTGTACACCACACGGGAAGTGCATCGTATTGCTCAAATACAAAGCGCAACCAAAATTTGATGATAAGATTTTAAAATCAACTTACTAGCCCTTAATTTTTAAAACAAGCTAACTTTCCATCAACTGCTTAGCTCAAAAATATTAGTTTAACACGAAAAATTATGTTACAGAAGTAACTGAGGGTGATGCCAACAAAGTACGAGTAATTGGCACAAACCGCTCGATTCAGGATCAACTGCTAGTGTTAGCTCTAAAGACCCTATCCGAATAGTAGCCGACCAGTCTGCTCGTGGGCTGTTAGATTTGCACTACTGTATTGCAAAAAATAAATTGTCCAATTGGAATTGCAGAAAAGGACCGAAAAGATCTAACTGTGAATGACGCTAGGAAAAAAGCTAGTGAAAATGCCCGGTACATCTCCAGTCACAACATTTTGATTTGGAATTGGTGACGCGAAGAGAATTAAGCGTCGAATAAAACCTTTTGAAACACTAGACTAAACAGAGTTACGACTCGCCGCAAGCTTCGTTAGCAACAGACAATTTCATGTAAACGTCAACGGAGCGAATTCACCTCGGGATCCTGTGACATCAGGAGTGCCACAGAGCTCTGTCACTGGACCTGTTTTATACACTATTTTCACTTTTCCAGCAAACCATCTTCAAGTTAAAGTTCTACAATATGCAGATGACACGCTCTTGTTCACGTTGATGATTACTTGGCTATACTTCGATTTTATTTTTATGCATCAAAGTAAATAGCAGTAAAACACAGTTGTCTGGGCTCAAGAACCCTTCCAAGTATCGGCGTCGTATATTGCGTTACCTTGGAGTTGACATGCATGAATTCTTGAATTTTAATCACTATGTCCGACATAGAATTAAAGTAGCCAAGTCCGCATTTCAACGCATAAGGCATCTTTTCGCCAAAAAGATGGCCATGACAACAAAGGCTAAATCCATTTGCTGTAAAACACTCATTCGGCTAATCCTTACATACATATGTATCCCCTATTGTGGATTACCTGTTCCAAATCTGCCATGGCAGAAGCGGGGAAGTTTGAACGGAGAATTCTGCGTTTCTGTACTGGCAGGTTTTACAACCCGGTCGCTAAAAAGTGGCCAAGGAACTCTCTCCTATATCATGAGACAAGACTTGAGCCACTTAGGGACCGGGTTGTGGAACTGACAATAAGATTTTACTTACCGAGAGACAGGCATGTAAACAGACGGATTCAGGATATCGGACACACGAGTGGATCTAATGAGCAATTTATGTGCTCAGCAGAGATAGCAGGGCAACGATGGCTCATTGACATGCAATTGTAGTTAGACATAAATAGATTTAGTGTAGTAAATTGAGTTGTTGTTTAAGTATAAAATAGCTAAGTCAACTCCAGGTCATGTACAACGTGGGTAATATTCTATAAATGTGAGCAAACAAATTAACAAATGATAAAAAATTGATAATTTCTATCCTATAGGAGCCAGGAAGCCGAAATAGTACTGCCGCTAGATGTAAGTTTTTTTAAGTTAAATACTCCTTATTTTAAGTTACCTATGTACAATTAAAAGTTAATAAAAGATTATTTATTATTATTATTATTATTTACTTAGATTAAATGAAAGTTGCTTGCTTAATTCTTGGTAAACGTAGCAGAATTGGCATGAAAACTGTTTTTGCTGGGATGAAGACTCGCTAGTAGCTCTGTATAGGCTACAAATGCCTCCTTTAATTTATTTATGAATGAATCGAGCAAAACGTGATACTGTAAACTGTACGCAACTAATTCTATTAAACATATTTTCCTAAAAATTTATGTTCACTCTTATATTAGGTACCAGTGCAGTCATTAAAAATTGTTACCATCATACATACCCCCCTGTTGGTGTATCGTTTCGGGTCATAAAAGAAATCACAAATTAAATTCAAACAAGTGTGACAATATACTTACAGGTTCGTTAAACAACGACATTTTCGATGTAACTGTTCGATTTCTTGTGAATTCTGCAGATCACGTGTTTCTAGTGTTGTACGTTCGATTTCGAAATTGTTTTTCATCTCTTTGAAATCGCGACTGTGATTTATCTCGAGCTCTCTGAACGTAGGTAATAAGTAACGAAGAAAAAAGAAGAGATAAACATAATAAAATATTGGAGCAAGCGGTTATTTTCAACAAGTTAATATGATGATAGGCTACATTTCAGGTAATATTGAATTCTATTTTAGTTAGTTGTAAACTTTTAAATTTAATGAGTTTATTCTAATTGTTATTTGGTAAATTAATATAAATTTTAGTAATAGATGGAAGTATGCAATTAGTTATTAATAAACATGTCGACTAGCAAAAAGTATCTAAACTGTTATACATTTGCCAGTTTTAGTTACTCTCGTTCAAAAATTCGATGTGACTGGAAAAAATTTTCAAAAAAATTATTATACAAAATACGTCTTACAGTATTTTGTAAAAAGACAAAAAAAGATACTCTTGCATGGTATCTAAATGCCATCAAAATACGAAATAACACCATGAGAGGAGACAACACAAATGGAGAGTATTAAAAAAATGCAACGATGCAAGTGGATGCTGATTAATTCTTAGCCCATTCAGGACATTGAATGATACTACATAGTAGTAAAAATGTAAAAACATTCTCTATCAGCCAATAATTTTTCTATAATGTTTTACAATGCATGCAAATAAGAACGTTTTTGCAACTTCAGGATCATACAGTGTCGTGCAATCAGTCAAACCACAGGAAGAGAAATCATTGAAAGTTGTGAGAAAAGATTTGTTTGAAAAGCCTTGAACTCTAGCAGATTGTTTTGACATTTTCAAAAAACAAAATATTGAAATGGTTTTCAATTTCGGCGAGAAATCGGACTAAATTTGCTGATCTCTCAATTTCTTTTTTTATATTAACTAGACTATAGAATGGGAGCGTGTCCGAAAATTGTGTGTTTGTGTATGAAAAATGTAATTTGTTTTAATGTGAAATTGAAATTTAGAACGCAGAGTGATTGCCTAAAACGTTTTTTGCATTCATCTTTTCTAATGAATTTAAATTCATGTAAAAGATATTTCAACAGGCTTGAATGTGTGAAATAGACAGAACCACTTTTCAATCAGGGCCATTAATATCACGATAGACATTAAAAAACAACACAACATTTTTCATACGAATGAAATTTTGAATTTGGAAGACAATTAACTTAAATTTAAACATTGATACATTTTTTCGAAGACTAAGACATCACCGAAACTTCAATTTGAGACATTTCAATATTTCTGTAGTCAGAAAATTTGTTTTTTGTTTACATGGACAAGTACAGCAGGTACATAGTCTCGCTTACATTTTTCTTAGAAAAAACGAAACGCACAAATCAACAACAAACATATCAAAGCCAAAAGGAATGATTGTGAAAAATAATAAACAAGGAGTGTAGGGATTAAAGGACACGCTCCCTTCCACAGTTTATCGTTGTATCGGAACAATGCAAAATAGTCTGATTGCGGTTGATCCTTTCGAGCTGGATTCGTGAATCCTTGCGATGTGCTTGTAGATGTGCAAAGTTTAGTGATGATAGCCGAATCACTTATAGTAGCGCTGTTGGAAAAAGACAACACAAGACATTGTTTCGTTTCTTGCTTCCGCTTATTGGTGTTGAAAGTAGGTTTAAATTTTGAAAATACAGGTTTCTCATTTCGACAAATTTGATAGGTATGATTAAGTCGAATTCTTTTCTCTTGGCTTTTCGATCAGTTTCTCTCTTCTGTAGTTGATGCGTTTGACAAACAACGTAAATTATAATGATTTATTCTACACAAAAAATGTATTGTTTGACTGATGATTTTCATGTGGTCATTATGTCTCTGAATTTGGATTATATCGAACATAAATTCATGAGTGTCACAACTTCTTCCAAGTCAAGTTCTTAGTGAGTTTTTCGATGTGACGATGAAGGGAATTGTGTGGTTTCATGTGCTGTGTATGAATGTTTTGACCGCCGAACCACTGAGAATCTTACTTGATTCGGTTTTCTGCCTCTTCTAAACGTACTCTATGTCGATTTTCCATGGTTTGCAGGGCTTCCTCTTTCTCAGCTATTAACTTCTGCCATTGTTGCTCTGATGATAAATATGATGATCCCATTTTGGATAAATGCTTACTACGATATTGTACTGGCTGCTTACCCAATTGCTTACGATGTTTTTGTGACATGTCTTCCGCCGCATTCGCCAGTTCTCTGGCGAATTCTTCTTTAACTTGATTCAGACGATCGCGGAATTTTTCTTCCATTTCTAATTTTTCTTTTTCGAATTCGGCTTTAAGTTGATCTTAAAGGAGAGTATCATGGTTGAATATGTTTGTTGTTGACACATTTTGATATACATTACCTGTTAGCATTTCCCTTTTGTCAATCTCACGATTCATTGCTACTTGGTACTCTACATCAGCCCGTTCCAAATGCAATCGTGTTTCTAACAGGGCAGCGTCTGTCTTCTGCTTGAGATTATCGAACTGGTTGCATTTTTGCCTTAAAGCTTCACGTAGCTGCTCAATCTATAATACAAAATTAACATAGAATATTTGTAAGTAAATTTATTTAAGGCATCCTTCCGAACTTACTTCATTTCGTAGTTCTTCTTCGTTGGCATCGTATCTGCATGTCAAAACTTTTATTTCTTCAATGTGTTCCTGTTGTAGTTTATCCAATGCTTCACGTCGATCTTCACCATGGACCATTTCCAATTCATTTTTCAGTCTTGTCATCTCTTCTCTGTAGTACAATTCACAAATGCATGTCATATTAAATACACCACAGGGTTGCCTTAAAATTGTACTTACAAAAGTCTTCTTTCCCACTCGACAGCAACTGTTCCTCGTGCTTCCTCAATTTGCTGGATCATGTGTCGATCTTTGTCATTGATGGCACTGAAAGACACAAAACAATCACAGATACAATTTTTTTTTCGAAATATCGTCGAACCTACTTATCACACTGCATTCGTATTTTACGAACGTTTTTGATCTCTTCTTCGACTTGTCTGTTCGCCGACTCGAGTTCAGCTCGAAGCTCGGCCATTTGCTCGGACATCGAGACCAACGACTCCTGTTGTTCGTTGGTGAGACCACGCAGTTGCTTAATCTCAGCTTCCAACGGAATCAAATGTGAGACGCGTTCGATTTGCTCATTGGCACGTGTTGAGATTTCATTAGCTTTTTCCAAAGCCTCGTCCTTTTCCTTCTTCGCAGCTTCGAGTTTCTCTTTGCACGACTTCTGCAGCGTCCGCATTTTCCACTCAAGATCAAGCATAAGCTGTTCTTCCCTGTCTGAATAGTTCCAAAACCACATATCCGCATTTAGATCCAATGCAATACTTAAACTTCTCTACAAAGATACTCACCAGCATTTTGATTTCGCAGTATCTCGAACTCCTTTTGCCATTTCTGTTCCAGTTCTTTATGTTTTTCATGTGATAGCTTCAGTGCCTCCTGCAGATTTCTCAGTTCCGCGTCCTTTTCTTCGCACATTTTGACCTTATCCTTGCGTATCTGTTCGATATCGCTTTGGGTAAATGCCAGTTGTGTTTGAAGTGCATTTGCCAGATTCTGGGTATGACGATAGTTATCCACGAGTTCAGAGTGTTTGGTTTTCAAATCGTCTAAAAAGACCCCAAATTATTTCCTAACTAATTTCATTAAATTGAACAATGTTGAGTCTCACCATATCGACGTGTCAGTTCATATTCTTTTTCCGAATATTTCTGTTTCAGATCCATTAATTCTTCTTGGAGAATATTTAGCCTACGCCTGACGCAGGCATCTTCTTTATTTGCGGCTTGGAGCTCACCCTGAAGTCCTGTGAAATCAGTGAAATGACAAAAGTTTACGTTAGTCTGAAATTTGAGAGAACTCACGATCAACATTCCACGACTTGAAAGATAACTCCTTTTCTAAACTATCAATTTTCGCTTGCAATTCGTTGATTTTCGTCTGTGTACTTAAAATAATTTTCTGGGCTTCTTCAAGTTGTGCACTATAACGTGCTTCTTGATTAACTAAATCTCGCCTAGAAAAATTAAAAATCATTGAAATTACATCATATAAAAAACTATGTTAAATATAAAGTAATAAAAAAATGAAAAGTAGATATTCTGTGCTTGCATTAGAAGTTATGATGCCCAGCCAGATGCTTGGAAAAATTGTAAATCGTTAAGTGATTCAACATAGTCTTAATCTATCAACATTTTAGAAATATTTTGAAAATTAATATCCGGGTCTCAGAACATGCTGAAGTATCCATTGAGATGAAGCATTTAATGCCATTTTCGAGCCGGGACTCTCCCGTCCCTTTCAAACATTAGTTGAAAAGAATTCACTTCCTGGGGCTGCTAACAAAGTATTTAGAAAACTTTGTAGAAGCTATTGAACCAAATTGGTTGTTCTTGGAGCTAATACCAGTTACTCCTTCACTTCTCCATCTCACTTTTTTTGAGCGTTTTTTGGTTTAGCGCTGTTGTAAATTTTGTGATATTTTCAGCTGAGACCGCTTCCTCTAGATGAAAGTCAGGCAGGGTTTGTGATCGTATTGGGTCCCGACCATTTGGGTCTACTAAGTTTAATTGTTAGCTACTTCAACTACAACACTCTCAGTGGGCGAATGCTCTCTTCTTCAAGAATCATAGTAACCATATAAATTGTTGCCTCCTTCCTTGTATCTCTGAGCTTTATGCTTTTCCAAAAGTTTGCACTGTTCGTTCTAAACATTAAGATCCGACAGCTAATAATAATAATAAGCCAATTCATTTCCCTTTCCGTTTAACATAGAACTTTCGAAAGCATTCTAGCTTAGTATTTTCATATAGTGAAGGGGATCTTTTATTTAGATGTCTTTTATTAAGAAGAGGAATGACTCATAGGGATTAAGTGAGAGAAAACATAATCCAAAAATCTTCTTAGCTTTAGATCTTCTTAGTCAAAGACCCTAATGAGCTAAGCTAAATGGTCAATGGACAAATAACAGCTTGGAAACGTTGAAGGTTTTGGTATTAATTCACTTTCGAGCTGCTTGGTAACCCGATTCCCATACACCTCGCATATGCAGGCAGATGTTTGGCCTTCATGATGCCACAAACTAATTTGTGCTAGTGATTCATTCAAGCACTTCATATATCCGGATGGAACGTTGCTTGCCATACTCCAGGGAACAGAAATGCTCACCCTTCTTACCTTAAGGCTGGTACTGAGCTAATCGAGAAGCTAAATTTTGAAAAGTCTCCATTATTTGGTCTTTTTTAGAGTGAAATTTTTGACAAAAAACAGATATATACAGATGAAATGTCAAGAATTTTAATATTTGATCGATTTTGCTATTGAAAAGACAGTTTTCGAATTCAATCACCAAAACATTCCTTTTTAGCTCAAAATAATGCAACTTAATACTTAATTTTCGTAAAATGATTGGTAACATGTGTTAATGCCATCTGCATTTCAATACCAAAAGCAACTTTTCACGCAAAGAAGACAGCAGGCTTGAGCAAAGGCTGGTGTGTGTCTAATAGGTGGGAGCGAAAACTATAAAGAAGGTTCACAAAAGGACACTCCAAGGAGAAGATCAATCTCCTCTCTAGTGGAGAGCAAAGAACTCGTGATTTTTTCCTAAGCCGATGACATTGCGATTACTGTCTCGGGGAGGTTCCCACACAATCTTGGCTAGTTCGTCGAGCATATTCTGGGACTACATGATCCGTGGGCAAAAACCGTAGACTTCGATATCAACTGCGATAAAACGGGATATTGTTCTCTTGTAAGAAACATAAGATTCCTGAAATTGGTGATGCAAGCATTATTTTGGCATTCTAGTCACCAAGCTCATCGGAAAGATAAATCTAAAGTGAAGAGCAGTGAAGGCAAGCAACGCGATTTACATCACCAGAAAAATACTAGACAAAATGAAGAGCTGGAGCTCTACTCTAAAACACTGGATCTGCACGGCAATAGTGAAGCCGATCCTTGTTTATGGCTATCTGGTCTGGTTTAGAGGAATGAATAAAACCACCTTTGAAGCCAGGGCCAACAGAGATCACCGATTATTACCTATCTACATATATTACAAGAGCCGTAACCACGATTCCTTACTTACTGCTAAACAACCTCTTACATATTCTCTCGCTTGAACCCTTTGTGGCCACAAAAATGCGGTAAATAATGAGATAGATCAACTTAGCTTTCATATATGAAATGAATCAATATCAGTGTTTAACATATCCCATTTTGTTTTTTGTGAGATACATAAAATTTATCAAAGATCTAGTTCATTCTTATTCTATCTTGATGTATGAGAATAGCTTATTCTGCCACTGATTGACTTGTCCTCTTTTTTTTCTTTTTTTAAGATAATTTATTTTATTTAATTTTTGAAATAAAACATTATTTGTATATGTCTCTTCTACACAGTTTGCGGTAGATTTAAGGGCAGATTAAGTCACAATCATTTCGTTTACTTACATCCTAGCTGCCAACATTTGGGTTATAATATTATAATTTCTTCATAATTCCAACGCCGTGTTTATTGTGAATTAATCTTTTGTATGTTTTTAGACGTGTTTCCCTACTGATTATGCTATGCATTTGGTTCAAGGTTTGCCAAGAATTCACATTATTGTCATGAAGAAATTGATTACTCGTTAAAAACTAGATAGAATATGTTTAACTAAAGACCCAAAAGCTACTCTGCATCTGGCTGTATTACAAAGAGAAAAATGTGGGCAACATATTTCTCTGAGTAGACTATTCACAAAAAACACAATTTCTCAGTTCAGCACATTTGCATGTATTTTACTCTCGAATCACTAATAAAAAGTTAAAAGTTATGAATTAGATTCATAAATTCATGTGATTTGTACATTTCAATACACTACCAGAAAATCCACTGTTGGCTAAAAATAGCTCTCCAATAGCCTTCAAGATGCGATTTATGAAAAAATAGTTTTAATAATATTCGAATAGCAAGAAAAAGGGGGAGAATTAAATTGTCTTCATGCAAAGTCATGCTCTATTCGTTAGTTTATGATCGCGCCCAATGTGGGCTATGTGCCAACTTTTTTCTAAAATGTTTCGAAGGCATATTTATTTTTTGATGTCGAGCTTTCGAATTTGAACGAAAATCTTCAAATCAGCATCTTTCTCAAAATCCAGTGAAACTTTAATATAAGGTGTCCATTTCCAATGTTGTAAGGATGTTGCCAAGTTATAGAATCATTCAAGTTATACACGATCATAGAAGGCTACAATCTAGTTTCGAATCTTACAAATATCACGAGCAATCTTCTCCAAAACAGAATATTTATAATTGTGTAACATTAACACAAAATCAATTTAAAAAAAAATATTTCCATTCAACTAACAGCACGTTTGAGGCTGGTGACTCGTAATTGCGTCAGTGCTATACATAAATCTCATCCACATTTCGAAAGCTAACCGCGACAATATTATAGTATTTGATTCGGATACAACTTGCCGTCAGAAATATATATGTACCTAAAGACCAATTTGTAATACTTAGACATTTTTTTTGAATTAGACTACAAATAGTGCGATACAGTAATCCACGTGCTTTCTATTTTCTCTTGCTGATGAACAATCAAAAAACACTAGTTCTCAGTCAACGCGCAAAAAAATTATTCGCATGTATCTAAAACACATGTCCAAAGTTAATTTCATCACTCGTAATTGTCGTCAATGAATTCCTTTTCGATTCAAACTAATCCCAACAGTTAATCATTAATTTCATTTCTGAGCTTTTTTTTCCTCGTTGCCTCACACATGTCACATACGATCTACGAAAATATATTACTGTAAACAAAGACACTCCTGTTAAAAATAATAAATGATCGCGGATCGTTGGCCATTTGTAAATGATTCATTTTCTCGTGATCCCTAATCCAAATGGAAATTTTCAAGGTGAAGATTATGCGCTTTTTGGGATGAATTGAAAGAGCACATTTTAGTGAGAACAGATTTTCAAATGATCGTTGATCGCTTTCAGATCGATGGTATTGAAAAAGATTGCCGTGAAAGTTCAAAGCGAAATAGAAAATTCAAAATCAAGCTGAGAAATATTTCGATTTCAAAATGTCAGTTGCAAATTGTTTATGTATGTTTCTTTTTTGACAACCCCCCGGGTCCATGACATGCATGGCGATTAATTCGAAAAATCTACGGACTGCGTTAAGGAAGCAGACAATTTCAATGTTCTGTTTGGTCGACGATCTTTGAAGGTTAAAAATATCTGCGAATACGATGTTTTATTGAGATGCTTTTCATTTACTATGTGCACATCGAAGAAGCTTATGTACGAGTAGAGGAACATATCGTGCATATGTTTTCTTTTTAATTGTTCGTCGAAATACTGTCTTCATTGTCGGAATCGTGGCAATGTGCACCGTGCTAACGTTGACCTTTTCATTGTATTTGAAGCAGCGAAGTTCCGCTGGGGTTAATGAACGGCGTGATAATGATGAATGATTCAAGGCCTAGGGCATTATAGGACTATCCCTTTGTTCGGTTTTGCGAATGATAAAATTAGATTTCGGTATTTTTAGAACTGAGGGAGTGCAAGAGGTGCATGTGCTGGAGTGATTGCGAGACAGTTGTATATGCAAGGTATGTTTTGTGTTAAAATGTGTCATGACTGGGAAAAACCTTCAATTTCACTATAGCATAGCATTCACCTTGCGAAAAGGTTTCGCGTACTACGAGTAAATTGAATTAGGTTGATGATACCATGCATATGTATCTGTGTGAACACATAAAGCATGCAAATTTATATGTACATGCAAGCCACCACGGCAACAACAAATTTCAAAACGAAGCCTTAGGACAACTTAGTGTAATTTTAATATCTGAACGCACATATCTCATGAAATTACATCTTTCATCTTTTCAGTCGTATTATTTTCTTCCTTCGAAAGAAAGTCAAGAAATATTTTTTCCATTTTTTAGGAATGAATTGTAATGGTTGAATATGGTTTCGGAAGCTATGAAAATTAATTCATGATGAACTTTTTGATTATTTTCTGAAAAACAATACTTGTATAAAGCAACCCATAATGAAAATCATGTAGCAAAATAAAATCTGAATATAATTCATTGATTACAAGTTTAGAGAATTAGGACGTGTAAAATTATAATGAGCTCCTGGCGACCAGAATAGTCCAATTAGTAATTTAAAAACTTGCGTTCATTTTCAGTCGGGAAAACAAATTTTTTTTTTGTTCAAAAACAAAAACTTCAAAAATGTTGTAGAATCTCGTGTATGAAAATACAAATTAAGAGAATGTTGTAATAAAGTTTGCATTACCACGTTTTTCGTGTTTTCGTGTGAGAAAACTGAAAAATATGAGTCAGACGAAGATTCCTGTATACGGTATACCATGAACTTAACGATGTTTGATCCTAAATGGACCACGTCTTTGCCGATCAAGCGACAATATTTGAAACAATAGCAGATAAAAGCGAACAAACTACATAAAAACTGCCCACAAAATATACTAAAGGCAAACAACGGTGGTTTGGAGGCAGGTTTTAGCCAATAGATAGATACAGTGTGAGCCATAGAAGCTATGCTAAATCGGTCTGAGGCACGTGAATTTATGTTGAACCAACTAAAGGTCAAGATCACTGTGAAGAGCATTTGCTGTAGTGAAGGAGAAAAGGCAATGAAAAATATGGAAATTATGCCATCCAAATGTCCCGATATTAATTTTGAGCGAATAAGAAATGACATTATAGGTGCGTTTTTTGCGTCTCGATGAAGAGCTGGTTAGTGTAGGTAGCATTTAAAACAATTTTCAGGAGGGTCGATGATTTGAGGGTTTTTTTCACCTGATTGCTGTAGACAGTGCTGTAGACAGACAAGAGGCCAGGATTGGAATCCAGGTGTAGTACCGATGGGTATGTTGAAGTCAAACTAATTGTTGTTTTTGTACGTCCGCTTATATCAGGAACAAAGAAAAGCGGTAAAATAAAAATGTTTGACTCCAGTTCAGGCTTTTTTCGCACCACTTGAGTCTACACAGGAAACAGCTCCAATTTTTTGAAATTGCGTTTGGATGACAAATTCTTTGACAATATGTGGCTGATATGAAATATTCCAATTTTTGGATTGCTGGAGGCTTAAAATTTCCAAAAATTTTTATATATGCTGGGTAATTAAACAATTGTTAATCACATTAAAGAGGGTGTTCCTCCTTTTCTTCTTTCAATGTTCAAAGGGTGTTCCTCCTTTCCTTCTTCAGTCAAATAAATCCTGATCGGAGAAAACATCAGTAGTTAGTGGTGCAAAGCAGTATAAAGTCTATAAAAAAGACTACAAACAAGTAGCAAGAGTTGACACTTTCCATGGTACTAGGAGCAGAGTGAACTCTTTCTTTTTTGATCATTACTGACCAATTTTCATAGACATTATCTGTTGAATTTCGATAGTTTTAAATGAAGGGCTACTAGCTACTCTGAAACGGTTGGTACATCTTTCTAAGTAAACTGATTTATGTAATCACATTGCACTTTATTTATCTTGACACAGAACTTCAGCTCGTTCATGTGCTGCAGTCACCATTTCTATCAACAGAGATCAAAACTCAGTCTTGTCACTTGAAGTAGAAACTCCTTTTACCCCCATCAATGGTCGCAATTATAGTAGTATTGATATTTTAGTTTGAATTATTGTTCAAGCCAACCAAGATTTTAATTAGAATTTCAATGCAACCGATCACGTTTTTTGCATTGTAAGCAATACGTTTAAATGCATCAGTTTTGTACGGAAAGTTTGATATCCAAAAACTCCCTTGACTATAACTTTCATTTTTTCGTTCAAATCCACTTTTAGAGGCTAATTACAACAATGGAAGTCCTGATGAAACAGCACTCCGGCTCGCAGTTTGCCGCATCGTTTTTCCTCAATAGCCTCCCGCAATCTTCTTATTTGGTCTGCGTAGAAATGATAATTCCTTCAGCGTGCCAAAAAACTCAGGCAAAACCTTCCTCGCAGAGCTCGACATTTTGAATTCCTTCTCCTTTGGTTAAGAGGGCTGCTCCCACGTCATCGATTGTTGTTCGGTTTCTGAATTAAAATGGTAGATTCAAATCTCATCCATGATCACGAAACGTGACAAAAAATTCTCCTGATCTGCCTGGAACTTTTCGAGATTCAGTCTCGAAAAGTCGACTCGTTTCTAATTTTTCCCAGTCGGTTATCATTCTCGGCCCCCAACGCGCAGAGACCTAAGTAATTCGTGGGCAACGATTCTTTGAACACTGCCATTCGAGATCCCTGTGACCTCAGCTACTTGCCTGATGGTCACTCTTCGATCTACCAACATGACATCTTGGATTTTTTCACATTGTCTTCAGTGAGGGGCGTGGTTGGACATCCTATGCGGTGTTCGCCTTCATTGGATGTTCTTCCCAGCTTAAACTCTTTGGCACAGCGTGCAACAGTGGAATATGGAAGACGACCGAACTGAATGTCGTTGTGCTTCCTGGGGATACTAGCTAACGGCAAATTAAAATAAACCTCACTTTCTGCGAAAGACAGAAAAAACATTAAGGAAGATCTGTCTGATCGATTAACGTTACGTAAGCACAGAATTCAACCCAGATCAGAGAGTATGCGATAATGGAGTTGCTTGAAGACCGAGCACTCTTCAAGATAAACTTGTCGGAACTCTAGAGAAGGGCTCTTGAATAAAGACAGATGATAACTATATTCACAATAAGAGTTGTAGGATTCAAGCAATAATGAGCGATTAAACCTACGCTGAATGTGCTCTGTCACACCATTAACAGGACATACATTTGATCAAACCATGTTGCTCAGGAGCAAGGGAGGATTGACGATGAAAAGCAGCCTATTTTGAACAACTTTCTCGTGAACTTTGCCAAACCAAAGAAGAAAATAGAGTTTGGGTCATCAGACTTGTGGAAAGGTGAAATATAAGCAAAACTCCATCTAGGCGGAAAGGAGCCAGAAAAAAAACGGAAGTTAAATATAATAGACAAAGGAACTTACAGGTCCAGGATATGAGCTGGACCAAAATTAATATTAATCAAGCCACTCGAGTAAGGATTCAATGTCCAGAAAATTGATGTGAATAAAAGAGTGCGAAAACGGAACACCATGGAGAACTTCACAGGGTGAGGTTGGATAGTGTTGGAAAAAGGTGGGAAAGTATTTTGCAAAGAATACAACATCAGTGAAACCATGGGAATTTTTCAGTTTTTGTTGATTAAAGAAGATAAAGGACTCGACCTCTGCAAAATGATCGCGCAGAGTTTGATAAACTGCGATTTCGGCAGCAGAACATAGCCTCGATAATTCAAGGAAGTCATCATGAGTGCCTTTAATTTAAATCTAGTACAAACTGCATCTTTTGTCTTGAGAGTGGACGCCACAACACGTCGAAATCAAAGAGCATCATTGCGTTTGCGAGGACGGCTGGAATAATTAAAGCGGGGGATTAGGTTGGAGAGAAAGTTGCAAAATTTCAAGATATGTTCATCAGCACGAGTAAAAAGGTCGCATTAATTTAATGACGTAAGACAAAGTTTTTAAATTAATTGCCCACGAAGCTGACATTTTATTTATGACTGTCAAAATATTGAATTTCAGCACGATATAGAGTGTTTTTCTCTTCTTAATTACTATTATTATGAAAGCTTTCTAATATCGACTCCGATTTTCAATATTGACAACTATCTTTTTGTTATAATTTTCTCATTGTCACCAACCGAAATGTCGAAATGTGTCGAAATTTTAAGAGAAGTTTAGTAAAAACAATAAATCTAATTGCAGTTGAATGTCTAAAAGTGATATCCTAGAGGGATAAAATATGAATCACGACTAAGAAACATTGAAATTAGTTTCAAAATTTGCAAAAAAAAAAATATTATTCTGAATTGATTTTTCACAATGGAACTCTTTACTGATATGTATCTCAAGTGACGCAGAACTACTAAAATCTAACTTATCTTTGAAATGGATTGCCTTTTTGGCGAGTTAAGTGAATTTGATAAACTTCTAGCCACTGAATTGAAAATTAAACTAAAAAATTTCAAATGACTCTTGCAAATATCATCCATCTCAATTAAACATTGAAAAAAGTCCATTGGTATGAATATTTCTCACAATAAAATCAAGGCAATAAAACATCAAATCCCTATGCAATTTATAACATAAAAAATGAACACTAGCAATATATGTATTTCATTTCAAAAATCTTAAGCCATTCTCGCGAAAAATAATCGTCCAAATATTTTTGCAAGCTCTAGCACGTATCTTCGTTCGCACAACATACAGGAATCGGATCTCCTATTTTCAGACAAATGATAAAAATTACGCACTGTTGTTAGCTCATCACTTTCAAAACGAATGAATGTTTTCTATTTTTCATAAGACATGATTTCGAAACAAAAGAATTTTTTTTTGGCACATGTTTGAAAAGACACAATCCGAAAATCTTTTCACTTTCAATGCTAAGCATTACAATTTTTTTCAAAAAGCTGCGTAAATAAATCAGTCTAAATGATGTATGCAGAATGACATAAAACATTTTGGTGTTTGTTTGTTTTTTCGATGCATTATTGACACTTTTTTGTGAAACTTGAACTGTACACAACAAGATAGGAATAAACAGTAAAATATAGTAGAAAATGAGTTTTTGTCGGTGATTATAGAGCTAGATTTGAAAAACTTTATGTTACTGGAGTAGTTAGTATGTTCATGAGTGTAATTGGGAATCAAACAGGCTATAAGAATTCGGGGAGAGAGAGAGAGAGAGAGAGATAAATACGAAAAACTTAACAATGAAAACATCGCATAGGATTGTCCAAACCGGCCGCAGAAAATATTCTGTTCCACGCTGTGCAAAACTGTGCGTAACCAAGAAGGAAAAAGAATGCACGGGGCTAAATGTTTTTGCTGAAACGGGTTTTGTACAGCTGTGTTCAAGTATGTACATACAAGAAAAAATACTCGTTGATGTGACACTTATTTGACCGTTTTCTACTTTGCGAACCAGGGAACTGAAAATGCCATCTATGTAAATTCACCGCGAACCCACAAGCACCCTCTTTGAAGTAAGCTTTGACTGATTTTCAAAGAATATTAGTATTAGGATCACTTTAGAGTGCATCGTCAGCTCACTTTTCGCAGTGCAGTCACCAAGAACGAATCATGACTTCATCGTCCGTTGCTCATCGTCATGTCTAGGATGGGATTTTTGGATAGACTTTTCGAGCCTCCTATTTCCTTATTGACCAGCGCCAAGTGAGCAACTTTCCCTTTACGGAGGACAAACTGATTGACAAAGTCTTCGGAAGCATGAATAAAAATGCCCCGGGTTCTGGTGGAGTGCCGGTCGGAGCACTAAAAGTCAACCGCAGTTATAACTGGAGCTATATGAATCCGGTTTAGTGGTGGGGATGTTTACATCGTGATGGAAAGTTACTCATTTGACGCTGGTAGGCCATGGCGCAGTAGAGCCATGATAATTCATTTAGTTTTTTCTTGTATGTTGGTCTGCGTTGAAAATAAGCTTTACACAAAAAGGGCCGCGAGTTGGCTCAACAAACGACAACCGATCACTAGCCGGCTCAGGTCGAACTAAGAAAATCTGTCTCCGCAGCAAGGCTTTAATTTGTGAGAATTAAACTCACTTGAAAATTAAAGTCACACAATTGGAGTCAAGAAACCCAAACGTAATCGTGAATGTGCTACTATATCCTGAAGTCACTGTTTGATCTAAATTTTGAATTTAGCAAGTAATTTTTTATTTATTCTGCTGTCAATATTGTAAGATGGCGACTGATATTTTTTCTGATCTTTTTGTCGCTTTAGTTTGGACTTATGTTCTCAAAAAGATGGAACACCATCCTGCAAACAAAATCAAACAGTTATGTGATTTTACTTTTCAGATAAAATCTTTTCGAACACACATATTATGTTAAAGATCAGAAAACGGACAAGTACACAAGTAGCCCACCAGTCTAATAGTGACGGTTTAATCAGCCACAAAAACAATTGAGTGCTTTGATAATGAACTATGGTTAGGTTGAAATGAACGATGAAATTTTTAAAGTTCAATGCATTAGAAATTCGACACGAAAATAAATACAATATCTTACGTATTTATCCGATTATCTTTTTCGTCCTTGGAAAATATATTGCTGTAAAATAATGTGTCTTTTTTGGAGAAGTTGGTAGTTCATGACTGAGAACTTTTGGCATTTTGAACTAAAAGTGGTTGCAGACATGATAAAAAGTGAAAACTGAAACAGGTATGGCATCAAACTTGAGATTTCTGATCCAGGAGTGCTTTGCTGCTTAACTCAAAGGAGTGCTTTGCTGCTTAACTCAAAAGCATCTGAACTATTTGCGTGAGTTCTGTCTGTGGATTCAGTTCGTCGTTGTTTTTGAAAACCAGTTTGATTCGTTCGATCATTTTGACAATTCTGGCAATGCCTAATCAATTACCATATGATTAGTTTTGGGCTATGAAATTCGTAACAAATTCAAATTTCATTCGTGGTGCTGCAATTTTCAAATATTTTACAGAAACAAAAATCTATTTCAAATTAAATGGGACGATTTGAAAATGAATATTTGGGTCATAAGTCAAAGTATTTGGTCAAGACTTATTAAAGGCTATTCATTCAAAAACTTCCGGAAGCGAAAGCCTTAAGCGGACTTTTGAGGAGTAGAATTCAGACTTCACAAGCTGAAGTGTGCTTAAATTTCAAAAATTAAATTCTAAGTACTTTCCCTAGAGTGTTGAATCTTTAGTTTAGATATTCACTGTTTTATTCTTTTCATATTTCAACACACATTTTTCTTCAATCTTGAACCAAGAACCCCTCTCTCTCTCTCTCTTGGAATTTTAAATTATCCTTTGAATTTTTTTTATTTTCATGTTTTTCACAGACAAGAGTTCACTGGAAATATAGGAAAAAGCTAACTCAATCACATGGTATTTGCTCTAAGCACTTGAGGACGTGAAAAATGTTTTATGTAAAAAAAACTGTTGAGTTCGATAGTGCCCGTTTGGATATTTTTAAAGAATTGAATTGCTATGTGTTTGGAAATCTATGTTCCAAAAGTATTTCTTTACTCGCAGCTCTCACTTCACGCTACTAAATATCCAGAGCTAAATCAATTTCGAAACAACAAAACAAATTGGTTTTTTTATTTCCAGTAATGAATCGAAACTGAAAAATCTTTGCAGCCGCATCTGGTTTGCATTTGGCCGGGGCTCTGATCAATAATCATTGAAGTTAATGAATATCTCAGACGTTTAACGTAAATTATCGAAATCTCTTGAAGACCAGACGCTATTTAGAGTGAGTTATCGGTCATACTGTGCTATCAATCCGAACAAGAAAAAACATTCAGCCAGTTCAATGATGATCGCATATATTTTGAAATATCCTGAAATCAACTTTTCTCCTCCTTAAAAAAATATTCAAAATTATATGTAATTTTCATGTGTTCAAAACGCGTTCAAGAAAAAGGCTATTTATAGATTATGCATCAGAAATTTACGCGATTTGAAATTCAACATCGAGCATATTTTGGCATCATGCATCGTGTTCGGTCTGCTCCCTTGTTGTGGGAGTAAAATGAGAAGAGAAAACTACTTACTAATATTAAATCGAAACCAAGAACTATTCACTAATTTTAGCAATCAGAATTACTCTGCATATGAAATAAATACATGTATCTACCTAGTACTGTATGACTAAAAATTATAAATAAGTGGATAAGTGGGTATACGTTACTTTTCATTATCATTGTGATCCGTGACAATAATGGTCCCGGCATGATGATGGTGCTGGTGTCTGCTGCTGCCGTGATCGTCGATATGCTCGACGGTCTTCACCGAGCCGCTGTTACCCATGCCGCTTCCAGTCGATTCGACAACTACGTCCGGCAAACTGATGCTATCGATGACGATTGCTTTGTCCTTCTTATCACCACCCCCGCTATAATGAGCCTGTCGCTGATGATCGTGATGTTGACGGTGATGATGGTAATCATGATCCTCGCTGTCACTTTGCAGCAAAAAGTTTTCGTCGCAGTCGGTCGAACCGCCGCGAACAAATGCCTCGCTGTCCCGGTTGATATGCAGGAAGTGCTCTCCGGAAGATGTTGTCCTTGGACCACTTATTCGACTGTCGTCCAGGATCTCTATCCCGGAATCTAGCTCGTGTTTTCCGTCGCTGATTGTTGAGCTGCTGCTGGTGTTGCTCAAAATGATATTATCATCAGGGTCACTGTGGCAGTGGATATTACTGGCAGAATCTGGATTATTGTCCCGGTATATATCAGACGAATCAATCACTGTTACAGGGATATCAGGGAAACTATTAAAGGCACAATTGTCACTAGCCTGGTCGTCGGGATCATCTTCGATAATTACGCGATCTTCACCACTTTCACAAACTGAAAACTCTTGATCGTTATCGTTTATGCTTTCAATTACACTCGGGTTTATTTGGATTGCACTGGAAGTCTCAAAATCGAAGGCCTGGGTATCATAAAACACATCATTATCTGTTGCTGAAATTGCACTACTACTGCCAGCTGCAGCAACACTTCCCTTTCGTTCTTTGATATTCTTATCACTGTAATCGGCCACTGTTATTTTCGGTATAACTAAGTTACTATGTTCATGATCACTTGTCGTTCTCGATCTGTGTCGATCCGATGCACTTTTGCTATTATCTTGACCCATGTTCACCGTATCATCGAAGTCCTGACGCAATTGATGTTTTGATCCGATCGGTTGTGTTATTGATGTTTCTTGATCGGCAAGATCAGTTGAATCACCACGATCGATTTCTAATTGACCATCGACGCTACCACGAGTCTCGTCGGCAATCACCAGTGACGGCCACTCTGCTGCTGCGCTATTGCGATCGTTTAGGAAAAGTTTAGATGAACCTGATGCAACATTCTCTTCGCCATTCCGGGTCCGATTCTCTTCGTGAAGCTCGGGCTGCTGAGGATCATTTTCGCTGCGTGAAAGGTCTACATGCTGCAAGTTGAGATCGTCGGTAACGACGGTGGCAGAGTCTTCTGCGAGAGGTTCTGCAACGCACTTGCCTGTTGTCGAATTGTCTCCGGTGCTGCTATCGCAATTGCTGCTGCTACTTTGGTCGCTTTCCTCATTCTCGTCGGACAATCTATTTTCGCATTGGATAGCACTTACGTCACTGGGTGCGTCGGCGCAAACCGAGTCGACACCAGCACTATATGTCTCCACTTTTCCCATAAGATCATCGTCATGGACTTTGTAGTCTTCGTCGGGCCCGCAGTTGCCGTCCGCAGCGCTATTCTCGATTCGCTCCTCACAATCGTCTTTGCCTTCATACTTCATGACTAGATTGGTTGTATTTTTAGACTTTGTTATTCGATAACCAAAGTTTTCGGAATTCTCTGAATTCTCGTCGCTATTTGCATTTTCTGCCTCGTCCTCATCGGAAATCGTATCAATAAATCCATCGAGTACCTCCGAATCGACCGGGACACTAATAATTTCATCGTTAAGCTTGGCTTCATTATCGATTTTGTCCGGCATTGTCACGCACTCCAGTTGCTTTTCTATAAGCTGTTCCTGAAACTGTGCTGCCTTCTCGTTTGATTTGTTCTGCTGATCGACACTAACTTTATCGCGCACCGGCTCACTACTATCCGTATTCGAAACACTGTCCAAACCGACGCGATTATAAGGCTTGATGTCCTTATTCCTGTTACGATTGCGATTCCGATTACGATTCTTTCCCATTATCTCATAGAAGAACTCGCGACTCTTATTTATCGGATTGAATGATGTCGTTGGCGCGATCGGCACCTCTTGACCAAAACGATTCGACGCAACGGGAGCAGCGACTTGCTTTTGTTTTTGCTTAGCTTGCTGACACTGATTCGATGATTGCAGCAGGTGTAATCTTCGTCGGTCGTTGGATTTGGATTTGTCGTTATGATCGATAGGATCTGATCGCGATCGATCATTCTGATTGTTGCGACACGGCGACGTTCGATCGCTCCTCGTCTGATCAGCAATTTCGTTTCGACTAGATTGTTCTTTTGCATACCTCTTCTGGTAGCAATGAGAAGTGGCATTTTCGCGTCTTTGGTCAGCGGAATCGTCTTCTACAGCCAAAAGCCCCTTGATTTTTTTCGAATCGGCACCACTTGGCTTCGTCTCATCAACATACTTTCGCTGAAGTTTGAACGCTTGATGGTCCTCTTGTCGACCGCGAACTAATTTATTTTTATCATTACTAGTTGAGGATGCGCCTGCGCCGGTCGCCGCCGATCGTCTCAACAACAAACTATTCCCCAATGTCGTCGATAGTTTTGGCTTTCCCGTGGCAGCCTCTTTAGCCGATCTTGGGGATGTTTTTTTCTTTGCATCTGCAGTAGTGCTATTAGTCGGATCCGACCGATCCGTTTTATCAGCCTTTGAACGACGAAATATCTTAAACATGATGTAGACTTTTGCTTGTCGCGTGAAATAAAAAACTACAAAATTATCAATCAACTCGTGATGTAGTATTCATGCAAACACATCGTCACTAAAACAGCGGCGTATATTCTTCCAACGATTGGAACATGAAAAACAAACAGTCGACGATCGTGTGGTGTCCTAATAATAGAAATGAAACAATTTCACAAAAATACACAAAAACAAGCTCATCACTCTGTTGATTTCTATGCACGTATAAACAAGTGGCAAACGATACGACGAAATCTCAAGAACTTTCTACTGTGAGTTTCTTAAAACTATCTTAAGACGAAGAAGCGATTATATACATCGTACAGTGCCGGTGGCACATGTTGAGCGCGACGAGTTTATTTCAAACTGATGGTTACAGTCTTCAATTTAGTTCTTCTGAAGTTCACAAATCCCAAAATTCAGAAAAAAGACACCATTCCCAAACGGATGTCCGAAACTTATCAAACCAAATAATCTGTTTGTTTTGCTACGAACAAATCGAACTGTGGGCCGAATGACGCACTAAAACCAATAATTATACTAAACATTTAATGGAAATATTTTCATTTCACCCACACATTGAAAAGTTAAACATCTCCATCATTTCCTACAAAGTTCAATTCATTGACAAATACTGGCTATAATTTATATGAAAAATTAAAAATAGACAATAATATCGTAAACAAATAGATTCACGGGTGACTTTTTGTTGTTGTTGAATGTCAAAATTAGACACGTGGACATTATTTGAACTCACGAAAATTGACTCTAACAATCAAATTAGTTCAAGAGGTTACGCAGAAAGCAAAATTTGGAAGAAAGGTAGCTAATTATACTATTTCACCCAAATTACATGACGATGTACTCCGTTCAACATAATAGTGTCTATTTTGTGGGAATATTGGACGAAAAATTGTGTAATTATGGATCATAACGCTAAAAGATACCACATTATGCAGCATGAAAACTGTGTATATCGAAGTTAATTTTTTTGCAGGGGTAATATTTATCAAACGTAAATGAATGAGTAACTTGTATGATCTTTAAAGACTATTAACATGCACTTCTAGTTATGTACAATTCTGGAAACATGAACATATTGTTCACTGTGGAACTGATTTAGCTTTCATTTTCAATGATTTCTCTACATTTTTAGAAGTATCAGTACATGATACTGCTAACAAAAGACTTAATTTCGATTTACCTTCCTAAAAAATAGCCTACAATGCCAAGTAATTCCGAACACTAAATAGCGCCCAACGTGGGCAAAGCAGCAGTAAATTCTTAGAATTTGTATTCAGTGAAGGAACAACAGCAAAAAACGATTAAAGCACAATCTGAGTAAAAGACAAAGCATGAAGATTGGATTAGGGATTTAGTTCGTTTATTTCCTATTAATAAAGGTTACCTGCTTTTTTGAGCTAAGGCCAATCAAGTTGAAAAACATATACATATTTGTGACTGGAAAACGAATATTTCCTTATGACTTTCGTCCGAGTTGAGATGAGCAAGGTCAGTTCGTCGTCCACATTTGCAGAGGACAGGTTCAAGGCTAAAGCTTAGTACTGTCTTCGATTTCACGTGAAATTTGCATACAACATTTCACGTGAAATTTGTTTCGGCGAAAGTTTAGCTTGAAAATAAGCAAGAGTTGTACTCACTTCTTAGCGTGAAAAGTTGCTTCTTTCCGTCAAAAGTTGTTTTCGGAATTGAAATGTACATGATATTGACATTTGTCTCCAATCATTCCACGCCAATTTAGTATGCGCAGTTCATTTTTTTCGAGCTAAAAAGTAACATTTGGTGTTTGAATTTGAAAATTGAGTTATAGAAATTTCTTTTCAATAACAAAATCGATCGAAAATTGAAATTCTTGACATTTTATCCGTCAGAAATGAGCAGTGTCTCTGCTTTTCTCCATTGTCAAAATGTTCACTCAAAAGCATGACCAGATAATAGAGACGTGTCAAAATGTAGATTTACGATTAAATCAGTACTAGCCTAAACATGAATCCAAAAAATGCTTCTCGTCGAACTTCTTGTGCTGCCAATGTCATGTGCATTTCCAAAGCGAAAGCAGTTTTTCACGCAAGGAAGTGAGTACCCTTCTTGCTCAATTTCAACTAAATTTTTGTCGAAACAAGACAATACTAACCTCAAGATAAGAGGCAGATAGGACCTATTGACTGCAACCACTACACCTTGGCCGTATCGCAAGGAAGATTTGTGCGTTATTTATCAAGAAATAAACGAGCATGCCCTCCGAACGATCTAGTGTTATTCTTGTCACAGAAATTGTGATACAAAAATGTGGTACAGGAATGTTTTGTGTAATTGGGGTAATACTATATACTTGTTGATTGCCTTCACAGATATAAAAGAGAATGGATTAGAAATTAAACGAAAGAAATGTTCCAATTTTCGACTTTCTGCTTACTGGTGTGAGAATGAGGTACGTGTGTGTGCCCTACACAGTTCATATGGTAACGCCAATGTAAAAACCACGAGAGATCGCCATTTTGAATGTCGTTTACATTTCTTTTCTCGCATCCGGCGAGTGGAGATTAAAATACTTTTTGTAAATGAAATTAACAATGATTTCACTCAAAAAGAAAACGAAATTGATGCCTAAAGTGATTTTAACTTACTCAAAATACGATATCCCCCGCGAAACACTTTTGTGGCTACAATTGCAGCCTGGAAAGTGGCACTTAATTCTCAAACTAAATTGGAATTCGACCGCTCTTTATTCGGGAAACTGACACAGACTATCGCGCACTCACGTAGATTTATGTTTCTTCGGTACACGCCGAACAATTTCAAAATTTTCTGCGAGAAATTTTGACTTAAAGTCAATGTGTTGATTCACCGACACTAATCAAACTGACATTGACATTTCTTTTCCTGTTGCCCGTTGTACGCTTTTACCCCGATCTGATATTCCTCACATTTTGCGTAAATAAGAGATACCATTAGGACTTTTCGGTTCTGAGTGCGGTAAAAAGGGGTGCATAGAGCGGAATTTTTGTGAGAGAGCAATGTTGTGCGTGTATTAAAAAAGGCTAACTCACGTGTGGGTACACGGATAGCCATTTCGTATCTATTTTCATTTATATCTGTGATTGCGTTCAATCGTCTATCGTAAATAGTGTAGCTATTTTGTTTGCGACGTCATATGTTTACTCTCCTGGCGTTTCGTTAATAATTCTTCATTTACGTTATTATGTTCCGTGTCGTATCAATGCCTTCTAGAAGTACGGGCCGTCAGGCTACGTAATCGTTGTCGATGTGACGTCATGGCGTCAAACCATTTTACATTTCCACGAGGCAGTGCCGACACACACCGAGATTTCACATGCGGTTTTTTTAGCTAAAATACGAATAAAACGTTAGTTTTTTGTGCGTGGACGCGTTATAATAATAATATTTAGCCATAACTTTCATTTTGTAACGACCAATTGTATCGCGATAGTAAATCGACACGGAACATCACATAACCTAACAACACCTGATAAACATTTCGTCGCGAATTTTTCTAATTATGCCGCACGCACCGCATTAATATGTGTTTAAGCTGTTCACTAGCACTGTTTCGCATGTTACCACTTAGTTTTCATTAAACTCACTTTAGCATAACCCGTACAATTAACATTTTCCCGCGGACGTCCCATAAGACTACGTGTGTTTTTCGCGACATTTGGTCGGATGCTCTGACGTCATCATTCTGCATTACGGCCCGTACATATAGAAGGCATTGGTCGTATAGACTGTTATAGTTATTGTTGTTCGGGGTACATTTTTGGTGGCGGTCGATATTTTGGCAGCATCCACCACTCCCGCTGATTTATTATTTACTAATTCTCGGTTACTTTGTCGAGACTAAGTTTTATCTACGCTAACAATAATTCAACTTTTCGCAACTGCTACGAAAATGTATATAATAATAATTATAAGTTATTCATTACATCAGTTGTGTCGTCCTGCGGTAATGAAAATCAGCCTCTGTCACTCTCATTTCTTGAAGACGGTGCAATTTATTTTATATATGAGCGCAGACGTGGAATTTACGTTACTATTACTGGTAGACAATAAGTTTGATAAACGCATCATTACATTTGTTAGAATCATCAGAACGTCAAAATATTTTTCCGAATGTAAATTGAATGACATAGGCATTTCCAATTGAATATTAACAACTGGTACAGACATATTGTCTTCATCCGTTTTACGATTGCATTCAAATTAAAAACGAAAAATAAAATCACTGCAAAATTAATCACGTACATTCTCTACACGAATATTTCCTAGAATTCCAGCAGATTCACTACAATTTATTTCTACAAAATTCAACAAATTCAATTTCTGGCAAGAAAATATATTTTCTTCGCGAAAATCTATTATGAGCATACATTTTCAGTGTTCATAAAGTCTTGTGTTGGAAATATTCGCTTATTTACCGGTCAGAACAACATCCGTTTCTGCAAAATGTTACAAATATACATACAATCGACATGAATCTATCCACAAAATCTATCGTGTTAATTAATTGGTACAATGCCTGGGTTTTTTTGGCTATTTTAATGGATTATCATTTTCTGGAAGAGAAAGCAGCAATGTATTATCACGAGCGCTTGTTTATTTATCGTTATGGTATTTTTTCCAAAGAGAATTTTTCCCAAGAGGATGATGAGCAGAATGTGCAGGATACATTCGGTGCGATAAAATCGCAGATACCGGTATACATAAAATACGGATACATTACATGCAGGCTGTTTGTGTGCGAATTTATTTTTCACTGTTTGTATTTGAAATGATTTCGGCCGAGTGAGTTCAATTAAAATAAATCATTGTGCGGGAATCAACCAAACATTGGCCCGCTTTCAAATGCATCAATGTAGTATATAGCAAAATCGACATATTTTCGAGCGGCTTTCGATTCCAAAACAAAGCAGAAGCCTGTCAGAATTGAAATACATCAGATAATCGATATGTTTCTTTAAATAGAATACAATTGAATTTGAGTGTTTGACATTTTAGATACGCAGATGTTCGAAATCAATTGAATACTGAAATTGAATTAAAAAAAGATTTTTTCAATTACTCTCTCTCGTCGACTGAATATATTAATACAATTCAAATTCAAATGTGAATACTACCTCCAACACAAAGTCTGAAAATATTTTGCAACAATTATTTTCAAATTACGCAAAAACAGATTCTTATGTCAATTTTTTTTTGAATAGATGTTTTATGTGAATTAAAAATATCGACTGAAGACTACACATGAATACAATTAAACTAAGATGTAGATATTAATGATGAGATACGACAAATGAAACGCGAACTAAATTATTAATTACAAAGGAATTGAGCGACTCGAGAACGTGTCATTGATGAATTCAACGCAATATGTTGACATTATAGAATAAATCATGACTCGACTAACAGAAAATAGAGAACGTATTTCTAGATACACGTGCCATTTTCATCTAATAATGACTGATACGCAGGCAATGCTCAAAGTGTGTCGTTTTAGAAGAAAGTAGCTTCCACGAAACTATCTAAACTATAGTTGAAACTATTGGTGTGGAACAAAGTTTGCTGGATTCACATCATAGGAAAGAAAACTTAGCTGTACAAATTTTCAACGCGTCGATAATTCACGGAGACCTAAATTCATATCGCTGTTTAAATCTTTTGTAGTTTGTGTTTTTACAGTTTTTAAAGCTAGAACCAAACACTCACCAAAACAAACGTTCGGCGAGCGTGTATTTCTAGCTTAACATTCTGATGTCGCCTCCACACTGTGGGCCATCATGTGGCGATGGCTTGTAGTGGCCGACCGCGGCAAAGCATAGAATTTTTTTATTCCGTCCAAATAATAGGTTTCCTCAAGGCCTTCAAAATAGGCGCTTGTTTCAGTGATGGTTTCTTTATTCGACCCAAATCACTTACCGCTTAGTCATTTTTCAGGTTTGTTTGGAACCAGGAAATAGCCGCAGAGTCTTAAATCTGGAGAATATGCTAGGTGGGGTAGCAGTTCGTAGCCCAATTTATAGGTTTTTGCCATGGTGACCACACACGTGTGCACTCGTGCATTGTCTTGATGGAACAACACTTTTTGCTTTAGCAAATGCGGTCGTTTCTGCTTTGAATGATTTAATATAGAATCTGTCCAAAAGCTCTGAATAATATTTGCCGAGATTGTTTCACCCTTTTCAATGTGATCAATGTGAATTATACCGCGAGCCTGAATAGTGGTGTTCGTCTCAATCGTGGTATTCAATCAAAAAGATTACCAACGTATGGTCAGGTGAGAGTTCATCAAGCATTACATAAGTCCGTGAATTATTCTGAAGCTTTATTCAGATATCCTCGTAAAGGACGTGGTTCTGAGTTTTACCGAAATGGGTACGCTAACTGGGAATGTGTGAAATGTCCATAACAAACCTGCAGATTATGGTCTCTACTGCATTAATATTCCTGCCACCCCAGATTCGGTAGTAAGATTTTAGGCATCCTCCTATGAAACCAGAATATTCTTGGTTAAGGAGTTTAAAAAGATCTTGCATGACTTTTAGTGGGCCAGTTTGTTTGTAAACATAACTCACCATGATGATCCAAGGATTTAATATGCACTTTGACTGCTGTTGCCCTTACTTTGCCAAGGTTAGATACAGGGTTATAATGGTGGCTTATAGGTTTTCTTCACACGAAGATGAAGGTACCATCTCTTCTACGTCCCTGAATCGATTATACCAATATAGGAAGAAGCAAAGAATACAGAGGTTGTCTGCAAGTTACAAGAATGTTCCCTGAATGAAAACAATATCAACCTTGCAGAAAACACAAAAGTCGCAGTAGTTCCTCTGTATTGTTTCTGTGATTAAATTTGCTTTCCACGTGAGACAAGACATTTAAAATGAAGGTGTGGTGACCGGTGATGCGAAAAACATTCCTTGTCCCGTCTTCGTCATTGCCTGTTGGTGAATATCTGGTTCATGCATTTAGTATTGCAGAGCACTAGGAAATGTATAAGTCTCTTTGGTTTTTGGCAGCATTCGCGGGCTTGTTTGTGGTAATGACAGATGTTCACTCCTTAGCGACCTGTGCAAACGTTGCTACTTTCTGTTTTTAGATACTTAGGGCATATTTTATAGCTGACTGAGTGTTCTATACCGCAGTTGACGCACTTAGCTTTCTCTCTTTACGAGCTACTTTGTAGTTCATCGCACTTGACGCATCTGACCTGTGTGTGAAAATTGTTTGCTGCATCCCAGTCAGAACAAAAATTAATGTATGTATACAAAGTCGTTACTCGACTAGGTACTAGCTTGTTACAAACATTATTTGCAACAAGAGTAGAAGGAGTATAATGTCAATTGAAACATGAGAATTTATTTCAAATGGCAGTAAAGTAAAGACTAAACAGTAAAGATTAAACAATTTTCTTGTGTCCATCAAGCAGAATAAGTTTATACTAGCAGCGTTACACTTATAAAATAATGTCCACTGTACCTGAATTTGAGCCAGGATCCCCCACCCTAAGAACCAGTGCTCTAATCACTAGGCTATATGAGCTTGTGAAGTTTCTTCACTCGCGTTCGGCCCGTTACAGCGTTTTTAGCCTGGTTTTATCAGAAACCCTACTGCGACCTACGACTCGCATTTTTGGTCATCCTCACACCGGGACCAAACAACCATCAGGTAACCTTCTTATCGAAGTTTTTCTGGGAGGTTTTAACCTTTTTCTTGAAAGTTTTAAGTTTCCAATGAATGCATGAGGATTAGCAAGATAATGAACTTGTAGAGAAGTCGCGTCGTATTTTCCGTTTTTCATTCGTTTATGTTTTCCCTGTCTTTTTACGTGTGCTAAATTTCCATAAAGATTTTTTGAATATCTTTTTGATCATGATATATGATAAAAACGTCGTCAAAAGAAAACAATAACTGAATGGATCTAATGAGAATTTGCCCATTAATAATTTCGCTTTGCACATTAAACATGGTCAATCTTGCCAGTCATATTAGCTGGAAAATCGCACTTTCTTAAGAACGTGTCAAGTTCTATCACAGACGACTTTGGGTTCAAGGGAAAGATAGAAAAATTTTGTTTGTAAAGAAAAAGCTTTTCCATCGACTTCCGCAGGGAAAATACTGATTTGCCTGAAGTGAATAATCGTTGATATGGGCCAATTACTTTCTGAGCCAATGGAACTGTTTTGCTGATACCACAGTCAAGAACACCTTATTGTCAAGTCCACGATGTTCCTATAGTGGCTCACCAGAGAGTGCATATGTGACAGATCAGCTCAAGGTGTTAATCGTCGAATATGGTGCCGCTATGTAGCCGCACGATTTATTCAGCCACCTCACTTTGAGCCGTTGGATCACTGGTACGGTATTTTCTATGTTTGGTGGTGTCAGCACCCGTCCATCGTCAGCTAATGGGGCCTCTAATTGATTGCTCATTGATTGCTCAGTAGTTTACCAAAGTATTGCATTTGTCGCTCTAATAATTTCAATAAATTTTTCCTTTGTTTTCCTTTCAGGTTTAACAGCGAAGTCTGTACTGCCTCATCCTGCACACTTGTTGGAAAAAGTTCCATACCTGGTGTGGTTGCTTCATACACTGCTTGAATTTAATAGCATTATTTTCTCCCAGATTTCTTCTCTTTTTTTGGCTCAGCCAACCCGTCCGTTGGCCGCTCGTCCGTTGGTTGCTCTCAGTATTCGTTTTTTTCTGCGACTGGGACCTAACATCTTTGTGAGTTTGCCAATGATAGGTTTTTGATGTGTTGCTAGAAGACATTTACTAGAGCTATCTGAAATTCATATCTCTCGCAACATTACTAAAAGGTTTCGCAACCTTATTAAAAGTACAACATTATTAAAAGGTTTTCAAGATTTTGAAGTTTTTCGACCACGCCTGGAAAGAATCCAGAAATATGATAACAGAACAAGAACGATAATTTGCTATATGCATAAGCTATTTGGTGACATTTAGTGGAAAAAAATTGGCAGCACATCACTAGCCAAGTTTGCTTAAATATTTTTCCAGCTTCTTGAAATCTTCCAGTGAATCAACTCCTATGAACATCTTCAAGCCATCAGTATACAAAAAACAATATGAATGAAAAAAAGAAATCATTAATATAAAGAAGATATAGCATTAGACCAAGAATGGTACCTTGTGGAACTCTTACGATTGACATAAGAATAAGATGAAGAACAGGAATGTTGTTTCAAAGCAGATGCGACCATATTGGTGAATGATAAAATATTAGCAACAACAAACTATCCTTGTAACAGAACCTTGCTATGAAGGGTAAGTAGGTTAAACTAGGAAAAGTTGGTCGTGGAGATTAAATGTCTTAAGCACAATATGTTTGAGAAGTTTACTAAAGTAAGGAAACAGGATATAAGGCGATAAGTGGAAATACCATTACTCTATTGTTATTATTACTCGTACTTCCTTGCACGGATCTCTCAAAAATAGCCACAAAACTCAAAATTTTCTATGTTACTAAGCAACTTTGTGAAAAGCATTTTCTTTGAAAATCCATTAAGTCAGTTCGAAATTAAAATTTCAAAGACTAATGCACATTTACTTAACTAACTGGCTACAACGAAATTATTTTTTTCAACCCGTCTCCGGACACTTTTCGCTATTTCATATGCAATTGGAAAAGTAAAAGGAGGCAAGGGAGAATATTTATTTATTTATTTTATTTAAAATAATCCATTTAAAATAATCCATTAACAGGCAGAAAGCCCAATTATAAATAGATTAACTTAGTACTAAAATGAAATAAAAAAAATTGAGAAAATTAAGATATGAAAAACAAGAATCAATGACAAAAAAGATAAATAAGATTAAACATCAGCAAAAGTAGTGTTGCGAATATTTCTTTTAAAGGTGGCAATAGAGTGTGGAAGAGGACCAAGTTGGAGGCCATTATGGGTACGTAATAGGCGCAAAACAGGAGAATGAAAGTAAGTTTCAGTACGGGCAAATGGTACATCAAAGACAACGGAGGACCTAATTTGCCTCTCACAATGCCGTTCATTAACCAGGGATGCAGCAGATGAGTTTAGATGGCCACGGCAAATTTTGTAAAGAAAGCATGTTTGGAATAAAGGATTCAACTATCAGCATTCAATATTTTCGGATATCTCATTTGTTGATGATACCGCATTTGTATTTGGAACTATTGGACAAAATTTTCGAAGAACCAGAATCAAAGGATTTCAGGAACCCATTTTTACTTAGATCCTCAAACAGTCATTTGTAAATAAACTTTTTCTAATTTTAGGGTTAAAAGAAAAAATACAAAACTCATTTTACATTCTAAGCACTGAAATATCTCTCAAACGATGTAACACTCAACTAAAATACATATTTCACAACACTAGTCACTTCAACTCGGTCAATGCCATAGTCGTCTACGAAAACATAAAATATTTTTCTCATTTACGAAACGATATAAATCATCACGTTGACCATTTATTCCGACGTGAAGAAAATTGCGAAAGACGTAGTTCTTGAGATTTCTGCGTATCGAAAGCTTTGTCTTGTTTATATGTCAATTTCAGCTAATATTGCATAGAATCTGCTCGAAAACACATTGGAGTAACAAAAACAATACCTGAAGATGGTTTCTTTAAATTATGTCATCACATCTCGTTCAGTCTTTTGTCAACGCGTCTCCTCTCGCCGTTGCGTGTCGCTCACCAATCAACAAAACACTCTGATTTAAATTCAAATGACACCATCACAGTTACTATTATCGAGTCTATTATTACGTTTACCGTTGTTGTTTTAATCTATCTTTCCGACGCACTTGCTCGGATCTAAGTCATTCATCTAAAGTATCTCCTTAGACAGGATTGCGAAAGCTACTACGCCAGGTAGCAAGTACTTTTACTGTTACGCACACACAAAACAACATGATTATCTTTTCCGCGTTTTAATCAGAGATCAACGCTGGCACACTTTCACCGGCCAAATTTGATTTGGCGGCTGCTGTGTCTCCCCAAAATGCCTTCCTGCCTACCTAGCGCGTATTCAACGTCCTAACGTGCACTCTACGATTGGATGAGTGTATTCGCCATACGGTAGCGATCTTTTTAATTAATTCTATTATTTATCTCGAAATAAATCGAGATGTTTGCTCGAAAACGTTCTCGAAGCACCGACTTGAATCACTCTGGTTTGTGCTTGCTGCTGATGCTTTCGATTTCTGTATTGTGTGTGTTTTCGCGTTTTGTATCCAAAATGGACGGAGGAAATGCCAAATTTCGAGAAAATATCAACGTCCAAGAGACGAATGTTTAAAAGTTACGCACAGATACAGATGAGAAAAAATTTAAGTTGAATATTGTTCGAGTGAAAGTAGAGCTCTCTATCGTGTCCTGGTCAGTTTTGTTTTTGCTCTGTGTGTGGTCGCTTTCATGAGTTCTCTGTATCTCCAGGCCCAGTTGTATCTGTTCGCGAGTTCATTTTAATGTAAATATTCGTAACCGAATAGGAAGTCATAGGGAAATCCTATTTTGATGAAAATTTCTGGGAAAAGCTCGCATATACATATGTATATAATATTTGCGAATCTTTTGTTTCAATTTTGTAATTTAGCTTAAATGCCAGCTGCAGTCTGTAGTGTGATTTGTTGAAATAAGTAACGATAGCTGGCTGCGCAATGAAAGTTTTTCAATTTGATGTTTTTTTTTCGAAAATGTAGAATACATGTACAATACATACAATACATGTACAATGTACAATAACAATTTTATTATTATATTTATTCATTCACCAAAACAAGGTACAAAATCACTTATTAAAAAAAGGACATCAAATAAAAATAAAAATGGAAAAGTAAAGTAAAGTAAAGGAAAAAGTAAAAACAAACAAGTTAAATATGTAAAAAAAACAAATTAAAAAAAAGAGTAACAAATAAATTAATAAATAGCAATCAATAAATAAAACATTGACATAAAAGCTATAGCTTAAGGTTAAGGGTACGGATGTCATGGAAAAGAGAGGACTTGAAGGATGATTTGGAAATCGTAGGTGAACATAAATTGCTTATTCTGTTGAATACTCTGCAGCATCTATTTACTGGCTCATTAGCTCCATATGTGGTCAAATGAGAATATTCTTTTAGGAAACGATTGGACCTGGTGTTCCTCACAAGGATATTTATCAACATTTTATTATTCAGGAATTCTACATTAATAGCGCCTCTAATGACGTCGAATGTGAAGCAGGCCGATATCACCATTCTTCTGGAGGCTAGTGTCGATAGGTTTAAATGACCCAGTCGAAACTCATAAGGGGGTAGGCTATTAAAATCATAAGGGTTGTACAGCTCTCGCAAGGCGAAAAGTAAAAATTGCTTTTGTATTGACTCGAGTCTGTCACTGTGGGTTTCAAAAGCAGGATTCCAGCTAATGTTATACTTTTATTAATTTTTTGCACAGTATCTGAAGCTCGGATACCGTTTTGCAGGTAATATCATGTACAAAGATAATGAGTTCCAAAACACAAGCAATTTATTTGAGCTTAGAGGTGATATTTTAATAATTTTATCCTCATTTTAAATTATTTCAGAATGGTATGAATTGATTTTAGTTAAGCTGAATTGAAGTATATTTTAAAATTTACCATGAAGTTCGCACTATATGTAAATCAGAATATCCACACGAAGATCTGCGAATAACGCATTAAATTGTGTTGAGCGTGCAACTTTCTCCTCGCTTTTTAAGGATTGAAACTAAATGCAAGAAATTTGATTATGAAAAAACTTACGTTTCACAAAAATGAAGTACGATTTCGCAAGATAAAACTTATTTTCAAATCAAAATCTTTCTCAAAATTATGATTTTAAGAAAGTTTGTTTTCTTGAATCATGACTCATCGATTTTTGAAGAATATTAATATTAGAATTAATATTAGAAAGAAAAAAAACAGAAAATATGCGCAAGAGAAAGTAATTCCAAACAGTAAGAAACGCAAGATGAATCATATCTGCCTCAGGTCCAGCAGCAATCTCATCAGCTTCAAGTCAGATATACAATTTTTTCAAAATTAACTATGCAGCACATAGCAGCTGAGCTTAACAGCAGCAACTGGTTCTCTTTTTTTTTTTGCAATAATTATATATTAGTATATTAGTAAGATCATTACTTATTTTTATTCGTTCCTCAATACCTCATGTCCACATTTAGTCCTCTGACGCATCCCCAGCGTAAACATTCTCCCTGATATTTAATTTCTGTTTGAAATGTTCTTTTTGACAAAGACAAGGCACGTGACGCTTTCTTTCTCTCTCTCCCATAGGCGATGCGTAGCGAAATTATGTTAGTTTAAGCTCAATGATGAATAAGGTAATGGCTATCAAACAATCTTCAGCCCTTCTAGTCCTACATTTGTCCTCTGAAAACAGCAATCCAATATCTCGAATCATTGATGCCTTAACTTCAGCCTCGCATATTTCTTCCCTTAACTAAACTCCTCGCATACTTCCTTCAGCTGAGCTCGTATACTTCCTAACTCTTCGTAACCTTCCTTTTATTGAGCTCTTTATGACAAATCCTCTTCAGGGAGAAGCATTGGTATCATTCCTAGATTCTTGTGGCAGCAGCGATCCGAATGGTATTAAAAAATGTTCGTAAAATTTCTTTCTTCGTCCTTATGTGTTTTTTTGTCGATACCATTCAACCAAAACTTCCAGTAGTTTTCCGATATTGAAGTAGGGAGACATTGAAAATATTTCAAAGTACTAGCCTTATATCCCCACTGTCCCGCTTTCCCATGCTTTTAAAAAGTATCGTTTATAATAGAGTTTACTATGCTGGCGTAGATGGAATTTCCAAGGAGCAGCATGGTTTTCTTAAGGGTCATTCAACTGCTACTAATTTAATTAATTGTGCTCTTGACACTCGACACCAAAGTAGCGTTATTTGCACAAAGACAATTATTACATGCTACTCGAAAAGCTCGATCTATTCGGCATATGCTGTTGATATTGTCGTGGTTCACATCCTATATCTTTTATCGTACTTGTAAAATTGTCTTGAATGCTTTGTCTCTCTATCCTTTTAATCCCCCTTTTGCTGTGCTACAAGGTTCTATATTTGACATTCTCTTGGCACTCTTTTCATTAATGAAATTCCTTCAATATTTACATCTAATTCCCTCTTCTATGCTGACGATCTGAAGCTGTTCAGAAAAATCTGATCTTATAATAATTATTTTTCACTACAATCTGACTTGCCAGCCTTATATACATTATGTAAAAGAAACTTCCTCCCTCTTAACGTTTCCAAATGTATTGCTCTGTCCTTCTCACAAAAACTTAACTTTTACTGATTTTCGAAAAAAAAATTTTAGCTATATATATTATATATATATATATATATATATATATATATATATATATATATATATATATATATATATATATATATATATATATATATATATCATAAATATATTAGCAAAAAAATTAAGGGAGATATTCTCTGGAGTGCGTGATTTGGTTGAGCTTAAATTTTCAGAGGACATAGATGTGCATAAGAATTAGAGCAGTAATTAATTAGAATTAAGATATTTTCAACCCTTTGGCGGCGCCAAGCGTTTAAGTTCATTTTCAGGTACCCCATATTTCTATTCAGAGTATATTCTGGTTAAAAATTAGTATTGGAAATGAAAACCAACTATGTTTTATGCTTGTTTATGATAAAAAAAAGAAAAAAATGGGGATTATGAACCGTATGTGGACGCTGAGTGCGTAAACGTTTTTTTCTAAATTTCGATTTGTCAAAGCTTCTGATAGAAACATTGAATCATCCTGAAATTTGCAGAACGTACTGATGTTGACTAAAACTATACACACGCAAACTATATACACGTAAAAGATGTCCGATCAATATGAAATCCGATACCAGGATAATCCGATCAATAAGAAATTTACAGAGCGAGTTGGTATTAATTACGACCAGGTTTGATAGAAGTGATTTTGAAGTGTAAGCAACCCTGTGGCAGTGAATCCATCTTCAAAAATCACTGAGAACAAAAAACTGCTTTTTAGCCCATAGCTTCCGATAAAGCCAACAGATTTTAACGAAATTCATATAGCAGTGGAACCTTACTCTTTCTGAAAAATTAGGATAGAGTTGCCAGCTATGGTAATTTTTGTTACCTAAATCTGGTAAATTTGCTTAAAAAAATTAAGCTTTTTTCACTATAACTTCCAATTCAGTCGTGATATTAAAACGAAATTCATGAAGTAAATGCACCTTATTGTGAACCAAAGTCCGTAGAAATTTCGATGATTTTCGTAAATTTGGCACTAACAGATACTTCGATTATATACTTATATGCAACGTATTTACAATGAAAATAAGGAACCAATGTTTAAATTTTCCGAGTTTTGAAAATTTTTCAGATGGCAACTTGGGATGGGAAATTTCGATGAAATCCTCAGATGAAAACGTAATTCAAAGGAATAGGTTGATACACTGAAAAAACACATGGCGCCTGACACCATAATTTATGGACTTCTGGCGCCATGTGCATGTCGATTTGGAGATTGTAATAAATTATAGCGCCACACGCCATAGTGCATGGCGAAAAGTACATAGGAGCAGACGCTATGCTTATGGTCCTCCACGCCATGTACTATGGTTTTCCACGCTATGCACTATGGTCCTCCACGCCATGTATTATGGCCCCCCACGCCATCTACTATAGTCCTCCACGCCATGCACTTCCTGCAAACTTGAGTACCACAATAAAGGCCTAATAAAAAATTTAACTCTTAAAATATTCGCCGGCATGCTTAACACCATATATGTATACCTCCATATAATTATTTTCTAACTTTCTTTTTTTAATATTTTTTTTATTTTTTTTTCTTTTTTTTCTTTTTCATAGTGCTTCCCAGACAACTAGTTTGTTTGGATAAGGGACAGCACAAAGTTTTACGTGCCAACGTCACGTGGTATTCCCAAGCGGTCCCCCATCTAAGTACTAACTGCGACCAACACTGCTTAACTTCGGTAATCTGACGAGAATCGGTTATTCCAGTGTGGTATGACCGTATATTTAATTATACTTCAAATAACGAACAATATCTAAATTCGCTCACCTATAAATGAAGCCATATTACATGGCTCATGGTACTATGTAATATGGCGTGTGGGGCACTGGGGGCCATACTGCATGGCTCAGGGTACTATGTACATAGCGTGTGGGACCATAAATGCTGCGCCATGTTACATGGAACCACGCGCTATGTAGATTCTGACATTATGGCGCTGGGAGCCATATTGCATGGCTCAGAGTACTGTGTACATGGCGTATGGGACCATAAATAATGCGCTATGTTACATGGCTCTGGGCGTCATGTGGATTTTTTTCAGTGTATAACCATGAGTTTTTAATGGTAGACTTATTGTAAAAGTGTTGGTAGCATCGAACATTAACATCATTTATTTTATAGGAGGATATTTTATTAGTAAAAAGTATATTACGTCTTTCCACATTTTTTGGTCACGCAAGGAAAATTTCTTCGAAAATCAGTTTTCCAGCGGTTCTGATGCGATGGAATTTTTTGTTTTAATGTCCGATGCAGTAAAATGGGAGTAAATTTGAAATTTAACTAGAACTAAGCGGTCATCAACAGTTCTTGTGTAAACTGCATAGTTCTTCATAGTTCTTCTTCAATCGTTTACTGTATCGTAAAATATTTGACATAAATTTTAATCTTTTGTCATTATATTAATATTAGCTCATAAATTCGTCGTTGTGGAGAATTCTATTCAATTTCTCAGTGCATATTATATTACTGCAGGCATTGGGAGAGTTCGATGTATTTTTCTTCCAAATCTCCGTACTTGAATTGAAATATAAAAAAAAACTTTGAATTAGCTCAATAGGCCCTAGAAGTTTGAGGTATTTAGACGACATTTTCGTTTTTCAATAACTTAAAACTTGTCTTCAAAATATATCATAAGAATATGGGTCAACAAAAATAGTGAAAAAATATAAATTTCAAAATATAAACTTCAATTCCAACCACTAAATTTCCATTCACACCTGACACGTTTATTTTTAGACCAACTTCCTAACTACATACTTCAAAATGATTTTGGCTCCAAAAATCAAGCTGCATAATGGCTCTATCGATAAATCAAACGCAAGATGAAATTTCCTATTTAAGGGTCCGTAGTCTACATTTCATAGTATCCAGTAATATATCTTCGAAAACCGTTTTGAAATTTGTGACACATTATTTCATTAAAACCAAATAAAAAACTATTTCAGACGAGCATTTAATGCACCTCAACTATTTATGTCTGGATTGTTGATTGATTCTAAAATTTTATTACCTGCTGCCAGAGGAATATATGTATGTATTTAAATTGTGTTGCAAGAAATGTCATGTGGAAATGATAAATAGAAGGAAAAGTACGCATTTCAGATAAAAGATACACTGAGATAATTTTATCTTGCATGAAATCATAATTGCTAGCTGATTCAAATGTTTTGAGATTGTTCGATATTTTGAAAATATGATTATATTGCATTATATTTTTATCTTTTCTATGGATATTATCTGCAAAAATTATTATTTCATTACTCTGATTCCCGTTGGGCTGAAATACGAGATTTGCATTGAGCCAGTATTATTTCAGAAAGGTAAGAGCCAAAAAACCATATCATCTCTGGTAGCTGCATATTTATTGTAATGGGTTGAATTGGCATTGTGATATTTGAGACTTTTGGAATCTTCGAATCCGTCATAAAACTTCGTTGAATCTTGTGTGCGAAAATTTACTTCGTTAGCTCAATTTCACGGATGAGGTTGCTAATGAAGTGTTATTATATTTGAGAGACATAAGATTAGTGTACGAGGAGGCGTACTGAAAGCATAAAAGTTTGATAAAGTGCCCTAAATTGGGCTATCGATGCGGGCTGTAGCATTACAAATGCTGTGGGCTGTCATTGGTGGGATGCGGTCGATAGTGGGGCTATAATTTCCTATTGGAACAATTGGAGAGCTCAGAAAAATGCAGTTGTTTCGAGTTGCCGAAAATTTTCGACCACTCATCCTATTTCAAGACAGCTAGAGTCGTTCTACAGATGACTACCAGATCCGCAAATAACGCACTTTCGTTGAAATGCTTTCTTATCCAAGTTTCACTTGGCATAGTCCAAAAAAGTCGGGCTTCCTTAAAGGCGTGAATCTGTGGTATGTCTAACAGTAGATAGAGTAAATTCTGCAAATCTCATTGCAAAAAAAAAAAGCTTTGTCTATTTCCAAAGCACTAACAACTCAATATCGAAATAAAACAATATTTAGGAAAAGCAGAGCAACGATTTATTGCTTTATCCTGAATAAACTAAATTTTGATAGTTAATTTCAAATAACGATATGTTTTTTTCTTCATAATTCTAACGCCACTGAAATTCTCTAACATTAAAAAGCACCTTTCAATGCTAAAAGGCATCCTTCAATAATTCCATATGATTATTTAACAGCTCTCATAAAACATAACACGTGTATACAAATTCTTAAGCTTTCAAAATATTCGAAAAAAAATCATTAGCTATAAAAAAAATAACGCATTGCAAAACAATTGAAATACTTTCGAAAAAATATTTGATTTTGCTGTTTCGTTCTGATTTTTGACAATTTGCCAATAAAATCTTCGAATGCTTCTAAGTTGTACAAGAATACATAAGAGCTATGAAAACAAAACAAAGAAAGTAAATAAATAAATTTAGATAAACCACTGGGGAGATGGCTATTAGCAAGTTGTTACGTTATATCATGCCAAATTGATTTGCTTGAATCTACCACGAAATTATCTAAAAAAATTGACTGGGAAAATTCATAGCTTGGAAAATAATAAATTCGAAGGCCTTGTAGTACGTTTCAATATGTCATCCTTGAAAATGATGTTCATGCCGTAAATTTTCTCGCACGGAATTCAAAAAAGGCTATACATACAAATACATTTTCTTACCAATACGAAAAGAAATTATTCAATGCATTTCCTTGGACATGCAACGGGTCATTGATGTGTAGATCTGGAAATGTTTTGAGCGATGTAGATTCCGATTCTTCAGCAATACCGCTATCATCCTCGGTATCTGTAGTTTCGTCGTCATGTCCACTCATTCGAAACACAATTGGCGGCATTTTATCGAAGAAATCCATTTTCAATCACGTACGCGCAGATGGAAGATATCACGCACGATTCGAACGATTGGCAATCGCAGATAAATTGCGTACCTGTATGCGAACCGAATTGTGCGTTACGGACACGATATGCTCTAAATTCTGCGATCAAGCGTTTTTCGGTTGAATGCAAAAATCTATTTGCGTAGTTTTGTTCAACGTAACGGGACGAACAATTTATCTGAAGATTATCTTTAACACAAAACTTGAAAAACTGAAAACTGATTTTCAGCACTTGAGACACCGGGGCGCACTAACACTGCTCTAACTACGAAAAATTTTTCCGAATATTTTCGATGCGATTTTTGAAGGTGCGAAAATATCAACAGAAATATATTAGATGCATCCCGCGCTTCGAAAAGAAACCGTTCTACTGTTTTGATTTAGTTGACTTCGAGATTTCAAACGAAATTGGGAAGAAGATTTATTTCTCTTATTAAATTTATTATAGCTAAAGTTTATTTCAGAAAATATTACACATACGTTGGTATGTGTGTCAAAATTGTGAAACGAACTTTTAAGATTTCAGTCGCAGCGTACAAGCTTACTCTTTGGTTGTCACCGCCACTACTTGTAATTAAAACGCTAATGCGAAGACCATTGTCACGAGGAATTATATCACCGACGATGATGACGACGATGATGCGACAAAATGCAGCACTAATTAGCCCATGCCTCGAGAGTATGCCGATGGCTTGATGCAAAGGATTCTCGAGAAGATAACATAAACAGCAGTAAAAGAAGTATTTGTCTCAGGGGAAGCTCTAATGTGCTGATACGTTTCGTCTCATCGTCTTTTTCGAGTCGATTTATGCTAGCTGTTTTATGCTGGCTAAAAACTAATTTGCCGTGCTAAGTATCGGAAAAGTTTTTAGTACGACGAACATGTGAAGCATACGAGGAATATGCTAGGAGAACAGTTTGTGTTGAAAATTTACCGAAAAACAGCAATTAAATTGCGAATAGTACCAAAAATTTGGTGTAGCGCCTGAGAATCGAATGCAGCATTCTCCTTATTCCACATTTGCACGTTTTCAAATCAATCAGAGCTCAACAGATGTACAGAACTCGAAACCTCACAATTAAAAAGTTCTCACAATGTTTTCTATCAACTGCGTCTGCTTGTTGTCATCATTAAGAAATCGGGGGAAAATGGGAAATCGATGGTACTGGAATTTTATTCCGACTCCCAGTCTAGGGGCGATTAATTTCTGTCTATTCAATTTTTCAATGTATGTTCCAATCTTCTACGAAGACAAGCATTCGTTCTCAATAGCCATGTAAAGAGGGAACTCTGGATTTTCATCATCTAAAGTAAAGTATGATATGCTACTCTCCTGGATTATATTCTTTTAGGTTCGGGCTAGCACGGTGAAAAAAGCCGTCAAGCGAGCTTCGGCTTTCCAGTCTCAGTATATCAGTTTTCTACAGGCCTATACCTTATGGTAACGTGTACACTGGGTTTAACCAAAAAAGCCCCGGATGAAGAGAAATACGTATGAAAGGCAAAAAATACATTTATGTGAAATTTGGCACTTTATGTCCTCAAACTCTTCTATCAATTGGCAGGTATTGTACTCGTAAGATTCTGTCTCTCGCACCACCAACTTGAGATCACTCTCTCAACATCAGTCTGCGACTTCATTTCTTTTTCCTTTTTTTCGTCCTGCTTATGCATGAAAAAATTCATAAAATTATAGATTTATATATATTTACTGTTTTTCTTTTCCTAATTTAATTTACCACACTTCCATACCGATTTAGAAAATATAACTATGCCAAACCACTTTTGCTCTGTTTCTCACAGTGACAATATAATCCAAATTTTGGTCAGTAAAAATTATTCAACCTTTTCCTTCTATCAGTTAATGCATTCGATCTAACGAAACGCCAGAATATCGAACTTACCTTAGAAAAGTAGAATTCCGCTCTTGCTCTGACCAGAACTCAGATGTGACCTTTAATTAGTTTCTAATGAATTTATAGCTCAGCCTCTAGCAAATCCCACCCATCCTTGGGCCACGATCACCAACATTTGCCCAGACCTTGAAACGTATAAGTGCTCAAAAATGAATTGGTATATGGACAACAGTACGACTGATGCCCAAGAGCTGCGTGATATTGCCTCTAATTTGACCACGAGTCATCATAGAAACAGAGTTAGGACACTCCGTCTCACTATCCCGATCGTCAACATGGAATTTAAATTGGATGTCTTATTTAATTAATACTTTTTACACGTGCTTTGCGGTTTTTCTACGCAGAATAATTATTTTTGCAAATATGAAGATAGATGATTGAGAGATATTGTTGATGGCACGAAAGCTCGCGTCATTTCTTGCCTGCAAGCCTTGTGCCACCTTCAGATCAGAAATTAAAGAACTCGTACTTTGCATCTTGTTCTGGAGAATATTTTTTAATAGGAAATAAAAAGAAAAAATGAACGCGCAAACTATTTTACCTATCATATTCGACAGGAATACTACCTTCCGCATGGAAGCTTGCACAGGTTCAGCCCTGTAATCCCTCTATCGACTAATTGCAATAGTTTCGGTTCTTTCTAAGATATTTGAATTACTCTTGACCTCAAAATCAATGAAATATCTTGAGTCAAACCATCTCATCAACAACCACCTGTATGTTTTCTGCTTTAGGTGCTCCAGTGGGGATTTACTTATATTTTCCAATGAGAGATGGAACCGTTCTCTCCATAGCTTTGCTGAAGCAATGGTCATTCCTCTGGTTATTTCGAAGGCATATGACAGAATCGGGCGTCCAGCTCTATTAGCCAAGCTTCGTGCATTTGGTTTTCACCCCGTCTTTGTCAAGTGGATTGAAAGTTTCCTCGTAGATCGTTCCTTTCAAGTTATTCTGGATGCACTCAAATCATGTGTCCACGCCACCAATGACGGGGTACCGCAAGGTACTAAACTTTCACCAACTCTCTTCCATTTATAAACGACCTACTTTCTTCCGCTTTTAACCAAACCGATTCAAACCAAAATCAATCTGACAAGTGCACAAACTTCGTCATCCGATCAAATTTATAATTTTGTACAAATCTGTCCGAAAAAATGGGCGACTATTTTAAACACCCAAAATTAGACTTTCATAGTGGATCTCTTATTATTATACGGTTTATGCTATATTTAGTACATCTGATTTTACACGTGGTATTTATCATCTGGTAATATGCTACTGGCAAAAATATTAATAAGGGTTTTTAACACTTTTTAAGACTTCTACCCAAATGTGACTCAGTACTTGTTAAAAATAATCATAGCACCAGGTGTACCATAGTGTTCAAATAAACTAAAGTAAAGTAACTCATCTGGCTCAACATATTTCTTATTTTTGGAAACTCAGATACGTACCACTATATTTTATAAACATTAAGTAATTTTTCGGCACAAACTATTGGTATCTACCAGCATAAGTGTGAACTCTAAATTGTACATACTACCGTAACTTATTTATCTCACAGATGCATTGCTTTTTGCACATTTAGTGACATTTCGCAAACAATTTATTCGCATCTCTGTATAGGGCAAAACGTTGTTCAATAAAATATGTACGTATATCTTTTCTACTAATGTCAAAGAAAACATTTTGATTTTAATGGTCCTTTAAACTTTCTTAATAAACCTCAATAAACAATGAATACTAAGCAATAAACATAATTTAGCTTTGTATCATAAAATCCAGAAATAAACTTTAACTCCAAACCATAGTTCCTCAGATATTTTGAACAATGTCAGGAAAATTTCCTGAATGTGTTCGATGTGGAACGCTAAACACTCATTTTCTCGTATCTAATTAGCCAAACTGCACAGAAACCGTTTTCGCGTTGCCAAGCATTCGTATATTTAAAGAAAATTTCAGTAGCAAGTGTTAATTTTATCGTGTATATCTTGCTAGAGCAGATGGTATTTACACATATACGCCTTTATATAAGATTTTGAGATATATGCGTTGAAATATATGGTAAATGGGATTTCTCCGGCACAAAGCATTAGCATGTGATGTAAAATCCATTTGATGGGAAAAATGATTAAAAAGCAGTAAAATACGAAAGAAGTTGATTGAATTGAAATTACATGCATAAATGATCGAGAATGAGTGTCAGTATAAAATAATTAAGTGCTTCTTGTATTGGCTTGCCTACACATCATTATTCAGCTCAGACAATCAGCTTTACGACCTGCTTCAACTTTTGATCTAATAAACGACCGTTGTATATATTACTCAAAGAACAGAAACTGTACAAACATTAATGGCTTCTGCTGTTCATTATATTCACTTGTTGAGCTCAGAGACAATCAAATCAAACAATTAAATTTGTTAAACGAAAAATGCAGAAATGATTCCTAGGAAAACAATATATAATACAAAACAATTCATATACAAGTGGATGGTCATACAACAGAATATTATCGAATATTCTAGCCAAACCAATCTGCGTGAGTATTTTTTTATTTGTTCACCAGCCAACGCTAAAACGTTAAAAAAAAATATAAAATAATAATCGAACTAATACAAGCCTTAAAACTAATGTGAAATATGTAGTTGAAAACGTTAATTTAAAATAATATTAAAAACACTTTAGCGCATAGGAACCGCTAAGAAAACTAATTTTTGAAGAAATATTCTACCACTCATTCTCCTTATTACAACCAACCTGTTTCAATTTCAATTCGACTCTATCCAAATCAATTTCAAATTTTCCAAACCTTAATATTTGTTGTTTATTCTCAATCTAATGGTAAGATTGCTTAGTAATGTACTGGTAAAAAAATACGAAAACTAACAAAGATGGCAGCCCTATCATGATTTTTCTACCATATTTGGCCTATAATAAAGTCCATTTGCTATAATAATTTCTTTTTGTTTGATTACTGCACCGGAAGCTATAGGTCAAAAGTTTTATTTTGCTGAGCAAATTTTCAAGATTCAAGAGAATAATATTATCGTAGCTGGCAGCTATATCCTAATTTATTAAAATTTGACCCTTTTACCTTCGTGAATATTTCCGTGTGTATATACCTGCTCCAGATTCCTGGCCAGGAATTTGCAAAAGGTGCAGTGAAAGAAATATTTTAGTAGAAGAAAACCAGTATATTTCTTAAAGAATACATGGTATGGCAGGTAAATTGTCGATGTGGTCGAAGAAGTGATATTGTTATAGCGTAAGGCACAGTAAATACCCAGGTTTATATCGAGGATTGTCTTATGCTTAGAAAATGCTGAAGTGGCCTGAAAGCAACCACGTCACTTTTGTCTCCAAGGGGGCCAGCGTACCAAATTGTCCTGAGCTTAGACCAATTGAACGATACTGAGCTAAAATGAAATGAGTTTTGAAAGAAAGAAATGTAAAAGCTAAAAAAAATGTATCTGACTTGTCTGAAAAATGTCGAGAAAATCATACGAAATCGTTAATGAGGCCACGGTGAAAACTGAATGTCGGGACTCAATCGACATCAACGTTTACAGATTTAGTTTCTGCATATTTTTCTTAGGTAAGCTATAATAAAAAAATATCATAATTTTCCCAAACTCAAAAGATTTCATTTTATTTGTTTTAGTAAAAGGGTCAAAACTTACAGCGACATTCCTTACTTAAGACTAATAAGCCCTATGAATTTCGTATTGATTGAACACTGCAAATAAAGATAATTTGGTGATTGATTGCCATTCTTGTGCGGTGCCGTATTTTGTTACTTTCAATTTGACAGGGTGGGAAAAATATAACATTTTTCAATCGTTCTCATTTTTTTCAAATTATTCAGAATGGCCGATGGTTTGAAGGATTGTTTTTCATGTGTCTGTTGAAGTAACAGTCTGAGTTTGAGTCAACATCAATATGACCTGTAAATTTCTCGATGAAGCAATGTTTCTGTCGGAAACTATGACAAATCCAAATTTGAAATAAAAATCCTTGCCTTCTTTTAGGCACTCAAAGACCACAAAGCGTTCAAATTTTCAAAATCTCTATGATAAACAAGTAATTGCTTTTTGCAAAAAATTCTCTGTATTGAAATATAGGGGTTCACCATAATTCACTAAAATACCCGCTGCAGTCAACATATCTTAATTTCAACTAACTATGGATCTTTTTACCCCCTACTGTAGATGCTGTTTACCAGATCCTCGGGTGACCTATCACCCTGGGGTATGTGACTATAAAAAAATTTCCACGAAGTTCTAAGTCGGGATCTGCCTTCAACCCGGCCATGCTGACTCACCTATCGGTAACCACGGACTTCAAAAACTACCACAGCTCATGTGAAGGAAAGGCAACCCTCCTCCCGGTTCATGCGCCGTACTTTTTCACCGTATGTTGAGACTGCGAGCAAATTCTCTTCGTTTTGCAGTATTGCATCCACGATCGTTTCAGGCGTGGCCAGGCCGAGCGTGGACTAAATGATGCACCTCAAACTTACGAAGCGACTGCACATAAAGAATGCGTGCTGAGCATCATCGATCTAAGTGGCGCAGTACCGGAAGTACGGTGTGACCATTCTGTTAAGGTATAACCCATTCTGCTCTGGTATTTCCTGAAGTAACCGTGCTCTGGTAAAAGGTAAAAGTTTACCTCGCCAGGGGTCCGTTTAAGCCATGGCTCAATAAGACCAATTAGCTTAGATATCCAGCATCCTTTATAACTTCCACTCCAATGTTGTTGCCAAAATTGGAAGGCTAGAGTACGCGCGCACGTCAGAGCCTCAGCTCTGGTCAGCATTGAGCGAAAGAGGTACCGTTCTTTACGTTCTCACGCCGGTAGATCGATCGAGATTACTACCGATACCGCCATCACAGCCTCTTCTGAGACCACGGGATAGCTACAGGCAATTTGCAGGGCACCTCTGCGGTGGACACTGACAATTCAGAGCGCATTTCTCCAAATTTTGGCTCTATATAGCAAGATGGAATCGGTCGTTATTATCATCAGCCTCCGTCTCGTCTCACTGGGTCCACCAACGTTGGTCATTAGCCTACTCAGCAAATAGAAGACTACTAGAACCTTGTCACATGCCCTCCGGACATGATCGCAATACGTCTGCTTGGTGTTCAGGGTCACCCTCCGTAGCTTGACCGACTTGCTGGTCTGGACCTCAACGGAGCCAACTGTCATGGGCATGACAGTTGATATCTTCTCTATCTTTAAGACAGCAAGCTGAACGCCGTGCTCGGCGCATCTTCCTCATAACTAGCTTAAATTTAAGTTGAGCAAAATCAGCAGATCTCGAAGTGATTCCCGCTGCGAGGTCATCAGTGTTATCTAGCACATCCGCAAGCATTTTCAGGCGCAGCAGATCATCGTACATGATGTTCCAGAGGTGACGTCCTACCCCTGTGCAGCACCTGAATTGACGAGACTCCTTCACATGCGTCACCAAGCGCAATATATGATGCTGATAAGCCAATAAATATTTGTTGCAAGATATTCAATAACATGGACCAGTGTTACTCCCCAACGATTTTCAAATCGTCTTTCAAATACAATTGTATCAACCAAGGTCCTCTCATCTTTATCATTTTGTCCATCCTATTATCTTTTGCATTTTTTTTTAGAAATAAGTCCTCGAAATTTCACATATTGAAAGCGGTCATGGAGGTAAGAGCTAAGCTACTTTAGTAGAGATTCTGCAATCCCAAACTGCTACGAATTCAGGCGAATGATTTGCTAAGGTCTGCATAGACTGCGTGAATTTGACAACCTCTCTTCCTTTTGCGTAAAGCATCGTAAGCAAGAGCCATAAGACTGGTAGAGGTAGCTCAGTCGAGTACCGACCAGAGGACAGAGTTTGTCTTAAATGATTTTTTCGAGAGGTTTTGGAATTGAGGATAGAGTGGCGATGCCTCTTTATTTTTCAATTGAAAAACTACAACCACATTTATATATTGGTGTGGTGAAAGATGATTTCGATTACGAGAAGAAAGATCATTAATAAATATAATATGGAGAGGCAAGGCCAGTTGTTTTTCAGACCTGATCAGAAAAATAATAGGAAGAAGACCCGGTCGAGGACCTTTGTAAATTTTGAGCTGGATAAAAAGATTTTATATGCACATTATTTCTTTTTATGGTTTCATCAATATTTTCAAAAGTTTTAAATAACCTACTTATAATGATATGAATTTTTATATTAGCTTCTACATCAGCTCATAATTACTTCTGCTCTGAACTTGAAAAAAAGCAATCCTAAAATTAGTATTATCAAAAATAGTATTATCAAAACAAAACACAAGCATTCAGAAAAAAGCAAGAAAGCTTGTTAACAGCATTTGCACGGCAATGGCACGAAAGTGCTACCGGAATACTGAAGACTCACAAACAGCGAAATTAACACTGGTTTATCTTAATCAATTATAATATTGTGATTGCGACAAACAATGCAACAATAGTAATTGACATATGTCACTCAAAAATCAATTCACGTGAAGATATATGAATATAGATTTGCGAGAAATAAAAAAAACCAAAAAAAATCGCGACGAATAAAATACTTATCAATGGAACTGTATTTTTCATAAACATTCAACGTGGGTGTGATTCTCACTTTGTTACATCTCCGCGTTTCTATTGGATGAAATTCAAACTCACGTTTTAGCCTAGCAGACATCATGATATGTACACACGTATCATGATGTTGATTTGATAGTAATCAGATTCATTATGTTTCCCGTTAATAACTAACGGTTATTTACGATCGTTTAACGTCATATTGTTGGGACTTGATTCATTGATTATGCCTGAGATTTGATTTTGATACACAGTTTCATTAAATCGCTACTCATTATGTTACACACTTCAAATAGTGATTTGATGAAGATTATTTTATGTTGACGACATTTCTCGCTTCTATCACGTAGATAAATTTATGATGATGAATTGTTTCCAAATTTAAAGTTTGGATCAAGCTTAATTTTAGATGAGGTGAAACGTAAGAAAAATATAAGCAACACATCAAAAATGGTTGCGTTGGCAAAAATTTCATCAATATCACTCTGGAAAATGGCGCAGTAGTTTTTTAGAGCAATGCTTACGAGGTTGAATCATTAAGTTCGCGAAACGAGTAAGCAGGTTATTGATAAGGGTAATTTAATGAAACGTAATGAGCTCAGAGACTCATTAGACGCATGTCCAGGTAAAAGCATGATTTAGAAGTGGTAAAGTCTACTTAAACTAAGAAGGGACTCACATGAAGACGCCTCACGACCAGGATGGCCAATCGAGCGACCACTCCGGAAATGGTTCAAATAGTCGAAAAATGAAATTAACGATGCTTTACTAAAAGTAGAGTATCAGATACAACCATTTAAAAAATTCTTAACGATCATCTTGGCATTCCTAAGGTGACGAAAATGCTCGTGCTGCTTCAAAAACACGGGACCTGGAATGCTGTCGCGCGTTTCCAAACCTCTGCAGTGCAGACGAGGATGGGGTATTTAGTCCAATCGTTACTTGAGATGAGACTTGGATCCATCATTATGAGCGTGAGTTCAAATAAAACTCTTAGCAGTGTCACAAAAAGCGAGAATTACCACCACCCAAGAAATTCAAGGTGTCACAGTCCGCCGGAAAAGTCTTAGCAACCGTTTTTTGGGACTCAAACAGGATCCTGTAGATCAATTTTGAAAACAAAGGCATCTTCGTAGCCGCAGAACACTCCACTCGAATTCTACAGCGATTGATACAAGCCATAAAAGGACAAAGAAGTCCTCCTTCTGCACAACAACGGTCCTGTTCACAAGAGTCGTTTTGCGTCTGCTGCCCAGCATAAGATGGGCTTCGATATTTTAGGTCGAGGCGAATTGAATCTATTATTCCTCTAAATGCAAAATTTTTCTTCATTGCAATGTTTAGATGACTACATTCGTGACATCATAAACAGTCGCCTCGATTGGTAATTTCTCCAGGCCTTTCACCTCCACATCAGGTGTACCACAAGGCTCTCATTCGGGATCTTTATTATTTTTAATATTTATAAATGATATATGATTTACTTACCGATGACCCTAAAATTTTCAAATTAATTATTTATTTTCCAAGTAAGGTATTGATGCGTAACAAATTAAAATGAGGCGTAAAAACACAAATCAATTTAATGCAAATAAATAAATAAGTTAAAAATAAGCAGCTTAGAAACATATTTCACAAAGTTGAACAATCGAAATCATGCAAAATAAAAAAAAAAACAAAGCACAATTAAATAACTGGTCTAGTAAAAACTAAGACGTTTGTTAAAGATTAAAATTAATGTTACTATACAGTTCAAGTGTATACATAGTATACTTGGTCGGTTGACTAGTATTGGTAGGATAAGAGAGCCCTGGTAAGACTCGTTTTAAAGGACGCTTTGGATATCGTGAGGGAGAAGTATTCGCTCATGCTGTTGAATATCTTGCAGAATCTATTTATTAGCTCATTAGCAGCGTATGCTCTGCTTGTATTCAATTAGCAATCGTCGATATCTGGTGACTCTGGCTCATTTAGTACACATCTATCCGATTTTTAGTCGATATTAACAACGTCTCTAATAACATCGAAATTGAAGCAGGGAGATAACATTAATCTTCTGAATGCAAGTAGTGACAAATTTAGAAGTCTAAGGCGAGATTCATATGGCGATAAATTGTTGAGTAAATATCTCTAAGAGCAAATAGTAAGAATTGTTTTTGAACAGATTCAAATCTCTGGCTTTGAATCTCGAAAACCGGGTTCCAGATAATGCAAGTATACTCAAGAGGAGGGCGAACGAGCGTGGTGTATAGTGATTTTGTAGCCCAATGGTTCTGAAACTCCATGGCTTGGCGCTTAATGAAGCCAAGTCGTCTAATTGCTTGAGAAATCACCTTTTCATAATGCAAATTAAAACGGAGCCTTTCATACAGCACCACATCAAGGTCTTATATAGTGTCACGAGCAGTGAAAGAAAAAATACCGTACCTTAAGCAGCGTACTGTACGCGAAAAGTACACATACCCTACCTCAGTCTGTAATGTTTGCGTGCATGTACCCAACCGATATACCGAACGAAACAGACACGATGCAAATATACGCTACGATTGAATACTGTACGGTACAATGTACACATACCTTATCCACTAAAATACGGAATGTGTACGCGTACACAACCCGTACACAAACGATATACACTAAACGTACCGTAAGTTAAGTGTACTTTTGCGATTCATTTATATGAAAAGGAGAAACACATATAGGAGAAGCCGATTACAATCAATTCCAATGTTCTTTAAGGGCTACACTTTCTTCTTGTGAAGTGCTGGTGTTATACCCAGTAACCGCTAAAGCTATGATGTGACACTTAATTGGTGGAGCGTTGGTTTTATGCGGCTATTAAGACAACACAAGACTAACAAATATAACTATGAGTATACGGTGGTATTCGATCCCACGTCCATCAGATCGCTGCTTTAGACTGGCACCTTAGAGAGTAGAGCTACCGACCTCTCAAATAGAAACAGACGCTAAAATAGCGGATATTTTGTTATAAAACTGTTTTTATTTATCTCAAAAACCATTGACATAAAAATCAATTGAACCATGCAGAACGAATCAGTACAATAGACCACTAACTGCAATCGAGGGTAATTGTCCGATTTTCTTGGCGAACTCAGTTACTTCACAAGCATACGAATAACCCTTCAAAATGTTAGTCTTTTCCCAATTGACGAAATTTACTTTCGAGCTTACATCATTACAAATAATATAATCTTTCTGGATGTCAGCCAAGGTAACATGTGGATTATTCACCCCGATGAGCACAATTCCCAACCTTGATGACTTCTCAATAATGACACGGTAGTACAATTTCGGAACTGGAATCAAACCTTGACCAGCAGCGTTATAGCTCAAGTACAGTTCCTTTTGTACTCCACGGTCATCTGGTAAAGTCGATACTCCCCAAGTCCCGGTATAAATTTCGAACTGAGAGTTACGAGTCTGAGCGAACTTTTTGGTACCATCTTCAACACGTTCCCAGTTACCAGCGTTAAAGGTTTGCCATTGTGGGGCTGCGTTGATGAAGTAGAAAGTAGCCAATTGTTCCGGAGCATAGATGAAATCAGCCTTGGCTGCCATATGTCCGCGAGCAAGAAAAACTTGCTTGGGTAAATCAAAGTATTTCTGAGAGCCAGCTCCCAGTGTTTTCTCAATAGTCTCCATTTGAGTGGCCTGGGAGTACAGTTTATTGACATCAGCTCCATTGTAGTAGCCTCCGGTGATGAAACTGGGCCGGGAAACTGACGTTTGGAAGGCAACGTTTGCTGGACCAATGGAATAGTGTGTGTAGTAGGTAACTTGCTTGCTAAGGCTGTGGCAAACTTCAATGGTTGTGATAAATCCAACATCAAGAGATAGACCAACTTCCAAGACAGTAGATCCATCGTAACAGGTTCTGGTTGTTTGACGGGTAGTATGAGCAACAGCCGATGTACACATGATATTCTTGATACTGAGCTTGTTTCCGTTGGCAACAAAGACATCACCGCCGTCACATGTCGCGGTGATCTTCCTTCCAGATAACGGGGCAGCAAAACTGGAGGTGCAGTACATATCAACAGTTTTACCATTGTCAATGGTGATGACTCCTGCATTTGATGGCAAGACAAAGTTAGTGGTGCCCGGTTGAAGAAGCACAGGCTGTTTAGCGGCCAAGTCTCCGTTGTTTGTTCCGATTTGACAAGCTAGAAATAATTGAAATCAATTTGAATTCATATTAGATAATTAAGATTACAAGTACCTCCAGCACGACTCATAGTGTCAAGTTCATCGGGAACCTCGAATGCTTCTGGATATTTCATGGCTTCTTCGGCCAGCATCTTATTGATGTTGACTTCTTGGGCGGTACGAGCGGCAGTGCGTTCAATCAGACTCTCATCTGGGGTTTCGAAAGCCTCTGGGTACTTCATGGCCTCCTCGGCAAGCAGCTGGTTAATGTTGACTTCTTTGGCGCCACGTGAAGCGAGTGGAACAGCGCGTTCGATCAGCTCTTCATCGAGATCTTCAAAGGCTTCTGGGTACTTCATTGCCTCCTCAGCTAACATTTGGTTAATGTTCACCTCTTGAGCCTTACGTGGAGCAATAACAGCACTCCTCTCCAGAAGCTCCTCATCTGGCATATCCATTGCACCAGGGTACTTCAAGGCCTCTTCGGCTAAGAGCTGGTTGAGATTGATCTCAACCGCAGCCGAATAAGCTTGAGCAACGAAAAGCGTTGCTACCAACAAGAATATCCACTTTCCAGCCATCTGAGTGCACAATTGATGATTCGACTTTAGTGTCAGACACTAAATTCGTATCGATCACCTGTTCATTTCCTTAAATACTAGAGCTATAATTGGTATATCACTGATAAGATAGACTAGTATGAGATACTTGAAACTTATTTAAAATTCATTCCGTAATAGGTAACAGTGAATAATCTATCCATCTTCGATTAGCTCTGCATTCATTATAAATTCAATTGATATCGACACAAGTTTTAGTCAAATCGAATGATCAGAGATACAGCTGCACGATTAATATGCAATCTTGGCTTTTTTCGAATAGCACATGAAATTTTCAATTGAAATTTGAACAAAAATCACCAATTATAAATACAATAAAGAAAAATAAACTATATGTTGTTTCTATTGTCGCAAACATTAATTTTTATTTTATATTGTAATAAAGCATTTCGTATACTTTTCCTCAGGGTCTGAATGTCGTGCGTCATTCTCAATAGAGATTTGTTGAAAAAACAGCTATTCATTAGTTTTAAACTAATCTGGCTTGGTATTTGCAATACAAAGGAATATTAAATCATATTTTGTAACTCCTAGTAAGTAACTATTTTATATATGCAATTCGTGTTTATACATAAAAGAGAGAGGATCTTCTTGGAAATTCAAAAATAATGTCACAAAAAATCCAATCAATTCAATACTGAAGTCACTGTTTCAGGATTGATGAAAGATCCTGCATGATTTCAATTATATAACTGGTCATTATTAAGATACCCTGATGGCAAGCCATCTTCGATGGAAGCTATTAATTTGCGATTGCTTTTTTTCCTTTCTTGTTTATAATGGCATAGAAAAAAGCTTTTCCAAGGAGAGAATATTTGATGCCGGAATATTGATCATTTTGTGGATTTAACCTACGAAAGTAGTATCAAGTAATATCAAGTGGTATCATGTTTTTGTGAGATGATTAAAAATTGAAATTAACTAAAAATTTCACTTGACGGGGTTTCTATTTATGGAATAATTATTCTACCTGTACTTATAGCACCACAAAATTTCGTAAGCTGCCACATTGTCGGTGTGGATTTCAGAGTTGAACTATCTATGGCGATATTCTATGAATAGCAAGTGTGAGAGTCTGGCACGTTGAAACTGGACTTTCAATGTGAGCGTTGGTTGGCGATGATTCACCTCCTACCTCGTAAAAAATGTAAAACCCATGAAAACACAGTAGCAGTAGGCAGAACGAGCTTCTTCCAGATATAATGTGATCAGCCTATGGCTTTCACATGTTCAGCCAGCGTGAGCATCTAGCGATATGGCCGATTAATATGTGTTTTATCGCTATGACAATTGCACACAAGGTTAGGTAGGGTAAGTGAAGAGGGCTGCTGGGAACGCGGCCAGCATCAGGCCACCAGTTTGGGCCCATTTGCCACCCTCATAGACAATCACACAAATTCACACTTACAGCCATGACACTGGCGGGATTCGAACCCGCAGGCCCCATAGCACGCCGCTTTTCGGCCTGACGCCTTAGCGAGCAGAGCTACCGAGCCCCCTACAATTTCACACAAACCCATCACTAATTTATTTAGAGTGTCGTTTACTTGCCTTTAATCGTTTACTCGACGGATGGTAGCAACATCGACGATAAGTGGACACAAATGCAGTTGAGCGTATTCAAAACACTTCGATGACATTTCCGAGCAAAAGAAAAGCAAAAGCAGGAAAAATTCGAAAATGAATACACTCAAGCTCATCAGATTACGGTTACCCGAGCATATTTTCATTAATCAAGGCCTAATATTTGCCTCCACAATGAGCCTCAAAAAACTGTACTTAATCCAACGCTGCTACCAGGGCTACACTAAGACTTCAAATGGTATGCAATATTTTTGGATTCTGATATGAGTTCTTTAGTTGCAAAATGAGACTCAAGCGATTTTTTACGAAACTGAGTTAAATACCATTTCTTATAGGAAATCTTCTCAGGAATCGATTTGTGCAATTTATTTTATCCCAAACCCAGTCTAAATGCCTTAAAAAGTGATTTGAAAAACAGCCTTATTTCCAAAACGCGACCTGAACAGAGATTTTTTCTTTCAAAATGGCGTCTAATACTTTGAACGGTTTGGTTCCAAAAAGCGACTCAAACCTTAGCAATGTCGGAAACGGTTCTTGTTATTTTTTCCAAAAACCGACCTAATGTTCTAACTTTAAGAAAAGGCTAAACTTCTGTTCGTCACATATTTTTAAATGGTTATTTTTATTATTAATCTTGTTTTAAATTAAGCGGGCTTTTTCTAGAATGATAAGAAATATTTCAAAGTTGGCCATACTGATTGCGACTTCACATGTTTGTTCTTAGAAATCGTGCGCCGACACATTAAATGTTTGCGTTGACTGAAGTTGTGTCATTTTGCTTCTATGCTGATTGATTGATTGTTTATCTTTTTATCGTTGTGTGTTTACTACTTTTTAATTTGATTATGTTTGATGAATCTGATGAATCCAACAAGTGTTTTTATCGTCGTATAGATTATAATAATCTTACAGAGAACGGTATTTGGGATGCGGAAGTAATTATTGACGAAAAAAAAAATGTTTAACACAATATTTTTGCTGCTCATTTTTCCATGTTTTTAAACTTATTTTTGTATAATTGTTTTTCTAAGTTATGTTCTAAGATAGGTACCTACTTTCTGTAAAACAAAAATTAGAGGCAAAAATTAAAAATTAAAAAAATATAATTGTTTTTGTTTTGTTCCAAAACCCGACTCCAACATGAAGTTTCGTTCCAAAACCACACCTGAAGGCGATTTTGTTCCAAAACGCGACCTGATGAACTGTAAATGCTAATTAAATAATATTTAACATAATCCATAGTTTATGAAAATTTGTAATATTGTGTAGTTTTTTATTTTCAATTTATTTAAAAAAAATGGGTTTGATGTATTGACCAGGAAAGAAAATATAGTTTTTTGCTGTTTCTGAAAAGTTTCAAAAAACCTTTCAGTCTCATTTTGCAACTAAAGAACTCATATGTGCAAACATAACAATAAAGATCATGTCTCGTTGTATCACCAAACGAACCAAATTATTGTCAACTGCCAAAAGAAACTAGTATTTAAATGGGTGAACTTTATCAAAAGATCTGTGACTACCACAAAGTTAGTTTTTACGCTTGGTGAACCTCAGGGTAAAAACTGAGCCTAGATCAGGTACTGTCATCTTGTCATCTTATGTCCAGCTAGTCAAACCCCCCTCAGCGGCTATAGTGGCTCATTATTGGGAAGAGCGAGTCACGGTCACAACCAGTTTTAAGCGGTCTAGACAGACCCAAAGGGGCCTCACCTAGACATAACACTCCTCAGGTGGAAAGGTGACAATGTATCCGGCACTTTGGAAAAGCTTATTTGACGTAGTCCATAGTTCGGGCTACTAAATGAGCATACTTAACTAGAACGTATGCAGTATTTTCCTGAAAAAGTAATCCAGAGATATGTTGAATTGTATAAGGGTAATTTCATCTCCTAGTTTTAGGCTTGAGTTAGTTTGGAAGTTGTTGGTAAATTGGCAGTTGGCACTTGTATTCAGCTGCTCGATTTAGGTTACACAAAGAAGAAATAGTGAACTAGACTAGAGACAATTATGTAGCGGCAATATTTGTAGATCTAAAAGTGGCTTTTGACACTATTGATTGACCATAACAGTTTATTTTTGAGGCTGGGAATATATGAGATCCATCACAAATTTTTAGAGCTAATGAAAGATTATCTATACAATAGGCGTATGGTGGAAAGTAACTATACGTATAAAAGACATGGATGCACAGTAAATATCAATATTCTTCTGGGATCCATACTGGGGACCCTTGTGTTATTGTGTACGTTAATAGTATGCAGGATATAAATTTATTAGGCAATGCAGTCTTATAAGTAGCCTTAGTAGTTGAGGCAAAAGATTCTTATAAGTCGTATATTCAGAAAGGATGAATCGATTTTGAAACGCAGCGTAAATGCAACCTTTATTAAGTGCAAAGTCATCTATCTTTATTCTTATAGCCATTTTCAATGCTTTCTCTAAAATCATTAGTCCGAAAACAACGGAATTTTTAACCCTCAGCTGCTGGAACTAAATCAACATAGCTTTATCCAAATCTTCATGATGGCCACAACGAATCATCTTTTATTCTGTACTTTTATTTTGGGTTGGGTACAAAATCTCGTATTACAATATCCCGTTTACAAAATCCCGATTACAAAATCCCGCATTACAAAATCCTGTATTACAAAATTCCGTATTACAAAAACCCGTCTTACAAAATCTCGTATTATAAAATCCCGTAATACAAAATCCCGATTTAAAAATCCCGTAGTTTTGCATAATATAGAATCAGGCGCGGCGCCACGCCTGATTCCATATTATGCAAAACTGCGGGATTTTTTCTTTAGGTCTTTTTTTATTGTAGCTAAAACGACGATAGCTAAAATTGGTGGAGGAGAATCAGAGAAGAAAAATCTTGGCAAGGTACCAAAATTCAAAAAAATTATTAGAAAAAGGTCTGAAACAATCGATTATTTGAGAAGAATCGCGTACAATATGTCTTTATGTTGAAATTTATTCCTCAATAAAAACTTAAATCACTATGTTTTTGTTATTTCATTATATGAATAGGTTTCATCGCACGAGATTTAGACTTTCGGGATTTTATTTTTCGGGATTTTGAATTTCGGGATTTTGGAATGCGGGAATTTCGAAACATACGGGATTTTGATAGATACTGCCATTCACAATAAACTTATCGGAATAAAAATATCGAAGAAACTCTCGAAAGCTGTGAAAGTACGGTCTTCAGGGTTTTGCAGAATATGTACAAGTGAAACTGAAAGAAATAAACCAATAAACTCGCCACAATTTCCACTTTCAGAAGTGTGTGACCTTCAATATTTCTGTGTAAACTATACCTGCGCTTTGAGAGAATAAATCTCGAATTCGGCGCAACATGAGAAAGTGCGGACTTTGGGGTTTTGTTGTAGATGCTACTCGCACAGCTTATTGTTAGCAGAATAAAATTGAAAGAACTAGTCTCGGAGAGTTTCATATATTTTACAATTGTAGTTTATAAAATTATATAACAACAAATGAAAAATCTAGTTATATGCTTGTATAATGTAAAACAAGCAAAGGTCACGACCAAGCAATGAGATTTATAGAAATATGGGTAGGCAAAATAAAAATTAAGCTCAGAAGAATCCGTAATGTATTCACAAATTTAACTAATGCATATGTCAAAACCACGTGGACAAAAAGAAGGAATGAAAGCAGCGAGTAGTTAGTCAGCAGCTAGACACGACTGCAAATACCGTTTATACTGAACCAAATCGCTTTTAAGACCCTAATATTAACGAAAACATAAGCTTATCCTTTTTCAATAAATATACCATTTCCATTATTTTAGAGCGCCAAGTTGTGATATACTAATCGGCCATATTGTGACACTTAGGAGCATGCATACCTTCTGCCACCTCAACAAAATATGTCATGACTTAATTTATTGAGAGAAAAATATAAGCCATTTCCTGGAAATTTATCTTTTATTTCACCTGACTTTCCTTACTTCCTTCCTTTCATTCTCTTCATCATTCAATCAAAATGAAAGGTCCGTGAGCAACAAGCTTGCTCAAAATATGCCAGTAACGGACTTCCGCAGACGATTATATATTGGTATGAATGAATTTTGAATTTTTCAATTTAGTCACGACTAAAATCAGTCAATTATCTACGGTTTCTTCGAAAAAATCAAACAAAGAAAGTTTTGTACCACGGCCTTTTTATTATTTCAAAGTCCTTTGATAATAGTTTCATGTCAGCAAATTAACCCCATTAGTACAATAAACCACTAACCGACAAAGATGGCAGCTGTCCAATTTTCTTAGCGAACTCGGGAACCTCACAAGCATACGAATAACCCTTCAATATGTTAGTCTTTTCCCAATTGACGAAGTTTACTTTCGAGCTTACATCATTACAGATAATATAATCTTTCTGGATCTCAGCCAAGGTAACATGTGGGTTATTGACCCCGATCAGCACAATGCCTAATCTCGATGACTTCTCAATAATGACACGGTAGTACAATTTCGGAACTGGAATCAAACCCTGACCAGCAGCATTATAGCTTAAGTACAGTTCCTTTTGAATTCCACGGTCGTCTGGTAATGTTGACACTCCCCAAGTTCCAGTGTATACATCAAACTCAGAATTACGAGTCTGGGCGAACTTTTTGGTACCGTCTTCAACTCGTTCCCAGTTTCCAGCGTTGAAAGGTTGCCATTGAGGTGCAGCATTTACAAAATAAAAAGTAGCCATTTGTTCTGGAGCATAGATATAATCAGCTTTAGCCGCCATATGTCCACGAGCTAGGTATACGTTCTTAGACAAATCGAAATATTTTTGAGAGCCAGCTCCCAAAGTTTTCTCAATAGTTGCCATTTGTTGAACTTGAGTGTATAACTGATTCACGTCAGCACCATTGTAGAAGCCTCCGGTGATGAAACTTGGTCGGGCAACTGACTTTTGGAAAGCGACATTTGCTGGACTAATGGAATAATGTGTGTAGTAGGTTACTTGCTTGCTGAGACTGTGGCAAACTTCGATCGTAGTGATAAATCCAACGTCTAAAGCAAAACCAACCTCCAGGATAGCGGATCCATCGTAGCAGGTTCTAGTGGTCTGGCGAGCTGTATGGGCAACAGCCGATGTACACACAATATTTTCAATACTGAGTTTGTTTCCGTTAGCTTCGAATATATTCCCGCCGTCACATTTAGCGCTGATCTTTTTTCCAGATAACGGTGCAGCAAAGCTAGATGTGCAGTGCATGTCAATGGTTTTGCCATTGTCGATGTTGATAAATCCTGCCGTTGATGGCAATACGATTTTAGTTGTGCCGGACTGAAGCAGAATGGGCTGCTTACTGCCTAGGTCACCGTTATTTGTTCCGATTTGACATGCTGGGAATTAGTTGAGATTATTATAAAATAGGGTGTTAAATAGAGTCACATATACCTCCAGCACGACTCATAATGTTAAGTTCATCAGGAACCTCGAATGCTTCTGGATATTTCATGGCTTCTTCGGCCAGCATCTTATTTATGTTGACTTCTTGGGCAGTGCGAGCGGCAGTGCGTTCAATTAGACTCTCATCTGGGGTTTCAAAAGCCTCTGGATATTTCATGGCCTCCTCGGCAAGAAGCTGGTTAAGGTTGACTTCTTTGGCAGCACGCGAAGCGAATGGAGCAGCTCGTTCGATCAGCTCTTCATCGGGATCTTCAAAGGCTTCTGGGTACTTCATTGCTTCATCGGCTAACATTTGATTAATGTTCACCTCTTGAGCCTTACGTGGAGAAATAACAGCACTCCTTTCCATAAGCTCCTCATCTGGCATATCCATAGCACCAGGGTACTTCAAAGCCTCCTCGGCTAAGAGCTGGTTGAGATTGATCTCAACCGCAGCCGAATAGGTTTGTGCAACGAAAAGCGTTGCTACCAACGAGAAAATCCACTTTCTAACCATTTGTACAGCCAGTTGTTTATTCGACCTTAGTGTTCGCCACCAAAGTTCTCGCAGTTACCTGCTCATCTCCTTAAATACTATAGTCGTAATCGTGAAAATTTTTTGATAAGATTGTCTAACTCACTCAACTCATTTGCAATTCGTACAGCAGAATTTAACTATCATCGTTTGATTATTTGTACAATCTATTCTTAAATCAATTGATACACAAGTTTTAGATTTTTTTAATAAAATATAGACTTAACTGTCTGTGCTAATTTTAGATTTTTGGCGGGACCGTGTTTAATAAGCTTAGTTTGATAAAAACGATAAAATAGCGCCCGATATGAAAATAATGAAAAGCAACCAAACCGTTGATTGTTGTTATCAGAAATGGGTGTAAGTGAAAAACATTGTCATATCAGATTGCACTACAACACAAGATTCGAATGTAAAGCGTCACAAAAGCTTAGATTTCTACGTTATCGACTATTTTCTTATTTTAAGTTAATCTAATTAAACACTTTAATTATTCTAAACGACTTGTTTGAAGATAAAGTTCATAAATATTTTGCCCTCCAAAAACAATTAAACTTGACACACTGCTAATATTTTAGTCTCCCACTGAAAGAAAGTATACTAAAAACATTAACTTTTTCCAAGAAATTTTTCCGAAACGATTTCAAATGTGTCACAATCATAATGAATAGAAAGTTGCTCTAAAAATTACATTTGCTATTAGGGCTATTTGTTTTTGCTTTCTTTAATAGATATATGATTTCGCAGTGGGTAAACAAAACGGGCAATCTGATGTACATGTTACAATCACAGTCAATGAGTTATCTCCCACTCTAGTTGATCTACTTCCATACCATTCACTAGCATGCGGGGAATTATCATTTGTGGCGGTTGAATTTCACACTATAAGTATTTTTTGTTGGTATATAAATTAAGCATAGGAATTTGTTGATAAAATTTTATTACAGAATCAAGCAAATTGAACGAAAGATACATCAAGTTGCAGTCATTTATTCATAAAAAAACGCTCGACCTAGTCACGAAAAATAACAAGTTGCGCTTTTTTTTTTACATAAAATAGCTTGGAATTCTTAAAACATTTTCAATTTTATCAAAATATAGCTCAACACCGTACAACTAATACAACAGTCCACTCACTTCAAGAGGTGGTAATTCACCAATTCGTTCAGCAAACTCAATAACTTCGCACGCATACGAATAACCTTTCAAAATATTCCTCTTATCCCAATTAATCCAAGTGATCAAGTCACTAACGTCTTCACACAAAATATACTCCTCTGTGATTTCCTCCAGTGTAGCATGAATGTTATTCACTCCAATCAAAACCAATCCTAATTTCGATGCCTTATCGATAACCACACGATAGTATATTTTAGGCACACGAAGCAACCCGTTTCCATTCTCATCGAAATTCAAATACAATTCCTTTTTTACACCATCCACATCTGGCAATGACATTACACCCCAAGTTCCTGTGTACACGTCCAAGTCCATGTTACGATCTGCCGCAAAACTTCGCACTCCCGACTCCACACGTTCCCAATTGCCGCCATTGAATGTTTGCCACTGCGGAGCTGTGTTGATGTAATAGAACGTGGCCCATTGACCCGGTGCATAGACAAAATCAACCTTGGCCGCCATGTGTCCTCGAGCCATGTAAACATCCTTTGATAAATCGAAATACTTCTGGGAGTCATATCCCAAGATATTGTCGACCGTTGCCTTCTGTCGAACCTGAGTGTAGTACGTGTTCACATCGACGCCATTGTAAACTCCTCCCGATATGAACTGCGGCCTAGAAATCGATCTCTGGTATGCAGAATTGTATGGTCCCATTTCATAGTGATTATAAAGTGTGAAATGTTGTTCGGCGTTAAAACAGATTTCCATCAACGGAAGAAATGCATCGACAATAGCAAATCCGATTTCAACAATCACAGCCCCATCATGGCAAGTTCGGTTAGTTTTTCGCACCAAGTTCGCAGCCATGCCAGAGCAGTTAATTTCGGTTATATTCATGAGATTTCCATCCACTTCAAAACCATTGTCATATACACATGTTGCAGTGATTTTCTTGCCACTAAGCGGAGCAGAAAAGGACCCCGTGCAATACAGGTCAATTGTTTCACCGTTTTCAATCTTCACGAAATTATCTTTAGCGGGTTGTAGTAGTTGTTTGGTTCGCGGAGAGACCAAAAGAGGCTGATTCATCGGTAAGTCACCGTTATTTGTCCCAATGGTACACATTTCTGAATGCATTGGAAAAATAGAGATTATTAAAAATGATATCGAAGTTTATAAGATCATACCTCCTTCCCGGTTGTTCCCATCAACAGATTCGTCAATATGATCCCACTCATCTGGATATCTTCGACTTCCGGTCGCCCAAATCGGGTCAATGGCAATAAGGGGTGGATCTACACAGTCATCACATACATCACCTCCTGTATAATTAATTACGTGTACCATATGCGCAAGTGTCTTCTAAAAATTCTACCTACCTTCACCAACGCCAGTATGCGTCTCAAAATCATCCCATTCGTCAGGATATCTTTTACTACCCTGCGGCACAATAGGGTCGATAGCAATCATAGGAGGGTCCACACAATCATCACACGGCTCATCTCTGAGCTCGTAGCTATCGTTTTCATTAGCAACTTCCTCTATGAATAAAATATAAACCAATCAAGAAAAACAATCGAAATTAAATCGACCAACCTTCACTGTCAAATCCTTTTTCAATTACCACCTTATCCAGTTCTTCAGAACAATTTTGACTTTCTGGTGAACAATTTGGATCGACAGCAACTAAAGTTGGTTCAGCGTCATAATCACTTCTCATATCACTCAAACTTCCTTCGACGTACTTCCTAAGTTTTTCCTCTCCATAGGCACTAGATATTAGCAGGAGCCCGGCCCAAATACAAAATTTTCTTGCCATATCGACGGCTAATTAATTACTATTTTATATTTCCTTATAATTGCTTCTATCAAGCTGTTGCTTCCATCAATGATTTTCATCTTGTTTTAAGGGTCTATATGCACATTTCGATCAATAAATCGATTTACTTGAAATATATCTATATTCGTCAAAATAAATTCACTGGAAGGATGCTGGATTTAGCTATATATGTCATTAAAAATGTATGATAAAGTATTGTTCAAATAAGTTCAATAAGTAGGTATAGTCTTACAGTAGGGTTTTCGGAGTTGGAATGTGTTATATTACTCTATTTCAGATGCAGTCTCTCAGTGGCTCACAGACAGGAAAAGAATCATGACTTATCCACATTGGCCGAATTACGAACTATGAATTTTCGCAAAGCTAGGTGTGAGTGACAGATGACATCTATCTTAATCAATCAACTAAATGGGCATTTCGGATGCACTAAATGCGATGATGGCCATCCACCCAATTCTGTAACAAACACTATCGAAGATGAGAAGGCAGAATCACTTGTGTACATCATATGAGGTCTTGTGCCATAAGTACAGAATCACCATATGAAGTCTTGAGCACCATATTTGGACGCTAAATGAGCAACAACATGGATTTCGTAAGGGTAGATCGACTTCTACCAATCTCATGATCCTGGTCTCTGAGGTGCTCTGTGAAATGGAAAAAGGAAGTCAAATTGACGCAGTCTATACGGACTTTAGTAAGGCTTTCGACCGGGTTGACCATCAAACTCTAATATACAAGCTTCGCAACTTTGGTATATCAGGGTCTCTTTTTGATTGGCTCCAGTCTTATCTTCGCGATCGAACTCAGCTTGTTAAATTCCAGGGCCACTTATCTAAAAGAGTTTTCGCATCTTCTGGAGTACCGCAAGGCAGTCATCTAGGTCCCCTGCTTTTTAACATCTTCATTTCTGATCTTTCTGAGACATTGCTTGGTGTACCCCATCTCTTTTATGCAGACGATTTAAAAATTTACCACAGCGTAAACACGCAATCTGATTTTTCAATTCTTCTACAATCAAAGCTTCAATCTCTCGAACAGTGGTGCAATGAGAATCATTTGAATCTTAACATTAACAAGTGCCATGTAATAAGCTTTTCCCGTAAGAATACGATCAAAAAGTATTCTTACTGCCTTAACAACACCATATTGAATAGGGTTGATCATATTATAGATCTCGGGGTAGTATTGGACAACAAGATGCGGTTCAATCTCCACTATGACAAAATCCTTGCCAGGGCTAATAAACAGCTCGGATTCATTAAGAGACGTGCTAAAGAGTTCAAGAATATATGGGTTACCAAGTCATTATATATCACTCTGGTGCGTCCTCTATTGGAGTATGCCTGCATAATATGGAACCCAGTTTTTGAGCTACATAGTGAGAGAGTAGAATCTGTTCAGAAACAGTTTTTACTTTTCGCTTTGAGGGACCTCTATGATCCAAAAGACTTCCAACATCTTCCTTCTTACAAAACCAGACTGAGCCTACTTAATTTAATGCCTCTCTCTTCTAGAAGAACACTGTTAAGTGCATGCCTAACCTTTGATATTATAAGTGGTGCAGTCAATGTTGAAGCTCTCTCCAACAAAATTATTTTCAATGACCAACCAAGACGCACTAGGTATGCAACTCTGCTCAAGGAGTTCAATCACCACACTAACTATGCATATAACGAGCCCATAAATAGGTGCTGTAGAATTTTCAACTCTATAAGCAGCAACTACGCTTCGGGGATCTCTAAACACACTTTTAGAACAAACTTATTAAAGACCCTATCAACATCCTAATCCCACTTAATTTGCCCATCAATTTAGCTAAAATCAAAATAAAATATATTAAAGTAAAGTAAAGTAACCAAAATAAAAAGTTGTGATATATTTTGTTTTCTAATGTGTTGGAAAAATTTGTATGTAATTGTTATGTTGTTATATTGAATTGTTAATGTATGTTGCCTTGTTTGGTAAATAAATTAAAAATTAAATTAAGAACAAGGTATTATGTGGACTCTAGGAGGTTACAAGTACTGTCGAATTGTAATGAATCAAACTTGATGTCACCAATTGCAATCACAGCATGCTGTTGAGTTCTCGATTAATTGTGAGAAAAGAGAACACCAAGCTTGATATCAGAAAATTTTCATAATGATATTGCTTTGTATCATTGAATACGACCTGGAGCAGAATACACAGCTCAGATTTTAAGCACACGCAAAAATGAACGTCAAATCTGTGAGATCTGCGCATCTTTAGATCTCTTTCATCTAATTTTAGAATTCTAAAACTAAACCGTAAGTTCCAAGTTTCGAATGATTCATTTCATTAGAAAACTCACACCATTTACTACAATACCCTTCTAAACAATATTGAGTTTATTGACATCCTCAAAGTAAAGGATTGTTCACCTTGTTGATGATCTCGTCATATATCTGAGTAATAAGATGGCTTTGAACATTCAGACGATGCTCAGTTCAGTTCTTAATGAATGGCCGGGAATCGGAAACAATGTTGTTACTATCATCTTAAGTCCAAAGCGACTGAGAACTGAGAGCTAAAGGTCCAAACCAAAGTTAAGCTCAAGCGATAGCCCATTTAAGATTTTTGGGATTAGAGGTAGTAGAGACTCCATTTTCATAATCGAAGTGTGAAATCATTAGTATCCCACCATACTCTGCCCTGAATTGAGTCAAGTATATATTTAGAGCATGGATAGCTTAAAACTCTATGTACGGTCCCCACACTGCATCTAGATTCGAACATGCTAGGAGTTAGTGCTCTATCCACTAGGCGAAGACGAGCTTTTTGAAAACTGAGATGTACTAAACAGGTTTCAATATTGCGATCGACGAATGAATCCCAAAAAAAAAACTTGCTTCTGATACTTCGTAACATATCTCAGCTTGTCCTGCCCCTTTAATACAAACACAAAAAAAGCAAGAGACATATTGATGTGCCTCAGAAGGTTTTTTAATTCTCAGTAACTAGATCTCTCAGTACAGTTAACCTGCCATTAAATTTTGATCAGACCAGTGCTCATAAGTTCAACACTGCAAGCTAATTCTCCAAATAAAAGACTTAATTTAAAAAAAATAGAGAATAAGTTTCATTGTTAGAGAAGAAGTTTAATTGTAGTTTTTTCGGAGGATGAAAATTTTTCAGATTCCGCAATTTGTTTCATTTCAGAGCTGTTTGTTTTCACCATTTCAGATTCGTTTATGCGTATCCAGTTTAGACCCTAGCTTATTTTATGAATTCGAAGAACTGGGAATGAATGGAGTGGTCAAATGGACTGGAATGGTCATATGGACTATTTTCATTGGCATTAATTTTGGTTTCGACTTTAGACAAAATCTAGAAATAAAAGGCTGAATATAACAAAAAAAGGTAAAATCAAGGATTAATTGTTGTAAAATTGGCCGGTAGATAGGCAAAAGTTGAATATTTTGAAGTGATTCTTTAGATCCGAAAGGAAATTGCGACGAGGTGTATGAATTAGTAGTTGTTTCAGTCGTGTCGTTGATTGATGTTCCGTTGTATTCACTATACGTTAGTGATAGATAAAGTATCTGACAGAAGTAGACACACTGCTTCGTGCATAATTGTAGGAAAACATCGTTGTCCTATACTCCTATAAATCTACCGAGCACATTTTGTAAGTGTGTAATAAAAAGGATATAATCTCACTACTCATCTTCACAGGTTCTGATATACTTCTAAGTCGAATTACCAGACATTTGGCACTCTTGTAATACAACCCAATTTTGTTGTCCCACAAGTAACCAGCAGTTTGGGCCCATTGGCTACTTATTTATTTATTTATTTACATATTCAACAGATAAAAATCCAATAACTGAATATAGAAGCATATAATATATACAAAAAATCTAGTTAAAGATGCCAAGTGACAACTCCGAAAAATTGAATCAATTGACTAAACGAAAAGATACTAATCAGATCTGCTAACTCTTGAAGTAATAAGAACCTAAAATGCTGAGGCGTTTATTATTAAGGGCCAGAACCTACCAAAGACGATGGTGTCCTCTTCCATATTGTATTACCTTAATAAATTGCTGCGGGATAGTCCTTATCTATTCGCATGAGATGCAGTTAGGCAATGGTCTGTGAGCAGATCAACCGTCGCCCTCAAATAGTTTCTTCAAAGTTCGATCAGTTTCCAGTTCTTGTTTGAATCGGCTGATTATCTTATAGTCCGTCCTTTTTCCCATTCGGGCTTTGTTTTGGCCCATGTGATTGCATCTAGTTTGCTTGTGGTGTCTGTGAGTGGTCGTGCCGAAGGTATTCAGGGGCTATTTCTAATTCCTGAATCTCTCTTCACCAATTCATTGGCTTATTCTTTGCATATGACACCTGTGTCCTGGTAGCCAGGTAATCTGGATACGAGTATGATTCGCTTTTTTACCAACAGCCACTTTGTATCTTTACGATGCAAGAACGAGAATCGCTGCCCTACCGTTAATGCAGATTGCCATTGGTTTGGCTGATGTCCCACTAATGAACTCAATCGCTATGCATATGGCATATACTTCTGACTGAAACACGACAACCTGGTCGCGCAGAATCTGTACCACTGAATAAACGCGCGAGCCAACTCCTGTTCGATCGGAAAATTCGATTGATGAGATCTTAAAAATCAATAGGTGCGTCTTTTTGCTCCTCTATTCAGCACAGAACAGAACAGAAGCATTGGAAACAACAACACTCTTGCCCCAGTGAATTAATTAGTACAGGAATTCTGTTCTGCACAGGTAGTTCACGTGCTGAACTATAGAATGTGCTGATGGGAAAAAGAAATGCTCATGAGAAGTTGCCTTTTTTACCGTGAGGTGTCTTTGGATTTTTCAAGGTTATGTTGAATGTTTTGGTAGTAAGAAAATTAGAAAAAGCCCTCATAATGTGTAGAAAGTTAAAAGAGTTAATTTTCTGTTAGTTCTTTTCATATTTTCTATCGATTGTGGTAGTTCATACTCGTTATTTTCTCCCTTTATTTTCAGCTGTTTTGTGCCACCACACACCTATTGCTGAAAAAGGCTACCATTAACTTACTCTACTCTTTAGACAATTACTTGGAGAAAGCTTTCACCACCAACCTCATTCCACCCGAAGCACTTGAGTGTCAGGATAAAAAAAAAGACTCATTCTGAATCTCCCTTATAGGTGCGTTATTCTTTATACATTCTTTTGCAAAGTTAACTCTGTCCCTTCGGTTCTTTTTTGATACTAGGAGATTTTTAATAGCAACTCTACCATTGGATGCGTTCTTCTGTAAAGCTCTCCTCACGGTTTCAGCGTGAAAAGACGCACCGATTTCGATCTTTTTGTAAAGACACAATCTTTGTAGCCGAAAAATGCGGATCTTTTTTTATTTCTCTCAATGAATATTTTCCGTCAAAACCGATTAATTTTATATCGAAGCCTTGTTTTATGATTTTAATTTCAATTTGCACTCTTGATTTATAACGGTTGATAAAATCCCACACAGTGGAATAACTTTTTTCACCATTTCTGCGACATTACCAGTTGTTTTTCCTCCACAAAAAGGGTAAATTTTATTTTTTCTTTCACAAACTGTGGTTTGCTTTACTTTTCGCATTTTGTTTCATCATTTCAGAGAAGAAGTCGAACTGAGGATGATAAATAAAATCGTTTCACAACTTCAGAACAAAAAAAAACGGTACTTTGTAAGAACCGGTTAACTGTTTCGGCTTTAAGTGTGAGGGCAAAAATTGGCAATTTCATGTAAAATTTCAATAACTGTTTTTTTATGGCTGAAGAATTTTTATTTTTATTATTGGTTATAATGGTATATATAATAAAGAACAATTTTGTAACAAAATAATTTGGGAACCTAACTGTTTTATTTTCTGAGGTATCATATTGTACTGTATTTGCACAATGAAGTTTAAAAGTGAATCAAAGCTCATAGTTTTTAATTAGTTCTTGATATATATTGCCAATATTCAAAAATAATCAATGGTATGGCTTATGACTTGAGTTTAGAAATTAAAACAATTTTAAATGACAATTTCGAAGATTTTGAGATGGATTTGAAATTTTGTATTTACTTTATGCCTAAGGATATACAAAAACCACAAAAGTACAAGTGTGAAGTGGTTCTACAACTCACTTTACCTCTGATTAATTCAGGTCCCTATTTAGAGCTAGATGAACTCGAAGCTTGGTGTGCGGACCCTCATCCGAACCTGGATTCCCCCCCACACACAAGAAGCCAGTGCTCTACCCATTAGGCCATTCAAGCTTTAAATTACCGAAAGGTTAATTTAAAATTAAAATTATATGTAAGCTAACATTGCAACTAAATAAAAAACAAAAAAAATAGCATCGTTACTACATAATTTCTGCGGACTTCAGTCCAAAATTCTTAAAATCTTTTCGTTCGTCATCATATCATTATGCATTATTGAAAGTCACATTTAAACGCCATATTAAAACTTTGTATAGAATTTTATCTTTAAAAATTAATTATAGAGTTTTAACTTCTTGAATTGGCTAAGTGTATGTACCCCCTTAAATAATATTTGAAACCAATCAATGTTATCACAAGGTAGATCAATGGCTCAAATAGTAATTTTGTAGCGAATGATCGAATTAAGATGTCACATTTTATTAGAGCTACTCAGTGTTATCAGATCCGTACTGAAAATAAGCAAACCTCTTGATTTCGTTCGATATCAGCTAATTTTTGAGCAGACCAATAAATACTTCACTGTTCTTCACAAACAGTGTTTAATCGATTCAAACCATTCGCTTGAAATTTTTTAAATTACGGTCATAATGATGGATGTGAATACGAATATGATCTGAGTGAGACTCTGCAGCATCCGATCAACAAAAACGATCCAGCAAAAAAACGAAGTTATGAATATGACAACGAAACCAGATAAAGCACATTTAGCAAAGCGAAAATTGCTCACATGGCAAAAGCTTTTAATGGAAAGCTGATTTCTGGTGATGACAAAAAGAAAAATACTCTCGATAAAGAGTAAATCTGTTTTGAGAAGTGAAATACCTGGATAAGTTTCTAGTCTTTTTCATCTGTGTGAAGAAATTTTGCTTTCTTTATGGTTCTCGTAATGTGTCTTTAAATCGAAGGGAAATTTCGGCCAATCACTCTTTCGAACAAGAACTCACGAATATACAATGTTAAATACATTTTATCTGAAATTTAATTCGATTTGTGCACAGAATATCTTATTATAAGCATCGCAAACCAAACACTGTTTCAATTCAAGTAAAAGTTTTATAAACTAACTTTGCACATTTAGTGTGTAATTGAACAGGTTGTATTCGAACAAATATTGCAAGCTTCATTTGTTTTCGAAGAGGGAACTTTAAAGTGTCTGCATACGTAAACTCTGTTTTTTTTACTAGATCAATTATTTTTACTTGAACTTCGCCGTTCATATTTTCTATGTGCATTGCAATAGGGTTTAATTGTTATCAAAATCTTCTCATAAATATTTTATGACGCAGCCACGTGATGTTTAGAATTAGTCAAGTGATAAGAAAACTCAATGATTTTCAGTGACGCTCGTAGGATAAAAATTTGGGGCGGCCAAAAGGGAATTTTTATTTTCTAAACTTAAACTTTTGGTAATAATCCTTGGAAAAATTAACAGTCTTGTAGTTCTTTTCAAATGAGGAGCAAAAGTTGACCTTCGTGCAAAAAAAAACTTTTCAACAAAAACCGTGAAATGTGCTAGGGCATTGTCGACATAAACGCGAAAGGATGTAATTGAGCGGTAGTATTGACGTAAAGATGAAAGACAAGTACATTATAAATTAAAAAGACTTAAATAAAATAGAACTCCAAAATTAACAAACAAGCGTAAAAACGAATTCCCAAAAGCAAATGAAAGAGCAATAACATGTACATTCTTATGGTTTCAACTATCGCGAAATCAATATTACAGCATAAAAATATCATCTTTCGTTAACTTTGTTTTGTTATATTGCTACTAATGACAAAATATTGGAACGTCATTAAGCTAAAAGCCTTTAATGCATTTAAAAGTTGAAAAACTTCTTTCACCCGAAAGTTAATTATCTTACTCCCCGTACTAAATGGATTACTAGTTTTGAAAATTAAAGCGCAAACTGGAAAAACTGATCATTACGCACTTCAAGAGTAAACCACGACCACTAATCGTAAAATGCTACGTACGAATATGTCCAGATTTCATTTGGATTAACTTTCACATATTTTTTCATTATTTTTTTCATTCTTTGCGAAAAAATTATGCATAAAAAAAGATAATTTACTGAACAATCTTCTTTACTCATATTATTTCAGTTTCTCCATACATTCTCCCATACACTTATCAATAAAAAATTCCTTCGAAAAATCAATTACAAACCTTATGTTTTCTAATTTATCAATATACATCACCATCGTGATGTATATATTAAGTGGGATTAGCGACACGGTATGGTGCGAGTTAAAAATAGTAGGAGCTGCGACATAGTGGCGAATAGAGTAACTATCAAGTATTAAAAATAATTTGAAAACATACCAAATCCATACATTTATAAGTTCAATGAAAATTTTGGTATATAAAAGCAAGAGCACTTTAATAAAATTCACTCTTGATGCATATGCCATATAAATGATACGACTCTCAAGATTTCATTGGGGCAAGTAACATAAATTTGTTTTTTTTTCTTGCCAAAAGATAAGCTCTATCGAATTATTCTGCAAAGCGGCCGCAAGTTTGCCAGGCAGAAGAAAATGTTAAGGAATATCTGCAGATTCTGCAATAACGAAAACGTACAAAATACAATCCTTTTACGATTTGCTGGATAATTTGCTCACTAAAGGCGTGTACACAAATGAGGATTGAAGCAAGATTGAGACGAAAACAGACTAATGGAAACGGGTTGTTTACTCCTTTACTCTGTACTATTCCTATTCAACTCCTGTTTTAATCCAAGTTTGTATGCGCGACTTGTAGCAAACTAAAGATTGATTGAGACATGAATAATAAAGATATCAGTGTATAGTAGTAAAGTAGTTAACATTAATCATTTATCTTTCTTATTTTTGCATATGTTTTAGTTAATTCTTTTGACACCGCCGAGTCGACCCTGACGAGCCACCACTGATGATTTTTCTATCGCATGACTAATTTTTGAATCGATTTTTTTTTTACACCAGATTTTTCATCAAATCGATTCTTTTGCGGTTGATTATATAATTTCCGAAGTTTTGTAGAGAAAACAAAAGTATGAAAAATTGTTGCACGTTATTCTAGAATTATATAGCCTGAAATACAACGAAAAGATGGCTCAGAAAACCAGTTGGTAACATAAAAGCGACATGATTTGATTGAAAGTTACAAGAAGAAGATGATGCAAAAAAAGTTCACTTTAACCGTAATTTATTTTATATTCGAGTTAAATTTTAACGTTTAACGATCGTCATTAGCAAGTGTAGTAAATGAGTGCGAATGCATTCATTCAATTGGATATGCTGCCACGATTTTTGTTTGTTTTATTAATTTCAATTGGTCATATTGGTGTAAGTTATTTCAGGTACCTGAAGTCATTTTGACTGAATTATTATTGCAACTTGACAACTAGAATACATAAGCGCTTTCCGGTAAAAAAAAAAGACCCCCCCACAAATTTTGTCGAACAGATTTTTACGAATGTATGCATTAAAATAACTTTTAGAGCCAAATCGTGCACTTGACGAAAAGTAATCGTTACCTGGTGTACCAATATTTTCGGCCCGCCCGCATTCAATCACGATCCTTGATGATTTCTTCACTTTTCTACATAACCAATCCTTCGTGTGCATAGACACTTAAATGTATCATCTATGCACTATCGATTAAAGGGGTGAAACAACGGTGGTTCAGTATTTTGTGATGAAACAATCCAGCAATCGGTCGCTTGATCCCCTTTTGGAAAACTTTCTGGGATAGTCGAATGTCCGTTCAATATACAGCGGTTAGCTCCTTATATCTTTTGCAGTTGAATCTAAGCCATCTTGGAGCGATGCAATGACTGGATGGAGAGGAGGCACTACAATCCGCCTGAGAAGGAACATCACTCATCCTATTGTCCCTTTCCCAGCCTCAGAAGAATGAAAGCCACTGCTATAAGAGTGCAAACGAACATTTCCAAGTTTGTATTTGTCTCATCGTACTGGCCACCAAGATCACAGGATTTTATTGAAGACCTTCGTGCACTTCCCTATCATGAAGGTACAGTCTCCCTTGCGGGAGACTTTAATACCTACAACCGCCATTAGGGAGCTGTGAGAAGTAACAATCGAGCCAAACAAGATAGACAATCAAGCATGCATATCCCTAATGAGCCGACGCACTTCGACACATTAAGCAGTTATGCCAAAAATATAGGGATCTTATACGCACTCAAACAACATGAGAATATCAACATCCTCGCCAAGCTGTCATCTGACCACAAGCAGGCCCGGCCCTAATGTATTTAGCGCCTGGTGCATAGGAAGAATTTGCCGCCCTCAACACAGGGTCTGCAAATATACTATATGGAGCACTATATGGTCCTCCAAATTGGTGTTTTGGGCAGATTTGATAACGTGGGGGATGATTAGAAAAATATTAATCCCCGAACTCAATCTTGCTCGAAAACAAATTGTTTGGTGAGCTCATAGTCATGGCATTATTTAGTTTCAATCAAATACAAGTAGCTTTAGTTACTTAGTCTACATGATACTTCTCAATTTAGTCCGATTTTCTTGCAGTGACAAGTGTACTGAACTGCTACAATATCCCACCAAAAAATTTAAAGTTGGCTATGAAATATTCTTAGTGGTGGTTAGATATAGGGAGTGGCTTTAAATGAATCTGGTCGCAATATTGGTTTTATCTAAATTACTATACTATTAAGCTAACAATAAACTTAAATTTTAGCAATTTTTTCCTAAACACTCTGCAATATGTTAAATATTCGAATCTGCCCTTTCTTCTAAAGCTCCTAACGCTTCGTATGATCAAATAGATTTTGCATCAAGAGATTAAAAGCGTTAAGTTGACTTTCAAATCTTCTATTATCTAAGGGCTTAAGCTCTCAACATTTGTCTTGAGAATGCGCCAACTGTTCATAGAACTGCAAAAATACACAAGGTCAAAAACATATGTTGTATATAAAAAAAACAAAACCAGTTCGCTGCATCGTTGACAGCCAAATTGAAGGTGTTTGTTAAATTTTGCACGCTATATTGTCTGCGCTCTATATTGGAGCCTTTGTCATAGATTTGCAATTAATAGTCCATTGCTCATTAATTCATCTAAAATTGTGAGTCCTGTTACGGTCGTATATTTTGCTTCTAGAAATCCTATAAAATGCTTTTTGTTATTACATACTCCTTTTTAAAGTGTGCGAACCTGATTACCAAAGGTTGGGCAGAACCTGTCTGGTGTCAAATCGACTATAATTGCATATTTGCTTATTTTGATGTATTCAACGATTTGGTTTTTAGTGCAGTTACAATCATGTTTACGGGTTCTTTGTTTTTACAGCTTTGTGATCATGTAAAGAGAGAGAAATATGGGTCCGATGTTATTATCCGGAGCTCCTGAATAAAAAAATCAAATTAACAAGCCAATCTAGGGGCAAACTATTAACATTTTCCAGTTTCCTATAATACACTTTTGTGCTAAATTTCCGTTACATTTTAATTTGAACGAAAACATAGGTTTACTACTATTTGCCCATAAAATAAAAATGTGTTTTCATATCATTAAAATCTAATATTCCAAACTGAAATTTTCATTACACTCAAGAAATGACAAATCAAAGTGACAACACTAATCTCTAACCGTATACAATGTCTCTAAATGAATCAGTCTCAATTTTTCTCCGCCGTGAATAAAAAAGTAATATTTTTATTTTTTATTTTCTCCTTCGAGTTCATCTACGATGATCAGCCAAGGCGCACAATTGCTCCATACCCATCTCCTTCTGTTACACGCAATTATGCTTTGATTTCTTCTGACGCATAGGGTGCCATTGGTACGGTGCCTTAGGCGGCATCGGAGCGCGATTTGAAAGTGCACCAAATGAACTTGCTGGGGACGAGAGATAAGCACTCCACTTCGAAGTCAAAGTGGGTTCATTCACACTCTCGGTATGTATACGTATATGCATAAAACATTTTGGTGTTTTAACATGCAATACATGATGCGAATCTGGTAGCATATTTTTTTCTAGTATACACAAATTTCTATGCAAGAATTTGATGAATTCTAGAATTGCGTCAGCTAATGTTATGGTGTATGGATGGTTTTATAGTAAACAACCATACAGGTGTACGCTCAAGGTGTTACCGTAAGCGAAAAAGAATAAACTGAAAATTTAATATCTGCGACTTATTTTACATATTGATAAAGGTTATATGGTAGATATTTTAGAGGAAAATATTTTATTCTTGAATTAGATATTTATTTTATTATGCCGCCTTTTATGTTTGTCTTATGGTGCCGCCTGGATTCAAAGCACCATGTGCACATATAGAAGAACCGGCCCTGACCACAAGCCGGTCGTCTTTCGAGTAGAGAACATCTACATTGACGACTCTGTAAGAGAGAGGAAAATCACCAACCGGAAAGCTTTCCGGCTTGCACTGTTCGAAGTAGTACTCGAGAAACTTCCGAAACGGCTAGCGACTTTGAATAATCAATAGGTTTCCTCACCAATGTGATAAGGCAGGTAAAAGCGGATAACACGATCACAATTCCAGTAAGGGATGATCCAATCCTTACGAGCTCCCTAAGTCGATTAAGCTATTTGTATGGAGCGGGAACTAAAAGCGGGAAGCAAACCGGCTTACTAACTACATATTTGGTTCGATATCTTAATACCGGAATGATCAATAGGGGAGTTTAATACAAAGCATCGAACCTGGGGATAACATCCTATGGCAACTGCCTGAAGACCAAAAGTAAAACTTTACCAATAAATTTCCGGTACACAGGGCCTAAAATACAGCTGTGAAGATAAAGCTAAAGCATTTGCTGACTCCTTGGAGACGACAATTCCAAGAGAATCACCCGTATTGCGGATGTCGTGTCGACGAACGTCGTGTCGACGACCGTCACGTCACGTCGATCGAGAATCCCGATTGTGTAATAGCCCGTTCACACTAGGCTCTAAATCAGGCGATTTCGATCAGCTGATCGCTTTAGAGCTAAATCAAGTTAAATCTACCTGATTACCCATACATTTTTTTCCCCTTCTGACAGAGTTAATCAAGTAGATTTATATGCCGTTCACACTAGGCTCTAAATCAGGCGATTTCGATCAGCTGATCGCTTTAGAGCTAAATCAATTAAATCTTACCTGATTACCCATACATTTTTTTAATAGCTAGCTTATTTAATCCTGGCGATATAACTGTATATTGCAATTTATTTTCTTTAATATGGAAAAACTGAAAACACGAAACGACCCAACTTGATATCTTTTAAAAAAAATTATATATATTTTGTTGAATATGGTTTTTTATTGCTACTTCAAATAGCAATTATTATTTAAATGCATGCAATTATTATTTTAAATGCAAAATATTGTATAGAAAAATCTACTGCAATTTAATACTCTACATCTCACAACATGTAATATATTAAATGAATTAAATTAAAATTAAATTGATTTTCAGTAAGCTTCTTCGATTCCTCCATTCTCGCCATTTTCGCACATTTCACGTGTTGGTTTTTGGCTACGAAAAATCTGAAAAATCCCGGTGTGTTTTAGTTCTAAAAGATTATAGTCTCAGCTTCTGAAAATGTGTCTAAAAATGGTTGAGTAAACGACGCGAGCTACGAAAACGGAGATGAAGATTTGGCGATTAGCCAAATCATTCAGTTTTGAGTGGTTTTGGGAGTGCGCGATTTGGTACAAAGTGCAAAGTTCTTTTACGATTTTTGAAGCAACTGTTCAATGCTTTGAGCTGCGCTTGTTTTTGGGGGTGTCTTTTTTTAAGCTAATTAATTTAAAATTAAAAAAAAAAAATTTTCTTCGATTCCTCCATTCTCGCCATTTTCGCACATTATTGGCCAATCGGTCCCTCCGTTTTCGTAATTTCGCGTCGTTTACTCAACCATTTTTTGACTAAACCATTATTGTGAATATTCTACAAAAAAATGCTAATTTCCCCTTCGCGCGCGGCGAATTCGAGTACTTTAAGAGAGTTTGGGTAGTTTGCAGAGAGTTTCGAATTTTGTTTTGATTCCTTCCTTCTTTTGCCACATGGAAATAATGGAAAATCCGAAATCAGAAACTGTCAACTCCAGAGTTGAATTTGACAGTTTTGGTATGACCACTAACCAAATTTATTGTGAAATAACCTTTTCACAGTCGAAGCAGCGAAAGGTATTCTACTGAATTTTATACCAGATATATACATCTTACACCGATCAAAATCGAGGGAAACTATCAGGAAATAGCCCAGGTTTTGGAGTGAATTTGATTGCAGAAACAACTGATCGAGTTTTCTACAGTGTCGAAGGAATTTCTCACTCGAAGCAAGAGGTTTGTTCGTTTCGTGTGCAGAAGCTTAATTAACCGGATTTCATTTCAGGGCTAGGACCCTACCGTTCCAGGAGAATTAGGCCAGAGCTGCCCATCGACTTTTAGATGAAATCTATCGCGGAGGTTGTGTGGACAGTACATTTACAGTGGCTTGCAATCTTATTTATGGCGCTCGGACAAAAAGACGTCTCGAAATACCTGTCGGGCCCACTGTCTGATTACAGCGTGCATTTCTTACATCTGAGAGATTTTGCAATCGCATTTAAATTGGACGAAGATGACGAACAAGATAGTATGCCGGGAGCGCAGAAGGTTCTATTGACATGCGTAGGAATGGGTTATACAAATATCAATAAAAATAATATCATGAAACTAATTCTGGTGTTTGTATTATAAAAAACCTGATAAGTTCTAGACTCAGAAATTGGGGCTAATATTTAGAGTGAAGAGAAACATGTTCAAACTTTTGAACAGCTCAAAACGAGCCATTAGGACTTGAGTATCCGAATCGATACTAGGGCCAAGAAAACATGGAAGCCGAGATGTTAAAAACAGCCATGATAAATCAATAAAATTACTTCAGGGTTAGGAATTTATTTAATTAACTTCAAACTTGGCATTAAACCAAATGCACACACTCCATAATTCAAAGAAGACTCTAGGAATTAAATCACAAACAAGCAATTTACTCGCTTTCCTTCATCCGATCGCAAATCGTCCGCTCATGATGTTAGATTAATTTAAGAGAAAAAGCAGCCTTTTCTCTTCATACATTAACATAAAATGGTTGTTGGATCGGATTTTCGGTTGTTGGGTTGGATTTTATTTAAATTTGTATTGTAAATTTTAATATTATTGTGAATTTTGTCCCGGCTCCTTCTCACGTTCCGGGCTGACCGGAAATAAAAAGTAGTTTCCGTGGTGTTCCGCCAATATAGTTTTTGGCCACATATTTTTCACGGTGATTGGATAGGAGATGCTAAGGATCGTTGAAATTGTTTACAAATACAGTTGTCAGATAAGATACCAATTGTATTTTATACGTAAAATGTTGTTAAGTTCTTTAGCGTTTTAACGGAAATCTCTAAGCTAAACTAACATGGACATTGGTTTAGGTTAGGTTTTTCGTTTCATTATTTAGTCCTAAATATTTCGTCGAGTATCATTTAGTAGATGTATACATATATAGTATGAATGAACTGTCTTCTATTTATTTTAGGATTAAATGGATTAGAGAAGTTTTGATGTATTAGGAAAGGTACAATTTTACTTTTTTTTCGAAATTGAACTTCAAACTATGCTTGTTAGACCAATGTATTGTTTCCTTAATTAAGAAATTAGCTTTTACATAAGCATTTGGCCAATTATTCCCCGTTATTAGTATGGCTGTGTCGTCAGCAAGGGTATATAATATTTTAACATATAAATTTAATAACTTTGTCAGCTAATTCAAACACTGACGCTGCATATATGGGAGAAAAAGTCTACCTTAGTCATTCATATAAAACATAAGGTTTTAGGCCTTATCTCTAATAATGGTTGTAAATGGGATAAGTGAACCGAGATAAGAAGGTTCAGGTCTCCTAGCTATCGAAGGCCCCCGGATCTGTCGTCAACCTCTGGGATACGAGAGAAGATTTCCATCCACACCGAAGCAGCGCTGCCTGGGTTGAGGAAGTTTTGGGGTGACCGGATGGGGAAAAAAAACCGGAAGTACAAATCAGGTACTATTGTGAATTTTGTCCCCGGCGAATTTTTCACAGAGCGCGGCGAATTCCATCCGTGAGAGGGAGAGTAGATTTCAACGAAATGTCATTCGAATTTCGTTCAAATATAGCAAAAATTAGACAAAAAAGGAAAATGTGAGTTGTACAAAATGAAAAGAAAATGCTCTTGCATGTTTCTGCACCATTTTGAACAACTTTCATGCAAAAAAAATTGTACACACAAATTCGAATGACAGTTCGCTCTCTAAATCTCCTCATTCTAAATCACTTCGGGTAGTGTGAACGCTTACCTGATTAACTTGGACAGCTTCTAAATCTACTTGATTTAGAGTCGAGTGTGAACGGCTTATAACATCGACGTGAATCAGTAGGATTGCCACACTGATGTCAGTGTATGGGGAGTAAATTGTGAATTGATGCTCATGTAAATGAGTTATTTTACAATTGTGACTGTATTTTTCCTGTCAAACACGACATTAGGTCCAACTAGTGATGAGTCTGCGTCCGTACGTTGACGTATGCGCCGAGGTAAACCACGCAAAGCATATGTGCACCCAAACATAACTTACCGAACAGCCAGAGAAGTGGCATGCTCCTTAAGCAACCTTTTGCTCAATTTTTACTATGAGCTGTCCGTACGTAAAGTGGTAATGAGATACGACTTGGCATACGTTCGCTTATGCGTTGTATGGGCACTTAAATTCACTCATGTTTGCGTACGTCAAAAAGTGCCTTTTTTGCTCTAAAACCGGTCGGTTTTGACAGACGATTCCGGCCGCAGACTCATCTTTGGTTAGGGCTATTGATGTAGTGAAATCCTTAAGGAAATGGAAGACGTTTTTTATTTAGTAAACGAAATGAGTTTGTTAGACAATTTTTTTAATTCGGAGGAGGAAAGTGAGGAAGTAGCAGTGATTATAAATGGTTAATAACGCCATTGATATGGAAGATAATTTAGATGTCGTTTCTATAAGAGAAAGAATTTCGCAAACATTATAATGAGTAATAAAAAATTGCAACACTGTTTAACTTTTTTTAATAGTTTAAAACGGATGCTTGGGATGTAAGATAAGTAAAAGTAAAGAAAAATAAATCATTTGCCCAATTTTTAATCAAAAGTTACAAATATTCGTGTGACTCTGCACAATCAGTGCATTCATCTCTTTGTCCAATTTAAATAAACAGTGAGGTATTGCCTTAGGAACATAGCAGCAGACTTTCTGTCTTAAGGCTGGTACTGAGTTCGAGTTCACGTGAAACTTTGACATTTCCCAATTATCTGTTCATTCTTTCGAGCGAAAATTTTGACAACGGAGAAAAGCAGAGACACTGCTCATTCTTGACGGATAAAATGTCAAGAATTTCACTTTTCGATCGATTTTCTTATTGGAAAGTTATTTGCACTGCTCAATTTTCAAATTGAAACACTAAATGTCACTTTTTCGCTCGAAAGAATGAACTGCACAAACTAAATTGGCGTGAAATGATTGACAACAGGTTTCAGTGCCATCTATGTTTTCGAAGCGAAAGCAACTTCAAAGCAACTTTTCATGCTAAGAACACAGTACCAAACTTGCTTATTTTCAAGTGAAATTTTCGCCGAAACAGATTTCACGTGAAATTTTGTATGAAAATTTCACGTGAAATCGAACTCAGTACTATGCTTTAAGTAATTGTATGATATATCAATTTTGAAAAAATGAAAGTAACAAAATATGCATCACTAAAATAGTAGGCACTTATTTTAACATAGAAATGATAGTTGAAAAGTTATCGATCTTATGTAGACTCAAGCTTAAGTTTGAACAACATTTTTTTATTTCTAACACACGTTTCAGTTTTAATTTTTCCACCAAAACTTTCCTTCTCCAATAAATGTTTTTTTTAAATTCGTATTTTTCTCGCTTTTATCTTAAATTTTCACTGCTGATCTTCAGTTGTTGTTTTTAAATAATTAAGTGTTTGTGGTATACCGTGCAGTTTCTTTTGTTTTGGCATTTATTTGCTACTGTAAGGCAAGATGTCTTTCCAGGAGTTGAATGCGCCTATTTTCCCTCAAACCTGTTTTCATTCGAACCTTACGTTGTCTTCGAGGAATTCCTGCATTATCGCCATTGCTTGTAAGTTCCGACACTTTCGACGTTGACGCTTCAGAATCTGTTTCGGCGATTGCTGAAACCGAGTTCCCGAACGATGAATTTTCCAAGCCCTTCACATACTCCAGGTTGGACGAAATGGAGTCCTTAAATCCAAATTTTCATCCAGGAGGATTAAACGCTACGCCCAAACTTAATATGGATAGCACTCTGTCTTCTAGAGCAGAGAATAAATGCAATATATGTTGTCCACCCACGGTTGATTTTACTGACAATTTACTCCTCGATACATTTAACTAAAATCCATACTTACATTGTCGCCGCTTTGCGACGTTTCGCGAGAGTTTCTTTTCTTTTAACGTCTTTTGTGACGATTGATAATTGCAAATCAATTAAATACTACTAACGTTAATTACTACGGCCCGTACCCGTACCATTACCTTTCAAAACATAAGATTCTAAAAGAACTTCGTTCTTTTTTCAAATCTCCGACATACATTTTTCGCTTTCCTCCTTGTGTCACGGACTCTGCATTGATCGACGAAATCTGTCGATCGACGTGACAACTGTCGATCTAGATCGACATCCACAATCGCTTTTTCATGTGTCGAAAGTAAATCGACGTCGGCGTGACGTGACGTGACATTCACAATCGGGGTGAATATCTCATCCGACGACGACCTGCAGCATGAAGAATACATCGAACGAGCCACGGCAAGCCTCCTCAGTTTTGAGCCTCGGGAGGTAGGAAGTAAAGGAAGTGAAGATCTTAATGAAAGGACTGAAACGACGAAAATCACCCGGGGTAGGCAGTATTATCAACATTTGCTTTGCTCGCCCCAGAACTGGAGACCAATTAATCTTTTGCCATCAACTGCTAAATTGGCCGAACGCATTCTCTTTTCTCGCTTTGAGCAAAAACGTCTCAAAGGATATTTTCCCGGAAGAAAAGTTTGGATTCAAGCCACTTCACTCCACAGAACTCCAGCTAGCAAAGGTGTTCGAACACATCCGAACAGCGCTGAGCCATACAAAGTCAACCAGGCTAGTTATGTTCGACATAGCGAAGACCTTCGATAAAGTCTGGCATGCAGGATTCATTTTCAAAATGCATGAGTTTCGAATACCCCTCATTCTTGTAGATTATTGGATCTTTTGTTAAATTTTTTTTTTGTTAAAATTCTGTATCAGAATTGGCGAATACTTCTCATCCGAGATGCGAATTGCAGCTGGAGTTTCCCATTATCTCCCCAATTGTATAATATATACACCGCAGACATCTTCCACATGTCCCGGCAAGCAGAAGCTGTTAGTTCAAATCTGCAATTCACAAATAGAAAATTAAGATCAACTCAGATAAAATACAGGCAATTTTTATCGCGCGGAACAGGAGAGTTACAGTGGCACACACGTCTTACGCAACGCTCAGAACAATCACTAGCTAGTGCAAACCATTTGCACATGAAGATTCAAAGCTGAACGCAAGACCGCCCACAGAGAAAAGTGGAGTACGGGTGAATATTTCACTAGCTCCAAACGAACCCAGTTCCTCCTCATTATAAGATATCTTAGGTTACTATATTTTCTGTAATTAATTCTCCTCTAACCAAGAAAAAACAAACTGAAAGTTCGAAATTGATCGGTTTCTTATAACTCAGAATTATTTATTTCAAAAAATATATAATCAATGTTCACATCTTACATCTTTCAACTTAGCATCGATACTTTTAAATTTAATGTCGCTTTCTAGTTTTGATGGAAACAATTGGGTTCTAGCATTTGATGAGATTATAGACATCTTTTTATCTTGCAAATTACAATCAAAAATATGCCAGCTCACTCTAAGGCGTTTTGAATTAAACAATGACACTTTATCTAAAAACATTACGAGGAGAGGATCGTTTAGTATCCTCACACTTCTCAACGACATTCTTAACTTACTAAGAAGGATGATTAGTCTTTGCTTTTCTCTTTTCAATGCCTTACATTGTTTTGATTATTGGTTCTTTCGATAAAGCTTAAAAAACTTTGCCCAAAAACGTTTCGATTAAGTCTTCGAAATTTATCGGCATTTTTCAAGATACGATTATGCAAAAGGCGTTTGTTTTAGTATTTCGTATCTTTCCGACCATTAATACTGTACTTTTTACACAACAATACACAATAAAGCTAAAGAAGACTGAAACCAAAGACCACATTACGTAAAAGGTCATATACTACCAAGCGATATTTACGAAATATCCAGGAATATATTGCAGATTATAAGACGAGCACTTATATACTTCTTTTTTTTTTCTTTAGACGGAACACATAAATAAGAAATTGTAGGAGAAGGATTGCGTCGCACTTTTTATCTATTGCCAGTCTTTTTTAATTTCAAATGTCCAATCCCACTTCAAGTGTTCATGTTTATCGTCATCGGTAAAGAGCGAGGAAACCGAGTATGTGCCTCGGGCCATTATTCCGGATGGCGCTTCTTCGATTGGTGTTGTGTAGCTTTGGATTTCAACTTTCGGTGGATATGAACCGACCATATGAGTCATCTTGTCAACTGCAAGAACGAACGAAATGCAATTTTTATTAACATATTTATGCTTTCGCTATATATTTGATATCATTCAGAATTTTGATTAAATTTAATTGTTAGTTTTGTTTACTTGTTCAAAAAAGCGTTTTATTCGTAAGCATGTACAGTAGAAAAGCGATTGAAGGCTAAATTTATATCACACAAGCAGTTTCAAATCCTAACGATCTATTTATAAAGCGATTAAAGGCAGAAAAACTATGTTTTTGGTCAATCATTTTTTTTATTATTTTATAAATCTAATAGTTCTGATAAGTATGCTTAAATACTTAACTGATTTTAGCACAGTTAATTTAGTCAACTATTTTTTCATAATACACTTTGTGAGTTATATTATTAGATCTATAAAATTGGTGCCCAAGTCGCTAATCGAGAATCATTCATTTCAAGGAGTATTTTTTCTAACACCATCATCATTAAACACAAACTTTCTCCTTTATTTGCTAAGATTCTTTCATTTCAATTATTAAATGTTCTTAAAATTAAAAATTAAATTATCAAATGACTCATTAAGATCCTGCAAGCAAAGCAAAATCGTTCCAATGCAAACCGGTACGAGTGTGGAAATTTAAGTTAGTAGAGACTTCATTCCCTAATTAATGTGAACGAATATAAAGTGACCACGATCTATTGATTTTACTCACAGTACCTGCCCAAAGCTAGATTAATTAAAAGCCGATTGTGATATAAGTTGATCGTTTACGGCTAAACTATGCATGTTATTTTCAAGTGCTCTATACACTCGGCTCTGCAGGATATCAAGTTGTTGTCAAGCACTTACGTTACCGACTCTGCACCACGGCAACGAGCGAGAAGTCGGACAAACTTCATGTGGCTTTTCTGATAGTTTTGAGATCCCTGCTCATATACAGCACTCGATTCGCGTGATTTAATTCGCCGATTAAGTTAAGCCGCCCAATCAGAATCCTGACTGCTTGGATCTAAATGGTATACCTCTAGATTGTGTTACTTCTAATAGCCCAACACTTCCGATTTCCGGAGTAAGCACCTAGGCAGATTCTTCAATCAAAAACTAATCAAACAGTCGATAAAAGGCAGTTTTGTATCTTGCTTATTTATATCTAGTAGTTTTATATCTAGGCTTACTGTTTGACAATCGGGACACGATATGGCCGGATCATCTGAACAATTGAACCATATCATTTCCGCACATACAATTTCAAAATCATAACGGACCAAGGTCTCTTTTGCTTCAATAATGGAAACAAAACATTTGCAATCAGCAAGAGACTGGGAAAGAAAGTGACTTCTGTCCCTGACATAACTCTCAGTAGTTTCATACCTACCAGCCTTAGATGGTAAACTGCAAATAATCAAATTAACAATAGTGGCCACAGCACAATTACTTGTACCTTTAGAACCAGACTCAAGAGTAAACCAAAAAATTGCTGTTGTCAAAAAAAAATCCGGGAATTATCAACCAAAGTACTTTCTCGAGAAATATTGAATCTATTTCAAATAAATTAAAAGGTATTGTTGAAAATATTCCGGTAAATAATCTTTCACTAGTACATTCGAACAAAAGCTGGTGGCGCGCAGAACTAAGTACTTTATGGAATTGGGAAAAAAACGTTATTAAGATTATATAAAGCTTCCAGAAGAATGGAAGATTTCTATGGGTACCTAAGGGCCAGGATGAAGTGGGAGAAAATAAGGTGAGAGAATGTAGAAGAAATAGCTGGGTTAATAAACTAGCTGGGATAGCCTCAAAAGGAAACATTAAAGAGTTAACAACAGAGTTAACAAGAGTTAACTTATAACACTCTTTTTTTCTGGAATCCTGATAACAATGCAGCTTATATAAACCGAATTAAAAATAAAAACCATTCCAGTCGTCTAAATCTGAATATGATCCCATTTCCGACACAAAAAATAGATATTACATTTAATAAACTGAGAAACATCCTAATTGTCCAGAAAAAAAGTCAGCACCACGTCCAGATATGATCACCTATGAAATGCTGAATGCCATGAGTGATCTTAGTTTAAATTCTCTATTGATTGCACTCAATGATTTAGTTAATTTTAGCCCGATTAAATCAGAAGTCCTAAAAAAAAAATTTGTCCTATATTAAAACCTGGGAAAAATCCAAGCGATCTAGCGAGCTTCAGACCAATTTCAATACTTAATGTAATGGTCAAAGTGTTATTAAAGACAGAATAATTAATGAGTGCAAAATTCTTGAATAACTTCCGGTCCACTCCTATGCTTACACCAAAAATAAATCTGTTATCATGTGCCTAAATACAATAGAACACTGGATATGTCAGGCGAAAAAAAATAGATAACACTCCATGTTTATGGTTCTAGCCCATTCAAATGCCTATGAAAGTGTAGATATTTCAATATTAAAGGACAGCATGGATCATTTTAATATTCCAAAAGAATATAGTGTGTGGATTATTTCTTTTCTTAGCTTTAGAGGTCTCCAACTAGGTTCAGAAAACCAGAGTTAGCAATGGAATTCCGCAGGGAGATGTCCTAAGCCCGTTACTATTCAATTGATAAACATCTGAATTTCATGAGAAAATAGGTAGCTCACCTAATATAGCTCAATACGCTGATGATTTTGCTATCTTTACGTCACACAAAGTTGGATTACTTTAAGGTACTCCAGAAGGAATGTCTCAGGTTTGCTAATACTGATAATAAACTTTTATTACCCCTGAATCCAGATAAATGTAAAGGGATCATCCTAAGTAGAAACCAAAATTTTTCACATAGAATTTAGATATATAGCCATAATATCTAGTGGGTCAGTAATATTAAATCTCAAATATAATTACACAGATTTGGATTTTCAAAAAGTAGAAATAGAAAGTATTACTCCTGAATTCAATGCGATGAGGGGAGTGACAGAAATCAAAAGCTGATTACCACCAGAAAAATGAATTGTTTTATACAAGTCATTCGTGAGGTCTAAACTTGAAAGCCACGTATGTTAAAGCTTCGAATTATCTGATCGGAAGCTTTGATAGTGTGAAATTAAAAGTTTTGAAAAGATGCTTGGGTTTAGCGAATCAAACGGCTAACATTAGGTGCGTTTTTTTGCTCCGATGCAGTGCAGAGTACAACTATGCCGGAAAAACAACGATCTAGTACAATATAAAACAGCAGTGCATTCGCTAAACATGACATAGGTTGCTATATTCGCTGTGGTCCCACAAAACAGCTGAAAAAAAGGGAGAAAATAACGAGTATACACTACCACAATCGATAGAAAATAGAAAAAAACGAACAGAAAATTAATTCTCTTAACTTTCTACACATTATGAGGGCTTTTTCTAATTTCCTAACTACCAAAACATTGAACATAACCGTGAAAAACCGAAAGCCACCTCACAGAAAAAAATACAACTTCTCATGAGCTTTTCTTTTTTCTATCAGCACATTCTACACTTCAACACGTGAACTACAAATGAGGCATAGAATTTCTGTACTAGTGAATTCACTGGTGTAGGAGTGTTGTTGTTTTCATTGCGTCTACTCTACTCTCCGCTGGATAGAGGCGCAAAAATACGCGCCTATTCTAATTTTTGATATGGCCAATGAACTTCCGACCAGATTTAGAGCTAGTTACATGCTGGCTAAAGAACTTATGAAAATAAAATTATCAAATCTAGACCTGTTTCTAAAGTTTACAGTAAAGTTTACAAGGATGAGTCCAGTTATATTTATTATAATAAGTATAAAGTATTATTTAGAATAAGTATAAAAGTATTTTTGATAGAGTAGAAGTTTCCTTATTTGTTACAATACCAGCCAGTTTAACTAGAATGGAAGTTTAGGAGAGTTTAGGGATATTGGAAGCAAAGGGGCTTTAGTAATTCTGCAGAAACATGATACGATTATTCCTTAAGGAATTAGGAAGAATCAGAGTATCTACTTCTCAGATGGACCAAAATCCTGTCTTGGTGTTGGGTGTACTATCAGAAGATTCAGTAATGAAAGTTCTGAAATTCAATCTCTATGTACCCATACGTCTATTTTCAATGCGGAATTAATGGGAATATTCTTAACAATCTCCTCAGGGACTAGAGTACAAATTCAGGAGATAAGATAATTGAACTCAGCAACAAACCAAAAAACAAATCAATTATTAATTAAATCTATAAAATTTGTATGACAGCTACTCAGGCTAACCTCAAATTTATTTGGATTCCGGGCCAGAATAATATAAGAGAGATGACTCAGGTTGATTCAGATGCTAGTGAAGGGACTTTTAATGGTTTAATGTTCAACACGAAATATGAATCAGCAGATGAAGCTATCCTAGAAATATTCTCATTTATTAAGGAGGAAAGAAGAGAGTATCATAGAAAAGAACTAATTAAACTCAAACAAAGTTCCTGGGCTAAGGGCTTTCTAAACAGCTATGGTTTTCAAAAAAACCATTTCAAAAGCAACACAGTCAAACAATTGAACAGAATCTTTGTAAATAAATGTTTTAAGAATAAACGATTATTTAGTATGGAACTAAGACAGTCCTTTATGTAATTTTTGCACTAGCGTAGATTATTTAGATCATCAAATCTTTTTATGTCAGAATTATTCCAATATCAGAAATAAGTTTCAAATTTTCACACATTACAGATCAGTAGATTCAATATTGGTTATGCATAATAAAGGGCACGTCACTGATTTAGCTAGTTTTCTAGATAAGCCAAATATAGATATTTAAGTTCAACAAAGAAATTAATAAGTTATTGTATTACATTTAATCCTTTCATTATCAAACACTAAGATGTATTGTCATTAGTATTAAACTTTAAAGAATAAGAACAAAACTACACCAAGGTGGTATGGCTGATACGCATCGTTAAAAGCCAACCCAATCTTCGTCAAACCGGATTTAGTATAGGAAAAAAAAATAGTAGGTAGTTCATGTAAAATGAAAATTTTCATTTAAATTTTACTAGAGATAAAATAGAGAGTAAAAAACAAACTAAAATTTTCACCAAATCAATACAGAGTTCCGAAGAAAAACTTATGATTAATAATAGATTTTTGTAGCTGGCGCTATGCCAACTCCCTATTATTTTACCAAGTATTTCAAGTGAAAGTAAAAGTTTAAAATTTAGCTTATAGCGAAGCTGTCATCGTTAATATGCAAATTAACGTCGCTCATAGGCTTTGTTGAACTTTTTATACGGATTTTACAATGTTTGCATATCCAAATTCGCCTTCTCTCCTTATTTAATTTACGAAAGCTAGTTTCTCCAAAGCCAGCCGGGACTGATTTGCTAAAAGTGGTGCAATCTAGTGAATCCGTCAATCATGAGATCGATTCTTTGCACCCTGCACAATTTATAGCAATGCACATTGTAATTTATTCTGCAAATTATGCAATAATATGGAATTCGTAGTTTTAGCTCATAACTCGCGTTAGGAATTTTTGGTGGATTTTAAAAATGAATTTTATCTTTTCAAATGATTTAGTCAATGTGTGCTAGATTAATTTAGTGTCAATAGATACCGCGGTGCGGCCGGAGAAAAGATGATCGGAATTTAAAGTGATAGACTCTGCACTATAGAACAGTGAAATAAACGAATTCATAGATATACGAATTCAAAAATATACGAATTTATAAATGTCGGATCAAATAAACGAAGGTTACGCAATCTTTTGTAAAATATAAAAAAAAAATATTTGCAGAATATATTCGTAAATTTAATAGCTCTGAATGATAATTAAAATTTCGTTGATTTGTCTAGTTAGATTACATTAATTTTAATTAAATAGAAACTTGCATATGTAAGTAGCTAAAGAGAATTTTAATTATAAATATCGCTAAGCAAATCATATCTTCAGTATCTACTGGGCAATGTAGCAAACATATAAAAACATGCCTTGAAGAAAATAAAAGTATAAATAAAAACAATAATATTGCAAATTGCAATAAAATCGGGCTAAAATAGTGTGGCTACTGAAGTTAAGATTCTGTTGATAGGTAACATCAGTAACATTAACTAACATCACAGTAACATCAACTAAGCGCACTTAGAAGAAATATTTTTGTTAGGGAATCGAAATGGATAATTCCTTACACTACTAAAAAATCATGAGAGCCATTGAGTTTTGTATTCATTCAAGTATATATGTTCGATAAGGATTATATAAAAACCGAATAAATAATTCCCATGAACAAATAACAAACTTTAAAGTGAGCATTTGTGTTGGATATGCACATGAGGTATTTGACCTGAGTGATACATAGCACCCGCCATTTTACATGGACCTATTTGTATTTTGCAAAAAATCATTGGAAGAAACATATTCAAAAAAACAATTTGTGTTATAGATACGCGACGAGGGAATAAAGGGTTCAACAGCGAGTAATGGACTGGTTTCAAGGAATTTGATGCATAGAGTGGAGAGAAAAATTTCATAGAGTTTGGAATATGTAAATGTTTTATTTTAGGCATATACTTTATGAAATTTAGACGAAAAAATCAACATCAAAAACTATAAAAAATGTGATTTTATAGAGAGAACCACGCTTTTCATTGCGCAGAGCCATGTCTACTTGACGTAGGTGAAGATCTACGAACTTTAGGATGTACATGACATTGTCACAAAATATTTTCTTCACGAAAATGCTATGTTGCGTTTGTTTAAAGGAAACTTTCATAACGATTTTTTTTTTACGAAATGAGTGTTATGTTTCTACAATTGAAATGTGTTTGTAATTATACATACAACTGAACGATTGCAAAACTTTCGATTATCGCTTCCAATGTCACTTCTCATAAATCAGTAAAACTGACAATGCATCGAAAAATTCTATTTTTTTTCAACGGGTCCATGTAAAAAGACGGACATTGTATGCCCTTTGAGAAACCAGCATGAAAATTGCAAAAACAAAAAATTGATCTACTTCATTGAGACATAGAAATGGTTAAACTGACGATTAAGCACTTGGTTATCTTACCCATTACTATTTTTCCACAGAATGCACATATATTAAACATAGTTTTGAATTAGTTTGTTAGTAATGGAAAACTGCATTTATTATTTTCAATAGTTTTGCATTAGAATTTAGTCTATTAGTCGTTTACATACCTGGAACACCCATTCTGTATGTTTTTTGAATGTATTTCAATCCATGAACAATTTCACGTTGAACAATGAAATCAATACGAACTTTATACTTTACTCCTTCTTTGATGACAAATACCTAAAATAAAAAAAAAATATATATTTTTAAACGTTCTAATCTAATGATGAAAAATTAGATTGTTGCTTTTCATGGGCTCAAACTACTTAAATCTAGACAATATTTTACTAAGTTTAGTCCAGTAAATTCAAAGCCCAAAAATTTATTTTCGGTATTATTTATACGTTGAGAAGTTGTATCAGTGATCTTATTCTTCGGAATTCCATAAGCGAGCCTTAAAGACTCTCCGTTTGATCTGATTTCTTTCAAATCGACTTACTTGTTTTTTAAGTTGTGTTAAATCACTGGTAAGGTCAAGTTCCATATCATCGCGTCCATCTACGCATAATGCCAACTTTTTCACAATCACTTTGCGTGGGTCATTTGGTTCTGTAAGAAAAAACATGTATGTAGAGCTAAAAATTGTCGCAATTACTTAAGAAAGTATACCTAAGATAGACTAAGAGTAACAAAACAGACTTTTTTTTTCCAAAAAAATGTTCATGCAATTTCCCAATCCTAAAATTAATTTAGTTTTACATAAAATGATTCGTGTACGGGCATTATCAAGCTCAATGTCCAACGAACGCAAGTTAATGTTCAATGTATTTCATTTTAAAGAAAATAAAGGGATTTTATTGAGGTCTTATGTATTTTAGAAAAGCTTTTGCTCCTTATAAATCGAAATTTCTTTTAAGGGGTTAGTCCAATCGTTAAACTGCTTCAAATGAACTATTTTTTTAAACATCTACCAAAAAAAAACTATACAAGATATCGATTTGAAATTTTACGTGCATCTTTATTGAAGTTAAGAGTTAACATTTTCATTGGAAGAAATTATTACAAATCAAAATGGCGGCGCAGCACCGCCGAAAAAAAAAGCAAATTGCGCCTCGTAAATTCCTGGACAAAATAAGCGTCTGTGAACAAATTACCAAAAATATTTCATTAGCTTTGAGTCTAAAGGACTGCACGGGCCTAAATTTAGAACAAAAAAAAAATTTTTGACGATTTGGGAAACATTTTTTTGATTGAAAAAAATTTTTTGATTAATTTTTTTGATTCAAAAGTATACCAATTTTTTTTTAATCGCTTTAGGGCTCTAAATTTAGGCCCGTACAGTCCTTTATACTCAAAACTAATGAAATATTTTTGGGTTTTTGTTCACAGATGCTTATTTTGTCCAGGAATTTACGAGGCGCAATTTGCTTTTTTTCGGCGGTGCTGCGGGGATCCATTGGGGCGGCCGCCATTTTGTTTTGTAATAATTTCTTCTGATGAAAATGTTAGCTCTTAACTTCAATAAAGATGCATGTAAAATTTTAAATCGATATCTTGTATAGTTTTTTTTGTAGCTGTTTAAAAAAAAAAGTTCATTTGGAGCAGTTTAACAGTGGACTAACCCCTTAAGTTAGAATATATAAGATTGGCTGCGTTGATAAAATTTGATAAACTCTTTTTGTTCGATGTGGAGGAATGTTTAGAAAAAATTTTACGAGCTGAGATGAAATACAATTTATTTATTAGGTCTATTTGATTTGTTGATTTGATTCTTTGACCAACTTCTGTAATTTTATGCAAGCTATGGTTTTTTTGAAAGTTCTGAACCATTTTTGTATAGAAAGCATATATGTATTTTAAAAGTTAAATTTCGATAGTTCAGTTTCAAAACAGCCAAACTTGGGTAGTTAGCGCAAATCAGGCATTGTCGCAAACAGAAAATGCACTTCGAGAAGCTGCGCTCACCAGGCACTATCCGACACTGAAGAAGAGGGTAGATTACCCTCGAAATATCGATATATGTCGAGTGATTAAAATAAATCTAGCTTCAAAAGGAAAAAAATGGTTTAAATTAAAATAATAGCATTAAGTTGGGCAACTACCCAAAGACGACTAAAGGACATGAAGCTTAAGGCATATGTGGTGCTTCGTGTACGATTCGCTCGGGAACTTATTTCTAAACGTAAGAAATTTTCGTGGATTATACCGTGGATGGATGAAAGTGCGTGTTCCTTAGACGGAAAGTATGGAAGAAAGTTCTGCTACCCCGAGCCAAAGACCAAAAGGAAAAAAAACTCTCATGGCGGAAAAGTGACAGTCTGGGGATGCATTACTTATAATGTTATTTATTATTTATTGATCCCTTGCGCTACAGATAGAGAAAGAACAAGAAAGCAATAAAACAAAAGGATGAAACATAACAAAGGAAAAGAAATAACAAAAATAATTGAATATTTGAAAACTAAAATTAGGATTAAGGTAAATAGCAATTCAGACACTGGACCAGATAAAATGAAATCTTCGAATTTTTTACGTTGTCTTCAGTGAGGAACATGGATGGACGTCCTTCGCGGTGTTCACCTTCAGTAGATGTTTTCCCCAGCTTAAACTTCTTGGCCCAGCGTGAAACGGTGGAATATGAAGGAGTAGAGTCCCCTAGTGTTTCCACCAAGTCGCTGTCTATGTCTTTGGTAGACAATTTTTTTCAAACAGAGGTACTTAATGACAGCTCTAATTTCTTTTTTCTCCATTTTGATGTTCTCTCTCTGACTGTTCGTATTCAAACTCAGAAGAGAGAGATATAAGGAAATGAAAATGGGCAGTGAGAATTGAAGCACTTTGCCTGAATCTGAGCGTTAGTAGTAATGAGGGAATTTGACATTCATCTACTCCGCGAACAGAAAGATAGAGTGAGATAGAGAAAGAGATGGATAGAGAGAGATAGTAGGCGATGTGGACGCAAATTTAACAAGCAACAACTCAGTAACAACTAAAACCTCGTAGAACTAAGATATCGGGGAAACTAAGGGGAATATATGAGGTAGCAATTCTCTCGATTTGTTCTATTTATAGATTTTATCTTTGTAGTAAAATTGCTTCACAAAATTTCGCATATGTATACGCTTGTTTCGTTTCCTTAAATCTCTCTGTTCTGAGTATTTAAATGAATGTACCTCCCTGGAATCGTGGCCTATTTATATGTTTTTTATGCTGACTTAGTGAGTATATGTGGTAGTAAAAAATTTTTTTTTTTAAATTTTATGCGAACTGGAAATAACCGATTATCATTACTTATTAATCAATCCTCGTATAAGACTGCTAAGTAGAATTGCGCTATTCCCAGATCCACACAAGCACAGATAAGTTCCCATCTATCTGTGTTCGGTATGATTACTTCTGATACGCGATCCGAACTGCGCACGGCAAGCAAGACACCCTCACCTACCGAGGCGTCGAGTAGATCTCCATGACGATCTTTACAGAAGACAGAAAAAAGCGAATCAAACAGTTCTGTATTTAATATTTTCGCGCAAAGCCAAGTTTCAGTGATAGCTACGATATTGAAGTCTGAAGAAAGATTGTAGGTTAAAAACTCGTTAGCTTTAGATCGCACTCATTCATGTTGACGTTTCGCTTTTTGGTAAAAATTTACCAGTAATCTGGATCGATGACCTTAAACGATGATGGTCGATTTTTGAAACCGAGATGCGATCAGGAGGTATACATATATATATTTTATTTTAATCATGTGAATTTAGTTTATAAATAATAAGTGAATGAATTTTGAAGATAAATACGTCTCAGGTTTATAAGTTATTAACTATTATTTATTGCCTTGCACAAATAATTTTGGTCACCATAGTTATAAGTTGGAAATCCTGTTGTAGTAAAATTAATATTTTCCTAACCACTTAGATTTCTAATGTATCGGGTAGATATTTTCGCGACTTTTTGCACTTTAATTAATTAACCGATTTGCAAAAAAAAAACCATTCACACCAGGTAGGTTGCTGTATTCATTAAAGTTGCTGATTTCACAGTAATATTTCGCAAGTTAATGTTATCAAAACATTATCATGACGTGTAACGCTAATTAAGCAGTTAGTTATCTAACATTATGCTGTAAATGATTCCCGATTTTATAGAAATATTTGCTAAAATGCATGTCAGTCTGTGAATTGTCATTGGTTAGTGCCAACCTCTACAGGTATTGGCCGTACCAAACCACCTCGAACAATTTCCCACTCTATTGTGAGCCTATATTTTACTCAAAAGGTTTCGCTGCCCAGATAATCCGATCTAGTGCGATCACTGAGAAAGGATTGAGTTGTCGTCCTCAATGCTACTAACCTAGCCAAAATGAATGCCTTCTGATGCTAATTAACATTTTCCAATAAAAAAAACAATCTGGTATTTTCTTTAAATTACCAACTATCACTGCTCCTGCTTGCGCTTCTCCTAATAAGGCTTCTTTGTAACGCCGCAAACTTTCATCTTCTTGGTCTGCAGCCATAATTTCTTCTATGGTTTTTTGTGGCGGTGGTTGGTAGTTTGAATCATGTTCATCTTCATCTCCATGGTCGTGTGGATCAACACTAACTTCTTTCTCGGCAGACATATTCTACTGGATTACCCTGAAAAGAAACGAAAAACAATAGCAATCGTTTGGAGTGATATAAAATGTTTTACATCTGCTGATTAATATGTAAACCATGAGAGATTGAAAGATTTTGGTCTTTTGGCTAGCTGGCTTGGTCGCTGTGACACAATCAATTACTGTTAAAAGATATAAGAAATTACTAGCGAACTACGTTGCAAATGCTAGTCAATAGCTTACCCCCTGTGATCATCTGCAGAGAGCATTGAGATCTTTTTAGGTTTGTTATTTTCAACAATAATCAATCATTCAGAATAGAATATTGGTTGCGACATATTTGGAAAGTCACCTTACAACACAACCAACCAAAGTGAGCGAAATTTTTTAATAAATATGGTTAAGTTACGGAAAAAGAATAACCATACGTCAGTGGATATGCTGCATACGTTAACAGAATAACTTATTACCTAGAGACTTGTTTGCCAATGCATTTCAGTTGTGTATAAATATAGGTATACCTTTGAACGTAGGAAACATGAAAAGCTACCGCATATTTTTTGCCCGCAGTTGTATCGATTCAAATAATCGCCATGGGAATAAAGCCTGAGGAATTATGAAGCGATTATTGTACGTAGTGCTCAAAAAATAGTACAACAATTTGATAAAGCGATATAGACCGCGACAAATGAGTGTTTTAAATCTAATCAGTGACCAGATGTTTCTGCGATTGATGTCCATTTCCTTCTGCTTCGAATAAGTCCAACGACCAAGTGATTATTTCAATTTTCCTACACTAAATTGAAAGAACCTACTCACGATAAATGCTTTCAAATTGCTTATCATCATAAGCCCACACTACTTCAAATGCTTTCCCATATCAGCCCCTACTAGTCTTCCACTTCCGAAACAACATTCGCCTTTGTACTGATTGAAGCGTAATTACCATAATAGAATTAGAAAAGATTGTTGCGTAATGTTACCTTCTTGCCACAAAGCAGATTATGATCTGGGAACTCTAGAAGAGTTCGCAAGTATTTTGTCCCTAAAATCAACGCAAGTTTTGTTTGGACATGATTTCATTCTATCATTTTCAAGCGTGCTATTCCCATGTTTTTCATTAAATTCGATTCAAAATAGTAAGAAACAAGCACCGCTCGTAAATTTAATATTCAGCGTTTTAATCGCAGGGAGCTGATTGCACAAACAAACTAAACATTAAGGCTTCCTTTCGATTTTTCAGTTCCGTGTATATTGATCGATTCGTCTGCTTCAAGCATGTCAACACCAACATGTGTATTCGTACAAAGATAAACACCAAACCGGCAGTTTTCCGACAAGGTTAATCGAATACGAAACTGCTCGCTCACATTAGCATTTTGTATGGATTAGATGTCAGCAGCGATAAAAATGTTTCTAATCGGAAAAGCTCTACACAACAAGACTACGATGAAGTCCTATTCCACAGAGCGTACGGGTGCGGTCACGAACAGGAAGCGATTGATCGACAGGGAACATGGATCTAATATCCTGACATTGTTATTGCCACGATTAAGGTCCGAGTTTTTCTCAACTGGAACTTCCAAACTTTTCACTTTTCCAAAATCTACCACATGGTTGTCCAATCTTTCTCCACAATCGAAACCATTCCGATCGGAAACCATTCCGATCGGAAACCATCCGAAATCTATTCTCACTATACCGAACAGAATGACTCAACCGGCATTTTCGGTTTTTACTTGCTCAGCCACTCCTCGCCGACTTACCTGACTTGCTAAAATTCCGAAATCAGCAGGTGCATTAAAGTCTAGGTCTTCTTCGATTTTAAATAATACTTCTAAGTCTCAGATGGATGAACTAACGAGCACACAAGAAATAAGAGAATGGGTAGAAAGGAACTAAATGGAAAAAACCGAGAAAAAAGACCCACAGCAACGATAACGACGAACAACAGGCACGAGCGAAATTCAATCGAAATTCATTCACTGACAGATGCTGCTGTCGTAAATGCCGATAATGCAGTGCTGTTGCGCCAAATAAAAACGTTATATGGATTTCACGGCGAAAACTTTGTCATTCGTCTATTGTGAATAGCCGACTGAATGTCCGTGTTCCATTATTATTTAGTACTTGCAACTACTTCCGGTTATTGTAGTTCATGTTCTTTTTGTCGTAATTAGTTGTTAATAGGTGGCTTTGGTTTTTTCAAGGCTATGTTGAATGGCTTGGTAGCTAAGAAATTAGAAAAAAAAGTCCTCGTAATGTGTAGAAAGCTAAAAGAGATAACTTTCTGTTAGTTGCTTTCATATTTTCTATCGATTGTGTTAGTTTATACTCGTTATTTTCTTCCTTTATTTCCAACTGTTTCACATTTGAAAAATGCATACAATTTGACAGGTTGGAATCTGCTCTTATCAACGAAAGTGGCGTTCCATTTGTGATGTACTGCCAAGTACTTGCAAGTACTAATTAGGTATGTTTGCGTACTACGATTAATTGCAATTAATTGCAATGAAGCCGTTTTTGTACTCCGTTTTACTGAAAACTGAAAATTTCCCCTTTTCCAGTAAATTTCAGTAGGGTCTGAGCTACTGAAAACTGTCAAACGGTTTTTGACGTAATGTTATTATATATCACCGCTCAGGATGACTTTATAATCACTATTGTTCTCCCAAAAACCGACAAAGGAAACTTTTGGTTGTCAATTTTCAGAAAATAAAATGAGAGCGTTTTCGTACTTTCATGGATGTGTCCACCACAAGATTCAGGAAAATCCAGTAAAATTTAGTGACTGAAAGTACGCGAACAGACCTATTAGTAGAACCGGAACCTAAAATGGAATTAAAAATCAGGCTATGAAGTGGAAAATTGAAATTACAGGACTAAGATTTTCATTGTCAATATATTTAAATTAGGGACCTTGGTCCGGACACGAAATTCAGTTTCGTAATATTGATACAAAATTAAAACATTAAAAAATATCAATAGTTATGAGTACCTCAAAGGTTGTTCCTATACAATAATTGCACATATTTTGTTGTGCTTAAGCTTGAATGAAAATGCATTAAATATCAATTTTCAAATATGTAATATTTTTCTGATTTTTCTTTAAAACCGTTGCATACAAAAAAAAATTGTTATGTACACCAATCACGAATGATCATGGGCGTGTCCAGCCTCGAATTTAGGTAAAAAAGCGAGGAAAACAAGGAGAGAGAAAAAACGAGGAAAACAAGGAGAGAGAAAAAACGAGGAAAACAAGGAGAGAGAAAAAACGAGGAAAACAAGGAGAGAGAAAAAACGAGGAAAACAAGGAGAGAGAAAAAACGAGGAAATATTTGTTTCATTTGTGTTTTTGTCATGTAAACATTTATTCGTTTTACCAATACTACACTTTTTTAATCAAACCAACAGTAATTTACGTGAATTTTTTTGGTTTTAATAGTAGCGATTGTGTTTCGTACTTGTGACACAAAGTTTGAATCGTTTACGACACAGTGGAAAAATAATGCTTTTTGTATCTCCTTTTCAAAATGGCTTGAACACCTCCATCTACGCTCGTTTCTCGAGGATTTTTCGAGGAATTTTTTCTAGGGGTGGGCATTTGCCCCCCTCTGCCCCCACCTGTACACGCCCATGCGAATGATCATTTATTTTTGAACATAAATCTTTTAATCCATCTGCATCAGTGGTGATATGATGATGTTATCGATATTCATTTTTGTAAGAAAAAAAGCTAAGCCCTAATCGAAAGTTTATCACGCAAATGAGCTAAATACCACAATATTTCCCAGAACAGATTATGTAAGATGATATTCGCAAATTCTTTCTAATTCTCAATAAAACAAACACATAGATTGATTAATCTAGAATTTACATTAATTGATAAATATATAAATTACATATATTGATAAGCTAATAGTTGCTGCGAAGTGGATTTTTTTTCGTACAAAAGTTCATTCTTCGAAGGAACTGGGTTTCGCTCCCCGATCTTAAGCATCAACCATCATTTTCGATACAAAGTAAAGTTGTATAATTATATTTACTATGTATATGTGTGTAAAATATTAAACGAATAAACATTTTTAATTCATTAATATTAGTATTTAAATAACAGGAATAATTTATGTTAGAATATTCCAACAGAAAGTGAATTTAATCAAAGCCATACTAAATAGAAATTTCATATCAATTTTGCAACTTAATTCTATGATATACTTGCAACTTAATTCTATGATATTTATGTTTTTGTGATCGTATAATAGCCTGAAGTGCGATGTTAACAAAAAAATTCGCTTAAAAGAGTTAAAAGATAATTTATATATTGTTGTAATTAACATCATTGAAATTCTTGTGATTGATTGTATCAGTTTAACCCCAATAATTATAAATATGATCACTTATAATTTAAATTCTAAGAAGTCCTTGCTTGCTTTGGCTTTATGTTATCGCTAGCTATATATTATATGCCGTTCACACTACACTCTAAATCAGGCGATTTCGATCAGCTGATCGCTTTAGAGCTAAATCAACTTAAATCTACCTGATTACCCATACATTTTTTTCGGCTTCTGACAGAGTTAATCAAGTAGATTTATATGCGGTTCACACTACACTCTAAATCAGGCGATTTTGATCAGCTGATCGCTTTAGAGCTAAATCAACTTAAATCTTACCTGATTACCCATAAATTTTTTTAATAGCTAGCTTATTTAATCCTGGTTATATAACTGTATATTGCAATTTATTTTCTTTAATATGGAAAAACTGAAAACACCAAACGACCCAACTTGATATCTTTTAAAAAAAATTATATATATTTTGTTGAATATGGTTTGTTATTGCTACTTCAAATAGCAATTATTATTTAAATGCATGCAATTATTATTTTAAATGCAAAATATTGTATAGAAAAATCTACTGCAATTTAATACTCTACATCTCACAACATTATTACGCGTCTAATCCAATTTATTACGCGTCTAATCCGCCGCGTCAAAACCCTTATGGTTCCCTATGGGAAGCCAAAGGGGGTTAGCCTCGGGGCCGCTACTCAACGGAGATGGGGTGGGTTGGCGCCACTCGCTTCAAAAGAAAAGATCCCTGAGTCGGACTTCAAACTCCAACCGTCTCCTTACCAGTTCGATTATCAAAGAGACCCCACGTCGCTGCTCCAACTCGCTTCAGGCCTTGATTTTCCATTCCGCCAACGGAACTCCGCCGAGAAAACCGTTGGTTCTAGTTGGCTATCCATTGCTCGGTCGTTGCACTTTTCCAGTGTACGCGTGTCTGAACTGGCCATGCCTTCCGCTTCCATTGTTTCGGTTTTCCCCTGTTCCATGACCGATCATTCCTAACGAGAAATGTCAGCCATGACAGGACGGGATCGAAATGTCATGTAGTTACAGTGTTTATTTTGATGGTGTTTTGTGAAAATGAGCGTCTCCAACGAATTATCGTGAAAATCCTGCGACTTCAAAAAGATATTCAGTTGTTGCGATACCAAATGAAGCTGTCGGCAACGGAGTCTAGGATCCTGTTTCGTATGTACGGCGATTACATTAAATCGGCAACGTATCACGTACTCAGCGACTACCTGGATCGGTCATTTTATCTGGCTTGGTGCTGTTACATCAAGGTATCTCAAATGATTTTGGTGAAATACGCGAAGCAATTGCTGTTCAGACAGATCGATGTTATCGCCGGTCAGTCCTATCAAATTAATATGAGTGAAGATTACATATGTCCTCATGTCGATATTAATTTTTTTTTTTATGTTCTGATTAATGTTCCATATTCATATGTTGTAGACGACGATCGTACTTCACTGGCTCGTTCGCTCTCGGATCCCGGGGATTGTGGGCCGCGACATCTTAGTTGGCCCTCATCTTCGAGGCTCGATGGCGCGCAGCTATTCCTACTTAATACTATCCATCTATTACCTTAATTCTTACAGGCTTCCAACTTAAATACCATTACTTTTCACCTTCTTATTTCGAATCTGTGCTTCACTTGATATGTAATTGACATACACTAATATCCCAAAAATTATTTTAATTATTTCAAATTTATACATTGATTTGCCAAGCTCTAATATGTAATTAGAACAACACTAATGCTCAAATTATTATTTTAATTATTTCACATTTATCCCCTACTTTGCCAAGCCGTAACAACATGTAATATATTAAATGAATTAAATTAAAATTAAATTGATTTTCAGTAAGCCATTCTCGCCATTTTCGCACATTTCACGTGTTGGTTTTTGGCTACGAAAAATCTGAAAAATCCCCGTGTGTTTTAGTTCTAAAAGATTATAGTCTCTGATTAGATAGCTTCTGAAAATGTGTCTAAAAATGGTTGAGTAAACGACGCGAACTACGAAAACGGAGATGAAGATTTGGCGATTAGCCAAATCATTCAGTTTTGAGTGGTTTTGGGAGTGCGCGATTTGGTACAAAGTGCAAAGTTCTTTTACAATTTTTGAAACAACTGTTCAATGCTTTGAGCTGCGCTTGTTTTTGGGGGTGTCTTTTTTTAAACTAATTAATTTAAAATTAAAAAAAAAAATTTCTTCGATTCCTCCATTCTCGCCATTTTCGCACATTATTGGCCTCCGTTTTCGTAATTTCGCGTCGTTTACTCAACCATTTTTTGACTAAACCATTATTGTGAATATTCTACAAAAAAATGCTAATTTCCCCTTCGCGCGCGGCGAATTCGAGTACTTTAAGAGAGTTTGGGTAGTTTGCAGAGAGTTTCGAATTTTGTTTTGATTCCTTCCTTCTTTTGCGACATGGAAATAATGGAAAATCCGAAATCAGAAACTGTCAAAGATCTCTCCAGAGTTTAATTTGACAGTTTTGGTATGTAACAGAACCTTGAATCATTGAAATTCGAAGCGAAGAATTTAGTGAGCCTAATTTCGTTTAACCCCAATGAATATAAATATGATCACTTATAATTTAAATTCTAAGAAGTCCTTGCTTGCTTTGGCTTTATGTTATCGCTAGCTATATATTATATGCCAAAATCCAAAATCGAATTGAATCCTGGTCAAGTTTATAATTTCTGTCCTGGGCTTCTACATGGCGGAAGTTTCAGCCACGACTGCTGCGTCCAGCGACATTGTCATCGGTAAGTGAATCTTGATCGTTGTGTAACTAATGTTTTCCAGCCTAATTATCTCGATGTGATTGCCCTTGGCCCATTTTGTAAGACCGCTCTGAACGTAACACTACGGGGAGTGACAAACAGCAGAGAAAGGGGTCCATAATTCACTCCATAATTCAAAGAAGACCTCTAGGCGAAATTAAATCACAAACAAGCAATTTACTCGCTTATCGCAAATCGTCCGCTCATGATGTTGGATTAATTTAAGAGAAAAAGCTTTAGCCTTTTCTCTCCATACATTAACATAAAATGGTTGTTGGATCGATTTTCGGTTGTTGGGTTGGATTTTATTTAAATTTGTATTGTAAATTTTAATATTATTGTGAATTTTGTCCCGGCTGAATTTTTCTCACGTCCGGCTCGGTGGTGGAAATCCGCCAATACAGTTTTTGGCCACATATTTTTCACGGTAATTGGATAAAGGATCGTTGAAATTGTTAAATAAAGTGTCAGATAAGATACCAATTGTATTTTATACGTAAAAGTGTTGTTAAGTTCTTTACCGTTTTAACGGAAATGTGTCTAAACTAACATTGGATTAGTCTCTAAACTAACTAACATGGACATTGGTTTAGGTTAGGTTTTTCGTGTCATTATTTAGTCCTAAATATTTCGTCGAGTATCATTTAGTAGATGTATACATATATAGTATGAATGAACTGTGCAACCTTGTCTTATATTTATTTTAGGATTAAATGGATTAGAGAAGTTCTGATGTATTAGGAAAGGTACAATTTTACTTTTTTTTCGAAATTGAACTTCAAACTATGCATGTTAGACCAATGTATTGTATTGCATTTGGCCAATTATTCCCCGTTATTAGTATGGCTGTGTCGTCAGCAAGGGTATATAATATTTAAACATGGCTGTGTCGTCAGCAAGGGTATATATTAACATATAAATTTAATGACTTTGTCAGCTAATTCAAACACTGACGCTGCATATATGGGAGAAAAAGTCTACCTTAGTCATTCATATGAAACATAAGGTTTTAGGCCTTATCTCTAATAATGGTTGTAAATGGATAAGTGAACCGAGATAAGAAGGTCCAGGTCCCCTAGCCATCGAAGGCCCCCGGATCTGTCCTCAACCTCTGCGAGGATACGAGAGATTTCCATCCACACCGAAGCAGCGCTGCCCTGGGTTGACCGGAAGTTTTGGGGTGACCGGATTGGGGAAAAAAAACCCGGAAGTACAAATCAGGTACTATTGTGAATTTTGTCCCTGGCGAATTTTTCTCAGAGTGCGGCGAATTCCATCCGTGAGAGCGAGAGTAGATTTGAATGAAATGTCATTCGAATTTCGTCCTAAAATAGCAAAAATTGAATAAAAAAGGAAAATGTGAGTTGTACAATGTAAGGCACAGCAAAAACCGACAGCAGAAAACGCTAGTCAGGACCAACCGCCTGAATCCGAGGTTTCCATACCGAACGCACCCCGCCAAGGTATAAGAAAAGTACATTGGGCCACGCCGTTAACTGCGCAGTGTGAGCCAGTCGAATGACAACCGGCGTCTATTGCGTTTGCTTGAAACTGTATTCATTGTGGAAAATAAAGATTACTGTGAATTTTAGAAAAACTATTGACTTTATAACATCAGGTGTGGGGTACGTAAGAATGCCGTCACGCTCATCCGCAAAAAAAGGAGCAATCCCGAAAAGGCAAATTGCTGATGAGTTAGAGGAGGCCGACGCTGCCGAATTTCGCAGAAGAGAAGCCGCCAACATGCAGGCCCCGAATTTTTCAGAAGAAACCGACGCTGCCGAAGCCGCCAACATGCAGACCCCGAATTTTTTGGAAGAAACCGACGCCGCCGAATTTTGCAGAAGAGAAGCCGCCAACATGCAGGGCCCGAATTTCTTGGAAGACGCCGACACCGAATTACGTTGGAGAGATGCTGATGGCACGCAGGCCCAGAATTTATCAGAAGACGCCGACGCTGAATTACGCCGAAGAGACGTTGATAACATGCAAGTTTTGAATATCGCAGGAGAAGCAGATGCTGACCTACTTCAAGGAAGTGCTGACAGTAGGAAGAACATGGAATTTCAAGATAACGTCGCCGCCGTTGTGAAAGATGAAGAAAAAGCCACCGCTGGAATGACAGTTGACTCCTTTATGAAAACCTCCGCCATTAAGAAAAGCAGAAATGATGCAGCCATTACAGATGTGAATGAAAAAAGTCGATTGGAGCAGTGCAAGAAGCAACTCCAATTGCAGTTAGAAGTGATGGAATTAGAAGCCGCTGTTAGAAAGGCGAAAGCTAAGAATTTTAGACAGGAAAGAAGCGATTATGATGAGGCAGCAAGTAGACCGACTCCGAGGAACATACAGAATGTTCCGATGCCTGCTGACGTCATTGCTGCTCTCATTAGAGATGTGGAAGTTGTTCAGCCAGAAGTCGAGGCAGTAGAGGCGTCACCGCCCGAACGGAGGAGAATTAATTTTATGGAGCTCCAGGCTGCGCTGCCCGAATACAACGGGGACAATGCATATCAGCCAATTGCTATATTTTTCGATGAGATTGAAGAAATCTTAGATTTGGCAGGAATCACGGGGGAGGAGAGACTCATTTACTTAAGGCGGTCACTCACCGGAACCGCCAAAGCATTTTTAAGGACAACGCGTGCTCCAACATACGATGTATTGAAGCGAAAGTTGTTGAAGGAATTTGCCGCTGCTACTAGTCTGGAGGAAGTCTACCGCAGGTTACGTCGCATGAGGTGGGACCCAGAGGTGGAATCTTTACATAGATTTATCTTAAATCTTCACGGCATAGCCCAGCTGGGACAGATCTCGGAAGTAGATCTGGTCGATATTGCAATAGATCTGGTCAGGAGTAGCGGACACAACCCGTCGATCTTAGTGGGATCCGGTACTCTGGATGAGCTAAAATTCCGGGCCATTAGGTACCATCGGCAGGTATATCGTGAACCGGCGGCTGAGCGATATCGAGTGCCTGAGGCAAGAATAGCTAGAAGGGGAGCAACTAGACGGCAGAATACTAGGCTGAGTTTTCCTAGTTCCGAGGTATCTAGCATTAGGAGAAGCCCACAGACCAGCATGGTTTCAGAGGAAGTCCGCTGTTACAACTGTTGCCAACACGGACACTACCAAAGTCGGTGCCCTTATCCGAGGCGACAGCCAGGCAGCTGCTTTAATTGCTGGAGGATAGGACACGACCACTACGAGTGTCCGAATCCGAGACGGATTCCGGCGACGTCTGCAGCTGCTCACCGCGGCCGAACGTCTACACCAAACGTGTCTATGGCCGCTGCATTGTTAGAAGAAACCGAGGATAGGATGTCTCGATTGAACATCACGAATAGGGTAAGTGTCTTGTTTAGAGATATTGAGCACGGCAACAAACCTATATCAATCTATTGTCTTTCTCTTTTTGACACCGGTAGTCCGGTCAGTCTGATCAGTAGGTCTCAATTGCCGAACGAAGTATTGATTCAAAAGCAAGGTTCCAGATACCGAAGTTTAAGCGGCGAATATATTAACATCTGCGGCAGTGTGAAAGCAGTTATCGAGTCGACATCTATTTCACTACTAGTTATTGAGGAAAAACAGCCGCTGTTTCCGCTAATATTAGGGAGAGATTTTTTATCGAAAGGCAACATACATTTAACAAAATTCCGACGCTGTAAATATACCAATACTGAATTACGTAAAATAAAAGAGATTATGAATAAGACTAGATATACGTGTTTCCGTGCTCAGGGAGATGTTTTGAATAAATTGATTAAATTTGATTTAGTGCGTAAGGGTATTTGTGAGAAAACGCTGCCACCTCAATCTGTTATGCCTGAACCTGAGGAGCCTAGACCAGACATTGATGTCAGGTTACCACCAGAACTTAAGAACAAAATACTGGCTATGATCATTTCCTTTAACAATAATAGAGTAGTCGAACCTTTAGAGTTTGAAATGAATATTCATCTAACCTCAGACGTTCCTTTTTACTGTTCACCAAGGAGATTGTCTGTTATGGAAAAGCAAAGGGTAAAAGAAATCACTGACGAATTGCTAAGGGAGGGAACTATTAGACCCAGTAGTTCTCCGTATGCGTCCGCTATTGTCTTAGTGAAGAAAAAGAACGGAGCTACCCGAATGTGCATCGACTACCGCGGTCTAAATAAATTAACGCTGCGAGACAATTACCCTTTACCGCTGATAAGAGGATTGCCTTGAATATCTAGAAGGCAAAGAAATATTTTCTGTACTGGACCTCAAAAACGGGTTCCACCAAGTGCAAGTCGCAGAATCCTCTATTAAGTATACCGCGTTTGTGACACCGAATGGACATTATGAATACCTCCGGATGCCTTTTGGACTTAAGAACGCACCAGCCGTTTTCCAAAGGTTCATAAATACCATCTTCAGAGACTTTATTGAAGACAAACGAATAGTGATATATATGGACGATATCATGTTGGCTTCCAAAACTCTAGATGAACACTACGACTTGCTTACTGAGATATTAGAACGAATGAAATTGCGCGTCAAAATGTAAGATAGGATTTTCCGAAGTCAACTTTCTTGGATATAATGTAAGCAAACGCGGAATTGCTCCTAGTCAAGCACATCTAGATGCTATTAAGAAATTATAATTGCCCAAAAGCACTCGAGAGGTCCAATCAACCCTAGGCTTGTTCTCGTATTTCCGGAGGTTTGTTCCGAACTTTTCTAGGATAGCCAAGCCTTTACAAGAATTATTGCGCAAAGAGGTCAGATTCGAGTTCACAGAAGCCTGTAAAGAATCCTTCCAGATGTTAAAAAAACGGTTAACTGAAGCTCCTGTGTTGGCCATCTATAATCCAACGTACGAAACTGAACTCCATACAGATGCCAGCTCATTGGGATTTGGAGCTGTGTTATTGCAACGACAATCTGATAAAAAGTTGCACCCAGTTGCCTACTATTCTCGAACAGCTACCGCGGCCGAATCGAAATATCATAGTTTCGAGCTGGAAACTCTCGCAATTATTTATACGTTGAAACGATTCCGGGTCTATTTGGAGGGAATCAAATTCAATATTGTTACCGATTGCAATTCCTTGACTCTAACGTTAAACAGGAAACAGATCAACCCTAGAATTGCTAGATGGGCACTAGAGTTGGAGAATTTTAACTATAATATCCAACACCGAAGAGGTACTGGAATGGCTCATGTAGATGCGCTGAGTAGAAACCCATTAGTGGCCGCTGTTATAAATGAAGATATTGATTATAGGCTACAAATTGCTCAAGCTCAAGATGGAAGCATTAATCAATTGAAGGAAAAATTGCAGGAAGTCACCTTGAATGATTATGAGTTAATTGACGGACTAATATTCCGAAAAAAAGATGGTCAGAATCCCTTATTATACGTGCCCGCTGCTATGGAAAATAATATCATTAGAATAACCCACGAACTATTATGCCATCAGGGAGTAGAGAAGACCTGTTCAAAAATAAAGTCTCGATACTGGTTTCCGGGAATTAGAAGCAAAGTAATGGAATTTATAAGTAATTGCATTCCATGTATTATGTACTCTCTCCCTGCCAGCACAAACGAAAGAAACTTACACAATATCCCGAAGAAACCGCAGCCTTTTGACACCATTCATGTAGACCATTTTGGATCTCTACCTTCGTTGAAATCAAAGAGGAAGCACATTTTGGTAGTTGTTGATGCATTTACAAAATACGTAAAGCTTTATCCAACCAATAGTACCAGCACAAAAGAAGTCATCGCTGCCCTGGATAAATATTTTAGTTACTATAGTAGACCGCGGAGAATTATTTCGGACCGAGGCACTTGTTTTACCTCATTGGACTTCGCTAATTTTCTAGGGAAAAACAAAGTACATCACATTCAAGTAGCTACTGCTTCCCCACAAGCAAATGGTCAAGTGGAAAGGGTCAATAGAACTCTGAAAACCATGCTGGGTAAATTGACAAATGAGATTGACCACGCTGATTGGTCCTTGAGATTGGCAGAAGTTGAGTATGCGATGAACAATTCAGTCCACGCCACCACGGGCCATACTCCCAGCCAGTTGCTCTTTGGAATTAACCAACGGGGCCCTGAGGTCAATGAACTAGATGAATATTTGGAAGAAAAACTGGATCATGAACAAATCAATCTAAGACAAGTCCGAAGAACTGCCGCAGAAAATATTAAAAAATCTCAAGTTTATAATGCTGAGTATTTTAGTCGGCACAGTAAACCTGCTAGGCTCTATAAACGTGGAGATTTTGTAGCCATAAGGAGTGTTGATACTACACCTGGTTACAACAAAAAATTAATTCCGAAGTTCCGCGGCCCATATGTTATCCACAAGGTATTAGGCAATGATCGATATGTTATTAGAGACATTCAGGATTGTCAACAATCACAACTTCCTTATGATGGTGTTGTAGAGGCAGGCAGATTGAGGAGATGGACAGCAAACCCCGCATCTAATCAAATTCCTCCCAATATAGAACAAGACAGTTTCATTGAAAATATACCCGACCATGCTGATCAAGACGACCACGAAGATGAAGAATACGAGAACGAAGAATGGTTGGACGAGAGCGAATGGGATGCCGAATATCTAGATGAAGAAGATGTCACCACCGCGGACTCCGAGGTCACACCCAAAACGATTAATTCCCCGATCGAGGACGATCGATTGTCAGGTTGGCCGAGTTGTAAGGCACAGCAAAAACCGACAGCAGAAAACGCTAGTCAGGACCAACCGCCTGAATCCGAGGTTTCCATACCGAACGCACCCCGCCAAGGTATAAGAAAAGTACATTGGGCCACGCCGTTAACTGCGCAGTGTGAGTCAGTCGAATGACAACCGGCGTCTATTGCGTTTGCTTGAAACTGTATTCATTGTGGAAAATAAAGATTACTGTGAATTTTAGAAAAACTATTGACTTTATAACAAAGTGAAAAGAAAATGTTCTTGCATGTTCCTGCACCATTTTCAACAACTTTCACGCAAAAAAGATTGTACACATAAATTCGAATGACATTTCTCTCTCTAAATCTCCTCATTCTAAATCACTTCGGGTAGTGTGAACGCTTACCTGATTAACTTTGACAGCTTCTAAATCTACTTGATTTAGAGTGTAGTGTGAACGGCTTATTAATTAATTTGATACGTCGACGTGACGTGCCATTCACAATCAGGCCAATTATTAATACATCTGTCGACATCAAAGCCAAGCTAATTTAAATATATTTTTCCTATATGCGGACAATTTTCTGAATTCAATTAATGATCGCTCCGTATTTTCGAACCAATTCAAACCAAACAATTCGCAAAGCCACCGCTTTTCATATACCAATTACACACAATTATAACACCAATTAAAAACCAGAAAGTCGTGACATTTTTGGAAAGCATTTGCGATTATACCTCTGAAGAACATGTTGCTCTTGATGCATTGGACATAGGCAAAAAATACAAAATTAAATGTTGTCGATTAGTAACCACACAATATGAAGATAAATAGGAGACGATAAATAAACAACGTCAGTTTGAGAAGCTAAACGAGATCCGAAACTACTATTGCATAGGGTACACACGACATAATGGCTGGATATTTCAAAATAAAATTTATTCAGGATACCAACGATGAATTTGAATAAAGAGCCTTTCTTGTCATACCGCATTGTTTTCATTTCCAATTCACTTTTTTCCATATCACAACAGTGTGAAGAAATAAAAGACGGGTTGAAGAAATAAAAGACGGGGTAATGGTCCCAACAATATCAAGGCCCTGAGGCTGTGTGCCCCACCTCGGTCCGCTCGAAAAGAAGGCAATATTTTTCTCCTTTTGTAACGTAATGATTTTCAGGTCCCCTTACGTGTGTTAACACGTCTCGACTGGTTGTGTATCCGGCCCATGATTGAGCGTTTTCCATAAGTTTCCATAAGAACAGAAGTCTTTTCACTTTGACTGTTTGAAGTAGATTGCGGTTACTACTTTGTATGACGGATGAAATACAAGTAGCAGTCTCTCTTTCTTGGAGCTTATGCACCCCATTTTGTAATGACTCACCCCAGTCGCGTAGAGCTAGCAAAGCGGCACACCAGCATCCGTGGAGGTTGGATAAAAGGGTGCTCCGCTAAATGCGGACTAGGCCTTTACGGCCAATTCTAGAGTAACTTGCTCCAGGGGCATTAAAATATATTTTTTTGCCTCCTTGATGGTTCACCATCAAAATACCTCCTTGTCAGTCTCTTCACTGGACTTCGTTCTGATTGAGAGGCGCTGACAGGAATCCTGTTTCAATATCATTTTCTACAAATGGCGCTTAAAATGGTGCCAGGCATCTTGATTTGAGTCAAAAATTTTACACATTTCGTAAATTTTTTTTACATAAATTTTGCGAAAAAAATAGATGAGTATCACATTGTTTTTTTCTAAGTGTTATGTTCTCATGAAACCAGCCAATAAAAACAATATATGATTTTTCAATAAATTATGTTTTGTTTACAGTTTCCTAGTAGTGAAGACGATTGTAGATATATGTATATCTCAGGGTTTTGAACGAAAATGGCAGCTCCCTCATAGCTTGGGTGCCGTGGATGAGAAGCATGTCCGAATTGTACCTCCCACAAACAGTGGATCTTTTCATTTTAATTATAAGAAAACATTTAGTGCTGTATTTTATTTGCAATTGTGGATTCAAATTATGAATTTTTACTCGTCGATGTTGGAACACGGTGTTTTTTTTTTTCAAAAACTAAAAAACAATAAATTAAACATTTCCAAAGCTGAATGCGTAATAGGAACCAACGAAACATTGAATTACGTTTAAGTTGGAGATGATGCGTTATGCCGGGTTTCCACCAAAGAGACAATTTGAAAAACAGTATTGTTTTCAAAAAACAAAACAAAATACTTGTTTTGTTTTTTGAAAACAGTTCTGTTTTTTGTAAACAGACTGTTTCAACTGAACAGACAGGTTTTGTTTTCAGTTCTGTTTATCCTGTGTCCGAAAAATGTCTGAAGACGGTGATTTTATAATTAACTGTGATTTTTTTTTGTTAATGATATTAAAAAAGAAAAAAACCGAGATATTGGGCCAATTCTCAACTAAAAAGGAGAGTTGAAAGATTTATCTACTGACGACGTGGGCTTAAATGGAGAAATGAGATCATCGTGACTACTTTTTTTGAGCTCATTATAACAGTGTACACAAATATGGAAAATTCTTCAGTTTACACAAATATGAAATACACAGGAATACAAATTTGAAACCAAATTTAAAACAAATTTAAAAACCAAAGTACATTAATCGATATACTGAGTGTTCTCGCAGAAAAAAAAAATGCATGTTTCAACCAAATAGACACAAAAATTGCGAACAAACATGTTTTTCTTTGATCTTACCGACTCGCGATGGGAAGGTGTTTTGTTTACTAAAACAGTTTTCAGAGACAAAAATGTTCTCGAAACTGTTCAATTTTTACAAAACATTCGTGTTTTTGTTCAGAAAAACATTTTTTGTCCGTGTTTCTTGTTTTGTCTCTTTGGTGGAAACCCGGCATTAGGCTTACGAACTGATTTTTTAAAACCAATCGGCTACCGAAACTTAAGTAGTGAAGAAGAAATTTATAATTATAGATTGTCTAGAGTAAGGCGTATTGTTGAAAATGTCTTTGCATTTTGGCAAACCGGTTTCGCATTTTCAAGACCGATTTCAATCCCAAAATCAATAACATTGACACATTTGTCATGGCATCCTGCACTCTGCATAATTTTTTGAAAAGAAAAAGCCCATCTTATGTTGCTCCTGGAGATTTGGACACTGAAACATAGTGACAAAATTATCTCAACAGGCTGCAGAACAAGCGAGGAAGATTTAATTGATTGACAAACGCCCGAAACGCCGCGCAACTATTCAAATTTATCAAAGCTAGTGCGTGAAGATTTCAATAATGAAGGTGCTGTTTCATGGCAATAAAAAAAAATATATTAACTAAAAAAACGCTACACATAATGTAAAAATTGTAAACTTTATGCAGAATAAATTTTCTGCACTTCAGCACGAATCCGTTTGGTTATTTTTTAATTAATAATATTTGCAACCATTCTTGAATTATATTTACAAACCACTCGAGTTTTGCTACTGTCAATTAGAATTAATGTTATATTACCTGTGTTTCGTCTAAATCTATACTAGTAAACGATGGCCTTGGAATTGCTTGATCTTTCAAAAAACTCAGCAGATTGAAATATCATAAACTGAATAAACTGAAGAATTTGCCTCATACGTTGGGCTACCAACCCCAATTGTGCCCAACCGAGGATCAGCGTTCATATCGAAAGCGTTCACCGATTATTGCGGATCCAACGGAGTTCAGCATGTTAAAAGGGCAGTGCGAACACCTAGTGCCAACAGCGATATTGAAGGCATTCACGAAACTGCAGGAAGCTGTCTTGGAGCCTGTTCTGGTAATGGAACTGACTGGGATATGTATCTACTCAAAATTCAGTGGGCTTTGAACAGCGGCACTCACAGCACCACAAAGTACATACCAAATGAGCTAGTATTCGACTTCAATCCGAGAGACGTGGTTCACAGCCGTTTAATTCAGACGATCAATGGCGAACAACCTGACCAACCACAAGTCGTGATGTGAACTTATGTGTGCGCCAAAGTGCCAAATTGTGTATAGTTTTTAGTTTAGTAATATAAAGTGAATTAGAAGGAAAATGGAATATCCTCCAATTACTTTTGCCAGTTCGTGAAACTTATCAGAACTGGCATGTAATTGGGAATTCACATTCCGTTTTGATATACCATCAAATCATTATCTGTGCGCGGACAAAATACGAATGATTCGCGTGTCGTGATGTGTTGGGAATTGCGTAAAGTTCTCTGTGATTCGATTTTCATCGAATCGCAATATTTTCCAATTACAAACCGAACCGCAGCTCGTATGCTCGTAATCCAATATGTAAACTTCTTAGCCTCCGAAACCGTACAGCGTGCGTCCTTGACGTTTCAAAGCATACACTACGTCCATGGCTGTAATTGTCTTCCTTTTAGCATGTTCAGTGTAGGTTACAGCATCACGAATAACATTTTCGAGAAACACTTTCAGTACACCACGCGTTTCTTCGTATATCAAACCAGAAATACGTTTTACATATACGAAACTGGATATATTACAATTGGTGAATAAAACATTAAAGGAATAAAGAAATTTGCTGCTCGAAGACCAAGCATGCTGCAGTGGTAGGAGCAGACCATGTGGGTCAGCGAGATCATATCACTCGCAAAACATGCAAAATATATCAAAATTTAAAGAAGAAAATCCTGGGAAATTATGGAACTTCAGCGATAGTTCTATGTGTTTCACGCCGGTCCACAATTTTCGTATCACGGGCGAAACTGATATGTTCTCGTCGTCGTCGCTATCTTCGACGAGCATGAATTCGCTCAACGCTGTGAAAAATTTATCAATGAGCGAAAGTGGTGTGCAAATTTTAGATATTACTATTGTGAAGTCTGCGGATGTGGTAGTTAATGAAGAAAATGGTGCATCCGAAGAAAAAAAATACTTTGGTATTAGCAATGGAAGGTGTTTTTGACGATTTAGATAGGTTAATAAAAGTTTATTTCTATAAATTTATTTTCTTCCAAATTGATTTGATTTACACAAAACGCTATAATTTTCAAAACACTCTTTACATAGCTATAAGTTACTTTTGTGCGGTTTGTTCTACCAGTTCGATTTCAAATGCTCGAACTTGAGGAGTTGGCAGTATTGTGAATAAAAGTAAGAAGTAAAGAAGAAAAAATTACTTTGTGAGTTCATCTGGTTTGTACTAAAAGCTTTGAGAGTAGAGCATATTATAGCTTGTTTACCGAACTAATGGAGGAAGAAAGTCACATTGAGCAAGGCAAGGAGATCTCTTACTACCTTACATTTCTACGCCCTCAGAACCGACACAAGTGGCGAATTCTTCTCACCTCTCACTCAGGCCCGTAGCCAGAGGGGGGCTGGGGTGGGCTGAGCCCATCCAAAAATTTGGCCAGCCCACCCAAAAATCCGCGCGGCCTATATCTTTTTTTTGAGCCCCCCCGAAAGCCGGCGCAGAAATATATGAAAGAATAACTACTAATGAGCCAGCGTTTTTTATATAAATATTGAAAATCTTAGAATTAATGAATTTTTGTATTTTTGCCGTTTATATACAAAACATTCTCGTACTTTCCAACCGTATAAATAAATAAGAAATTGAATTTTGATGTAAAAAACTAATTTTCGAAGAAAAGCAGAGGGAATGTGCGAAACTCTCGCGCATGGGGTCCGCTAGATAATTAATTTTGGAAGAAAAGCAGAGGAAATGTGCGAAACTCTAGCGCATGGGGTCCGTTAGAAAACTAATTTTTGAAGAAAAGCAGAGGGAATGTGCGAAACAATATACAGAAATATGAATTTTTGGCCAAAGTGATTTTAATCGTTAATATTGCTCGTTAATATTGCTCTGCATTGGTTTAAGTATATAAATATCGAAATAATTTTAAATTTTTTTAAATTTCCCGATCTGACTGAATGTTTTTGTTATAAGTATGCTGTCACAAGAAGTATATGAGGCTGAAAGTGCGTAACATTTTCATAATAGAGTTGCTTGAAGTATTATTCAGTGAAATTGTTAAGGATATTAGAGAACAGAAGTTGGCTCATACATACGAGTACATAAAATTAGCTATTTGTAGGAAAGGCCTAAATTACCGTACGGTATTAGTTTATTACATTTAAACGTACGGCGCTTGAAATTACTGTACAAGTACGGTAATTACCGTACACCTGGCAACCCTGTCCGAAAGCCATCCTCGGCCATCGCCATTTCCACGCTTCGCCACTGCAAGCCATCGCCCGTCTACACAATGGGCCACATGCTGACCCACATACATGGGCCGCATGATGGCCCATAGTGTGGAGGCAGCATCAAATTCAAATGGAAATTACTTGGATTGCGAGCACTTATTCGCTGTCAGTAAAACATCGGCCGAGCTCCAAAATCGATATTATTTTAAGTGAAAATGTCTAAAAAAAATGAACAGAAAAGATTGGGAGCTACAATGAAAGCATGGCTGCAAAAAAAATCTAAGCCAGGTGAAGCTATGGAAATAGATGATTGTAAGTGCATAATATTTCATCCTGATTTTTTTTCGTTCGTTATCCATTTTGTGGCAATTTAAGAATGAAACAGTGTAAATTGTGAATCGGTTTCTTTTCTATTGTTTATTTATTTTAGCCACAGGTTCAAATTCAACAAGTAAAGCTGCTCCTGGTGACCCAGTTCAAACGATCGATCGTAAGTGAATATTATTTCATTTGTTTATCTTTTCGTTTGCTATTTATTTGCTATGAATGTGTTTATTCATAAATGAAACATAGTAAAAATATGTGACCTTCATTTCCATTCATCAATTCAAGCTATAAGTTTGGGTGCAACAAGTGAAGCAAATTCACGAAAAAAGCCGGATACCGTTACTGATAATGCGCCAAATGATATTAGTGCCATAGGACAAGAGAAAATTGCGCAAAATTTTCGCGGGCAATCATTTCCGAAACAAAACGATGGACGATCGTTTCAACCAACATGGGTTGATAAATATACATGGATTGAATATTCAAAGCAACAGGATAGAGTTTATTGTTATCCATGTCGTCAATTTTCTAACTATCGAAATGTGACTGATGTGTTCATCACTGGCGGTTTCAATGGATGGAAACGAGCGCTAAGTGCCGGTCAAGGATTCCAGAAGCATGAAACCAGCTCGCTTCATATTAATTCAATGCACTCTTGGTGCGAAAAAAAATCCAGAATGGAAACCAATCAATCAGTTGCCAATCTTTTAAATGAAACTGTTTTGGAATGGATTGGCACAGCGATGAAAAAAAAGAATTCGGGCTGTTCAATAGTATTTTTGAATTCACACTCAAGAGAGATAGATACCTGCAAGAATGTCAGTCATCGATGCCAGCAAATGCCACATATAAATGACCACAAATTCAAAATGAAATAATCCAAATCATAGCGGACGAGCTTAAAAACAAAATTGTCACTGAAATAAATAATTCATCGTATTTAACGTTAATGGCTGACGGAACAAAAGACAAAAACGGCATTGAATTGATTTCTATTGCGGTTAGATATGTGAAAGATGGTGTACCGTACGAAACTTTATTAACGATTGAAAAAACGGATGACCTCACAGCAGCAGGTTTAACGAAAGTGATTATCGAAGCACTCGCGAAACTTAGATTAAAAATGGACAAAATTATCTGTCAATGTTACGATGGCACATCTGTTATGAGTGGCCACGAGGGTGGCGTTCAAAAATTAGTAGAAAAGCATTTTGGCAGATTAATTCCATATGTGCACTGCTTTAATCACAAACTACATTTGGTTGTTGAAGTAGTTGTTGTCAACGTGCATGCATGCCGTTTGTTTTTTGGTGAAGTAAAATTATTGCATGACTTTTTTAAACGATTCAAAGTCAAACAAATGTATTCCGGCACAAACGTACCGCGATTGATAGAGCAGCGTTGGTCGGGCCATTTGTATGCAATTCAATCGATTCGCAAAAACTATGCAGAAATAGTTCATACATTGAAGAACATCAAAGACGGTAGCAATAAGAATTTCGAACCCGTTGATGTTGCGCTTGCGAGTGGAATGCTGAAGTCAATTAAAAAAAAGCGATTTGTTTTTATGTTACACTTTCTAAATCGGCTATTGGGTACACTAGAACCAGCCAACAAGATTTTACAGCAGCGCGACGTTGGTTTCCGTCAAGCAATGCCAGTTATTGATGGTGTATTTGAAAGCATAAAAAAACTTCGTTCGGATGAATCATTCAGCAATTTCTTGGATGAAACTGAAAAAACATTGAACACGCAATTTGAAAATCAAAATGAACCGAGAGCAAAAAAAATCAGTCAACGCTCTTCTCGCTTATCAACACCTATTGTTACTGAAACTCTTGGTCAACGTCAATTCGAAAATGAAAATGACAGTGTGAAGCAAACATACTTTGAAACGATTGATTATGTTTTAAGTGAAATGGAAAGAAGGTTTCATAATAACAGCGAAATACTAATGGGTTTTTCAGAATTGAATAATTTAGGTTCTACTGATTTTGATAAGACCAAGTTATTTCCATTGCAAAATATCGGACTAATTTTGGCGACTGATGCAGAATTAGAGGTGGTGAAAAATACTCTTGCTAAAGAATTCAAAAAACCCGAAAACGAAAACATTAGTTTGTTAACACTATTGTATCCATTCAGAAGCGCATTTCCCAACACAATTCGTTTATTAGAAGCGTATGAAACATTTGCAAGTAGCACTTCAATCAACGAATGTTCTTTTTCGACGACCAATAGAATTGACACTTTCCAGTGAATGTCTATGACCGATACGCGTTTAAGAAACTTGGCATTTTTGGCGTTTGAAAAGAAGCGGCTTGCGACAATAAATGAAGTTGATATTATGAAAAAATTTTCAGAAAAAGATAGAAAAATTCAATTATATTAAATTATTAAGCTTTCAATAAAAACGATGTCCAATGAATACATGAGCTGTAATAACAACAATGATTAAGTTTTCAATAAAAATGATATCCAATGAATACATGAACTGTAATTTATATGTTTTTTTCTTATTATTAATAGTAGAATTTTCAAATTGGGCTGAGCCCACCCTGATTTTGGAGGCTGGCTACAGGCCTGCTCTCACTACTATCAAAAATTCATTGGACAATGTGTTGCGACGCTTCATCCTAGCTCCTTTCTTCTGCTGCACGTCCACCCATCATTCTATCCATCATAGCCAGAAGTTGTGCCTTTGTCACATGATATCGTTGGTTTTCAAGAATATATGCAGTATGACTGAGAGTCGGGCCTCTTGGCCTGGCTGTCACTTTGTGCAGTGGATGTGCCTCTTTTGTAAAATATGCCAAGTAAGTTTGCTTCTTCGTCCGGTAAACGAGACTTTCTTTCAGGTCCCATCAGTACTTTGTCTCTCGCCGCTCCTTAAGGCTTGATTGTGACATTATCCACTCTATCGATTAACATGTCAACATCGATCTTGATCTCAGCTAATTTGTACCGGAATGATGCCTGGACGAATGATTTGAATGGCGCGTACTGCAACACTTCCAATTGAGGCTCTCCCATTTCGGTATTGCTGGTTGTAATGTCGTAGAACTGATATGGATGGCAAATTACGCTTGCGATGGAGTTCACGGCAAAACTGAGTTATACTGGCTGTTCTGTTGTCCATCTTGCTGTGAGCGTGACCGATTTGAAAGACGGCGCTCCGCTCCCTGGTCAATGAACGTATGATTGAAGCATGCGTGATGCACAATACAGTTTTCAAGTGTCTCGTCGTTGTCTTTGAATCGAGTAAAGGCAATACTTTTCGAGTTTATGTATTTCACTTGATGTTCACTACTGTAGTTATGTGTCATACACCTAACCCGATATACAAAGCACATGCATACGATCATCTCTCATTTTCATCATAAAAAATATTAATCATTCTTCATTTATCAAAATTTAATATAAACAAACTTCATATTTCCAAACATGAAACTTATTAGTCACAATCTATTCAAAGATCATGACTCATTCAAACGATGATCAAATTCTAAAATGCATAGCTTGCACTTCTCAAATTCAAAATCTTTGTACGAAATATGCTGACCAAACATTATCAAAACAAAGAGTTACATTTATGGTAGCATAGTCAGCATAATTCTCCCTATATATAGAGCATAGTTTAAGTTCAGCAAGTCAGTTCAGTTTAGTTCCAGTTGACAGTTTAAGTTTGAGTTCAGTTTAGTAGTTCAGTTTAATCAAGTGTATTAATAAAAGTGCAAAATAAAAACTATTTAAACTTAAAAAGTTTTTTTTAACTAACCCTAAAATAGAGCTAATAACTCGCGTGGATGATGAGTCGAATAAATACTATTAAAATATCGCATAATCAGGCCATGAGAGCGAGGCTAGCGACTGGCAACAACACAATTTATCTCAAAGAACGCTTGATTTCAGTGCTTGCCTTGAGAGTATGTATCAAAAACACGGAAAAAACAAAAGACTTAAAAACTCATTTATAAATGTGCCGGTGGAAAATGACCTGCTACTAACTAAAGATAACTTTCCACGATGAATCTACTTAAAATAATGCAAATCATAGCAGTTTTAAACCCTTTTAAAGCATTCGGCATAAATATAAGGTTGAGATAACGTTAGGATTATACTGATTTAGAGTACAGAAAAAAGACTAGCCTCGAATTAATCAAATAATACATAGCATTATTTCAAAATGCAGAAATGTCGCTGCCAAATATCGTGTGTGGTTGCAGATAAGTGAAAAGCGGTCCGCTGGTGGTAAGTTTTTATTTACATATTTCACAATTGTATTAAATGAAAAAAAAAATGAATCAAAACAGCATAGTAAATAAATCTCTGCTTTATCTTGCTGTGCATGCATACCAACGCAAATGGAAGGCTTTGCGGGATCGTTATACGCGGGAAACCCGAAAGCGCAATATGCCTTCAGGATTTGGTGCACCATAATTGGAAACGTGGTGCTTCAAGCAGTACATGAACTTCATCGACGACCACATCAAGCCGAGAGCGTAAAATTTTTAATGATCTACATATTTTCTACATAATTATATGAGATATTGATCCTTTCAGAACACGGACCAATATAGTTACGTCACCACTTTCTGCCCCGACACTCACCCATTTCTGCATTTCACATGCAAGGAATCATTCCAACCGAACAGGGGACAATAACGATCTTCCAGGAGAGATACTATTTTTCCTTGTTCGGTAGAATAGAAAAACCTAGAGGTGCGACACAGGATAAGTAAGTAGTCACAAGACATAAAGGATATATATACATTTTTTCAGGATAGTGTTTAGGTATTAATAAGAAAAAGCGATTATATGTAGGTAAGAGCATATTCGTTCGTCGAGCAATTCGTGTTGAGTTCTTATCGAGTTGTGTCTTCAACTTCAACGAAGAAAACCCCAGGATTAAGAGCAATCCTTTAACTATATAGTTGCAGCGGCAGACAATATTGGAAATTGATTTGCCAGCAATGATTAAACGAGTGCAATGGACGAAGTTGATAGTTCAATTCACGTTGCATCGTTTGAAGATGAAGAGGTCAGACCACGCCACGCAATGTGTTTGAAAGGCGGAAACCTCAAGGAAGTCCTCTCGAGACTACGATTGCGACTACAATGAAGTGTTTTACGCAATACATTCAAAGTCGATGTCAAAGGCAGCGAAAGCGTGATTCAAAGCAATGATGAGCAATTCATTCGAGGAGTACTGGCGATAATGTCGACTCTAAAGCCACACAATAGGCTTAGGGGTCGACGGTAGATTCTTCAAATGCAAAGAGGCCGAGCTGGATGAAGGGTTGATAGAATATAAGTGAGCTTTTTTTCGTACGTCCCAAATCTGGTTGATTAGGGCGAAATTTGTTATGGCTGATGAAATTAACGGATTACAATCCAAAATTAAATCATTGTTTATACATTGTTATGCATACAAGATTCATTTAATGCTTCAAGATTCATGTAAAAAATTTAGGTGTAGAATATTTTTTTTAAATGTATCAGGATTTTTAGCTTTCATTTCCAAATCCACTAAGCGTACTAGTCTCTTAGATTCGATTTGAAAGAAGAGATTGCCTTCAAATGCAGAAACTCGTTGGAATTTCCAATTTTGCAATAGAGATAGTTTGACTGACGTTTTTAGTCATATTGAAAATTCTAATGAATTGGATACATATATACGGGAATCTATCGGTTTTAAAAATTACTGACCGATTTTGATTTTGTGATTGATACTTTCAATCTGTGTTTTTCTCGCACATATCTCTTCATAGTCCAGATCTTTCCATACTCCAGAATAAGATATCTGATATTGCATATTGCAATGACAGAATTGCCGCTCTTTTGTCTTTGAAATGATTAATCTTATTTTAAAAATATTTATTCTGAAAAAGAACTAATTTTTAATGTTTTACCTCCGTCTGTTAAACGCCACAAAACAGATGACACCAAAGATCATCAGCTTTTTTTAAAATAAGTTGTAATACAAAATATTAGATCTGCTAATCAATCAAGTTGAATTACGGATCAAAGATATTTCATCCCTTAGCTTTTTAGAATTAACTAACCGCGGGATGAAAGAAAAGAAACAGTGATAAAAAGTGAAAGTGATAGTGATACTGGGCGAAGTCATTAAGAGTTAGCCCTAAGAAAGCCAATTGGAAAAGAACAACTGAACAAAGGAGCTACGTGACCGGATACACGAAGTTCCTTTCTGAAAGGTTAGTGATTATTTTATCTAACAATATACTCTAACTCTTATTATATTTCGCTCACGAAACTGAGTTGAAGAGGCTTGGGAAATCTTCCGTTGGTTACGTGACCCAATAGATATAAACTATTTTTCTTCTAAAGCAAGGTTTGAAAATAAAATCAAATAAAACGAAAATAAAATGACGGAACATCGGAACTATCTCAGAGATAGTACCCGAGGACGTGTTTGAGAAGACGGATGAAGAAGAAGGGGAAGGGGAAGAAGAAGATATCACGACAACTAAAAAAAAAAACAGAACAGATTGCTGAGCTTCTGCGTCAGACTAAGATACTGAACGACAGCTTGAGCAGAATAATCAAGCAACTGACGGACATGCAAGCAGAGCTGGAAGCTCAGCGAAAGCAGAATGAGCTGCTGGCAAAACAAAACAAAGAACTCACGGACACTTTACTAGGACAGAGAGACAACACGGGAAAAACACAATTAAAACGAAAACTGACACTCTCACCAACACCATCGGTGAAAACAACAAAAAAGAAAACAAAAATACTGAAAGGACTTCAAATGTCGTCAGCGACGGAAGACACAGAAGAAGAAGAGGGGAATATCTCATCCCCTGTGGCTATGGAGGTCCAAGATGCTCTTCCGTCGGCCAGCGAAGTACAGGCTGAAAAAGAGTATCCTGTACTTCCGCCACCAAAACCACCTCAGGCCACAGATTCGTTAAAGTCACTCATGAAGCCACTGACAACACAGAGGACAATACCAGCCCCACAGAACGTTACAGTACAAAACAAAACGGACAAGACTGAGCCAAACAAAACAGAGACTGTGCCAGTCATTATCAGGGAAACGAACAAATGGACCCACATCGACAGGCCACTAAAAGACCTCAAAATCAATTATGACTCCGCCAAGCGAGTATACTTAGGAATCCAGGTGGTTCCCGTCACTCCACTAGACCAATACCACACCTACCTCCTTTCAGAGGAAAAGAAACTCATTGTGGTGGTCAGAGGTCTCCATGGCCTCACACCAGAGGATAATAGGGAAGATCTGCAGACCCAGGGCTTTAACCTGATAGAGGTATTCTTCCTTAAATTGAGGAATGGGACCTCAAAGCTAGTAAAGGTCCTGCTTCCGAGGACAGAAACTGGCATATATGACATCAAAGCCGTCTGCCACTTGATTTGCAACCGCGGGGAGGATAATCGCAGTGCCATAACTGCCAACAGTTTAGCCATGCGACTAGTAACTGCCATGCGCAGGCAAAATGCGTGAAATGCGAAAGAGATCACCACTTTCTGACGTGCACGAAGCAGCGTGAAGAGACTGCAAAGTGCGTAAACTGTGGTGGCGATCACCCGGCCAGCTACGGGGGTTGCCCGAAAAACCCCAAAAACCTAAAGAAGACGTTCGCGCAGGTGGCGAAAGGCACACAGGTGACGATAGACATATACATACGAGACAAGGAGCTAAAACGTTGTGACAAATTAGAAGGACATCCTTACAGTAGCATGGAATATCTGAAAACAGCTATAGCCCGTCCCAACAAGAGGTACCCAAGCATTCGACAACTAACGGTATAGTGCGGAACACCTGCACTAAATGACGATTTAGACTATAAGTGAGAGGTGAGTTGGGTAGAAGAAATCGCCCACCCAGAGGGGGGAGTCAGATTGCTAAAAGCACTAGCTCCAAGGCAAATTTAGTTCTATGCGTGCGACTAGTCGTTATTGAATCGAAAGTCGCAGCAATCAGTCGAATTACTTAGCTCCGCGGGAATGTACAAGATATTTATTAGCAAAGAGTACTTAGTGCACGTGAAACGTTTCAATCTGAAAGATCAACGAATGAAGTTCAACATAGCTGCACCCTAGAAAAATACTGAAGAATTATCGTAGATTAAAGATGCCGTTGAAGACATAATCAAATACTCTACTGAGGGAGTTGATCCGAATGATATGATAGGGATAACATTTTGCGGGGACAGTTTCAAAGAAAGAGGACCCGGATGGATGAAATTTAGACCCGCATCGGCAGTTTTTATGGAAGATGTATGGAGATTAATTTCAAAAATATTCCAGAGTAATTTTGAAGGCTTGAATACCAATACATTCTGCCTACAAATTGCATCAGTTCATTTACCTAAAGGTAAAGAAAGTAATCGAGCTCGAAAATATAACACGTTTTCTAAAGAGTGTGCTAGGAGTTTGCCGGCGAAATTGGCAAAAGTGGTAAGTTTTCGAAAATTAATTTTATATGACAAATTTGTTCATTTAACATTTCATCCTAGCTCAAATATGCGGTGGAAGTGGAAATCTCTTAGAGCGAGAACTGAAGCAAATGCAAATGCCGTTCAGTAGTGGAATGGACTATGAAACGCTTGAATTTCTAAGGGATTCCATGGCACCAAGAAGGTAATGCTTGGTGTTTTTATATTGTGTTCGATGTAGTTACAAGTACAGACAATATAAAATATTTCTGAAAAATTTTCGTTGTGAGCCGACAGATGAGGCTGGTTATAAATGTCAGCAATATTTGGTTGGTTAGTATCGTTGAAGGTTTTTTATGTATTTTAAAAACCCTAGATACTACGGGAGTCACAATCGGCTCGCACGCTCTCGCGTACGCTCAATTATACAGCTATTCCCAAATCTCAAAGGCAGAAAATGAGACGGCAAAGGCTTCTAAAGCAGGCAGAATGTGTCACAGGGCAGAAAAAGTACCTGAGAATGATGCCTACAAAGAAATTGAAAGCATATTATACGCCCCAGGCATAGACGATTCATTATTTTTTATTATTTTAAATTATTATTATTTTAATTATATTTTTTTATTATTATTTTAAACCTAAAGTAAAATGTACCAACGAGATAGAATTCAACTTTCGACATGTTGAATTGTGTGATAAAAATAAAGAACCAGTTGTATCGGCCATATTTAAAAGGCTATGTTCGCCATAGAGATCACCATATGCCTGCGAAGTGGATTCATATTGAAACACAGAACTATTGAACTAAATAGTATGTTTCAGTGTTTGTTAGGAAAATGTTATTAAGCTCCCTCGGAAACTCGGGCCGACAACATATGAGCGGTATGTCAATTGCTGATCCAAGAGAAGTAAAATTTTCCGACACAATTAGCACCTTAACCAACATATTTGGTAGCCGCTCATCATTATGCAATCGTCGATATCAATGCCTCAAAATGGTCAAGAGTGAGACAGATCATTTCGTTTCGCATGCCGGCCACATCAATAAGGCATGCGAAAAATTAGAGCAAATCAACGTTGAGCATTTCAAGTAACTCATGTTTGTAAGCGCAGGAGACAACGACATTCGGTCACAACTACTAACGAAATTAGACTCGGAGACAATTTCATTGGATGCATTAGCTGAGAAATGTCGACACTTAAGGTTCAGTTAGCGAACTTGCGTCGCGTCCGTCGCGTCCGCTCCGTTTTATGACCGGACGCATCGATGGTCATTGAAGGTTCAGTTAGCGAACCTGCGTCGCGTCCGTCGCGTCCGCTCCGTTTTATGACCGGACGCATCGATGGTCATTGAGAGTGCGTCGCGTCCGCTCCGTCTGTCAAAGGCAATGGTGGTCAGTTTTTATTTTCGTGGTGTAAAATTCATATTCGAACGTGGGAGTAGTTTGAGCTGTTTTGTGATTTGTTGGTTAGTAGCTAAAAGTATGAAAGAAGCAATGTTTCATCTTAATTGCACAGTATGTTTTGCATATTCAGACATTTTTTGTCTACTGCAAACGAAATATTTTGGCAGTCATAGGTGAACACTGGTATTTTACAAAAAATATTGATACATTTTTATTTATCTGGAACTATTCATCCACCAGGGGAAAAGAGATGGCGTTCAATATTAATACAATGACTACATAATTAATTTAGTATGGTGCAATAACGTAAACACTTGTTTTACATTTCTACTCGGATGTTTGGTTCAGTGGCGTGGCGTGATAGTTTACCTTAGGGAAGCAATTAGTTCATTTGGATGACTGACTTTGGTTATGTTTTCTTCAAATTGGTTACGTATTAATGGAACCCCTCTTGTTAGCTACTTTTAACATTGCAAATACAAAAGCTTCCATGAATTAGGAGCATGGACGTGAGAGTACTTATACTGTATTGTTATCAGTACTAATTCGCATGCTACCAATATATAATCATTTTTTCATTAAATATATATTTGCAAAAATTAAATATTGGCAAACATATAAATTAGCGATGTTGCAACAGCAAGCTATGTAAATAAAGCATTTGCAAATATAGCTACGGCAACAATAACAACCACAGTGATTATGCAAATTAAATGTTTATACGCATAAAGAAAATTTCAATATTCTAGTACTTATAAAAAATAACAGTAAAGTAACAACATTCCCATAACGAATAACATATATATTTATATTTAAAAAAAAAATCTAGTAAATTTAAAATAAATGAAGTGACAGCTGAAAAAAAAATCTATTATAAATCAAATTTGAAAAGAAAATTCATGCATACTTCTATTTTAAATTTAATGCAATTTGCCTTTGTTTTTTTTTGCAAACTTATCTATGACGTCTTGAAAACTTTACTCGCTCAAACATTATTTTAAGAAAACCTATTCTATGGAAAATATTGCCAATTCACTTAGTCACTGTTCATCTGTCCTATTCCTGAGATAAGTTTTAATCCTTTTTAAGGAAGAAAAACTGCGCTCTGCGGGCGCTCTTGTAACATTCTCTTTTGCATTCATTACTTGCAATGTTAGAACTAAAAAAACTGATTTATAAAATTGTTTTAAACTATTTTCTGATTTATTGTTGATAGAATATTCAAAAATATTTTCTCTGTGATTATTATAATTATAATCCATGCTATTTACGGAACAAATAAATACATTAACCTTTTGATTGCACTCTCACTATTTTAAGTATAAAATTAAAAAATCATGCGATTCCAGAAAGTAATTCTACGCACTCAATTCTAAACAATTCAAATCAATTTAATTACAACAATACTCTAAACTATTGGTGAAATAATTACCTTCACCAATTAAAAATACCTTCACCAAATTTATATGTAAAATATAGCACAAATTTCACTACCGAACTACATTCAAGCAGTCTCTGGCAACCCTTAAAACATCTCGTAGTACAAATTCATTCAAAAATTCACATAGTGTGTAGGTACTACAGCAAACATTCTCATTAAAAAAAAAAATACGCACAAGCAAATTATATGGGGAACATCACAATAAGTTCCACAGCAACCATACGTACGCGGCTTCTCACTCAGTTTCTCGCTTGAGACGAGAATTTCCCCTAAGAAGCAATTTCTGCATTGCTTCCAAACAGCCAGTACAAGCATATTTTTTTGAATGACGTCACAATGCAGTCTACATGAAGTGAAATTAATGCTCGTAGAAGCAATTTTGTAGTTGCTTCCACCCGTCTTGTTCTCTCAATATTTTCATTCGGTGGTGTTACCACCTTAGCCGTGCAAGATGTTCACTGTGAGTTTTTGGGAAAATGTATTTAGAAAATTCCTGTCCATGATTTTTCTCGTGATTTTTAAATAAATTAATTTAAAATATATATCAGTAAAATGTAAGGGAAGCAATGCTTCCCTTGCTTCCATGAACGCCACGCCACTGGTTTGGTTTCGGAGTCAACAAAATATCGAACTATAATAAATTACAGCTACTATTATTTTTGTCGCGTTTTTTTTCAAGCTTGCTATTTCTGAAAAGTTCTCACTGAAGCAACAGTTGCGAAGATAAATGAAAGACAAGCTAATTTAATGCAGACATCAATTTAATCGGTTCAACAAACGTTGACTGTTTTTTGAACCATCGGTAAATTAACATTATTTCATCAATAATAGTTATAACTATAAAATACGCTAATTAACAAGTTCTACAGCATCAACATTCAATTAATTAAATATTTCAGGAAAATGATTTATCTATTCCACAAAACATTTTGAAAATATATTCACCTTGACAAATTCTTAGCTGACAGAATGCCTAGCAAAACATTCACCACTCATTCTAAACTCACCTTTCTGTCTCTCGATGCGTCCGAAGATGAAATTTGATCATCTCTCGCGCTCCGTTCCGTCGGACGCACCGGTTGGATAACTATCGCTGCGTCTTCCAATGTAAAGTGTATGGAAACTGAGAAATTCAACTCAGTCGGAGCGGACGCGATGGACGCGACGCACGTTCGCTAACTGAGCCTTGAGAGTGCGTCGCGTCCGCTCCGTCTGTCAAAGGCAAAAGTGGTCAGTTTTTATTTTCCTGGTGAAAAATTAATATTCAAACGCGAGAGTTGTTTGAACTGTTTTGTAATTTGTTCGTTCAGTTCGTGCGTGCGTTCCGTGTGTCGAAGTCGAATGTGTGAAGAAAATTCGACAACGTCGCGACAGCAAACGCGGCAGATGTACGAGTCGGCAGGAAATGAGTGGAAGTCGACAGGCAGTCGGCAGGAAATGAGTGGAAGTCGACAGGCAGTCGTCAGTAAGCGAGTGTGAGCGACGGGCGCATAGTAATTAACGCGTGTGTAAGTTTTAGGAAAGACGAATAAATACAATCAACTAGAGAAAGTTTGCGTACTTTTCTTTTACAAATGTGTTTAGTTGAATTATTGTCGTGGTGTGTAAATAATTGTAGAATGCGAGAGTTGTTTGAAATGTTAAGCATGTTATTTATGCTGTATGCAAAATACAAGCAAATTAAAAGAAAAAGAAGGTGGTCGGTACGTCTGACGAACGTCGATCGGGAAATAAATGGTTATTTTAAATCGACATACAATCGTATGAAGGATTTAATCGGTTAAACAAATATTGACTGTTTTTTGAACCATCAATAAATTGACATTATTTCATCAGAAAGATTTATAACTATCAAGTATGCTAAGTAACAAGTTCTACAGCATCAACATTCGATTAATTAAATATTTCAGGAAAATAATTTATCTATTCCACAAAACATTTTGAAAATATATGAACCTTGAAAAATTCTTAGCTGACAGAATGGCTTGCAAAACACTCACCACTCATTCTAAACTCACCTTTCTCTCTCTCTCTCGATGGGTCCGAAAATGAAATTTGGTTGGATAACTATCCCCCCGTCTTCCAATGCAAAGGATATGGAAACTGTGAAATTCAACTCAGTCGGAGCGAACGCGACGCAGGTTCGCAACTGAACCTTTAATCAATGTGAAACATGATTCACCCATGATCGCATCGGCTACAACCAAGCCTACACAAACAAACAATGTGCATGCTGTTAACATAAAAGCAACGCGAAATAATGTCATCTGACGGCTGTCGGTCGAGTACACTGGGTGTGAAAAGTTGATTGTTCCAAAGTAGACGAACTGAGTGGAAACGAGAATCGCGTAATTGTACTCAACGGCACAGGGAAGCCCCGACAAGATTTGAATTTTTGATCAAGCGGTGGTAGTGAAAAATCTGTCTCTTTTTCGGTAGACCTGGTAAGGTGAAGGACGTGAGATCAGCGTCTGGGAAAAACTAAAGTGTAATTTAATATCTTCCCATGTCATCGGGATTTTGAACTCAAGCTATCTCGGGAGAAGATTTGCACTCTTATTAAGACGGGGGGATGATCATCACGAGAATAGCAACGGCTCGGAAAGTAGGTGTAGAATGGCGGTTCTGGACCAGGACAAGGAGCAATAGACAGGTAGCACGATGACGTCATGCGCATATGAACAGAAATCAACTTCAAATATTAAAACGACCTTTGACCTTGGCGAAACGATGATCTTTGAACTGATAAACAGCTCAACAGCCTTGTTTAGCTTTTAAACAGCTCAGTTGAGCTAATAAACAGCCCTGTTGAGCTTTTCAAAAACCTTGTTATTGAAAGATAAATAAGAAATAGATAAGATAATGATTCATACGGAACATTTTCTTTCCCTTTCTCTTCAGTTTTTGTAGTTGTTTCTAGTGATGTATAAAATGTTATACATGTTGTTTTGTCTGCGTGCCATAGCACGTAAAGATTCTTCCGCCCGCAAACCCACGCCATGCTGAGCTAGTCGGCTGGGAAAAGGCACACCGGGCAAAAGAATGAAGATCTTTAAATAAATATATGTTGCACTGGCGGCAGCTCGGCTGCTTTCGGGTTTCACAACAAAATGAAAATTACCAAGTAGCAATCGAGCTATGGCGTAAACGGCTTGAAAATAAAAGGGCTATATCGTGGAATTATTTACATAAATTTCATAAGTTGCCTGTGTTAGCGCAGAACATTGGGATCTACTTTTCATATTTTCAAGGAGCCAAAAACTGGACACATGATCCAAGCCATACTTGTACCTGAAAGAAAATATACCAAGTAATTTCAAAATTTCGAAAGAAACTCGGGAGTTGCTACAGGAACAACTCGAATTCGATAAAGATATGGCGAAAAAACAATTGCAAATGCTCAATCAGAATACAAAAAACTGTGAGGAGTCACATTGCTGCTCTGAAATTTGAATCATTTTAGTTGCGAAGGACGAAATTGAATACTTAATGGGAAAAATTACTGTTGTCTTTCGCACTTAGTACAAAAAAAGTAGTTTCTTGTCGGCCTTGTGGCGATTATCGGCGTCTTAATTCTGTAACGAATGCGCCATATACCGAACACAATCGCTAACCTAGAGGAGAGTTTTCTCTAAAATACATTTTTTAAAAGCATTTCACCAGATTTCAGTGGCGGAAGAAGACATACCGAAGACCGCAGTCATCACGGCATTTGGTCTCTTTGAATTCACTGCTATGACATTCAGCCTAAGAAACGCAGCGCAATCGTTCCAACGATTCATGAACGAATTTTGACGAAAACTAAAATTCTGCAATTGTTATCCAGATGATATTTTAGCAACTTCGTGTACCTCCGAGGTATACATTGCACGCCTTCTTCTAGTTTTCCAAAGACTTAATGATTATGGAGCTGTTATTTACGCTGCCAAGTGTATCTTTGGCGTCAAACATATAGAATACTTGGGTCACATAATAAGTAAGGACGGAATTTCACCACCTACAACAAGAGTAGATGCTATCCGTGATTATAAACGTCCTACTACAGTCAAAGATCAGCGCCGATTTTCGGGAAGGATAAATTTCTATCAAAGATTTATATAGAATGCGGCAAATATTCAAGCTCCATTAAATTCTTGTCTTCAGAGTTCTAAAAAAAGAAAATAAAACTGTGTGTTCCAAATACTTTTTCAGAGCGCTAAGTTATACCAAAACCAGTATACTTTTGGCTTCGAAAGTGGAAAGTAGTGTTTCAAAACGCAATCTCAAAATTAAAATTACAGTGAAAACAACTTATAGTCATGGCAGAAAATATAGATTGTGTATTTTGTCATCAAACTAGTGGAACGTGACGTTTTGGAGAATATTTTAAAAATGTGTAAAAGTATTTTAAATTTACAAAAAAAAAAACATAAACTAAAATACGAAAATGTGGTTTGACCCAGTGACGAGGTAGAAGGTGATTATCATAGAGAATGTTATAAAACACTTATGAAATAAATGTTTGAAGATAATGAAGATAACGCTAACGTTACTCCAAAAGCATCAACATCAACAGACCAATCCGCCGATTCTACATCACCAATTTCAGATGCCACTCTACGATCTGTAGAACAAGAGGCATAAAGATCAATAGACCATGTGGAAATTATGGAAAGGTGCCGCATCAAAACAACTCTGCCTTGACGCTGAAGTTTCGCTTGGGCGAATCGTCGCGTTTTCCAGAATTCACTGGACTAAGGACTTCATTGTTTCCGTTCGGATCGACAGTTGAGCAGAGACACTCGTGTTAGCGGCGGTATTATCAGAGGATTGTCTCCAGCCGGACCTATACCGAATCCCAGCGGCTGCGGTCCAATCGATGGCGTTGCACTATTTGCAGCCTGTCGTTTGCTCTGATGCTTGTGAGCACGCTTCGTCGCTTTTCCCGTCTCGTTTTTCGCGTCCCTTCTCAACCTGATGATTCGATGGAGCTGCGGTCGGCAATGCTTCAAGACTGCTTTTACGACGGACCGGTGGCTGTGGCTTTTCGACGCTCACAGGCAAGGACATGTCTAAGAAAATTTCACGTCGCGACGACAGATGGAAGTAATTCTGACTGGTAAGCGTCGATGCCAGGAAACCCCGAAATACTTGTTCTGGACGTAGAATCCGGTCAGCAGCTTCTTAAAAAGATTAGTGGGAAGCAATCACAACAATTTTCATTTGAAAAAATTTGTAGGTACGCTTTAATTATGTATCAACATACTCAGAAAACTTTAAAACAATCAATGCAAAACTTTTTATTTTAACAATTCCCGAAAATCGCAGTTTTTTTGGCAGTTACACTGGTTGAGCTCCTTAAGTTTGTAACAGCACGCAATAAAAATTTAGTAGATCCAAGTATCTTTCAGTGATTGACGATAAATCATACGACCATTTCCAAGATGCAGATATTTTAGAGCCTAGACAGACAGGAACTTAAATTACTAATTTACTAATGATCATTAATACCTAAATTAGTAATTTAAATGTACCTGACACACAGCACTTGCGTTAATGATGAAGATCGTATTTAACATTTAGACTTTCGAACTGTCATTCGAAGCCATTAGTTTGAAAAAATGCTTGCATCGGAAGTTTTCAAAGCGTATTTTGCGTGTTTTATGTCGCAATACATGCATTTAGAACGGGAAAAATGTACCATATGCGTAAGTTCTTGGAGACGCAACAAGAACTACATTTAAATTCATTCAAAGTAGGAGTTAGTTCGCGAAAAACGCGTAGAAATGTGCTAGTGGCAAGAATTGGTTCATTGGAGACTTTTCGTGGCCGGATTAAGAATAGAAGAATATGGCTTATTGTGAGTAGTTGGCAAAATGTTTTTTATGTTTTTGTAATGAAAATGTATTTAAATATTCAGGAGCGTACAAGTTCTTTTTGGAAAAAAGGAAAAATTTAAGCAAGATTTCCGAATTACACGATGTACATTTTTCAGGCTATGCGAGAAATTGAGCTTCTTGCGAAGGGAAGACACTATGTTACCAATACCCGTTGCAATAGCTCACAAAGAACCCCAGGATACCGACCTTAACCACGGGGTGTGATTTCGGGAGGCTCGCTCACCGGAGGTGGGGTGGTTCGGGCGCCACTCGCTTCAAAACCCCGAAATCACCTCGTCAACGACGCTCTGAAGCGAGAAGTCGACGTCGTCGTTTCTCTTACCCTCGCGACCGGTAATTCTGGCAATCTTACGGTTTTCACGCAAACGTCTTTCCACTACTTTTGAGCACTCTAGACTCCAGAAAAAAAAAAATCAACCGTTTCCGATGTTTTGCACTAAAGACTCTCAAAATTCAACTTTAACAATTCCGGCTAGAGTTTTTAATTATCCACATTTACGTTCAATTTCTGATTTCATATAAAATTTACACATTAACTTCCTAATCTACTTAAAACTAGTGTGCACACTACCTTAACTTTTTCTTTCGCCGTGATCTCCTCGATGACTTCGCCACTAAAACGCCTTCGACTCTCCTTGATGATCGGGCCACTCTTCGCACAAGTATCTCACTTCAAACCGCCATTCACAAGCATCTCACTTCAAAATTTAAGTATCGCCAACTTATTATCTTTTCGAAAACTTCTTGCTGATCGGGTCAAAACTGCTACTACCCGTCAACTGCCTATGAATCCTCCTTTTCTCGATTTTGTTTCTTTCGAAACTCCTACCGCTTTCCACTCCTTCGCCACCGGTTTACATGTAAAACAAAGAAATTTCGTTTCAGGGTCTAAGCCTCCACTACTCGGACTTCTGCACACTCACCCGTCTGTCGCCAAAAGAGACCCTTTCTCCATCATCTCGCCCGCAGGAAAAGTTTTTGGCGGCAGCGGGATTTTCAAATTCCGTTGGGCGTATTCACCCTGGGTAGTTACACACGCCAGGGTGTTGAGTTGACTATTCAACACACGGCCCACAATTGGGACAACTGAAACTCAACACTGTCACGTCTCAATTCGTTGACATTTCTCCGCGTCAAACTCAATCTGGAGGTCTCGACGTGAGTTATTATTCGTTCGATGCTACTAATCTACATTCATGGAACGTATTAAGTGTGAAGCTTGGTGTCGTGAGTAGGACGCGGCGTAATGGATGGCGAAAGTCGGGTTCAGATCCCCCCAACAATGCAGATAAGTGAAACGATCACATAAAACGAAAAGTCGCGGCGTAGGATCAGTGTTAATGGTGTCAGTGATAATGTCGGGTATGTTTACGTTGATTGAACCAATTGTATTGTGGGCCGCCTGCTCCCGTGATTCTGGAGCGCGTTCTGGGGCCCCGAAAATTTCGCCGCAGGTGTATTTTCACGATTTATCGCCGGCCGGACTATACGTCCGTCGCGAACCCAGCCATATCTGTCGCGGCTGTCGCCAACCAAATGTAAGTGGGTCAAGTGTTGGCCTAGGTCAGTCAGGCCTGTTGCTTATTGATGTCAAAAGCGCGCGTCGCTCCGCCGTGCGTTCGGGTGCGATACAGGCCCTGATCTCTGCCTTCCTTTGACGCATCCATACCGAGCCCCTGTCGGATAAGTATCTTTTCGGGGCTTTGATGGTTATCACGGTCGAATAGTTGTATTTTTCCCCTGTTGGTGACATCTTGGGTGATTGTTATGGTTTTTCGATGCGGCTGGCGCCTGTATTTCTTTCGTGATCTCGTCACGCTCCATCTTAAAACTAAATCACCTTATCGCTACGCTACTCAAGACACATTACAAATTATAGTTTAATTACAAATTACAAATTATAGTTTAATTATTTCTTTATCACATTGTTTTGGACTATTTATCTTCAGGTTAAACTCTGAGAGCTGTGATTCGCGACCCAGCTCCATCGTGCTCCCTTTTGGAGGACGGTGGAGAATTTTTCTTTTTTTATTTAAAACCTTAAAGAAAAACTGTGAACCGTAACAACTAACAAAAGAAATTGTATTCCACTCGAAAAACGAGTAGCCATAGCTCTATATGCATTTGGCTCCTCCAGCGAATACAGAACCGTCGCAAACTTGTTTGACGTTGGCCGAACAACAGTCGGAGAAATCGTTTTGGAGGTTTGCGATGCAATAATCGAAACTCTTATGTGCGAATACCTCAATGCATATCCACCGTCTGAAGCCAAATTCAATGAGATTGTTACTGGGTTCGAACAGGTTGGCTTCCCACAATGTTTTGGTGCAATAGGTAGCTACAATGTTTTTATCTTTAAATATTTTCATAAATATTATATGGAACAATTATTGTTAGATGGGTGTCATATCGAAATTTGTCCACGTAAAGAAGAAGCTGCGGACTACTATAATTACAAGGGGTGGTATTCCGTGATTTTGTTATCATATGTTGACTACAGGTAAATTCTATACTTTTTTTGTAAGTAATTCTCTTATAAAAAAATTTTTACATGCAGATTCACATATATTAGTGTCGGTACCCCGGGAAGAAAGAATGATTCCAGCATTTTCGAAAGTGCCTTTTTAAAGAAGTTCCATGAAAATCATTCCGCATTCATGGACCACTTTAAAGCAATCGAAAACGTTAAGATTCCAATTGTATTGATCGGAGATTCCGCTTTTGCGCTTTCGAAGTGTTTGCTGAAGCCTTTTCCGTACATTCCGAATCAGCCTGAAAATCAAAAAAATTTCAACTACAAGCTGTCTAAATGCAGACGAGTAGTAGAAAATGCATTTGGGCATCTGAAGGCGAAATTCCGAAAAATCGGAAAAGGTTTAGAGATTCGCCCTAGAAATAGTTCCAGGGTCATAAAAGCTTGTTGCATTTTGCATAACTTTTTAAATAAGGATGGAGACACCGTTTGGAACAGCTGGTTAGAAGAATTTGAGCAAGCGGAATATTCGCAACGGAATCGCCAACCACAAACAATACTAATGCCGGAGAAAGCAATATTGACGCTAAAACTCTAAACAAGTACTTACTGTGGAAATATTTTATTAAAAACAACTCGATATTTCAAACAGTTTTAAACATTAAAGAACGAAATACAAACAAAACTATTAAACATATCCATAAAAACAATATTAACAAACTACTCAACATAAACAATAAAAAGTCATTCGTAAAACAAATCTCCGACTTAATTCTCATTAGCTCCTTCTTTCGCCACAAAAATAAGATATATTAGCATAATCTTCTACACACTTGGCATAATGGTGGGTAGCTGCATGATATTCGTTTTCAATGTGTCATCTCTATCTATCACTCGTTGGATAAGTTTCGACTTGTAGTTTATAAACGCCACCGTTGTGGATATGTCCCATTGTGTTCGTATCAGCTCTTTCCTACGGAGTTTTTCATGGACCACGGTATCTGCCATTATAATTGCCTGTTTTTAAATGTAATGTGGCGTAAGTTAAAATGAACTAATGTATATATTGTTATTTGAGTGTGAAGTGGTATTCATCAGTTTTATCAGTACTTTCAGTATTTTATGTTACTGTTGCGCAGCTATTTTCCCCAACATATCCACGCATTTCACTGTACCCAGACAAAACTTATACATACATGCCGAGTTGGAGACAAACATAATCATTCAAATAACCGAATTATTTTAGAATTACATTATCTGCATTACGTGAACTGCGTTATTGACCTATTTTCACATTTTCTGACATTTCAAGATAACCAAAACGCAGATTCGTCCCTTGTGACAATATATTACTTAAAAGATATGTTATAGTTGTTCTTTATTGGGTTATTAGAATCTAATTTGGAAATATTGTTTGCTTGTAGGTTTTTGTTAATGAATTGTTGCAGAAATATGAATTGAGGGGAGAATAATATCGGGAATATAATTAATCTTTCTGAACGGGAATGGATGAATTTATCATTGTAGAAGTTCTACTAAGCAAGTGAGTACTGATGTTGACAATTTATTATTTTATTATTAATTATCAGCTGCCAAAGCATATCATTGTGTATAGACAACTCTCTTGTGATCACAGACATGAAATATCAAAGCTCTATAGGGAAATGATTTATTAACTTTAATCGGTTTGAGAAAAATTGTATTAATGAAGTCATATGGGTATATAGAGAGAATTATATATTTTTTAATATTTTTTAATATATATTTTTCCTTATATGAATTAGTGAGGTTGTATAGTACATTGATAATCCAAATGACAGACCATCCAAAGGTATCATGTATTTGAACCAGATGTTTAACTATTTTAGGCATCATTATCCAAAATGAAAAATGTTGTATTCAGTGTGTTTATACATTACTGTATGTCCACTTGCTGTCTGTGAGAAGAATCCAATAGTCGACTTAAAAAGTTATAATTTTATAAATTTCCCATTAGGACTGTTCAACATATGTTGTAATATATTGTACATTACCAACGGTTTAGTAACTTGTGTAACTTTTTTATATAAGTGATGTGTGTGAACATACCTTATGATAAAAAAAGAACCGGAATTTTAATTTTAAAATTCCCGCGCTTGTCCAATCGGTAAACTTTTATTCTCTCAACGTTGGCAACACTTTTATACACATTCTGCCAAATTTTGACGCATATCGTACGAATAGTTTTTGTTTGGCGTCTATACAAAGAAGTTGAAAAATTTTCGTGTGCGATTTTTATAATGGATGAAAATTTAGAACAACGTGCGTGCATCAAATTTTGTGTTGCAAATGGATTTAAGTGTTCCGAAACGTTGAAAATGTTAGAAAAGGCCTTTGGTGAATCGTGTCTAGGAAAAACACAGGCATACGAGTGGTATAGACGATTCAAAGGTGGTCGTACAAGCTTGGATCATGATGAGATCCCTGGCCGCCCAACAACATCTGTTACTGAAGAAAACATTGAATCGGCGAAGCAAATCGTGTTGCAAAATCGTTCTGTACCAATTAGAGAGATTGCTGTGTTGTTGGGCATCTCTTATGGATCAGCCGAACACATTTTAACTGATGTTTTGGGTTTGAAACGCGTCGCTTCTCGGCTGGTGCCAAAAAAGCTGAATTTCATTCAAAAACAGTGTCGTGTTGATGTGGCCAAAGAGATGATTTCCAACGCAGATAGTGACCCCACATTCATCGAACGCATCATAACTGGTGATGAGACATGGGTCTATGAATTTGACATGCCCACCGAACAACAATCGACCGAATGGCGCTTCGAGGCGAGTCGAAACCGAAGAAAGAACGCCAAAGTCGGTCGAAAATCAAGGTTATGCTGATTGTTTTCTTGGATATTCGTGGTGTGGTGCACTATGAATTCGTTCCGGACGGTCAAACGGTCAATAAGGAATATTATTTGGCTGTTATGCGTCGTTTGCGTGAGGCCATTCGCAAAAAAGGCCAGACTTATGGAAGGAAAACTCATGGATTTTACACCACGACAATGCGCCGGCTCACACAGCGTTGGTTGTGTCGCAGTTTTTGGCCAAAAACTCAACCAATATCATCAACCAAGCACCGTACTCTCCAGATATGGCCCCGTGTGACTTTTTCCTCTTCCCCAGACTCAAATTGCCATTGCGGGGAACGCGTTTTCAGACCATAGAGGCCATAAAAGAGAATTCGCTGCGTCAACTAAAGGCCATACCTTCGGCAGCCTATAAAACTTGTATGGAAAATTGGATCAAGCGTTGGCATGCATGTATTGCCGCAGGAGGAGAGGACTTTGAAGGCGATAATAAAGAAAATTATTAAAATTTGAAATTTTGCGTTTTTTAATAAAATTCCGGTTCTTTTTTGATCATAAGGTATATGGTTTCCCTCAATTGATCTACTTCTACCTACGGTTTAAGTATATTTCATACTCCATATATTCAACACACATGCCTATCTAAGCCAGTCATATGTATGGACGTTAAGTCTAGAAAGAAAGAGTTATGGCTTATTATGATGTAAAATTTGAAGACATCATGTTTTAATGTTTGTAATAATCTGATATGTGCAAACTATTAATGTTTGTGAAGGGCTCAGATTCGGTCTGAATGTACCTTAAGGGGTACTGGATGAACTACATTGAAAGAGGTTCCCTAATTTTAATATAAAAAAGAAAATACTTGGTATGCCCATAATGCATCTTCGTCCCCCACCACAGGGACTCGTCAGTGGGCTCTGGAACAATGTAACTAATGTGTATTGTTATGACTAGTATCTTTATGATTTTTGAAGTTTATGTTTTAATTTTTGTGTTGTATTCCAATGATAGAAATATTTATAGATATGCGTATAAGTATGTATGATATATGATATGTGCATGTGTATATAGGATGTATGATGTTATACAATATTCACACTTGCATCATAACATCACCCACATTGTGTGATGAACGATTTATAGCGGATGTTGGATAGAGATGTCACTGTATCCTGGCAAAACAAACATGTACAAAGATCACACATAATAAACATGCACTAGCAATAAGGACTCACTGTCTTCATCTTCTAGAAATCAAGTTTTAGACCACTCAATTTTGTCCATCTTATAGACTTGGGAAACAGATAAACATCACCACTCGCACATACAATGCTGCACATATCATACAACAATCCTTGACAATTTCACTATATTTCATCATATATACTCCAATAAACATACTATTGTTTGCACATATATATTTTTAACATACTCCCATCTTCCACAGCATTATATACACCACACATAGGTGAAGTACAAACATTGGCAGCGCAACATGTTACAGATTACAGATCACATTCACACACATTCACAAACCACACGGTCAGCAATCAACACACACATTTTATAAAAACGTTTTGTTCTCCCTTATTCTGTTTCTATTCTCTATATTTGGGTTTTTATAATATACTTTACTTTCTGTCCTATATCTATTTCTTCTTCTGTAAGGCTTTAATCCTTCCTACTAAGCACACTACTTGCCCTTTCTTCAGACCAAGATCTACTTTATCAGCTACCCTCCATTAATTCTTTTTCTAACAAAGGTGTACATCATCATTCCATTATATTCTGCATTCTATAATTTCTCCTGGTCCCATTAGACATTATGTTTTATTATTTTTTCCTGCATGTCACTATTTACAATTGATTCCCTATCTTCTCATATATAAAAATACAACTCACATGTCGATACTCTCTTTCTCCATTAAGTTGAGAAGCATCACGTAGCAGCATCAAGATTTAGTTGTTTAATTAGGATAAGTACACAATTCACCTATATATATAAAAAAAAATTTCGAAATACAGTGCAGCCAAAAGATCAAGATTGAATAAACATAGAAGATCAAAGAGGAACCGAAGCAGGAATAAGAAAGTTATGAGCAAAGAGGGGACACACAGGAACTTAGTAATCATCACAAAAAACACTGTAAAATCCCGGGAAATGGTTACAAGCAAACTGCAAGATAAATTTGATAGGATCATGATACCCAGTCTAAAGCAATTGATCAGAAAATTCACTATACCGCAATATACAACCAGACACACATGCAAACACCGAAACTACTTGTCCACAGTATGTCACCGTCTAAGTAAGGTTCTTAATGGGTTATTATACAAATCCTACCCAAACCCAAACTCAACGATCACTCAAATACTCTTAGAAAAACTAGACTTACAATCCCTATCCACAAAAAATGAATTACTGGATCAAAAACTTTCTTTTCTCACAATAGAGTTTAGTAACAACTACACTCCAATAAATACTATCCTAGATAACATGATACATAAATTCAAAAAGCCTCTGATGGAAAAACTGACACTAAGTTGTGTTAATACCATTAAAAAATGTATTCATGACCTTATATACATTAGTAGCTTCTCAAAAATGAATGGCCTTATTCTCAAAAGCATGAGTGGTGTCGTGGTATGTAACCTGCTTAAAAACTCATTAATGGCACACCTTTTAGAATCCTTATGTGAGGACATTGCTCCTACTCTAACTAAACGCTTCGGACGCAAAATTATCACGTATTACAACAATAAAATCTTTATTATCATACCCAATTATTATATCATGGATTTCAAGAACCGACTAGTTATAGTGGGAGAAGAATTCCTAGAGAAATATGACCACAAGACTGAAAACATGCCTTCCTTTCATATATTCACCAATGCACAGGCCATACAAATCTATGATACCATCATTATTAAGAGATCACACTTCTTCTTTAGTTACGGATTTTTAGATTTGAAACACCTTGATTGTTATCTCTTCCAATCACTCACAGATATCAAAAATAGAACGTAAAACAACAACAATAAGAAAACAACTGCCATCATAAAGAGACTGATAGACAATACAGACCATGCTCTCATTCCCCTTCTTAAAAAACAAATCTCTGAAAATAACTTACTCATTGGTAACTCAGACCATACAATTAGGGAAATTTTAAATACACGGGTCAACCTTCAATACCCCTTAAATTCTATCCGAAACACGAATAAGCTACTACATCAGGATTGGAACTTAGGAATTGAAAACCTTATTAACATACTTGACCAGAATCTACACCTCCTTTTGAGAAACACCTCTCATGATGAACCTAACAATAATATCATACACAAACCTAAGAATCATAGAGTTAAATATAATGCTGCACAACTTACAGATACCATAAAAAAGATCAGATATGGCACATGGAATAGTTATTATCTGCATCCTGTCTCAAAGGCACTCAGAAACCTAACGGATCTGGATGTTCCGAAAAATGTCGCAGCACTACTCTCGTATGGTCCCAGATTTTCCATAGATTCTAAAGATCCGCTATCGGGTTGCACCTGGGATGAAATCGTCAACAATATAGGATATCATAAACAAGAGGACTCTTTTCAAAATATGCAAAATAGTGTTGATAATCTAGGGGCATTCCATTCCAGGGGCATAAATGCCATCCAAAATCGTATCTCCACATTTAAAAAGAATAACTTCATACACAGGACAAAGACATCGTTGTGTAGAATTAATAAGGACAGCACAAAACATAAAATGATAATATTAGTAAGGAAAGCGGTTAAAGACACAAAACGTTTCATTAAAAATCACTCTAACCTAATCATAATGGAAGCAGACAAAGGTAACATTACCATTATAACAAATGAAAAAATCCTCAATTTTATCAAAGAGGGCATAGAATTGGGATCATTCATTCCCATCCACACATATGATTTAGCTAAAAAACTGAATCTAAAGCAAACATCATGCATTCAGAACAATCTTGATCTCAATACCATTAATCACAGATGGAATATTAATCTCACCAAAAAACATCTACTTTTACCCCGTCTTTATGGCACCATTAAAGTGCATAAAGAAGGTCTGCCAATCAGACCCATAGTAGATACTAGATCATCCATTGGAGGACCGTTAGCAGATTTTCTTGCCCATATCCTCATACAATACAAAAACAAAAACACAAGAGTACTCTTAAAAAACCTGATAGACATACAGACAGATCCCCCCTTATCTAATACTAGTTATATTCTAGCATCACTAGATGTCAAATCAATGTTTACCAATATCCCCATAAAAGCTACCATAAACATTATTGCAAACTCATTTGGTAAACACATGGAAGAAAGATCAGGTATAAAATCAAAAAACTTAGAGATTCTTCTAGACTTTGTCACTTCAGAATGTAATGTCTTCAAAGTCTTAGGAACATGTTACAAGCAGCAACATGGACTGCCCATGGGTAGCCCCCTTGCCCCTATTATGGCGGACCTGTTTATGGACCACCTAATCATTAAATGCCTGAACAATAGTACGGATCTAAAACATCACCCTATTAACCAAATATGTTGGTGACATATTAATTTTAGCACCCGCAATAAACATAAGAAAGTTTCGTAATAGATTAGAAACGAAGCATATAAGATAAAACAACTGTTTGGGGATTTGGGAAGGGCTGAGTTGACAATTGAATATGAAAACCACTGGCAATGTATCAACTTTCTGGATGTTACAATTATGAGACATCTGGAAAAAATATACAGTAAATGGTACTGCAAGGATATAGCAGCTAACCGCCTACTAAACTACCACTCCAGCCATCCAGAATTCATGAAACAGAATGTGGCTGTCGAATACATCAACAAAATACTTAGCAGCTCGAATACATTCCTATGGAATTGGATGCTACAAAAAATCAGAAATATTCTAGAAAACAACTCATACCCTATTTCTTACATCAAGTCATACATACGACTGGCTCTTGCCAAATTACGAGGGTCCATCAAATATAAACGAGAATTTTATTACCATGCCTACTAGAGTTTGAATTTCGCGCTAATATTTGTAGGTGGTGTTAGTAGTACTATAAGCAACAACTAGCCAACTTCATGGCATTATCCAGTGAATACAGCAGTCCGAAGCAAGATGAGCGAGAAACGGGTTCACCCGTCCGTTGCGCAACGCATCATCATTCGATTTCTGGCAGTAGAAGGGGTTCGGCCATCTGAAATTTTGGAGAGATTGCGACAACAGTTCGGGGAAAATACTTTATCGCAACCCAGAGTATTTTATTGGCATAAAACATTCTCCACGGGAAGGAAAAACGTGGAAAATGCGGCCCATCCTCCACGCCCCCGGACAAGTTTGACGGATGCAAACGTTCGCGCTGTTGAGAAAATGTTAAAGTCCGATCGTCGCATCAAAATCGGTGAAATCGTTGCAGAACTCAATAGTATATAGTAGTGTACAAAAAATCATCAGGGATACACTTGGATTTCGAAAAGTATCCGCTAGATGGGTTCCGCGCCTTCTTACAGAAGAACAGAAAAGAAATCGTGAAGCCATCTGCAAGCAACATCTGGAGCGCTACCAAGTAAGTGGAGACACTTTTTTGAATTCCATTGTGACCTGCGATGAGGCTTGGGTACATCACTTCACCCCAGAAAGTAAACGATCGAGTATGCAGTGGCGCCGACCAGAGGAGGGTGCTCCAATCAAAGCCAAAAGCCAACCATCTGCTGGTAAAGTGATGATCACTGTTTTTTGGGACGCTAACGGCATTTTGCTTATCGACTTTCTTCATGATCGACGTACGATCAATGCAGAATATTACTGTGGACTGCTTGATCAGGTCAAGGTCTCATACCGATCGAAAAGACGAGGAAAACCGATCAGAAACGTCATCCTTCTGCAAGACAACGCGAGACCCCATACGGCAAAGCGAACGATCGAAAAATTGGACGAAATCTCATGGAAAACTCTGAAACACCCGCCTTACAGCCCGGACTTGAGTCCCTGCGACTTTCATTTGTTTGGGCCTATGAAAGACGCACTTGATAAGCAGCGTTTCGACGACAACGATAGCCTGGAATCGTTCGTGCGCAACTGGCTGATGACACGCTCTCGTTCATTTTACGATCAAGGGATCAAAAAACTTGTTTCGCGTTGGGAAAAATGCGTTTCGAAAGGGGGGGGACTACGTAGAAAAGTAATGTAAACACATCACTTTTTTATCTGTATGCAATAAATTTTTATAAACAAATTCTCGTTTATATTTGATGGACCCTCGTAGATCAAAATAGCATCAATTTTTCCTTTTCAGAAGGCAATATTTTCTCAGGTCTATGCTTACTACCATCCAATAATATCAAGGATGATAAACTTATGCATACTATCCTAAATAATATTGTTACTGATAATGGCAATATTGTTGCTTCCAATGGTAACATTACAACATCGTATACAATACCACAACCTCTGTCCAAAGAATCCACCAGAATTAAAAATCAGATGGTCCCATGTAATAATTGGATCTCCATACCCTATATTTCCTTAAACCATAGGGCAATTAACAAATATCTTAGCAAATATAGCAATAGAATATGCTACTATATTCCTATTAGCAGCAGAAACATGTCTATGTTTCATCAAAGTTATATAGTATAAAGCAACTCGATATTTGCCTTTCGGGCAAAGACAAGGTGCACAGTCTGGATAAGTGGAATAGTCATTGCACCATTATCTGCAAAGATTGCAACATTATCCTTAACACATTTATCAACAATGAACTCCCGCTTCGTTTAGAATATACGGAAGCAAATTCCATTCTAAAAAAACACATGAAAAATAAACCACCCCACAATAAATGCAAAATGATGACCAGGCCAAACAGACCAGGTCACAATTTCCATAGCATGAATTTTACTACGGGCCTAAGATTAGCAACCTACTACCCTAACCGGACTATTCATAACAAAGCCAAGATATTTAGGACAAATAAAAATATACTAATGCACAAAAAGATCTTCACGAAATTGTACGAAATCTACAAGAACAATCCTAAATAAATTTGGAAAATACATCAATATATATTCCCTTACAGACATATAACTGTACACCAGGTACATACTCTCATCCAAACAAAAAAACAATATCTATTTCTTGCACACAGAAAATACCAATTTCTAGCACACCCGCATCCCGTCTTATAATAACAATCATACTAATATCAGGTACTCAACACCATTCATGCCATGACAAATGTAAAAATGGGAAAAAACAACCCATCCGTGGGAAAAATACAATTAACCAAAATAGCATATGGAATAAAAATACAAACGCAGGTAATTGTTTCTACAGGATGTAAATCTACCAGCCATAGAAAAGAGGGATAGAGGGGAGAGAGAGGAAGATAGAAGGAAAAAAGAGAAGAAAGGAAAAAGAGCAAAAGAGAAAAAAGAACAAATGAAAAAAGCAGGAAATTAAGAAAGAAAAGAAACAAAGTAGCCCAGACCACAAAAAAACGGACCATAGAACAAAATATATTTTTTCAAACAGCTCAGTATCAGCTTAATTGGCATACAATAACGTGGTCTCTTTGACAAACTGGTGAACTTGTGACACTCTGACAATAGTAACATTGTAATCAATATTAGATGTGGGGAGAAAAATACCGGGTACCCGTGATGTATCGATGATATTAAAATATTTACAAACATACTACCAAATAGTTGGTTCAATTGTTAAAACACACCCACATTAGCAGAGGTTCACCACATATCCCCAATACACAATCAAAAAAGCGGATACCAGAGGATTCCACACAGTGAAAAAAGATATCACCATATCAAAAAACAGAGAATTGTTGGAATAAGTCAGGGCTTACCAGTGACCAAAGGCATATCGTGAACAAATCATTTTGGTTGTAAAGTGTGTTAAGAAGAAAACAGCCTCCATAGTGATAGATATATAAATATATACACAATTTTTTAAAAAAAAGAGTTCAAAAAACCAAAAATTAATATACTCCCACTTCTTCATATCTTTGATCCTTGGTCCTGTTCCATTACCCTCAAACACATATATAGTCTTGGGAAAACAAAAGATCATAGCTCAGAATACAGATAACTTATAAATCTTGAAAGTTCAAAACATAAAGGTGACAAAGTGGTTTTTATCAATTTGTGATTGTGAATGATAAAGTGGGTAATAAATCTGAACAGTGCATCTGGTATCCGGATTGTTAACTGACAAAAACGAGGGTCATCAAATACACCAGACCGTGATCCTAAAGGACATTATTGTAACTCCTCAAAATTCTGGACTAGTTTTTGGAGGCCCAGTAGTACATGCGAGTTTGAGAGAAGACTCTCCCCCACACGGAAGCAATCAAACAACAAAAAGAATAAGTGAGTACAAAAATAATTTTATTACAATCAATTGTCATTGAAATATAAACATGAAGATCATCCATCCTTTTAATTATATTACACATGGGCACTGTTTTTTGGATTCAATGTATGTATGTGGGGCCTGTCAACTTGATATCTCTTATACATGCATGCACTGGCTGTACTTGGTGATTTTTAGTAAATGTATCCTGACAAAATCGCATTTGGAATGGCGTTGTGCTTTATAAATACATTTCCAAATTTATGTTGTTTTTTGACACTGCCCGCGAATTTAATTATGGTAATCGACAAACTATTTTAAAGCCCTACACGGTGTCACGAAAAGACGATATGCCACAAGTGATGCAAGTGTTAGTGTTTAATTTCGGCCGCCCTGACATTCTTGTACGCTCACAGATACACAAAGTGAATCAAGTACCCGCGATGAGTGAAGCGCGCATTGATGAAATGCTAGTTACATGTTTATAAATTTTACAAAAATATGATACGCTGTTGCAAGATGTTACCAAACACCTGAAACAGGTAAGCGACAAATTCGCCAGACAGGCAGATTCCCATAGAGTCGTAGACATTAGGTCAGCATAATTATTTGCATAAATGTGGAGTATGTATATATTGTCTTGGAGTTCAGTTTGAGTCGTTTTAGAAGAAACTCTGTCCATTTGCTTGTACAATTAAAAGTCGTGTAATAAAGTGTTGTGTTCATTTAAAAGAAGTGTTTTTTTTTGTTTTCAAAGTAATCGAAAGAATAAATACGAAACTTGCTGGCCCTTTCCAATCAAGTTCGAAAAATGGTCGCACTCTTCAAATCCATCGGTTGCGAACATGATCTATTAAATGCCACTTTATTGGACGAATTAGTCCGCAAGTTACCGCCTTCAAAGCAGTATGAATAGGCCAGATATGATAGTCTCCTGTCGTCATTATTAACTGTGAACAAATCCTCAGGTTTGCTAAAAGATAATTGAATATTGTCAGTGCCACCACCCCCCTGCGTTTCCCACAAACATCGTGCCAACAGCCAGAGAAACCTTCATCGATATCGCGTAGAGTACTATACTACATAGTTCAAATTAGTGATGGGCGTTTCTGTTGTTTTCAGAAAACGAAAACGAACTGTTTTTTTCCAAAAACAGCTGTTTTTTAAAACTGTTTGAAAACTTTTTTCACTCGACCAGCAGCAGATTGATACTGGGTGTTACCGTTAGTGATGGGCGTTTCTGTTGTTTTCAGAAAACGAAAACTATTTGAAAAAAACAGTTGGAAAAAAACAGTTTTTTTCAAACAGTTTTTTTCCAACTGTTTTTTTCAAATAGTTTTCGTTTTATGAAAACAACAGAAACGCCCATCACTAATGGTAACACCCAGTATCAATCTGCTGCTGGTCGAGTGAAAAAAGTTTTCAAACAGTTTTAAAAAACAGCTGTTTTTGGAAAAAAAACAGTTCGTTTTCGTTTTCTGAAAACAACAGAAGCGCCCATCACTAGTTCAAATGACTCGACACTAGCACCAGCAATTACTTTCCATCGAGCTGTGAGAAATTACAATGAACGGTTTCATTCAACCATAAAGGCTACTCCTACAGACGTACAGAATCATAAAGTTGATTTCAACAAAATCATAAGTAATACTGAAAAAGTCAAGGAAAAGTATTTGAAAAAAAGAAATCAAAACAGAGGAGATCATATTGAAACGCAAATGGTGGCATTCATTAAGAATTACAAGGCAACAAGACAAGAAGAACATTTTTCCTTTTTTTCTCTTTCAATTGACATTATTACAGTATTTACATACGTTTATTGGACCGTCGAGCCGGATAGTTTTGGACAGTTTCAAGTGCGGATAATTACAAGATATTTATAATATTGTGAACATTTGTGAGGTGGAATTGTAGCGATTTACAGAATGTGAGGGTTGCTTGGAGGCGCCTCAACTGAACCGAAGTCCAGAAGAGGGCCTGACAAGCAGGAAAAGTGATAGCGGTTCAGTTGAGGCGCCTCTAAGCAACACTCACATTCTGTTTTGGATGACCAAACCCAAATGGATAAATAATTTATGAGCATTAGGTCATGATTCCTACGACTTAACGTCTAAATCCTATCCACTAACATGTCCCTGAATCGCCTGTTTTGTGATTCTTATAATTCTTATAATAGAACAGGCAGCTCTTTTTGGACAAGTTCTTAAAAGCTCTATCTCCCACTAGCCGCAACTCTATCCGCTCCTACTTCTTTAGCTTCAATTCCTTATAGTATACCATTGGGTAGCTTCTGTTGTGTTTGTCCCTTTTTGAACTTTTTGGCTCAACGAGTCTTGACTTGACTTGACTTTGGACTACTAGGTTTGGTGGTTTACCGTCATCAAATGTGCAGCCCTAACTCGATCAGACTTAAATTACCTGAAAGAGAACAATAAGGCAAGCAATTGGATGTGCAAAAAATGTGCAACAAAGAAACGTAATCTTTCACGATCAGATGAAAGAAAAAGTAGCGGAGCTTTGGCTACAAATAACCTTTCTCACAAGTACCAAGACTTAATTCTCAAAATAAGCCAATTGATTGATAGAAAGAATTTTTTGGCTAAACAGCAAGAAAATGCAATGAAATAATTAAAAGAAATGACTGAGGAAATCAAGCTACTTTTCGGCAAAATTCATTCTCTAGAGAATTCATGCACGCAAAAAGATATCCAGATAAGGAAATTGGAAAAGCGAGTTATATGCGGGTATTTAAACTTGCCCTTGAGTAGATACTTACAATGTTTTTATTGTGCTTTCAGTGGCTATTAGATGGAATTCCATGTACTGCATGCTCCAAAGGCTTGTGGATCTTGGAGTTCTAATATAAGAACATTCGCAGCAATTGAAAAGACCAACACTTACGACTGAAGAATGGCAAATTGCACGAGATCTGTGCATTGTTCTAAAACCATTTAAGCATTTGACAAAGATTTTAAGATCTGACCTCTATCATATGGCAACTTCATTGACTATATTAATCAATGGGATTTGGGATGATTTCAGTGAAATTCTCGCAGATATTAGCTATTTAGAGCTGCATATTTCCATAAAAAATAATTAATTTGATATATGGGGTTAATTTAATAAAGCTGTGAGGGATAGGACGTTACATGGTGAGATTTTGAGATATTGTCTTTAGGAACTTAATTCATACGTTATTTCCCAGGGACAATTGAAAATTTCGCAGTACTTGAAGTAAACAGATAATTACAAGATTGCTTGTTAGTTTGAAATGAAAACCAAGTAATGTTGTGGCGTGTTGAGTGCAGTTGCTACTTCAGTGCTATCTCTAAAGCAGGACTTATAGAAAATTAGTGCCGAAGGAGGAAAGCTAAAATGCTCCTCTTTTTAAATTATAATTTAAGTAAATTAAAATCAAATTATCTTATTTTTCCTATCTGATCCTCTTTAATATATATTGTAGTGTTCATTTTATGTTCAGTGTTTTTAATCTAAATAAAACTATTAATGAAAATTGTTGTTCACATAAATGCATATTCATTTACTTACAAAAGAAGTGGAACTGAAAACGATATCGGAAAGGGTTCCAGAAGTGGAACTAGGTGCATTTTTCTGCACCTCTATGCAGATCAGATTTGAATAACTCCATGGAAACAACAACAGTGAACATTGTAAAATGACAGCGTATATTTTTCATTTAACTTCATTATGAAGCGCGTCGTGTTAAATTGTGAGAATAATTCTAAATACCGCGAAGCTGGAGTATCTTTCCACAAGTAAGTATCTAAAATAAGCATTTTTTTCATTTTCGTTTGTGTCAAATGTGTAGTTCATTCTAAAATGCCAGTTTTAGCGAAGATCAATTGTCTGGGGACATTTGGTAAGCAGATATTATTTGCAATGTGTACACGTGTGGTTCAAATTTCTATAATATTATATATTTCTTAAAGTTTTCCGGAAAATGATAAATGCATTGTTTGGAAAGAAATATTGGGTGTGCCTAGTATTTCAATTAACAACCGCATTCGAGTGTGTTCAATACATTTTCGGAACAGTGATTTTATATGGAGTGTACGTTACAGGCAGCTAAGAGTGGGTGCGACTCCCATTGCTACCTCTCCCCCAGTAAGTTGAAATAGAATTGACATTTTTAATGTCCTATCGTGTTTTATACATGATAGGGAATCACAAATGTGCAACAGAGTGTCCAGCAAGTGTGTCCAATGGATTCGCCTATGGAAGTGGTAGGATTTTGCTTTATGTATCAAATACTAAATTTGAATAAATCTTTTTTTGGCTGAAGTGAAACGCTTGCGAGAAGCTAGATGCAAATTGCGGCAGCAAAATAAGTGTAAGCAAGCAAGGATTTCAACAGTGAAAGACCTGCTAAATGTTTTAAAAGAGCTACATTTCATATATGAAGACACATATATGAAGACACGAAGGTTTCAACTAGATTACATAAGTGGGCTTAAAATACCATTTTTGGAGAAAAGAATAGATACGCCCTATAAAAAAGTAAAAATTGCTTATCTTCCGAGCATATGAATTTATCAGCAAAACGGCCAGAGATTGTCTCCCATACAGTGGAACATTGAAAAAGTGGCATTAAAAAGTAAAAAGTGAAAATGTCCATCGTTGATGTGACATTGGACAGTGAGGACGTATTCTATGTTTCCGCGAATCATTCGTTGTGGATAATTATTTAACTCTCAGTGACCGTTACTATTTTATTACTCTCGTCGCCCATGCATTTAATAGCTTTCACGCACGATATTTATTTTCATACATATATGTGATTCGAAACCAATTTGAACAGTTATCCCGTTACGTACATTCAGTTCTACTAAACGGTAAACAATTTGCTGATTGTGTTAAAACAAACTTTTTAACCGTTAAAACAAACTTTGTTTTCAACTGATTTAGCGGGTTTTTGACGTCATACATATTTTCGGCTATTTTGTTTAATATTTGTGAATATAAAAAGTTCTAATAACAATTTTAAAATGACAAATACATCTTGATCGCGCAACTACCATCTTTGTGGAGCCTGTGACAAACCTGTGGACAAAAATACTGTTATTTGCGACGGGGTATGCCATCGATCATTCCACGCGCAAGTCTTCTAACATTACTTGCAATGAATACAGCAACATCAAGCTATGCCATGTTCTACGGATACTTCAATTAACGAACACTAATTTGGAAAGCATGAACGAGCGATACGAGCCGTTATCTCGAGATAATTCTATAATCGGGAATATTATTAAGAACTCATCTTTTTCGTCGAAACCTATGGTCGATTTAATAGACGAATTACGTGGTCAGCAAGAAGTAGTCGTGGCACTTTTCTCCAGACTAGACAAAATTGAAGATAAGATGGACTTAATTCTGTCTAAAACAAAGAGTGTCGATGTTAAGACATCTGCCGTAACTGACACTGTAGTAGATATTACTGACACGAGTCTAACTTCGGGTTCGATCGACCTAAGATCGTCGAAATTAAACGCAATGGAGCAGCAGCTTGATCGTAACTCAATCTCTCAACCCTGAAAACCTGCATCACCATCTATCGCCTGCCAGACTGTTCCGGAAAATGAAAAACCAACAAATAATATCACCAACAAATAATATTGCTGCAAAACACAAGCTAACTTCTAAAATAACAAATGCAGCAGTGAGTGAGCGGAAAGTGAATTAAAAAAAAACCATCAAATGTTCAAAATCATCTACAAATGTGATTCCCAAATCTCCAGTCACTGCATCTAATGAGCCTAAGAAAACTAAATCAAAAGCAGTAGATGCCAACATCGATTTAGATCCTCCTATGGTATCTAATGATTTAGATCCTCCTATGGTATCCATAGCAGATGACGTGAGGAGAAACGTCGAGGGAATCATTGAGCATACGAAATCCTTCATCACTAAGGACTGTATATTAGTTAGTGAGATAGGGAGCCGGCATCGTGTATCGTCATTTAAGATTATAGCACCAGATTATTGCTTTGGTTTCATTACAAATAGCAATTTCTGGCCGCGGAACTCCGTTGTGTATGAATTCGTAGACAAAGAGGAAAGTAAATCAAACGCTGCAACAAAAAACGGGACAAAAACATCTCAGTGCTCCACGCCAACGTAAGTGGGATGCGACCTTAACTTAATCAGTTCTATGAGCTCTCAAACTCTGAAGCATTTGATGTCATTGCGATCACCGAAACGTGGCATTGCGCAAATATTCACAATGCTGAAATTTGTCATTCGAAGTATACTATTTTTCACCGGGATAGACATGAAGATCTTGCTGACGCTCCTGTCAGCATTTCACAAAAAATTCTAAGTATCTCTAATAGAAGGTCTGTTCGTTTACTCAAAGTTGTATAAAACTTTATAAAACTTTAGCCCAAAACGCGTTTTCTTACTTTGTGGACTGGGGAAATTTCACTTCCCCATCCTAACATTTCAATAAAGTTTTAGTCCACAGAATTTTGTGTGGTAGAGTTTGGACTGTCAGAACAACCAAAACAGCTGATTGATGTTGACATTTGTCAAGTGATAGCACGTCGATGGACTGGTAAAGATAGATTGATAGATTCTGAAAAGTTATAAATTTGAGAAGTGAGTGACAATAAATAACAGTTGATAGAGTTTTAAAAGACATAAATTTGAGAAGTGAGTGACAATAAATAACACGTGGCGGAAAATGCAGGACCAATCAAGGGAAGTAGAAGATATAAACGTAGAATGCTCTCCCAAGAGCTTCAGAAACATCCAACAAGGTAAAATCTTTTTAATAATTCACTTGATAAGTTGTTAAATTTTCATTTATTGATTAGATCCCGAGCAACTGAAGCTACTCTTCCCAGCATCGCAGACTATAAAGGTTAGAGAAGTTCTATTTCATCCAACAACTTTCGAAGGAACTGATGCGGATATGCCTCCCGAAGAAAACCAAGAGGTATGTTTTGCATAATTGCTATAAATGCAGGTAAACTATCAATTGTCTTAATCGTATTGTTTCAGATATACCAAGATGAGGATCACGTTGCGTCACAAGAGGACAACAAAAGTGTGTGGGTGGACAACACCACGAAGTTGTTGCTTTGTCTTGTGCAGGAATTCAAACCAAGAGTAGGAAAATGCATCCGGCTCAAAACGAAGAGGAAGATGTGGGCTCACATAAAACAAAAAATGGATGATGCTGGCTTCAATTATTCCGCTACACAAATCGAAAACAAATACCGTTCCTTGGAAAGACGGTTTAAAGACATGAAAACCAACAATAGTCAAAGTGGAAGGAACCGATTGACATGTCCATTTGAGAAGTATGTATTATTTATAACAAAATTACTAGATGTAATCAATCCAAAAATTTTCAGAGAATTGGGAGAAATTTTGAGTGACAACGCTGCAGTCAACCCCGTGCATCTCCTAAACGATGAAGAGGTCGAGACGCTGCCTGCAGAGGAGAGTGGTCAAGATTCAGAAAATTCTTTTTTGGGTACTTAACCAACATATTTCCATATACCATAATTTAATTGTTTTTTCACCATTGAAGGTTACGACAGGACTCCCAGTTCGTCGTCGTCAGCCACACGAAAGAAAAGTCGCAACGATAGTATAGCTGAGCAGCTGAAAATCTTCAATGAAGACAGACGGAAGGAAGACCTGGAAAACAAAAAATTCCGGGAAAAAATCATCAATGCTATGGAGCAAAGAGATGCCAGAGCTGCGAAAAAAGAGCAGCTGATAGCTGAAAAAAATGATATTTTGAAGGCGATATTAAGCTCTGTTTATAAGTAGGTTAAGAAATGTAATATGTAATTGTAATATGTAATTGTAAAAAATGGAATTGTAAAAAAAAACTGCATAAACATATAATTGTGAAGTCACAGCTTATTTCGTGTAAAATCAAAACCCAAAATAAAAACACTATCAACATTACTCAAAATTTGTTTATGGATAAACAGTGAAAAAGTTTTGTGCATGGAATCGGTATGATGAATGAAACAAGATTTTGAACTGTATTACAACCGTATTTTTAATTTAATTATGTAATAGAACAGCTATTTCGTCCCTCCTTATGTTAGCTCGAGCGTTACTCGAGCGTTCAAGAAACATGCTGCCATATTCAGACGCTGGTGGGTCTTCAGGTGGCGGAGGATCTTCAAACTCTAAATCATTTTCATCACACAAATTATGCAAGACGCAACAAGCTCTGATGAAATGATTCAGTTTCTGAATTCCACGGAGTTTGCAGTAATACAGTTTAATAATTAACCCCGCTCTTCCGCTGTTTACAATCGGGTCGTGCGCTCCCTATACTAACGTTGGGTGCTCACGCGACCCAGGCCTGACACTGAAACGCTGGAAATTCACGACTAAATTGTCGCACAAATTAAAAGATATCACTGTTTACTCGGGGAATAAACTAACAGACATCAACCACACCCGAAACGTCAGCATGTGGAAGGATTCACGACGTCCCACACGAATCGCACACTAAACGAAAATTACAGTGGGGCATAGGAAAAGATGAGGTGAATAGGTTGAAACCTCGGGATACATGCGCAAGGCGTACGTTGAACTGAGCAAAAACCGGTGGTCAGAGGTTTGATGGTGAAGCAACCTCCACTAGAAAGGTCTTTTTGAATTTGGACAATTTGGACTTCCTTCATATCACAGGTGTGTGAAAGAATTTACATTTTGTCTTTTTGCAGCTCTAAGTCAATTATCGAATTGTGTATCATCATCGGTTCCGCAGCGGACCGTCAACCAGGGGGTCTCGAATTCAGAACCCGAGCCGGACAATGATGAAGTGGACAACGGAGCGTGCAGTAAAGACAAGACTCTGAGTCCGAAGTGTCAAATGTTTTGAAGGTTAGTGCATTCTTTTTTTCCTTTTCTCAGACACGGGCGAAATATTTTAGTTGTAGTATAATAATAATAAGGAGTTAGACGACTTAGTTAAGCGAAAGATATAACGTCAAAGACGACATTCTGTACAAGTTGAATGTTAGGATTGAGTGGTGGCAACGAATTGAGTTCAGAAATATGATAAGAATAGAAATTTTATTTGAATAAAAATTGCTAAAGAGAGACAAAAAAATAGATAAATTCAATTGTGGATGAAGAAGAAAAAGTGAGCTGTAAGAATAATTCGGGGTACGAGATTAGATGTTTCCGAATAATTATTGGAATGCGAAGAATCGCGCTAATTAAATGATAAACCGGTTAAGTGGAATTAATGTTGGTAAACGATATTGGTGGGTAGTCGAAGATAACTTTAATGTTGGTAAACGTTATTGGTCGGTAGTCGAAGATAACTTTGATGAAATCTGATTTGGATTTGGTTTGACGTAGTAAGACATCAAATCGTAAGGGGGGACACGAACTGATCGCGTCGAAGTACACTAACTGAGTTGAGAATTAGGTCTATCCAGATAGGGTTTGAGTTGGTTCTCAGCTGGTAGGCGTGCAATTGCAATTTATAGGAACTTGACGATCGCGTAAAGAGAAATATCGGTTGGAAAGGGGCCCCATCGACATCGGAGAGTCGAACCTCACTCAACGACTCGAGTTCTCTCATCTGGGTGAGTGAGTGGCTCCCACGCCCAATCTTCGATTGAGGTTACCCACGACCCAAGTGGACCAAAACGATTTTATATGAGCAGGACAGGTTCGAACTTTGGTAGTATGCTTGAATTATCAGTTAGAATGGAAGAACCTGTGCAAGCCAATGAAAATATCAGTACCGGCGTTGAGTTGCAAGAGGAAATGGCGGCCAGTACGAAGGGATTAGAAGGAAGCCATTATGCGGCGATTAAAAGCTTAAAGCATGAAAACTATTTGTTGAATAAGAAAAGTATGCATATTAACTTTTCATTATAAAATGCAGTATCATTTTAAACTTATCAGCGCGGAGTTAGAGATTGCATTAACAGCTTTAAAGGAGAAAATAAAAAAGCTGATTTTGAAAGGAATAATCTACTTCAGAAAATAAAAGCAATGGAGGTTGAACAGGAATTGAAATGAACAAACCATAGTAAAATTTGTTTTACTCGTGTGTTGGCAGTACTATATTAATATTTTAATTGAATAGGTTTATCTTTGACGAAAAGAAGATATATGTATCCTCACCTGATGAAGTTCAATCACGCGTTTCAAATTAACCATAAACCAATTAAAATAGACATAATCAAAAACGTTTTAAGTCTATCGTCAAGCGAACTCACAATAATGTATAAAATAGCACCGCATATGCTATGTGTTAAAAATGCGGAAAGACAAAAAGTGATGCTCGCGGCAAAACTTTTGTCTCATACTGTTGCAAAAAGTATTTCACGAGCTGTTAGTTTAGGATTGCTAACAGATAATACTTGGGAAGAAACTCACAATTTCATTAAGCTGTTATGAAATATCATACTTTTGACTATTAAATATACTTACATAGACAAATGATTGGTTTGATGTGATGAACGTTAGGGTACCATACGCAGACACGCGGGAGCGAATGCACGCATATGGTCTTAGCTTAGAGCTGCAAAATGACATCTTGACTAGAATGAAGTCAATGATGAAGAATATGCGAGCGATTGGGAAAAAAAGACTTTTCCCATTTCAAACAGGTTAGAAATTTTTTTTATTGTATTTAGGTGTGATTTGATCTAACAATGCTCTGCATTGTTACATCTTCTGAACTGTTACCGGTTGTACTATTATCTACAGAATCTTCACCGCCTACTTGGGCTGGTCCCGGCGAATATGCATAGTTCCGTCTTGCTTCCAACGGCTGCGAACGCTGCTGATATGGTGTTGCAGCCAGAAAAAAAAAGTTTGAGTTAAATCAGCAAAACTAAAGCCAACTGGGAAAAGAATGTTACTTAGCGCCTCAGGTGGTGACCCTACAGCTGCTTTACACTAAAACCAAAACTTACTCTCCCCATAAGCCAATTTGATGGAGTAGATTTATCTACGCCAAGAAGAAAAGTGATTATATAGCCCCAAGATTATGAGTGTGGGTAATGTGGGTGAGCAATTGTTGGAGATTTTAATTTTTTCACAAAATTCAAATTCAAAGCTTACTACATGTTTGATTTTCATCTATCTGCAGCATCACTTGAACGAATTCCGTATAAGAATAATTAATTTCTATTGTTTGTGTATAGTCTGAATTAATAAAATGAAATGAAAAACTGCACTCCTGGATTTCTCAAAGTATCCTTTCAAGAGATTCGGAAAGCTGTCGGAGCTGCTGAAGATGGTGAAATACTTGTAGTTAATCTGGTATTTGATGAAATAAATATCAGACACCATGTATATTGGGATGGAGAAAATGCTCACGGGTTTGTCGACTTTGGCGACAACGAAAGCAACAATGAGATAGCGACACAAAAACTGGTATTTCTAGCAGTTTGTATTAATAAATCGTGGAAAATTCCTGTAGCATATGTATTTCCCGATTACAATGAATCTTACAAATCTTTGCGTTCAACATCTGGCTGACATTGGTGCTCAAGTGTTAGGAATTACTTTTTATGGAACCACCACTTACCTGACAATGTCTAAGCTTCTGGGGTCCGATATTCGGGATGTTTATTCCAAAGGATATGCTACATTTGGAAGCAGCAATGATCAACATGTTCTCCATCCAGACCCCTGCCATATGTTGAAACTTATTCGACATGCCTTGGCAGATTTGAAAGTGATTATTGATAACGATGGAAAAGAAATCAAATGGCCCTATTTCAAATCACTTCTCGAATTGCAGCATAATGAAGGACTGCATCTTGGAAACAAGCTACGGATAGCGCATTTTTACTTTCATGTGCAAACTTTGTATCAGATACATTAGACTTTTGTCTGACAGCATTTGCTGGAATTGAAGGCACATCGAAATTTGTCCGAATTTGTAATTATGTCCTCGACGCTTTAAATAATCGGAAGCTTAGGACTTTTGAGCCCCTGAAGCAAGCGCCCTGTGAAAAAAAAAATGCAAAAGCTGTTTTCGAATTTTCCGAAAATACAATAACCGACATGACGCAACTGAAATTGCTAGCAGGAATGGTAGTTATTGATTCGAAGCGTCGTGTAGATTTCTTGGGTCTAATCACATTGCTCTGTAATCTAAAACTTATTTATGATAGATTTTTGCAAACAAATATCATCAAATTTGTGCCATTGTACAAAATCAACCAAGACCATATTGAATTACTTTTTGGCTCAATAAGAGCAGGTCTTGGATGCAACAACAACCCGACAGCTGTATAATTTAGGGCAAGATAATAAAATTATGATTATGAATTAAAAGATGGATGGACCGGAAATTGTATTCCATTAGACGAAATAACAATATTAAGCTCGAATGCAGGAACCACATTGGAAAAAATCAATCGAAAAGCTGAGCATAATGCTATGACCGAATTCCATCGCAACTCGTCTGTGACTTTCTGGAAGAGCACAGCTATGCCGCTGATCCTGAAACACTTTCGCAGTACACGAGTCACGTTATTGAATATATAGCAGGATTCATTGTATTCAAATTATGCAAAGTATTACAATGTGACGTTGCAGGGTGTCATAACATAAAGTCGCTAATAAAATACAAAAGCAGAGGATTTTTGAAAGTGGCTTCAGACAATGTTTTCAGTATTTGTGAGGATACCGAAAAAAATCAGAACATATGAGCATCACAGCCAGAGCAACATTTTATAGATAGATTCACACCAGGATCAATGTATCAGAGGACATGAAGCAAGCAGGTATGATCATTTTCAACAATTCAATGAAGAATATGCTTTTCAAATAGTTTGCATCCATATAATCATATAACAGGAAACAGTGATGTGGATTAGGTCATTTAGACACCCGTGCTATTTTTAGCGCTCCCATTTTTTATATCTGCCAGGTTTTTCTAGGCTTCCCTGATTATTCCCATTGCCCCGTGAATTTCTTCTACGATTTAGAGACTAATTCCTACAATCCTACGATTTTTCTATCTCCGCCGAAAGTTTGAATCTTAAATCTTTATATGCGGCTCATTAAGAAGAAAGTTTTAAAGGAAAGGCAGGGGTGTGCAAAATGTACCCCCCCCCCCCCTTAGAAAAAATTCCTTGAAAATCCTTGAAAAATCCTCGAAAACAAGCGAAACAATTCTTCGAAAATAACGAGGAAAAAATCCTCGTAAAAACGGGAAAAAATCCTCGAAAAAACGAAAAAATTCAAGCGAAAAATTCTCGAAAAAAACGCGGAAAAAACAAGCAAAAAAACCATCGGAAAACGAGAGAAAGTTGCTCGAAAAACGTGGAAAGAACCAGTGAAAAAAATGACAATAAAATTATTTAATTTCGGGGGAAAAAACGAGGCAAGTTCCATAAAAAATAAGTGTATCTTTGAAATTTTGATCAAAAAACGAGAAAAAATTAGCAACAAATTGAGTTTCTTTAAGAATTTCAGCGAAAAACCGAATATAATATTCGAGAGCATCCATTTGAAATTTATTCAAGTATATGACACACCAGGCAATAAAAATCGACATATGTTTCGTGTGACATTTTTAATTGTTCTATTGAATGAGTTCGATCTATTCAACTCACATATTTCTGTTCAATATCAATTGGAAATATCTAATTTATAATGAGACCTGTGAAACTAAATGCGCAGTGGTTCGATGATTATAAATGGTTGGAAAGAGTATCTTGTGACAGTACGAGGGTGCTTTGCAAATTATGTAAAAAGCATTTTTAATCACCGGCAAAGGAGAAGGCAATATCAAAAAACATGCTGATGGATAAAAACATAAAGAGGCTGCAGGCGGAATGTATCGTTTTGCTAGTAAGTTCACATATTTTCCTTACCGAAATTTATTTGAACTGTTGTGAAACATGATACTCTACGTGTATAGAATTAAGTGCATCGACGGCAACAACAAGTCAAAGTGGGAGTGAATCAACGAAGCAAAGTGGAACAGAAAAATCTGCGTCGAATCAAACTGCAAGTCAAAATGTGATAAATGTTCCAAGTCGAATGGAAAATCAAAATTTAGGTAGGTTTAACTTTCAACAATTTTTTTATTGCCAACATTCATTCAAATCGATGCTTCATTCATTGTGATATGAGTAAATAAATATTTCATGCACATTTATATAGAATCAAGTGCTTCAACGGCAACAACAAGTCAAAGTGGAAATGAGTCAAAGCAAAGTGATGATAGAACGGCACAACATTCATCGAATGAAAGTGCGAGTGCGAATTTGTCCAATACACCCGATGATTCAATTCGAATGGACATTGATGATCCTTCTCATTTGATTCCAATAGAAGATCAAGATTCAGCAGAAAATTTCGATGTATCATATGATTTGGGCGAATCGATAAACAAAAATTTAACGAGTGAGATTTGTGAAGATTTGACGGTTCAATTGGTTTCTTAACCACCATAATATACCTCCAATGTGATCTCAGAAACAGCCATCATCCCGAAAACAACCATTTACATCTATACTCAATTAATGATAACACAAACTAGGACAGCTCACCTCTACTACCAATAATACCTGGCAATATAAAATTGCCGTAGACACGATCAAAAAGCTGGAAAAAATGTCCACAGAGAATTTCAAAGATCTAGATTTGACACAAATAGACAACGAGAATCGCAGATACCAAAGCTTACATGATAACATCGATACAAGTGGTAACTGTATAACTCTAGTTAATCCATGCATACCAGCTAATTTCATAGATATTAGAACTATGACCCAGTGTATTTATGACCATAATAAAACTGCCACTGAAAAAACATGGAACATAAAAAACCACAGACAGTTTGAAATCCTTATCAAAAATCTGTTCGCAGTTAACTCAATATTTTATTGGGGGAGACGCATCTATACGATCACTAGAATCAAGAAGAATCTTTGGGATAGAAAATTGATAGCCGGCAAGGTGATGGACAACCTCCATAATACTGAAATAGAGAAAAGGAGCCACAAACTCTATATAACTATATTGTTGGACAACAATCAATTTATCTTCGAATCAAAGAAAAACCATCAAGCACCCATGATGTTCATATTAAATGAGGTAGCCAGAAACATCATAATTAAATACAAACCCAAAAGAACAAGGACAGACATAAAATTTAAACTTTTCTTTAGAATGGACATTCCAGGAAACATAGTTCATACAAAGGGCAACATACTTATAAAGCATCAAAATGGTAATTGGTACCACTCAGTGTTCAAGCATGAGACAGACATTGAGCTGGACATGAAAGACTGGCCAAAGTATTGCCCTGAATTAGGCACGGATCCAGAACCTCAATTACTACTCATCGACAAATTCATAACCTCTACCATTGAGAGATAACATTCGGCCTTACGATATATCACTCTAGCTTTTGAACATAATTTCACACTCGGCGGCCCGAACGCAGCCTTCCGGATCCTTCCAGTCGGCTGGAAATATCGACGCTGTCGCAGATCATCGCTTCAGTCGTCGTGGTTTGACGTTTAGTGTGTTTACTGTGTCAATTCGGTTCTTCACAAATATAACCTTTGTAAAACCTCTCCTCGTTACTATCAGTTTTAACAAACGAATCAGTACGCTTCCGTGTCAAGATGATTGTGGTCGTGTAGCAGTATTTGACTGCAATCGTCGGGGCTTGCTGGCGTGCGGCTGCATCGTCGGGAGAATCGTTATTTAGGCTACCTATTATTTTTATACTTTCCTATTCGTTCTTTTAATATCATTAATTTACAAATTCAATGCAATAAGCCGACTCGCTGTTGTATCTATACATCGCTTTTGTTTTTGCGCAGTCCTAACGCGTAATAGGTGTTCTACTAGTGATTACTGAATCCTGTGCGTGTAAAACTTTAAGGACTGCTGTGTGAAAATCCTTGATCGAATAAATTTGAATAAGTGAATTAAACATTACTAAATACTGTGCGAGTAAAACTTTAAAACCTGCTGTGTGTGAATCCGTAATTGAAGAAGTGAAGTAACAAAGTGCTTTTGTGAAAATGTCTAAACGACGCATAGACAATCCGTTGTGGAAGCACTTCAATAAGAAAAGTGATGTTTTCGCTACTTGCAAATACTGCAACCAATCTATTAATTATAAATCAGCAACTGGAAATTTGATGTCGCATATGAACAAAAAACATGGACATTTATTAATTCCTGAAGACATTGCTGTGACTTCATTGTATCCAAGTACAATTGACTCAGTGTAGTGCCTAGCCTTACTAATGTAAGTGATGAAATCACGGTTGAACCAAGTTTTCCTAGCATTATTCAAAAACAAAGAAAAATTGTTTCATATATACCGAAAACACTTTCGAACGATGAAAAAAAGAAAATTGATCGCGATTTGCTGGGCTTATTTATAGCCGATATGCAGCCATTTTCGATAGTTGAAGATCAGGGTTTTCGTAAGTTTGCGCGCTGGATACCCGGATATCAGTTACCATCCAGAAAAACGATTTCAACTTCTTTAATACCTGCTTTATATGAGCGAACATTAAACAAATGCAAACAAAATGTTCAGTCTGAAAGTGAGTTTGTGTGCATAACAACTGATTGCTGGACGTCTAGGATGAACGAAAGCTTCATCGCGGTGACGGCACACTATATCACAAGAGATTTGGAGTTCAAATCTATTTTATTAGATTGCAAAGGTTCTCCTGGAAGCCATACAAGCGATCACTTGTTAAAGCTATACAGGAAGAGCTCAGTTGGGAGCATTACCCTTGCTATTCGAACACCTTAAATTTGGTTGTAACTGATGCGTTAAACATTGTTCAAGAGTTGATCGAAAAGATAAAAAAATTGTAACATTTTTCAAAAGAAGCTCATAAGCAACTAGAAAACTTTTAGATTACCAAACGAAACACGCAGGTGCTGAGCAGCCTAAGCATTTGATTCAGGACGTTCCTACGCGGTGGAACTCTACATTTTACATGGTTAAAAGATTCGTTGAGTTGAATGAAGCTGTTAAAGCTACAGTAGCTGTGATTCGCCGAGATTGGCCGAATTTAACAGAAGATGAGTGGACCGTATTCAAACACGTGGTGACGATTTTGGCTCCGTTTGAAGAAGTGACTCGATCGTTAAGTGGAGAGAAATATATAACTGATGTATTAGCAATTGTTCTAACCAATTGCCTTATCGATGCATGCGACGAGTTATTGGAAGATCAGCACTATTTGAACTCTTATACATTGTTGGAAATAATTTCGAAACTTAATAAAGGCATCGAAAAAGGGTTTGAAAATATTGAACATAATAAAACATTAGGATTTTGCACTCTACTGGACCCACGGTTGAAGCTTATAAGCTTCAAGACGGAAGCAATATTGTCTAGATTTGCTTGTTTCTTTGATAGAACAGAATATGGTAGCTTCACACACTACTAAAAATTTACAGAATGTGCAATCTATCAAACCTAGTGTTTGGCGCAAGTTGGATCTTCGCATTAAGGAATCCACAACACCCGGAACAGCTAAATCAAAGGCGACTCGAAATTAAAGCTGTATTTGGATGAAGAAGCATTGTCTTGACAGGACGAAAATGGGAAGTAAAATGACCACACGATTTGGTAAAAAAAAACCATTGTAAAATTTTTCCAAATTTGGCCCAAATATTTCAGACAGAGTGTAATATTGTTTAACATCTGTACCTTGTGAGAGGACATTCTCAAGAGCTGGCTATGTAATGAACGACCGGAGAATGAATTTAAGTAGTGAGAAATCGGAACAAATTATATTTTTAAACTGTAACCTTAATCCGAAGAAATAAAAAATATAACTCGAAACAGATACTTTTAACATTAAATTTTGGTATTATTTCGTCTTTCAGCCACTTTTTAAATGTCTATCTATGTAAGTATATGGAGGTTTTGTTTTTTTAATAATCCCAGCAACGATGCGGGCATCGGATGCCAAATTAAAAACAAAGATACGCATCGTGCCAAAAAACATGAAAACGCCCATCCTTAGTTGTTCTATGTTGTGTAGTTTTGTGTGTTTTTGTATAGTGTTACCCGTCATGTGTAAATGACTTACCCGTCGTGTGCGGATGTTGTGACTACTTCGAACTGATAGTTTTAAACAATATTTCATCAAAAATACATACAGACAAGAGATAGCTAAACAAATTAAAGCCACAGAACGGGTATGCCTTTAATTGTGTTTCAAGCAATGGCTTATTTCTGAAGGTCAGGCTGACCGCTTGCGTGATTGACCGCATCATATTTTACATTTTATCTTAAAACTGTGATATATTGAAAGCAAAAAAAAATGCTTTGCAATCCTACCCGGATAGGAAACTGGTATTGGTCGAACGAAAAGTTGACCTGGGGTGTGTTCAATGTACATGCTATATCTGCTCCAAAAGCATAGCATAGCATCACTTTAGGAAGTGTCAAAATTTGAAGTAGCTAGGTGAAGCAGCTATGGATATTGGACAGCCAAGAGCTGCTACGAAAGCCAGCGAATTCAAAAATACTTTTCCAAATTTTTTTTTTTAATTTTAATATTTGCGTTGTCGTGGATTAGTTCAATACTTCCATTGCACTTTGGAAATTGTATAAAATTTAGGAGTTTTCAACATACAGCTGCAGAAACAATAAAAATTTTCCAAACATATTTAAAACGTATCACTTATTTCCGACTTTTGACGCCATATGAAAAGAGCAAAAAATAGTCGTTGGAAATTTGATGGCACATGAATCAGTGCACTCGGCCTTTAGCGCTTCATGCTCGCCTGCTAAAAACTCAAGATGAGCTGCACTGTGTGAAAGCCGACTTAACTCGAGTTGAGTTGAAGTGTTTAAAAGCCCGTATTTAATTTATACTGTCACTATTTTCAAATTTATTCCTCATCTCCTGTGTCACAAAAGCGGAAAAACTTATTTTCATTTCAATTTCCAATTAAAAATGATGTTTGAACTGCATGTCAGCTGTTTACGCACGGCCATTTTGCCTTAGCTACTTTCTTGCTATCCTCCAGACTGCGAGCAGCAAATAGCTGCTACCTTAGCAGCTATGCCGGAATCTTGGACAGCCCGACTGTCAAATAGCAAGCATGAGAAAGTAGTTATTTCATGACATTGGACAGCCAGAGCTGCTAAAATAGCAGCTAATAGCTGCTCTAGCATGCACATTGAACACACCCCTGCTTGCCAAAATGCTTGAGCAGAAAAACAAATTTGAGGAGGCAAGGGAAATACGGCATCAGGAAAAAATAAACCCTGATGGCAGCGATCCTCAAAAAAATTAATTTTTATATAGTTATAAGATAAGAATAGAGATAAGAGATGTGCTTTTATCGAATAATGTTTTTTTTATTAGTTACATAATTTTCTATTAAACATATGTATGAAAACTTAGAAATTCTATTTCCTTTAAGTATACAACTAAATTATTTGCCGCCTCGGCAGATAATCGAATAGCTTTTGCCGTCTATCGGAAGAAGCATCAGGTGTGTTAGATCTTGTAATAATGTCGTTAGACACCTGCATCACATCTTCTTCAATTTCGTCGTTCAATTCTATACATATGTTGTGAAGAACGCATATGCTTGCAACTAAATTTGTAACTGAACAAATATTTCTTTACTCTGTAAAGTGGAGAAGCTTCCGAAATCTTGCTTTCAGGAGACCGAAAGAATTTTCAACCAACGTTTGGGTTGAAGAATGCAAATAGTTAAATTGATTTTGACTCCATAGTTTTGAAATATTATATTTAAAATCTTATAGTGTGTCTTCTGTTTTCTGTTTTTGTTTTGTGTCCATTCAAATGCTTATTTCAGTGTCAATAAAGCATTTGCAGAATGTGCGATGCTAATAACAAAATACCAATATTGTTTCAAACTGTTCCGATATTTTCAAAACGCGGTTCACAAAGAACCGCAATTAAAAGAATTATTATCTATCAAACACATTATAATTTTTCAATGCACATTTGCATCTATTATCTTATCGGGCTGCATGAATCTGCAACCCAATATCGCATGTACATGCAACTAGTATCGTACCCATGAAAAAACTTCAAATGATTCGTTGAAGTGAGTGCATTCAATATCTTCTTGGGAAAAATAAGCTATTGAATTTTTCATCATTGTGCTTTGTACAATAGCTTTTTCCTTGAGATTTTCTAGGACATTTAAAAGCACAGACGGACCATTCAAACCCCATCATCAAAATCAAAATATCGCTCCATTAACACCCCAAACGCCCACCTTGAAATTGCCCAATTTTGCGCATGACAAGAAGTAGCATGCCAGGCACTAGGCAGTCGGTTCTCGGTACTGATGTAGAGCACATGTAGCTCGCTCCTAACTTCCATATATAATAAAGACTTATACTTTGACTTGTATTGTGTATCATTTATTTACACTCATTACATTGCGCTCCGGCATAAAAGAATAATGCAGTAAAGTTGTGAACGTTTCTCGTATATAAACAACAGTGTACCGTAAAAAAAAATACACTAAAATGTCGACGACATCATTTGAAACTGTTACAACGGGTACGGCGACATATACTATAGCAACGATGAGTGCATCGAGTATGACGGGCTTGAAACCTCCAAATTCATTAACAAATTTGTCGTCAGAAGGATTTACAAAATGGAAGCAGTTGTTTGAAATATATAGAATTGCATCGGGAGAGAGTATAATGTCAGAAGAAGTACAAATTAGTGATGGGCGTTTCTGTTGTTTTCAGAAAACGAAAACGAACTGTTTTTTTCCAAAAACAACTGTTTTTCAAAACTGTTTGAAAACAGATTGATACTGGGTGTTACCATTAGTGATGGGCCTTTCTGTCGCTTTCAGAAAACGAAAACTATTTGAATATTATAATTAATATGACAAAAACTGTTTTTTTCAAACTGTTTTCACACTTGTCTTGTCCGAATTTTATCTTGAGTTTCTGTGTATCGCCCGTCGTTTTAATCGCACACATAGTTTCGGAGGCTATTCGTGTTTTTCCTACGCGCCGTCGTCTCGTGAACTTGTGCGATAGTTGGTGCCGTTCTTCAATTTCTTACAACGAGATTTTCGAGTTTGCTTTTTACCGCTTCTCCTTGAGCTTTGCGTGTCATTAACTTTTCCACGTGAAGTGCGCCTGTGTTATTTTTAGTGATTTTTGACATTTTTGACATTTTTTGTTTTTATATCGTTTCCTGAAAGTGTGTGCGTCTCAACTTTTCTACTTTTTGGACATGTTAACTCTGTTTACACGTGTGACCAAATCATTATGTCTTTCTGCACAGCTGCAAAGTGTGCTGATAATGCAAATAAATCGCCTTATGTGATTTTGTGCGGGTTTTTGCGGGCTATCATTTCATTCGAAATGTGCTGGAATGAATGCCCATGTTGCACACGCTGTCCGACAAACCTTTGGTTTTAATTTATATATACGTTGCTTCCTTGTCTAGTCTTTAATTGGATTTGTATCTGTTGATTTAGACAATAAATAATAATTATAGTAATAATAATGACCTCCCCAGGTGAGATATATTTCAAATTTAAAATTCGCAAAAAGATTATAGGAAACAATAGTGAAAAAACGCAAAACTGGCGGTGGAGCGAACAAACAAGTTTATTTCTCTCCTTTTGAAGAGTTTTTAGTTAATTCACTTAAATTAAATGTTGCGCTTAACCCCACTATATTAGGAACGCCACGCGATATGATCCTCTATCGTCGAATTTAACTTGTTCCACAAGTAATCAAGCAACCTTAGTTGTAAGCGCTTTACCACCAGCTTCTGGTCGTAACTTCTTCAACGGAAAGAACTCCTCGAGAGAGTAGATCTTCCACCGCCGACCAACAGGAAAGTTGACTCCGATTACTTGAAAAGCGAACTGAACTGCTTGAAAACAGTAATAAAAACGTCGCAGAAACTCTGCACTTGGCCAAAAAAATTTATTACTTTAAAAAAAAACAAGTTGAAATTGCGGGAAAAGTCCTTAAAAATAAACCCTGCAGATTTATGAAGAAGATGCAAGAGACAAAAAAAATACATCGTCCGCAAAAATTGATATCGGCCCTCATCTTCGAGGCTTGATGGCGCGCGGCTATTTCAACTATTTATTTCCTATTTATTCATTAATTTTCGCATGCTCCACTTAATCTACTAGTATTTCAGCTACTTATTTCCTATTTATTCATTAATTTTCCATACATTTTACTAATAAAAAGTGCGCCAAGAAGCACACCACTCTATTACACAGGCAGGGTACTACCACCCAAAAACAATCCACGCCAGGCAAGCGGCGTGAGTAACCATCAGCGCAAGGCCAAGCGACCACAGCGTCCGGTAACACGACGATGCCTTTGACGACAGAAGATAAGACTTCACAAATTCTATTGAGTACCATAATGTTAGACATTTCCAAGTCCAGAAATCAACTGAGACCACTCAAGGCAGTGGTGGATAGTAATTCACAACTTATAACGGCGGCCGCAGCAAACGAGCTCGGCTTAAAGAAGGTGCAATCCGAACTCAACATTCGCAGTATTGGAGGCACATCTCTGCAAGTGCACCAACGAGTTAACTTGCTTTTAGGGTCACAAATCAATCGATTTACTGCAAATTTGCAGTACCTCAGATAACTACTCCACAACCATTGCAAGGTTTTAGCAAGAAGACTTGGGAGATTCCACGCAACATTGAGCTAGCATGCACAACGGTCAACGACCCTGGGATTATAGATCTGCTTATCGGAGCGGAATGGTACTACAGTATGTTAGCAATTGGACAAATAAAGCTTGGACCAGAACTGCCGATATTGCGAAATACAGCGTTTGGGTGGATTGTGGCGAGGAAGTTGACTACTCCTTCGCTAAACGATGTCATGATGCAGCCCACTTGTGGAATATACAGCGCAGATACTGAGAGCTTCAACCAATCTTTAGAACGGTTCTGGCAGCTTGAAGAAAATGAGATCACCAGCCGACATGTGACACCACGAGAAACCCAATGTGAATCCCATTTCCATCAAAATACGAAAAGAACCGCGAAAGGGCACTTTGAATTAAGACTACAATTCCTTCACGACAGCAGGCGCTTGGGCGATTCTAAAACTATAGCATTTTTACGGTTCCTTCATCTTGAAAGAAAGTTGCAAAGGAACCCTGGCCTAAAGGCGGGTTACCTCAACTTTATTAAATAATATCAGCCCTTGGAAAATATGAGTAAAATCGAAGATGATCAAATTGAGATGCCCCATTATTACCTTTGGCATCATTGTGTCTTAAGACCTAGCAGTTCGACGACCGAATTACGTGTCGTTTTCGACGCTTCTGCAAAAACTACCAGCAACACAAGTCTTAATGAAATTCTGCACATAAGTCCTACAATTCAGGATGACCTATTTGCAATTCTTGCTCCATCGAATCCTTTTCACAGTCGACATCGAAAAAATGTACCGATGTATTCGTCTATTTGTTTTGAAGTGTGAAACGAAAAACAAAAGATTTTTGGACCCGCCAGATATTGGGTCGACTCACTAGAGAAATTGTTCTTTTCGTGGCCACATTTCGTGGAAAAATTCATGGCCGATTTCCCGTGTACCGAAAACGTCGCATATATACCTTAAAATGGCATAAACTAAGCGAGCGACGCACGAAAGCCCGCAAGAATATTATTATAAAATGATATACACATATATGGGCAGCAAAGGCGGACTTCCAGTAAATGCATAAATTATGTGGACTTGCGGAAGAAAATATCCAACAGTTATTCGGTCCTTAACGATCTCCTAAAGGACATTAACGATTACTGTGTACTAATCCAATAAAGGAGGAGAACGTTGGTGCGAAATCGAAATGTGTTGTTGATCCAGGTAGTCACTCCTTTAAATTAATTGATCAACCCAACAAAAAGAGACGATAAAACAGCAGTAACTTGGAATCCTAAAGCCGTGAGCGCGTTCGAAGGATGTAAGAAAAGGTTAGCCAGCGCAGCATTTTTAACGTACCCACGAGACGGAGCACCGCCGCATTGATTAACGGATTCATCAGACATGCGAGGGCAGTATGATAAGTACCCGTGTTTAGCGACTGATAGCACTGCTGGCGCAAAATATGTATAACATCATTGAACGCAATCTTTAAAACAATGACTGTTAAAATTTCAGACAGATTCGTCGAGTAGTTTTGTTTTGATAGCTGTTGAAAGTCGTCAAGTTTGTGCTTGTTTGCAACCATGGAGAAAGAGCAATATCGATCAGTCATCGATATTTTTTTTTTTTTTTGGATGCGAAAACGTGTGAGGAAATCAAAGTGAAGTTGCATGCTGTTCATAATGCACCTTCGATGACTACAATCAGATATTGGTTTAATGAATTCAAGCGTGGCTGAACATCCGTTTCTGATGAAGAGCGCCCAGGCCGTCCGCTTGAGGTGACTACGCATGGTTAACAAAATCCATGATATCATGTTAGCAAATCGTCGGGTGAAGATCAGAGAGATTGCTGACATTGTAAACATCTCAGTTGAACGCATACAAAATAGCCTACACGAAAAGTTGGACATAAGAAAGCTATCGTCGAGATGGGTGACGCGTTTGCTCACAATGGAGCAAAAATGGAATCGCATGATAACTTCGGAGCACTGTTTGGACATGTTTAAGCGCAATCCGAAAGAGTTTTTACGGCGTTTCGTCACTGTTGACGAAACATGGATCCATCACTACACGCCAGAAATGAAAGAACAGTCAAAATAGTGGACTTCACCCGGCGAACGTGCTCCAAAGAAGGCCAAAACGATTCCATCGGCCGGAAAAGTCATGGCCACGGTTTTTTAGGGATACGCGAGGCATCATCTTCATTGACTATTTGGACAAGGGAAGAACAATCACGGGCCAGTACTATGCAGATTTATCGGACCGATTTCATACTGAATTGAAGAAAAAACGACCCTATTTGGCCAAGAAAAACTTGGTCTATCACCATGACAACGCCCCAGCTCACTCATCCTCAATCGCCATAAGCAAAATTGGTAAAATTACGCTACGAACTGCTGCCGCATCCACCTTATTCTCCAGATTTGGCCCCAAGCAATTGTAGCATCCAGAAATTTCATCTGAATTTTCTGGACGTATTATTTCGACGCGCACTGTAACGCGCTTCTAAAGAACACATTTTTCGATCGGACTAACTGTAACTTGTTGTCCGATCATGAACAATAACAAGTTGCAGTTAGTCCGGTCCATGCACATGGCCTGACTTGGGATTCGACTCGAAAACAAAGTACCGTAAGTGAGACTTGCTTTCGATTCGAATTTCAAGCCTGTCCTCGTGGCAGTCGTTCTAAAGTCGTGGCCGGAGTTGGTCGATAACAGGTCTAGGTGGAGATCGAATTTTTCAATAGAAACGGTTTAATTTTTTTTGCATCTGAACTTGAAAATGCGAGATTCGCGAAGAATATTTTTCTATGTGTTGGTTTCAAGTGAAATTTTGAAGTTTATTCGAAGTATGGAAATTGCCTATTTGGTAAAAAAAACAATCTAAGTGCTTTACAAAGTAGAGAATATAATACTTATATCAATTAATACCATAAATGTAAACATTGGCCAATGGAGTAAATCGAATAGTTTTTTATTGTATGTAAAATTTTCGCATATAAATATTGTGCCACAACTGTTAACTAATAAGTTCGAAGACCGTAATTTTGATTTACATCTTTCGCATAAGTTTTCTAGAAAAAGTGGAATAAATTCCGTTCTATAATAATTTTTCATAGTCAAACAAACTAGCGCACGTGCATTTTCGTTCGATCTGCGCATGATGTAGATCCGCACATAGAACCGAAACCGCTATATTTATTGGCATACGCATTTTGTCGAACTGTCAAAACGAAAACAATTGCGTTTATTCCCAACAGTGAAAATGGCTAAAATTTCTACCACTTCGATTACCAAGCTTGGACTCGAATTTATTTTATATTCTTCGTACGGGCAAATAAAACAACTCGCTTGAAATACTAACCGTTTTCGGATATGAATTTCCGTTGATATTTTCTACAAATTTTTCGTTTCGCCAGATTTTTTTATTGTAACGTAGATATGATAAATAATAAAATATTCATAGAAGTGAAAGTTTTGAGCTAAACATTATCTAAATCCTGAATTGTATGTAAAATACTCTCGCAATAGTAATACTAAACAGGAAACACTGGATTATTATTCGATAATAAAAGAAAAATGAATTTGTAAATTTAACCCTCCGGCCTTCTTTTTAGGCGAAAGTCCAGGAAGACTTTCCTTTTCAGGGTCCGCGTAAGGCCTGGCTGGCCAATGAATCATTAGTGTTTTGCGGATTTTCAGCATCTTTTAAGGGAGGGACATCGGACATTCTCCTCTTTTTGTATTTTTGCGGTTTTGATATTCCTGCCAATGTCAGTGGGTGGAGGAGCCCACACCATCGGGGGTCAGGGCTCCGCCACCATCGGAGGCCCGGGGCTGTCTGCCTCGCCCGGGTTCCTGCGAAAAGAGAGGCAGTGTTTTTCCCTTTTTCGCTTAAAATTTTCAATTTTCTGGCTCCGTGCGTCGACACGAGCACTGAGTCTGCTTAATCAGCCCATGTTGCAGAGCCACGGGATGTTTCCTTTACGGAATTAAGCCCCCTTTTTCCCTCGGGTATATCATTATACCAGTTTGCGGCTACACTTTAATGACGGATGAATTACACGTAGCATCCCGTTTTTTTTAGAGCCAACCGACTCCATTTTTTCTATGGACCCACCCCAGCCGCAGCGAGCTGGCAAAGCGGCACCTCAGCATCCGTCGGGGTCGGTTAGAGGGTACTCCGCTAATGTGGACGAGGGGCCTTCACGGCCATTTCTAAAAAATGGCTTGACGGAAAGCGATTCACGTCAAATGAGGAAGTCATCGCTGCAATAGGGGGAGTTCGACCCATCATATTTTTTGGATAGTTTGAAAAAGTTAGAATATCGCTGGACTAAATGTATCGAGCTGGAAGGAGACTATATTGAGAAATAAATAAACAAAAAAGTAAAAAAAATGCGTTGTCTTGCCTAACGCAGGTACTTATCATACTGCCCTCGTAGGAATCGGTGCAGTGATTGGACAAAAATCGGCGGGTATTGGCAAGCGCTGGGATGGAAATTACAGGCAGCGGAGCGGCGGTATAAGTTAACACCTGATCCACGAAACGAACGCAATTTACACGCGAGTTACTCATACCAATAAACATAAACATGTAACAATCGATCCAATCGCTCATAGTTCGCATTCATATAATCATTTGAGATTCTTCTAGTATCCTGACTCATCAAATGAATGTAATTGAATATCATCAAACCATGTTTAATCAAATTCAGAATTGTTTACTTGAAAACGGAAACTATGTTTATGTGAATCAACATAACTTAGAAATATGTGTCAATAAAGCCCAAAATATCTAATCGATAGAATGATGAGTCAAACAGAAGATCAAAGCAGATCTCACATGGATCATATTACAGAAATTGCATTCTGCAATTTCTGCAATATCAGCATCCTTATCGTTCCCTTTGAATTACATCAGAATTTGGTGTATCATCATATATCTGTTTATCAGGTGCCGCATTTCTATTTTCAAGTCGTAGATCCAGTGCATCTGGTTGAAGAGCGGGATCAGATGCCAAAGAGACATTTATTTTCAATTTTTTTTTTCAATAGCGCTTGGCCGCCAACGGAATTTGAAATACCGGAGAAGCGGTACGTAGATTGCGAAGCGAGGCCCTGTGGAAATTGGCCGGGGTTGAGTCTTTCTATTTCGTTGGCGACGACGGTAAGGAAAAGATCACAGCAATATACGAGCAGCAATTAATTGGAGATTTTTGTTACATATTGCGAACGGCCACGACACGGCGCCGGTGATAGGAATCTAAAATATTCGAGACTGGATTGAGCGGGAAGGCGACCTGTGGCAGAAAGGAAAATAAAACCTGAAAAATCCACGTACGTCGAAATTGGGCAAGCTTCTCCTGAACCCGCGTGTGTTACATCGAGTACGAGCGGTTGCCGGTGATCGAGAACGACCACGACGAACAGCGCGCGCAAGGGCGAGACAGACATCCAGGCGGCCACACGGGGAGTCCCCATTTTTGGTGAAGCACGACGACGAGGCAGATTCGACGTAATAGTACGAGCCAGGTATTTAGTTATTAGTCCAGGTATTTAGTTATTATACTGTAGTTGTAAGGTCGGTAGTCTCTCGATAATTTGTGAAAACTTAAGATTAGCGAATCGCGGCGCCGGAGATAGGGATTTTTAGTTGTTAATGTGTAAGATTGAGTTAATACAAGTGTAAAACCGTGTAACACTGGTGTGATTTTTCTTCATTCGCGAGTTGAAGTGGTAGTCGTCGCGGCCTTCTCGCTTCGAAGCGACGACACTGAGGCAGATTCCGATAACGAAGCGAGTGGCGCCCACTCACGACCCGTCTCGTGAGCTAAAGCCGCCGGAATCTGCCGCCCTTGCATCCCAAGTCCAAATTCAAGAATTGTGTAAAGTTCAGAAGTTAAGAAGTTGCAGTTCAGAGAAAATATAATATAATAAATTATAAATTAAAAAAAGTTAATTTTTTTTAATAATACATTATCCTCATATTATAACTCGCGCGTCAGCAGAATTACATTCCCAGCAAAATTGCAATGGTCACCTCAGCGACATCCATACCTGGGAAACATGTCAGACATGGGTTCAGCAGTTTTATAGCATAAATAGATAGTAAGTCGATTATTGTATTCTCTTTGTATTATCTAATCTGAACAATAAAGTCGCAAGACGATTCGTCTTGCAGTGTGGTATTTTTTTAACATAAAAGTGTTGAATTAAATTAACTTATAGCACATATGACACGGAGCTCTTGGCCATATTCAATGAAATCAAATATTATCGATATTTGCTGGAGGAATAAAATTTTCATGTACTTACGGACCACAAACCACTGACTTATAGTTTTCACCAAAGATCGGTCAAGGCATCATCCAAGCAAACGCGGCAGCGAGAATTCATTGGGCAGTTCACAACTGACATTCATCATATTTCTTTAAACAACAACGAGGTAGCTGATATGTCTAGTACAGAGGTGCGTGGGTAAAATGTTGATTTTATAGAATTGTTTAAAAGTGAGCCTCGTTTGTGGAAAATTAAAAGTGATTCATATAAAAATAGAACAATTAAGTTAAAAGCATGGGACAAATTAGTTCTTCAGTTTAAAGAAATTGACAAAAATGCAAATGTGAACATTGTAAAAAAAAACGCCACGCGCTCATGTTACAGACGTGAAAATTCAAAAGTTCTTAGAAATAACAAATCCGGTGCAGGTACTGAGGATATTTATGTGCCTTCACTTTGGTACTTTGATTAGCTGTTTTTTCTAAAAGGACCAGGAGTCTTAGGTTTGGGGAATATCAACGTTTGATATTTATGAATTAGGTAGATTTAGGAGCTCAAGTGAAGCGTTCACACTAGCCGAAGTGATTTAGAGTTAATTTGTGCGCGGGAACAAACATTTGAAATATGGCTGATGAGCTGAGTTTTGTAGTAACAGTGTTTAATTCTGTAAACATATTGAACAATTTAATATTGACGTTAAATGATGAGTTTAATCGTGAAGTGCGTTTATTGAAAAGATAGCGTCGGTCATGTTTGATCCAAATCAAAAACATGAGGCGACGGCAATTAACGTTGTTTGGAATGTTGAACAGAGTGAGTTTTCATTTTGCTAATTAAATATGTAGATTAATTTCAAAATAAAATGTTTCTAGGAGCGGACACAATGTTTTTGGGAAATTGACTGCCAAAGGTGTAGCGAGGAAGTTTTTAAAGAAAACTATCGCATGAGCCGCGATATTTTTGAAGCATTGTGTCACTAATTGAAAGTCTTAAAAAAGGACGATACGCATCTAACAAAAGCTATTCCCTTAGAAAAGAGGGTGGCAGTGGCGTTATATACGTTAGGCTCATCGTCGGAATATCGCACAATAGCAAATTTATTCGGTGTTGGCAAGTCGACGGTTTGCATACTAATGCTGGAATTCTGCACAGAAGTATGGAATGTGGTGCATGCAAGCACATTGAACCATTTTCCCTTGACTTCAGAGAAGATTATGGAATGTGTTCAAGGAAACGAGGTTTTAGGGTTCTCACAGTGTTCAGTGGTAATGTGACATCAAATATATCTTACCATTTTTAATATACTTTCTCCTTCAGATGGAACGCACATTGAAGTGCACCCACATAAGGAAGATGCTGTTGATTACTATAACTATAAAGGTTGGCACTCAACAATGTTGCTTGCTCTAGTGGATTTCAGGTAAATTTATAAAATGCTAATGACATATTATATTTAACATTTCGATGTTTGCAGGTAGAGATTTGTGTACATAAACGTGGGTAGTCCTGGTCGCTGCAACAATTCACAAATATATGAAAAATCTGCTTTGAAACGAGCAATTGATCAATGCGAACTTCTGAGCAGCATGTCGAAAGCGTTGTCTGGAGTGGATGTCCCAGTTGTTATACTGGGAGACTTAGCTTTCAGACTGTCAAAGAGCCTCATGAAGCCATATCCATTCAATGCAGAAGGAAGTTTTGAGGAGAAAATGATCAACTATAACTTGTCAAAGTGTAGAAGGGTTGTCGAGAACGCATTTGGACACCTGAAAGCCAGATTTCGCAGATTTCGAAAGGGCATCGACAACAACATTGTCCGTTGATAATAAAAGCCTGTTGTGCCTTGCACTACTTTTGAAATAATAACGGCGATGTAGTTAACGCTTCGTGGTTGGGAGAATAGACCACTAGGGAGCAACCAGAAAATGCTATTTCATACAATGCCAATGCGGCAGGAGCAGAAATAAGAAAGGCCATTTCGAATTTTATTGATTATTTTTCTTTGAATATTAATGTCAAGAAACACATATACTTTTATAGAACTAGCACATGTGGCGATTTTCTGTATTGTATTTATGAGGTACTAGCAACATTAAAAATAAATAATTCAGTCAATAGATATATATAAATATATACTTAAATATTACAAAGGTATGTGCTGATATTCAGTCTTCAAGTTATCAAGTTATAGCAACCTTAAAAATAACAAATTCAGTTAAAAGTAAAGTAAAAAAAAAATCACATTTTATCAAAAGTTGTAAGGCACCCAAAAACTGCAAGAAAACAGTTCTTAATAGCTAACATTTTAGAAGCGGCGAATAATGTTTAAGAGAGCATCTAATTTCTCCCGGAGAAGCTATAACTCCGGATTCAAGCAGCTTCGTGCCGATGTCGTTCATTATGTGGCCATTTTTTTAGGCTCCTCGCAGCTCTCGAATTCGGAGCTTCCACGCTTCAATTACTAATGCATCGTCCTTTTCACTCCAGTACTTCCGGCGCTTGGAATTTTTCTTAATGTTCTCTATTTTCACTCATCTATATTGAACACTGGTAAAGTAATTTAAACACAGGTAAACTTGACTACGTCTGGCTGGTATTTTTGTGATTTTGTGGTTGTGTTTATTTTTTTTAGGCATATGCTGTTTTTTTATTTGTTTATTATCATCGTGTTGTCTTCTCGTTTTTGACCATTGAGAAATTGAAGAATAACAGACAAAAATATACAAAATATACATGAGACGCCAACACACGGAAGATAAACAAACAAAAAACACCCACAAAAACAAACAAGCAACCACAAAAACAATAATAACATCGATACATCAATTTTCTAACAGTTACTGGAGGCCCGTAGTCAAATTTTACCGAAAACAATAGTTAAACCCTAAGAACTACAAAAATAATTTCTAGCAAAGTACCGCACAAATGACAAATCGAATTGTCATTTGACATCATTTTCAACCATTTTCACGAAAAAAACATTGTACACATAAATTCGAATGACATTTCTCTCTCGAAAAGGTTATGTGACGTTTAAGTGTCAGTGGTAATACGAAAGAGAATTGATTAGGAATTTGCCGTATATGTTAAATTGGTTTTTAGTATTAAATTAGGCCAATTAACATTAAATTAGGCCAATTAACATTAATGCGGCAATTTCCTGGTCATCGAAAACAAATACGAAGTGAAGTGTGGTGAAAAGAAAAATGTTCTAGCCTTGTTAAGAAATTGATTGGGAATTTGACACATATGTTTAACTGGTTAAAAATATTTCATTGGGCCAGTTAACATTAATGCGGCTATTTCCTGGTCTTCGACAACAAAATCTAAATGAAGTGAAATGAAAAATGCTCAAATTTAATGGATAGGTTAGTCCAGTGACCTAAGTTCCCTGCGTTTACTCAATGCCTTCTCAACGACATTGGTTTACTGCAGATATGGTTTCCAGGGCACTGCAAGCATTTGCTTCTATATAATTCAATTCGATATGAAATCTTCATCAAAAAGTTAGTTTCTTTAGTCTTAAATTCGACTTTTTTTTTTGCGATAATGAGACTGTGTGGCAGGTTAGTCGTCAGCGACCAGTTGGAACGAATAAGTTCAATTTAAAATCAAGTTACAATAAAAAAATTATTCCAGTTGAATTGCTATCGGAGGTCAGAATTATTATCGGATTTTATCATTGTGCATTATTATCGGAATTTATCATTGTATTTTTGGCGTATTATAATAATACCATAACTTTTAAGCTCTTGTTTAATTATCGTTTTTAATTGTTTTTCTTTTATTTCATTGTTATTTTACTTATTGTCTATTTTAAACTTATTTGTTTACTCTAAACTTATTTGTTTTAGTACTCAGGTGCGCATGCCATCCTAATAAAAACTACTGTGAATCGAAGAAAACGCTTGTGTTTTTTGTGAAGGAAAAGGAAAACGATGAAGTTCGGTCCTCAAACATCCTCTTTGCGGCCGAACAAAATAGTTCGGTCCAGAACAATCATAATTAGAGTCATTGCACGTACCTGAAATTGTTCAAGCCAAAAATGTTCAAAATGAATAAAGGAGTTGCTAATGACTTTTTTCCTACAATTGCACTTTCTACATACTATAACAACAGCCCAGCAGCTCTTCCCCACACACCCATATTCACCAGACGGCATGTTCTCCAAGGAACATTTTTTAATAAATAGAACAGCAGCGATCGTAGAACGGCAGACAAGTTTGGTTGTGATAATCCACAGGGAGCACTCTAGGGTCCCCTAAATAAATCCTAAAATTAAACTTGATCTTTTTTTTACTTTTGTAGTATTAACGCTAAATGCATAATAAATCTTGAACGCAGTCAATAATCTTTGTTAGCAATATTTCCCTTCATAAGTATTTTTGTCTTTTTGTACTAAACGCAGAAAATTGGGAAGTTAATCGAGAACATGGCGATTAATCTCAAAAAGGACTTGTCATCGAGAAAAACGAGCGAATATTGCCAAAAACGCGTCGTGTGACAGAACGCCTTGTGGGTGGAGTTCTCAATTAATCACGATAGATTGCTAGAATTGGTAACAGCTCGTGATGAAGAGCCATACTTCGTCAATAATTACCACAGAGAGGTTGAAAATATTCAACAGTACCTTAAATCGTGGTTGGCAGAAATCAGTGGGCCTAGCTAATGCCAATCTGAAACAGGCTCCACATCAAGTCGACCCATCAATGAGGCACCAGCATTGTCGGATAGCTTGAGCAAGCTATTTAGAAAGCAGAAAACATTGCGTCAAGCAATAAATTACTTCGTGGAGAGCGTCATTCAGTTCATCTGCCGTCAGATGTTCATGATGATTGCTGATTTTTTGTGTTCTTTTTGCAAATCGAAGTAATAATCCCATTATTTTCGGAAGATTTTTAAATGAATTCCCATGATTGATGCTCTTTACTATGTGAATCAACTCATCTGATACAGTTACTGCTGTTCGTGACATTGGTGTCTTCGAAATATCAACTTAACTTCCAACAAGTGAAATCGATTGGTGGGAAAAAATTATTCTACAAATCAGGAAAGGATACGATAAACATACTGGAAACTAGAAACTGCCATGGCATAATATTTTGCAAAGATTGCAAAAAAATATTCAATACTTACACCACAGATAAACACACATTGAATAATTCAATCAATAAAAAAGGATCAAAACTTAGAGCCCACCAAAAACTAGGTCACAGACTAGTCTTAACCAAAATTCGAATTATAAGAAATAGAGTAGGCAACACACACAAAAACATGAATGAAATAATAGGAATAAATCTTAAGTGTTTACATCCAAACAACACAATAATTAACCACGAAGGACCAATAATAAACAATACGAAAAATATGATTATTAATACTATACTAAGAAAAGTAGAAAACCTTAACCAGTTCACACATTCCAAACATTAAAAAAATCACATATTAAATTTCCGAGATAATATCCTCTATTCTCTTCAATCATTAAATGCCCTGTTCAAAAGCTCAATAATTCTCTTCAATCATCAAATGCCCTGTTCAATAGCTCAATAATTCTGTATCAAAGAAAATCTAGGCATCTTTCCTTCATTCTACTTCAAAACTAGACATCTACTCCGCCCACACTATTACAATCCAAAACAAACCCCTTTCATAAATGATCCTCACAATATGATACATAATCCCTATTCTGAATACAAAAATACGGTAAAACACATAAATACCTACCGTCCAAACTCATCAATGGAAAAAGAAAACACACATACCAACATACCGAACTGTGTGAAACAAAGAAGGACATCAAACCTAGCATTCATTTACAGTCAATAACAGATAGGGTAATTTAGGAAAAACCCCGCAATAAATGCATGAAACAACCAAAGAAGGACCCGAACACAAGATGCCGATTTATGCTACATTTCGGAACAGCGGAATCGGTATCAAAAGCATTTTTTAATCACTGGGTGTCACGTTATGGCGCTCCGCGGACCATCACGACCGATCAAGGAGCTCAATTTGAGTCTGCAATGTTCCGCTCATTGACAGCCCTCATTGGCTGTGGTAGAAACCTGTAGCATCCGCCTACCAGAATCCTTTCGGCGACAAGTGATCGGCCTGTGCATGATCATGTGTAAAGGTACCCTTAGGCACCTATGCAAATTCAATGTGCATACCTGCCCCGTTTCGCATATGCATTTCCAAATGCATATGTACCCATATCCTAATATGCAAATTTCATATGCATATATTCTTTAATTCGCATATGCATCTCAAAATGCATATGTACCCATATCATAATATGCAATTTCAACATGCATAAATACCCTAATTCACATATGCATCTCAACATGCATATGTCTCTTTAACCGCCCATATTCCATTTTCCCCATAATTATTATCAAAACGGCATCGGCTCGGAAATTCTACCAAATCCAATAACAACAAGACTTTGGTATTTCCGGAGTTCATTCCCAGCTAATATTAATTACTGGCAATGAGCTCGGAACCCTGAAATTGTTGTTGTTGAATTTGGGTGAAAATTCGAACCACCGCGACTCAAAATCTCACAACGACGTTTTCTGTGGCGGCATGAAAAATAACCCACTAACAACAACATAGATTCAATGCTCGGACCCCATCTACGGAATGTCGCTAATACTGAACGTGGGAAAACGTTCAGGCGACCAAATACACACAATAAGTTTCCGAGAAAATTCTTGGAACCTGGACGATATGAAATCGCCAGAAAATTGTGTGCTGAGATGGGCAGTTGCGTTTGGGTGGTAGCGTGAAGAGGTTTTGAATCGAAGCGATCATAGAGTTGAAGATCATTTTTCGCATCGGATTTTGGACTGTTGATTGTTCGATACTGTGGGGTTCATTCGGGATGAAATGATCTGCGTCGTGATCAAGTGAAAAACGTGGGGTTTGTCTAGCTGACGGTCGGAAAACTTGGGGTTTCTGCTACATTTTTACGGATTAGTTGATTAAATTTTTTCGCAGTGTTTAGTGAAAGTGAATACTGATTGTTGAGCGAGAAGTGTTCTTGTTATTTCTATACGAGAGAATCCTGATTTTTCACGAAGCTTTGACGTTCATGTTATTCCGTAATAGGGTAGGATTTTTCCGAGTTTCCGGATAATTTCGGATAATTCGGAAAAACGGAGAAATCTAATTTGATGACAAACATTGACCAACAAGTGACGCGATTACAAGCAGTTGGACTAATTGTTGACGCAACTAACGCATATGCACTCTGCACGAGCCATATATTTTCTTCAGTGCATTCTGCGTTTCTTCTAAATGTTGTAGAGTTGTCTGCAAAGCTGAGTAAGTCTTGGACTAATTTCATTTGATTTTTTTTCTATGATAATCTAGTGCTTCGCTTCAAAGAGGTGAACACTCTGAAGCTCCATACTACAAGCATGGAGCACAAATTGATACAGTTTGATGAGTCGGATGGGAGATGCGTAACTCTGATGTTGGGGACTTTCGGATTGCTCAACGGAGTGAAAGCTAATTGATTCTAATCTAAGCTAATTCAACACTACTGGATGCATTATACATATACTATTGGTCAACGATAATAAACTCGTGACTAATTGGGAGGTTTTTTTTTGGGTCGATTAGACCCACCCGCACTGTTACAGCGAAGATTACTTTTACGCTTACTAATGAAGATGACGTTCGGAAAGATTTTCGAATGAACATTCACCAGGCGCAACCGAGTATAATTTGCGCTGCAGTTTACTTTAGAAATATTTGAATATTAAATAATGTTCTGTGTGTTATGGAAAATTTGTTAAAAAACGTCTGATCAAAAATATTCGCCTTGGCTCGGAATAAATGCGTGGATATTGGCACATTCGAGTCTGATCATTAATTTGTAAACTCACATTTAAGGTCGTGTCACGACCCATACAGGCAAACTTGCATTGTTGCATGTATTTTTTTAAAGAGGTTAATAATGTATAGAATCTCTGTACTGCATGACCAGTATTTTTTTGTGTACAGAAAAAAAATATATTAAACTATTGAATATGTTCGCATCGCAACAGCTGTTGGTGTCAAAATGAAGCAACAATTTTTTTTTGTAAATATAGCGAAGTGTGTCGTTGTTTCAGCCATACTATGGCCTTCAGATTTGATTATATACGAGGGGGCTGGAAAATTCATAGATAAAATTGGCGAATGAATTGTATTGTGGTTAACGTTTAACAAAACTCGCCAAGAAAAACAAAATCCAATATATGGAAGGAAGAAATAAAAAGAATTTTATTTTATGCTAAGCGTGAGCAATGGTTTTAAATACACCAATAATTAACAAAAATATAAATGGTGTACAATATATACGTATAGTATAAATATTTTTCCTATGTACAAGGCCTTTAATTTAATTTCTTTTTCAAAAACAAACCTGTAAAACATAATGATGAACCCGTTTAAGTTGTAATAAAAATGTTGCGTTAAAAGTGAACCCTTTTGGCTTGTTATTGCGTCTCGACCCATGAGGGATTTTCAGCGTTAGGTGCGCACTGGCCTGGTTGGCTTAAATTGTATGGAGTGGTATTTCGACGAATTTTGATGTCGAATTCAGTGGGTGGCGTTACCCCACCTATCAGGGGTCTGAGGTTGTGTGCCTTGCCACGGGTCCGCACAAAAATTAAGGCAATTTATTCTTCCATCTTAAAGTAACGTTTTTCAGGTTCCCTTACGTGTGTTGACACGTCTCGGCTGAGTCTGGTAACAGCTCATGCCTGAGAGTTTTGCATGGCGGTTCTTTACGAATTTAGGCCTTAAATCCCTTTTGTGAAATTGCACTTTGCGGTTACTACTTTGTATGACGGATGAGATACAAGTAGCAGTCTTTTCTTTCTCGGAGCATATCCACCCCATTTCTGTAATGACCCACCCCAGTCGCGTAGAGCTAGCAAAGCGGCACACCAGCATCCGTCGGGGTCGGATAAAAGGGTGCTCCGCTATAAGCGGACTAGGGGCCTTTACGGCCAATTCTAGGGCACCCTGCTCCAGGGGCAATTAGTTATTTTTTTTTTTGCCTCCTTGATGGTTCGTCATCAACCTCTTCGCTATTCCTTGTCGGTCTCTCATTCATGCTTCGGTACGAATGAGGGGAGCTGACTGGGAATGGTGAAAAGGTAATTTCTAACGGTTTTCAAAAAACATCAATTTTGCTACAAACCGAACTTCGGCGTACCATCCAGCCTCAAACGGCCTAATAGAACGCTGGCACAGGTCTTTAAAGGCGGCAATAATGTGCAACAATAAAAACCCTGCATGGGTTGATATTCTGCCTACGGTCCTGCTGGGGCTGCGCGTGAGCTATAAGGAAGACATCGGCGGATCGAGCGCGGAAATGCTTTATGGCACGACGCTAAACCTCCTTGGCGAGTATTTAGTTCCAGCATCGAATGCAACTATCGGACCACACTGTTTCCTTGACAATTTAAGAGAAACCATGCAAGCTTTACGACCCGTCCAAACAACGCATCACACCGACCGAAAAATCTTCAAAAACAAGCATCTCGACACATGTACGCACGTGTTTTTAAGAGTGGACTCACTCCGAAAATCCTTGACTAGACCGTACACTGGTCCACACAAAATCCTGAAACGAATTTCGAACACTCTGTATACCATAGACGTCAATGGAAAACCAATCAATGTGTCCACAGAGCGATTGAAACCAGCCTTTCTCGAAACGAATTCTACGCTTGCGACCGATGAAGGGCCAAAACGACCAGCATACATCACCAAGACTTATCAACCAGCATCTGCCAGACGTCGATTTGCCGCGAGTTTCCCTCACTTGGAGGGGAGTGCTGTGGGGAGCTCTCAAGTTCACCACAAAAGATGCGGTGCGACCGATGAAATCTAGTTATCACCTTTTGTAGGTCGTGACACTAGTCAGTCATTTGTTGGATAATAAAAATAGTTCATGTTTCAAAGCTGCCGTTTGAGATATCTATTTTCAGGCAAAAACATAAAATTAATATTAGGTGAGAAATTCCTTACATATACACCAAATTTAGAGCATTGTCGAATAGTAGCTTGAAAATACAGCCGGCCATCATATAGATTCCACGCTAACTTGAAATAATAGTGACCAGCGAAAATCGGTGAATTTGGAGAAAAAAACGTGAGATCTAATAGCGCGCATCACATATAGAGGATTTGTTATAAAGTGGAAAAAGAACAGTGAAAAAAACAACAACCGTTGCAAAAAAACATAAAGAATAAGTGAAGTGACAAAATATAATAGCAATAACAAGAGAAAAAATGGTGATGTTATATTGAGAAGATGGTGATGTGAATGATTGGAAAGCATTTTCAAAAAACGTGAATAAGACAGTTTCAAAAAAACGTGAATAAGACAGGATAAAAACTACAGATCGATAAAAACAACATATCAATTTAGTGGATAGCAGAATAATACAGAAGGTATCCAGATCGAAGTAACCACAGTATAGTGCAATCTAAGTAGTGGCAGTATAGTGCAATCGAAGTAGTAGCAGATATACTCAACATAGTAGCAGTATAGACAAATAGTAAGTTTTTAAATCAATATCATCAATATCATTTATCATCCTTATAACCAAATATCCTAAATTACAAATATTATTCATCTTCCTTAAAACAACGTTCTTAAATGTTACTCTTTATCCTGATAAAAAAAATTATTTTTGAAAACTATATCATTAGCTGATGTTTTCTGACACAGATAACTTCAGTAATCAAAAGTATAATGGCATAAACATTTCAAATATTCAAGTGCTTTAAATGGCAATATATTAATATTGTGCAAGAGTGTATTTACACACACAATACAATCATATAACAGATTATATGATTGTATTGTGTGCGTTGTCACAAGCACTGGGTCTGCTTAGTCAGCCCATGTTGCAGAGCCATGAGTGGTTTCCCTGACGGAACTATGCCCCCTTTGTCCCTTGGTATTCTTACATACCAGTTTGCGGCTACGTAATCATGACGGATGAATGACACGTAGCATCCCGTTTTCTTGGAGAGCAAACCAACTCCATTATTTCATGGACCCACCCCAGCCGCAGCGAGCTAGCAAAGCGGCACCCCAGCATCCGTCGGGGTTGGTTGAAGGGTGCTCCGCTAATGCGGACGAGGGGCCTTCACGGCCATTTCTAGGGCACCCTGCTCTCGGGGCAATTCTTTTTTTTTACTTTGCCTCTCGAATGGCATTAGCCATTCACTCATGTGTCAAACCTTAGCCATCTTGGTTCCGGACTTCGGTCTGGTTCTGAGTTGTGCTAAGGCCAGCACTCTCCCAAACATACATAAATCGCTACAACTCGTGCTCGTTTGCCAAGATGTAACATCTTCGACAAACCCAAGAGTAATAGCCAGGGTGCAAAACCTTGACTACTATCAACTAGGTCAGATAAAACAATCTTATCTCTAGCAGACTCTTTCTAATTTAAGTTTCGTGATGGCCTAGCTGACCTATTCATAAGAGAAACTAATTTTGCTCTCTTCTGGGCTTTAGTCCGGTTGAGATGGTTTGCCAAGCCTTCTTTCACTTTAAAACCGCTACAAGATTTCATCAAATTGTTCTGAAAAAAGAGTGTGCAGTGGCAAATTCTGTCCAAACAGAATGTATTTTTCCGAGAGCAGATCAAATTTTCGTTGAAAAAAAGAAATAACTTCACCGGATAGAAGGTAATTATTTTTTTTTAATTTTAACATGTAAGAATATCTACCAATTCGTAACACCAACATCTTGAGGAACTCAATCGGAATTGTTTTGCTTCATAATTATTCATTTTTGTCATTGCTTTTCTTGTAGAATTATGTTGAAATTATATTTCTTATTAGTTTAATTGACTTGTTTTATGTGAATACTTGAAAATACGATAAATTTCATTCTAATCAAAATGCACATTAGGTAAATTCAAACTACAACAATATCTAATATATTAGATACGACTGTGTTTGCGACTGACTTTCATTCATAATGCCATGTTTCATAAAATGTGTACCACACATCAGATTTGTACTTACACGCTGTAACACTTCTCAGTAAATATCACTCCTAACCTGGCATCTCATTTAAAGTAGGACATTGTACCTCCTCAAGTTTGAACAATATCAGTTTCCTATCCAACACTACTGTTGCAACAATCCAAAGAATAAAGAACTAATTCAATAATAAAATTGATCAATTCACGTGCTACGCTTACGGGAGCATGCTTACGTGATATCTTTGCAATTCTAATAGCCATCGATATCCTTTTTCTACGCTATTAGTCTTAAAAAATTTTCCTCACATCTTGAGTATAAAAATCAGTACGCTTATGAAAAATCAACGTTCTATCAAAATTTATCCTGCACGTAAACTTTCGTGTAGCTGCACTAAATGCTTAGCTTACACACCGCCTAAACGCAGCAGGACTTGTAAATTAACTTCGTATTTATATTTAACAAAATTTTAAATTAAACTGATACAATCACTCAATTTGCAGATTTAAATAATTAATGAATTTCGTACTAGTTGTAAAATCAGGCTATTATATACTCACTGCGTACACCAATCAAAATAAACTTGACTATATAAAAAAGTGTCGTAAAATACAGATGAAGATCCTTGTTAAGTTTGCGAAGAATGCACTCGTATATGAATGTTTTGTATCCGTGCTCGGTGGTATGAATAAACTATTAATATCCGCAAAATTTTGCTGTTGCAAAGCGAACGGGGTAGCTGAAAAGATATTTCTTTTCAAAATGCGGTAATCATTAGGGCATCGTAGTTATAATAAGCAAAAGCCTCAATCTGTTATGGACAAAAAGTGTCTTAAAAAATCTGATCTATCTTAGTTCATGACAAAATCAACATTCTTTAGGCATATGATCATATTTATTTTCATGAGTTGAAACTTCAAAAAATAATCATAAACGATACAGTTATACACACCTCATACAGGCACGAGGTTATTAGTTTTTTATTTCACGAATCAGCTTCCTCACGGTCTTTTGTACTTTTCTTTTCCCGGCTGTCTTCGACCCTTTTATTTATTTCACTCAAAGGTACATCGGAAGCCATCTGAAACCAGACATAACATAGAAATGATATCTATAAGTATAATTCATTCAACTTACAGCTTCCGCAACACTTAAGACATCCCACATCTGATGAAAAGCATCTGCTTTCGTAGGAATTTTATCATAATTCCAATAGTTCATATCTTTGAACGAACCGGCAAACTTAAACACACGATTCGAGTTCTCATCTAATGGCGAATCTGTCTCTTGAAATATTATTCCTTTGTATGATTTGGGTATTTCAAATTTACATCCTTGAAGTGGATGGCCACGAAATGAATTGTTTAGCACGCCATTATCTTTCGTCGTATACTTATCGAAATATATTGAAACATCTGCCGGGCCATCGCCTTTAATCGTCGCAGGAATGTAGTGCACTGTTGTTATTTCACTCTTGGAGTTATTGAGTTGCGATTGATTCAATTCTAAGTTTACGGCCATATTCGAAATCAACGTTAAAACAATAGAAACACGAACTTATTACGGGCAGAATTTTTACAGGAATTTTCACCGGCGTCAATTTGGCGGTTAAAGAAATGTCAATGATTTCGCCGCAGGGTAGTTCACAATAGTGCAAAAATGCTCGTGTTCAGGTGCAGTTTCAATTGCAGTGCAGTGCGTGCAGTTGTCTGACATATTTTCGCCGTGGCGTGTTTGTTCTGTGGTCGTAGTAATTTGTTTAATAAAATTAAAATTACCTCTCGAGTTTAAACACTAGTGAGCATTTGAAAACTTTGCAAGTGATCTGTTTCCACATCAGGCTAGGAAAAAAAAAACAGTTTTGCTCTCAAGTAAACTTGGAAATTAGTGTCGCTGCAATTGGCGGGAAAACATTGGTTATTCTGAGATACGAATTCATATAAGAAATATGCCAATTCTTATTAAAACGTGAGTATAAAATGCACAATTTATAAATCATATTTTATGTTTGAATTGATGCGATGCTCAGCGATGTACTGAAATGCACAATTAAACAGTAAATTGATATTTCATGTGATAAAATGTTCTGTCGGTGGAATTATTTATGTAAAGCCTCCCCTGAATACTTTCCACCCATATTTTTCTGATTCCTTCTTCAACCTAAAAAAATATGAATTCTATTTCCACTATCAACACTAGTCAGTGATAAAAGAATAGTTCTAAAAAGATAAATGAAAATCTCCCCAATTGCACCATTGCCGGTAATAATGTATTTATTTTGACATATCATCGCGCACCAACGAGATTGACAGAAAGTTCCACCAGTTCGCTTCGCAGGTGGACGTACTGTGATTTCTTCTGTCGAAAATTTGCAATTTTTCAACTGTTTACTATTCAAAAACAATTCGTCCACACTCCAAACTTATCAATAAATGATGGGCCCGCCGAAAAAATCGAAAAGAGAATCTAAAGTTGGATCCGGAGATAAATTTGGTTGGTAACAAATATGGAGTTATGAATGCATCTAAATTAGCAACTTCTGTTCCTTTAGCAAAGAAACGTCGCGCCGAGGACGAGGCTTATACACAGCTAGTGGAAGATACTAGCGAAAATGACAATAAAGACGATGCCGATGGTGTGCCGGGCGCAGCTTCGAAAAACGTAGAGAAGAATGACGAGAGTCTTCAAGACGACGAATTCGGTGCTAAAGACTACCGGACACAGATGCAACTCAAAAAGGATCATTATAACAGGCCACTTTGGGTCGCTCCGAACGGACATGTATTCCTAGAATCCTTTTCGCCTGTTTACAAGCATGCTCACGATTTTTTAATCGCTATATCCGAACCTGTCTGTCGCCCTGAACATATCCACGAGTACAAACTGACCGCATACAGTCTATATGCTGCCGTTTCCGTGGGTCTCCAAACTCATGATATTATTGAATACCTAAAACGATTAAGTAAGTGCTCGATTCCACAAGGAATCATCGAATTCGTCCAATTGTGTACGTTGTCTTATGGAAAAGTTAAACTTGTCCTGAAACACAACAGGTGCGTAAGGAAACTCAATCAAACTATGCTATCATGTATCTGTTGCTTCTTCATTTCTGCAGATATTTCATAGAAAGTCCACATCCTGAGGTTTTGCAAAAGCTTTTGAAAGATCCAGTGATCCAACAATGTCGTTTGAAGCGCGATGAAACTGACGCGGGCGATAATTTTATTACAAACATAAACGAAAAACCGATTGCTCCTACTTTCGCTGGTAAAGCTGCAGGAACGTCTGCTACGGCTGCAGCGGATGGTACCGATAAGCCGGTTGAAGGCAGCACAGTAGTTCCGGATGATATCACAAACTTCTATGAGAAAATCGACAACGAAGAAGATGAGGACGAGGCAAACCTTAAGACGGTATCGTTTGAAGTGAACCAAGAAAAAATTGAACTGTTGCAGAAGCGTTGCATTGAAATTGATCATCCACTGCTAGCCGAATATGATTTCCGGAATGATACCGTTAATCCAGACATAAATATTGATCTGAAACCCGCTGCCGTGTTGCGCCCGTATCAAGAGAAGAGTTTGAGGAAAATGTTCGGCAATGGACGTGCTCGTTCGGGTGTCATTGTGTTGCCATGTGGAGCAGGTACGTTAAGCTTCTTCCATTATTTTCTGTTGTGAAAAAAATCACTTTTTAACTATCAAAAAGCGCGTGGTGCACAAATTGCACCTTTAAATCGTTGTAGTTGTAATCGATCGAATTGTGCACTTGTGACTAGTCACTTTTAATTTCAGGAAAATCTCTGGTTGGAGTCACAGCGTGTTGCACAGTTCGAAAACGAGCCTTAGTCCTGTGCAACAGTGGTGTGTCCGTGGAACAATGGAAGCAGCAATTCAAAATGTGGTCAACAGCCGATGATAGCATGATATGTCGTTTTACATCGGAAGCGAAAGATAAACCGATGGGCTGTGGAATTCTTGTAACAACTTACTCCATGATTACTCACACTCAGAAACGTTCGTGGGAAGCGGAACAAACAATGCGCTGGCTTCAAGAACAGGAATGGGGAATAATGGTGCTCGACGAAGTCCACACTATACCAGCGAAAATGTTCCGACGTGTCTTGACAATCGTCCAGAGCCATTGTAAACTAGGGTTGACGGCTACTCTTCTTCGAGAAGATGACAAAATTGCTGATTTGAATTTCCTCATCGGGCCAAAACTCTACGAAGCCAACTGGTTGGAATTACAAAAGAAAGGTTACATTGCTCGTGTTCAATGTGCTGAGGTATGGTGCCCAATGTCTCCAGAGTTTTACAGAGAATATTTAACGTGTAAGACATCGAAGAAAATGCTTTTATACGTTATGAATCCTTCAAAGTTTCGCAGTTGTCAATTTTTGATTAAATATCATGAACGGAGGGGCGACAAGACCATCGTTTTCAGTGATAACGTCTTCGCATTGAAACATTATGCTAAAACGATGAACAAACCCTTTATCTATGGCCCCACATCTCAAAACGAACGTATTCAAATTTTACAAAACTTCAAATTCAATCCTAAAGTAAACACAATCTTCGTGAGCAAAGTGGCCGATACTAGTTTTGATTTGCCTGAAGCCAATGTTCTCATTCAGATATCTTCGCACGGTGGTTCACGTCGTCAAGAAGCTCAACGTTTAGGTCGCATTCTTCGAGCGAAAAAAGGTGCAATTGCTGAGGAGTATAATGCTTTCTTCTACACACTAGTATCTCAGGATACAATCGAAATGAATTATTCGCGAAAACGTCAACGTTTCTTGGTAAATCAGGGCTATAGTTATAAAGTTATCACACATTTGGCTGGCATGGATCAGGATTCGGACTTGTTTTATAAGTCTCGCGAAGAGCAAGGTCAGCTGCTGCAACAGGTACTGTTGGCTTCTGATATGGACTGTGAAGATGAACGACTGCCGGGCGAGGGTACAGGCCCACGGTCCGTTACTTCAAAGAGAGCAGGAATGTCTTCAATGTCAGGTGGTGACGATGCATTGTATTATGAATTCAGGAAAAAATCTGCAAATCCACATGCACATCCATTGTTTAAGAAGTTCCGATCTTGAATTTTCGTATATTTATTGTTAATGATTAAAATTATGTATTTTTTTACAATTTGAATCAATAAAAATGAGTTCATTGTAGTTCCAGTGTTTATTTGTATTGTTGTGTTTTTCACTTGAAACACTTCGTGGATTCCTGTAAGTAATTTTAAAAAGGCGAATTATTCTTGTCCAACGAAATAAATGGTACCAATTGCGACTATTTTCTGCCTGGCGATATTTTACTGCCTGGCGATATTTTACTGCCTGTAGATCAACACAAAAATCTTGGGATAATTTCCGATCATAGATTAAAAATTTGACCTACATGTAGGTTTCATGAATTCAATGGCGTCTAAACTTGCAGGCTTTTTCTGTGTAGCTCACGTCATTCTTTAAATATATCCACATATTTTCATTTATTTACTTCCCTAGTTTATTGTATCATTGAATACTGCTCTCAGGTATGGTGTCCTCGTTTTGTGTACTTATCAGATGCCGTTGAATCTATTCAACGTAAATTTACTCGTTGTTTGTTGTACAAGTTTCATGTCCCGTATTGTCCGTGCGAAGATCGTCTATCATTTCTGAGACGACTCCCTTCCCTAAGTATCCGAAGATTGTACCACGATGAATGTTTTTTGTACAAATCGTCCAATTGGCAATTTTCTTCTAGTATCTGTATCTCGTAGTTTTTGCGCGATCACGATCGTTTCTCTAGATCTCGAGCTGTTTTATTCGTATAGAGCTATACCTTCATTGTCCTCTTATGCATATTAAAAAGCCATAACGAGCACCAGGTTGGTTCTATGTTCTAGTTTCGCATCTTATAAAAAGCGCATTGTAGATATTTTATCTTCAGAAGTAGATTAATAGCGTAACTTTTTTTGTTTATTTTATTTGATCAGATTTGTTTGTTTTTTATTTTAGATATGCTCTCAATTTTGTAATTGGAGTATCTCTAGAATTGAACTATATAAACAAATATAAATAAATAAAAATTTCTAACCTTATCATTGCAATCGGTGCTTTTCCGTCACTTTGGAAATTAGCCAACATATTTCTCACCCATAAAACTGCTAATATTTCTTGCGTCTCTAATTACCGTCCCATATCCTATTTGCCCTGTTTTTATAAGCTACTCGAAAGTGTCATTTACAATAGGCTGTACTCTATCGTCTAGCCCCTATCCAGTCCAGCCCCATGTGAACCATGGTATTCTTTTGTCAATTGTTTGGTTTGGTCTGTCCGGTGTCCTTTTTTTCTTGGTTTTCTTCTCACGTGACTGTGTTGTGACTGTGACTGTGTTGTTACTGTTAAGTTTTACTCTTCCACACCTTATTGTCCTACCTAAGGAGCCCCGCAAACATGCATTTTTCACTTTTTTTGTCCCTTTTGTTTACTTACGATGATTTTTCTTTCTTTAACTCATCCTGCTTTTTATACGCTAATGATTTCAAAATTTCAGAGTTGTGGAATTCGCTCGTGACTGTTTCAAATTGCAAAACGGAAACTGGTGTACTACGAATTCCCTTACTCTGAATATTACGAAGAGTCATAACATGCCATTCACCTACAAAACATCTCCTCTGCTTTTCCCTACTCTATTCTTGGCTCTCCTCTCAATGTTACTGATAGTTTCAAGGACTTTGGCGTGGTCTTTGATTCTAAGTTGAAGATCGATCTGCATCTATTACATATCACTGCCAGTGCCTCTCATTTCCCCGGGTTCATCATTAGATCCTCTAAACCTTTTGTTAACGTTTTCTCTTATATCTGTTTTCTCCTACGTTCATAGTGTTTGGGAGTCCCCATTATAGATTCTTAGTCGATGCGGTTGTCGATTCACCCATTTGTTATTCTATAACTTCTGTATTCCTTATTCTGATTACAGCATGCCCTCTAAATCAATGAATCTTCAGTATGACAGAGTTCTTGCAAGAGCTAGCAAGTAGCTAGGATTCATTAAATACGTGCGAAAGAGTTCAAGAACGTGTGGGTTACAAGGTCTCTGTTTATGGCTTTAGTTCGCCCTTTACTCGAATACGCTTGCACCGTCTGGAGTCCTTTTTCAATATTCATAGCAATAAACTGAAATCTGTCCAAAAGCAGTTCGTGCTTTTTGCATTGAGAGATCTCTATAATCCACACGATTTCTCTTAAATCTGTCAGCACTTTTCTCAAGGAGAGCGGTACTGTCCTTATGCTTCGTTTTTGATGTTGCTAGGGGTTTGGTTAACGTAGAATATCTTCGTAATAAAATCACTTTCAATAATCCTGTAAGACAAACTAGGCACACACTTATCCTCAATGTGCATTAATGTCACACTATCTACGGAAATACAGAGTCGATAAATAGATGCTGCAAAATATTTCACAATTTTTCGAACTACTATCCCTCTTCTATCTCTAAACCATTATTCAAAAAAAAAATATATACTGCTTTAAATTCTTAACCCAAATTACTTTCCTCATAACTTCCATATCAAATTAACAAACAGACAAAAAAAGTCTGCTGACATCTAGAAATGTAATTGAAATTTAGCTTTTTTTTATTTTGTTTGGTTAAATAAATAAATCCTACAAATTTCTTTCCTTGGGCCACGCAGAATGTTCCTCGACGAGTGCCTCCTTATTAAATTCTTTAACGGCATTCATTGCGCTGTTAGAAAATCGGGTCGCCCTAATAGAACCTGATTCTGAAAGGAACATAAACATTTTGCCCGCCCAGAAGCCTATTTCTTTTCCCTACTTTTGCTTTTGCATCGTCGGTACAATTGCCTTAGCCTTGCTCCTCCGCCTCGAACGTTATGTGTGTTCAAATGTTTTTTAACAAAAGTTCTTTCAGATACTTTGAATATGTCCTAATTTACTTCATTGTATTAGTTTTTTAACGTCCGTTTGGCTTTTTGCATTGCTATTTTAGTATCTGAATTTATCCATTTTCTTCGTTTTTATTTTTTTTGTCTAGTGAAATATTTAATTTGTTTCTGTTGATTTGGCAATAAAAGATAAAGCTTCTTTTTCTTATTTACTCACTACATTTACATTACTTTACTTGCATAATTAGACACTTAAAAATGAAAGAATTCATTTTCAGTACTTCCAAAGAAGGTGGCGTGCCAGAATGGGCGATCATCGAAATTCAAGGAGACTTGGAAGTTAGAAGCGATCAAATAATGAATGGTCAGTTCATAGGAGATTTATGCTATAATAAATATGGTCAACCGGTAACTGCTCTTTTCATAGAGTATTCAATATGTTCTAATCATTATTATTTTTACTTGTAGATATTCATAATTGGACATCACATTCTGCAAGGTCGTGAACAATCGATGGAAAAACCTTTTGCCGTTCTTCAAAAATCTCGAACAAGCGAAGGAGTAAATTTGGATCAAACGTCGCAACTTGATGCCAGTATTGCTTGTACACCCGGCGACCAAACTCTCCTGGACTCTACTATAGCCATCGAAAACAAGTCGAAGCAACGAACTCAGTACACGGTGAAAGCAATTGTGACAAGAAAGTTAATTTTTAAATCAAGACCCAAGCCCATTATTGCTAATGTCGCCAAACATGTTTAACTAATATTTAAATTTATTAAATAAATAGTCTAACGCAACGAACGCAGTAAGTTAATAAGGATTTCGAGATACTACAGCTATGTACAGTAATTATATTGTGTGAAAATGCGAATTATAAGCCAACTGAAGAATAGATAAATGTTTTATTAAATTAAAAGAAAAGCAAGGTCATTTCAATCAACATATAATTTATGCTATGAGAGATTACTGTCTTCATAAAGAATTTATAATCACAAAAACATATGAATTCTAATGTGTACATATCCATCTAGTTGAGGTTCGAGCTTGTTTTTATATTACCATCCGAAAAGACGAGGGTTTTTCGAAATAGGTTCCCTAATCATCTAATATGCGTTCCAAAGAGCTGCTGTTGTATGAACTGGGCCTAGGAGTTCGAAATATGGAGACCGTAAACTTGGAACAGCTTTGAAATCAGGTACGATCATGAGAAGACATTGCACCTGTAATTCCAGTGTAATTATAAGAGGGAATGCTGTAATGGTGTTATTACTACAAATGATCGAGCAACTATAACGATAATGGGATGCAAATAGTTCAAGCCGTTTTAGTGTTACCATTATCAACGATAATAATAACTCTGATAGCGTTTATGCAAGCGATAGTGACTTATGACACAGAGCTAAACGTATTTGTACAACATTTGCGTATCAATAAAATATTATTTAATATATAAATTTATTTGAAATTGTTACATCTTATAAAATATTATGTAAAAAAACTACAAAAATTCCATTTCTCTCTCAATTCCAACAAATTTCAGTTGCTCGGTTGGTCCGTATCGATAATCGAAAAACAATTCTTCGCCTGGTTGAATAGCCCTCTTGGCGAAAATACCAATACGATGATCTCCATTTACCATCATTACTTTTGCGTAGCAATTCGGATTGATTGAATGATTCGCAAAACGAATCTTGTTTCCCTTTCGGGTTGCATCCACCACAAAGTCATTATTGAGATTGAATAAGAAACTGCACATATATTTGTCGTAAACTTTTCCGCGTCTGTCTGCTTCGTCCTGTGATATTATCTCACCACAATATTCCGAAATGAATTCATTTTTCTGCGCTGATTCCTTAAGAAATATGCCCCAACCGGCAACATCCGATGGAGCCATAAGCAAGTGTTTATCTGCGAAATGGGTATGCATTAAATTGAGGAAACAACAATCGGAACATCAATACTTACGAAGCCCTCTCTGAACGCTAACATTTTTGCATGTAATTTTCGTCAATTTAAACTGATCGGCACCACAAGTCTGACATAAATCCGGATCACATTCACGCACTGCCAGGTAGCATGGGCATTGTTTGGTGTTGCACTGAGCTTTGCATCGACATCCGGGGAAACGATTTTGGCAGTCGCCGCTGCAGTTGCAAAACTTTTCGCAGAAATTTTGCGCCTGGATGCAAGAGCATGATTGGTCACAAGGACCGGCATGGTCACATGGCGTAAAATTGTACACGTGATTCGAACCAGAGTCCTTTTTCAATTGTATCTTTCGACAATGCATCGACCAGAGACGATGCTTCTTTTTCTTCTTGCGCGGTGGTGTATAGTCTTGTCGTATTTCTTCGAATGGTATGTCCGCAGCCTCCTTCTGACCGAACTCGTAGACTTGCTGGCAGGTTTTCGTCAGCATCGCTTGTGCGATAGCGCAATAGTTGTTTAAAAATACTTTGTGTAATGCACGGAAAAGAGATTGATCCGCACCAGTCCAATCACATTTCGTATCGGATGTATTCATGATACCAGCTAAGGAAAAAAAATGCACATGTAGACCCGTGGTAAAAAATAGCATACCATGCGATAGTAGTCTAAGAGCATACGACGCGAACCTTTACCATTAAAAATGAAATGTGAATTGTAGGCATAAATAAACCTCCGTAGTGGCGGTATCCGTGAATAATACGAAATTGCCTCGAAGATTATGATCTTGACGATATGTGGTTTCAGCACCATGGGTAAACAGGCAAATCGAGCTCTTTTGCGAGAGAAATTTCCAGGACGTGTAATTTTGCGATTTGCTGATGTGAATTGACCCTCAAGATCTTACGACTCCATATTTCTTTTTGTGGGGGTACGCGAAAGCTTTTGCGAACAATCCCCAAACATTGGACGAACTGAAAGCCAATATTCGCGAAGTCATGGCCGAGATATTGCCCGAAATGTGCCGGAAAGTCATTGAAAATTACCTCAAAAGGAATGAGTCCTTTAAGAAATCCCGTGGAAAATATTTGAACGATATTGTGTTTCACCTATAATGGCAATGATCAATCTTTACAATGAAATAAAAACTAGATCACTTTAATGTACTGTAAAGAATCTGTATCAGAATCGATCATAATTATCGAAGACCATTGCGTAGAGAGTCCTTTCGATTCGGATATTCCCGTGAAAATTAACTGATTTTCTTCGGACGCTTTAAAGGTCATTTCAGTATCCAACTCTTCGAAAACATTGTACAATACTGTGTGACCCAATCTGTTCTAGAGATCGTGAGCACTTTCCTAATTGTCATAGATTTCATTGCCAAACCCAAAGGCAAAAGTTTCGCAGGCTTAACTCTACCGTTATTTATCGAGCAAATCAAGTGAGAGCAATCGCAGTCTATTTTTATGTAATCATTGCTTGCATTTTTCCGAAGTGCGTTTCGCCCTTGCACAAGAAAGTATAAAAAATCATGATTTTTTGGGGGATTTCACATTCGCATTTGAGTGTATCGTCAACTGTAAGTTTGCCCGAAAATGTTTTGCCTCCATTGCGCCTAGGTTAATGTAAAACCTGGGTAACATTTTTTTTAGCTTGTAAGTGAGTTAATTATGCAATGTTAATAAAACCAGAAGAGCCAGCAGGTCATAATGATGAATTGAATTGAACAGAATGAATTTAAGATTTGTTGTATCACAATTTAGGTAAAGTAATGTATGTACAATTTACAGCAAAATAAATATTAGTACTATTATGTATCACTATATATGCATTCCAAAAAGTTATTTGCCCCATATTTTCACAAAAGTAATGTATCATATTATGTAGTCTATTACTTGCAGTTGAAATCACAAAATTTTAACAGCAACTAAGGACTATTAACTCACATTTCTATAACAATTCGTTCATTTAAATTGTTGAATAAGATAATATGATTTGAGTTCATTTTTCAATGGTCATTGGACGTTTTTCTAAACCAGCAAACAAATGCTGACCTCTTTTTATCCTCAAATATTTGCAAATTAGCAACAAGGTTCGGTAAAACTCGACTACGTGCCCCCAATTTTACCGATTGTGTTTTTTTGTGTTTCTGCGTTTGTGTTTTTTTGTTTCTGCGATTGTGTTTGTTTTTGGGGTTATTTTGGGGTTATCAGTGGGTTGTCTTTTCATGTATTTTTTGTACGTTTTTGTTAGTTATTCTTCAATTTTTCATCCCTGCTCGTCCTCTAGTGGTAGGAGGGGCAAAAACTTGAAGAATAAGTAACAACAACGTACAAAATATACCCGAAAAGATAACACACTGAAGATAAACAAACAAAAACTACCTCAAAACCAAAAACACCCTCAAAACCAAAAACACAATCAAAAAACAACAAAATACGATCCGTAAAATTGTCTAACGGCTTAACCCAAGGTTCTTATTGCTGATAAAAAAAAACAAATAATTTTCTTGTATTTGAAGCAGGAAATTCGGTTCTAGCCAACATTTTCTAAGCCAATAGACCAAGTTATTCGTGTAGCGGAGATCACTAGCTTAAATTCCACCTCATATATAATGCTTTGGTAAATTTAAAAAAAAAACTCCCCTTTGTGCAGGTCTGTCAATGGTTTCCGACTGCATGAGGAATGACAGACCTTGACATTATTGTAGCAAAAAGCTCAAGCTACAAAACCATGATTTATAAAGTAATCGGAAGTAATTAGGTTATAGACAATTCAATTTGCTTAACTTGCAAGCGTTTCGTATACCGATTTATTTATGTGATTCATATTGCTTTTTCAATGGCAATTGTTTGCGTCGCGGCCTCTAAGTTTAAGTGATTCAGCAAGGTAAATACTTTTCAACTCAAAGTGTTTCATTTATTACCGAGAACGAAAGTGGCCATTCTTTACTTTAACAGAAATTACTGCAGAAATTTTCATGAAAATTTCTTACTCTGATTTGATTTTTTTATATGTGAGAACAAGAGATTTTATTATAAGACCACTTTGTCCTTTAGTAGCTAGATCTATTTCATCTTCTTGTCAGATATTGATATTTATAGCAAGAAGAGATTATAGATCTACATTGACTTCAAGCCAGGCAATATTTGTTCAAGATATTATGTTCAGTTAGCTAAAAAATAAATAATGATCACTTTACCCATTATAGATGATATTTCCGCAGAAGGACCAGAGCATGCTGGTGTGTCTTTATTTCCCTGGAAATCTTTACTGTATTGACTATTGCTGTCGTTACTATCTTCAGAGCTGGCTTCATTGCCCGAATCGATGGGTGGCGTTTTCTTACTATCTGCTGCTAGTTTCTCCTTCATTCCTTCCTGTTGTGAAACAAGCAAACCAAAAGGTTAAATAAGAATTTAGTTTAGTATTTCGTCTTACCAGCAGCATATAGCAGGAAGTACCACATGGTTCAGTGAATGGTTTCAATTCAGGAAAACGACGCTTTTGTAAATTCGGACCAGGATGGCAGGCTTGGAGACCTTTTGAAACATAAATTTTTCATTATTCTTTCTGCTTTTTCAATGACCTTTTTCTAGCAGTGACTTGACACGTCATATTTCGAAGCCTTTGCTTTCGAAAATGACTTGATAACAGTAGTAATGTACAAGATACAATGCATTTGATCAAATTGGCATTACGAAATTCAAAAAACCTAAAACTTTATTCGATCCTTTTAAGTATCGTGGTGGCTACAACCACGTGAACATTTTCTTGATGCGCAAACGCGTAGTTTCAAAATGCGAGATTGACTCCCAGGAGATCAAAAACGATGAATTTTATGCAAAAACATATATTACTTTCGTATTTGATAAGTTGCATTAAAGTTTATGCAAATCGAAGCTTTCAGCTCTAGTAATGAATAGATAGACATTTAATAATTCATATAATGGCAGGCCGGGAATCTTGATTGGATGAAAATATCTAAACACGTGTAGTTTGATCGCATCGTATTTTGTCAGGTAGTTTCAATTACAAAAATATCAATCGCATATCACTGAATAATATTTGTATAATTGAATATCGCTAAACACACTAAAACTCAGTTGGCTTTAGAGTGTTTGGTGCTTTCTTATTTCAGCCCCGGTATTACGAGTGTCAAATATTTTCGTTTTCTTTTCGTTTCTAACGTTGTTATCTATGTGACTAATCACTTAAAAATACTACAACACTGTCGCATCTTTGCTTATTTTTGATTGAATGAAACAAGCCAAAAACTCTACTTTTCTTTTGCAACAATTTACCCATGCGGCAATTTCCATTTGCTGTGTCTAAATAGAAATAAAAACAGTTTAAAATTTCATTTAAATTTTATATCCAAACATTTAGGATTAATGAAATTTTGATTTCAATTGTTTTTTCAATTATGTATGTCTATTTGCAGTGATCATCAAATTCGATGTGCAGCAAGCGACACATTTCGAATTTAATGACGAGAATAATGCGGCGATTAATTTATCTTGTTAATTTCGAACTATGATGAATGATTGAAAGGGAAACTGAAAACCGACTCTGAAGATGGAAAAGTAAATACTAGGCTTGAAAGTAAAAATATATTAATATTTTAGTAACAGCTGTATGAAGATTATAATATGAATGAATCAAAGGAAATGAGATGGCTTTGAAAACATGACCCATTGGGATGATTGGTGCAATGATTTTTTTTTCAACGAATGTCTTCTACATTAGACTCACACGACCGCACATACGTAATTTTGGCAAGCGTCGCGTCTCCCAAACTTTACGGCGATTAGTGAAAACATTACACAGCAATTAAGTTTTTAAAGCTTCTCACTATTTGGCAGCTGTGTGAGTCCAAGGGAAGACAAACTAGTGTTCAAATTTTAATTATGACGTGTAACTCTGATTGATTACCTATGTTTCATTCACTTATTTTGCGTTTGAAACATATTGTTGCAAATTATTTAATTAGTGGTGACGTTAAACGATATCGACTCACCGGACACTTGGTGACCTTTTGTTTGCAATTATAATTTGTTTGTAGCGATAAATTTAGGGGAAATAAAAGAAAAAAGTAAAAACCCAACATTACTTTTGTTTGCCAACAAGTACGTATACTTATCTGATACAAAAATATATTAAACAAATAATACTCACGATGTAAGAAGCAGTCGTATTTGAAACATCGTCTGCAAAACAGTGTATGAAATGAATGCAGAGTCTGTTCTCGCGATACGCTTTCCGCTTTCGGTCCATCGATGTTTGGTGTACATTCGGATGGCCGATCTGGGTCCGTACGTTCGGTTAGTTCAACATATCTGAATGAGAAAAATAGTTCATTAGGTCAATTGATGAAACGGCAGAATCTAAATAGTATAAGTGAGGCAAATGCACCGATTGATTTCTTACATAACCCAAGCGACGCTAAAACTGATTAACGTATGCTTTGGCAACAGTATGAACATGTCTTACGAGCTATGTCAAATCAAATACTTACAATTTCACCATTTCCCATGTGAAATCTTACACCAACTAGAAACGTCCTGAAATACATATCTGTAGCACCAGCAAATAACTTACTTGTCTCGTAGCTCATCTGGCGTTCCTTTATCCGGAAAATTGCTACTAATTGCGTGAAAAATAATTGGAGATGGAAACATTAGCTTTTCGCTTGCATTGTTACAACTTGAAGGACCAGCTTCAACGTTATCAGTTCGTCCTGTTTTAGTATCTTTCTTTTGGGTCTCTTCCTTTTCCTTCCTGGAACGTGATTCCCGGTCTGCTCCTTCATTTTCCTTCACCTGGTATTGCATGAGAGCATGCACTAAATCGACAAATATTGAATCGTCCATAAATGATGGATCTTTATCGCCATGCACTTTGCCGTCGTAGTTTTTTATTAACTCCTCGATAAAAGTTCCATCCTGATCGAGAACCTCGTCGCCCATATACGGAATATTATGCAGAACTGTCTCGTCTTCAACCATAAAATTCTGTTGGGTTGGGGCCCATGTGTACATTGTTGGAATTGGTGTAACTGCGTGTATAATCCGAATGGGTAGTTTTTGAGATTCGCCTGGATCTACAATTTACAAAAAAAAAAATTGAAGGTAAAATAATTGATACTAATGATAGATAATGATAGTTTTCAACATTTTGTATGAATAGTTAGAAATTTGTTATGAGTCGATAACAAACCCGATCATCACTCTTCGAGGTGGAGTTCGAAAATGTTTAACTGTCATAAAAATTTTTTTTGGTGGCGTTGCATTACCGCGGGCAATTCAGTGATTCGCGAAACAATATCGAATCAAAGCCGAAAAAGGTCAAAATGGATAGCTAAAAATTTTTAGACGCGCACGGTATAATTTAATTGACTACTTAGAAAATACTAGTAATTCTTTTTTTGGCTCATTCAACGTCGACTTCAATCATCATCAACGGCGTAACAGCCTACAGTTCCGTATATACCTACTTCAGAGCAGAATACCAGACGTCCCAATTATGCACCATAGCATTTCTTTGGCATTCTTTGCGTATGTCATCAATCCGCAGAGGAAAGAGCTTGTGTTATTGTTTCTCATCCTGAGCCCAGTCTTCTCTTGAACACGGATAAGAGTTCGTAATTTCACTGGCTAAGTACTCAAGTATCCAAGGGTACATGGGGATTAACAAAATCACGGTCTTGTACAGAAATAGTTCGGACTTATTGGTTGTCCTCACTGTTCATGATTTGAAAAATTAAAATAAACAATAAACTTTAAAATTAGAGGTATTCTTTAGCTGTGTTTAATGACCCTGAAAATACAGCAGATAATCTCCAGGCATGTTATAGCAGAGCAGCTGCCAAAGAAGGAAAGCCTAATTAGAGCAATTGAGAGCACGAAAGCCTATGATTGCATGCCCGCAGATGCTCTACCAAAAAAAGTAGAGTAGAAAATCGTGCTCCAAATTGCTATAGCTCAACATAGAGCAGCTCAGTAAACGCAGCTTTTATTTTCCAATTATGACATTAACACACTATCTATGCCCGTGTTCGATTATTACTACTTATAGGGCCCATACACGACGCATGCATGCATGCACAGTACATTGATTGTGCAGTATGGCGCCTGCCCTACACGATTCATGCAAAACTGTGCAGTTTTAAAAGAATTTGAAGTGGGTAAGATGTACACTGGACAAAAACTTCTAAAATTTGAGCTTGAATGCACAATATTTAACATACACCTCTCATGCAAGCATGCGCAGTCGACAAAATATCAAAAAGTTTTGTAATCATACAGTCAGCATGCGCATTCAGTCAATCATTGCCATACACGTTCAATCCGCATGTGCAGTCACGCGATTGTGCATGCATGCATGCGTGGTGTATGGGCCCTATTACTACTTGCAAGTATTTCTGGCTACTTCCCACTACTCACACTCTTGTTCCCGAGTAGTTCATGATTAGATACGCATTTTTTTGCCGTGAGATGGCTATTTAGTTGTCAATAGGTGGCTTTGATTTTTTCAAGGTTATATTGAAAGTTTTGGTAGTTCGGAAATTAGAAAAAGTCCTCATAATGTGTAGAAAGTTAAGAGGAAATTTTTTGTTAGTTACTTTATATTTTCTATCGATTGTGGTAGTTTAATTCGTGTTCCCCCTTTATTTTCAACTGTTTTACATTAAAAAACTGCATACAATTTGGCAGGTTAGAATCTGCTCGGATGAACGCAGATGGCGTTCTATTTGTGATCTACTGCCAAGTACTTGGAAGTACTAAACACGGCAAGTATTTCAACATTCAAACTTCATTCAAGTTGATTTGAATTTCTTTGTGTGTAATATTTGATGTGTTAAGTGTAATGTTTTGGGAATTTATGGATTATGTGTGAAGTGAAAATTTATTTATGAAAGAGTATCTACAATGTGAAATGGCATCTATAAGGATTCAGCTTGCGTTTGTATATTTTTTATTGCCAGCCTAGCCAGTCTAATCAATTTGATTTAAATACCTTACTATTTTATGGTAGTGTACAGTTTAACACTTGCTACGCTATCATAAGCAACCTTAAAGTCGATGAACAAATGGAATAGCTTCAGGTCGTATTCTACAAAGCTTTTCCATCGAAAAAATACAATCTCTTGCTAACTTGTCTAGGTAGGTAGGTTCAGCGGCATCTCCAGGTAGACCCAGCGAAAGCACACTTAGGCACCCAGGGATCCATTGTGACACCGCTTTCGTCTGGTGCACAACCTTTATCAAGTCGAGAGGCATCTTGAGTCGATGATGAACTGGGTGATCTTCTTCAGGTCTACCGACGCTACTTCGGTTAAATATGTGAAAAAGTAGGAACCAAGGGACTGATTCCTTCTTCTAGCAAGGGCCGAGTATTCGTACAAGAACTGTCTCCTTTTCTTCCTTGCATTTCACTAGAATTCACTAAATTTTCCAACAACAAAGAAACTTAACATGTATTCTTTCGTAGAAACCTGAAAATGATTTCGCCTCAAAATCCTAACTGTTAAAGTCAATTGATCGATTTCGTTATATCTGGAGTATATTATTGAATGTTTGGCTTTTTTAATAGAAGCTTTCGAAAGGAGTTCGATTGTTAGTTTTGCTAAAATAGTAACTTTAAGTATATTTTGGAATCGTTATAGATTTTCTGCAAGAACTAAATTAAATTCTCCCGTTAATTATACGAGCACTCAGAAGTTATCACTAGCCAGACTTTAAAATTTATTGAAAACTACGACTTTGTTCGATAATTTTGCTTTTGGAACTTCTTATCAACGGTAGTACCATCTTTCAATCCTACTTCAAAAGCCTTACTTTTTTTTTTAAAGAAATGTTGCTGATGTAGTAGACTACTGTCGAGCTTTTGACCAACCTATTTAAGACAGTTTTTTCGATGAAAAAATAAACTAAAAGCAATAAAAATAATATCCGCTAGCTTTGCATATACAAGCCAATGAACTTGCAAGTTCTTAAATAAAAAAGTTCTTTATAAAATGGTACATCGAACTTTCTTTCATTAAAGTAGGCGTCTTTTCGGATCTAGAGGTCGAAGCTGATAGACAAACCATGCATAGCTTAGCGGGAAAAGCAGCACTACAAAAAAACTTTCGAGGTGCTTAAACCGAAGCTTGAATAGCTTCGGTTCCATATAAACTTTTACATACATGTTCGCAGAAGCCCATCTCCTTAGCTTCGTTTTAATTGCATCTAAACCACTTAGTTCAAATCAGATAGGAGTCAGATGATTGCTCAGGCACATACTACAGTGGTGCCTAAAATATTTGCCAGACAAGTAGTCTGGCAAAAGTAGTTTTTTTAATAAACTAGCCACTGTGCCTCGATTATATAGCTTATCCTAAATGTGGCTAAGAATTTACTGATCAATTGTATCAAACACTTATTTGAAATCAATAAATACAACCGCAACATAAAAAGCCCCTGCCTAATTGAAAATTTATAAAGCGCTGTATATTTGAAAGTGCTATGGACTATTTATGGGCTATTTATAAAGCTCAATTTTCATTTTTATGTACTATCATATAGCAGATGATATAGAATCAAATAATCTAGATTAATTTAGGAGCGAATAATATGGCAATAATATAGGGAAACTTTAAAAATCTTTTTGAGCTTTAAACGTTATTCTATCTTCCCAGTACATTTTACAATTATCATATTCGATTAACATATTCATTTTTATATATTTAAACATTTTTGAATTTTTTATATTTTACATGTTTAAAACAATGAAATTACTCGTTTTTTCAAACATCAACTTTCAAGGTTTGCAGAATATTATCATTCGATTTCCCAGTTCAAAGCAGGCTCAACATTGTAGTTTGGTTTATATTTGTTCCATCTGGATATTCTTGTAAATCATTGGTGTGCCAAATCTCAACTTCCCATCCCAGTTGGATAAATTATGCCCACAGAGGTTACATTTATCCAATTATAATACTTTTATATTTAATTATACACTTTTCATCTTGATTTTTTCCAAAGCACTACAATTTTTCACGCTAGGAGGTTCCTAAAAAAAGGTAGTTAGAGGTGTTGTTTTGTAGAGAAAGCTTTTTAGCGGGTATTAAATCATTGAAGATTTTTGCCACCTGCCAAGCGATTGAGAGTTTGATTTCTAAATGTAGTTTAACGTTGAAGATTCCTGGGGTTTTTATAATGAAAATATTGACATTATGGAACATATTTTACGCATGAAAAGAGGTCACATGCTAATGGTCACCGAAATGACGATTTATTTTCGCTTATATCAATTGTATTGTCAGAGAAGTACTAAAGACAAATTCTCTCTTTTGATATATCTCTCACACCCCTTGCATACTGGTCAAGTGACGAAAATCGTGAAAAAAGGCAGATATCTTAAAAAAATTATCAGCGATGCTACTATTTTAACCAGCTCTTGATAGAAGAGCAAAAACAAACTCTTGCGTTGAAATATACCTGTAGGATTGTTGGCCGAGTGATATGAATAGTATTCTGACCTTACTAGATGATACACATATAATGTTCACAATTAGTGTGGCGCAAAAGAGGTAAAAAAAAACCCAACTCTAGACTTGTGATGTAGGCAACCGTGCTTTTGAAAAACATCTTACCTGAAGGAGCGTCTACTGCGCATTTCCCTTCCATAGTAACGACTTCGGCTTTTTTCATACAGTTGACATGTGGTGGATCTATATTCTGAGGATTCCAAACGGCATTTGTCGTACACCAAGCGTCAGTCTCTTCTTCGAAGATTTTCTGCATATTATTCCTGAATATCAAATTAATGGGCACACATCAACAAGGAGAGTTCCAGACAGAAAAATCAATGGCGTACGAACCGATTTCGATTCCATGCAACCTTCACTTCGTCAGCCCGTTTGGTACGCTTCTGTTGGCGAATCTTCATATATTCCGCTTTTACGCGTCGTTTCCATTCTGCTGAAACCTTTATTTTCGACATCTTAACAAGAGAAATTAAAGATTTCTATCACAAAACAAATACGCCGACATCACACAAACCGCACGACATCGATGTAAAACGACAGCTGTGCTGTCAGATCAAATACAGCGAAAAAGCGAATCTATCAACGCGCCAAAAAAAATACGGCGAATTACGTCAAATAATTTGTGGAGAACCGAAAAGCATGTCTCCCATGCGAATTCTGTTGCAGATTGTGGGAAACGACTTAATTAACCGCTCAGCCATAACTCAATTTGCAAATAAATTAAATAATGTGGAATATTTGAGCTTAACTGTGCTTCAGGGATCAATTTTAGATTGAATTCGCTATTCACGATGTGTTTAAAGTCTGTTGCAAGAGTTCGTCAATCTCTGTGCACCGAGTTTATACCATTTATGCACCACCTCCTGCGCTAGTCGAAACTCAGGAATTGCAAAGGACAAAAAAAAAGTAACTTAGTTGAGCGATAGAATTCGATGATGGATGAATGCTCAAAATAAATATCAATCACAAAATCACCCCGCAGAAGGATATTGTCTTGTGGTCATGGCACTAAATATTTTCATTGGATTATACTTCCAGAATAGATTCTAATAACCTCAACCTTGGTTGGATAAAATTATGACACTCAAATTTTTAAAAAAAACCACCCGAGTCTCAAAAGCCAGTGCTTAATGAACAAAATAGGACAAAATTCAATGACAAATAAGTATTATTCAGGCCATTTTGAAGAACCAGGTATTAGGAATAAGTGTAATTGCATTTGAATTCCTTAATAACAGCAAATATTTTATGTCCGAACAAAAAAAAAATTCCATGGAATTCAAATGCAATCTTTCAGGATCGATTGAAATTTGGCTTCTATAAAATGTTCTTCCTGCTTCGGTATTTCAGTTGTATAAGCTTAGGACTAAGTAGTTACATCATACTTACATTTTTAACATATTTCATCACCATGATTGCAGACCATTGCGCTGACCTTTTGAGTTCAGTTCATCGACGGGATCCTAAAATTCCTAAATATGCGATTTTCTGGTCAATCGCTTTATTTAGTCTTTTGTGCATGTTATTTTAAAATACATAGCTTTATTTTTCCTACACAATGGGTACGTTGTGCATAAATTGTCGTTCGCGGATGAGCAAAGGTTTTATAGCAATGGCGAATTTCCGAACTCTCATAAAGTAGATGATGTTCGATTGGCATTGGCTCAGACTCGGGCTTTTTCTATTTTCTGCGCTCTCACTGAAACTATGACACATTTCCTACTTAAGCTTGAGAATGTTGAGCTAATAAACCAATTCGATGCATAAGTTTTGGAAGTTTGCCTTGTATAGGTACTTAGGGACGTCATTCAATTTAGAAGTATTCACAGAAGAAAGAAATGTTAACAGCAATAGAATCAATAGCCAAAATATCAATAAGAAATAAAATCAACAGGCCTGAGGTCCATTTTGTACTGAGTACGTCCTGATTTTAATGTCGTTTCGATAGAAAAATTCAGCATGGCGCATGAGAGAGTATATAGCATGGAACTTTGTTTTATTCTTCTATTGTAACTACAAAACTAGACACTTATTATTAATATTCAATGCAAATATAAAAGCTGCCGAATCTAAAAGAACCAATCTAACTTTTTTGCGTCGATTTCGCCTCATTTATTCCATCGGTCCCGGGGATCAACAAGGCGTTTGGAACTAATGCGAAACAATAGTGGAAAGTAGGAAGAAAGAAACGCAAAACAAAGCTTTGAACAAAAAGAGATAGCAGCTAAAAGCCAAAAATTGGGCGCAACATTATATTAACCAAAGAAACAACTGTTCGAAAGTCAAAGGAAAGTTCAATGCGTCTCTAGGTATTGATGTTTAGGTCTCCAGATAAAATAAATTAAATAAGATACAGTGATTCACATGTCTAACCGGATGAGCAGCTCAATACATTTCAACCGTTTTATTCGACATTATTCGAAATTAATGTGTTACATACTAATTGAAATATCATTTTGTGTAGTTTTATGCTTTCTTACAAAAAGAAAAAAAAAATAAACCGTTATTTCAATTAAACAAAAATAAAAGTTCAAAGTTATTTTTCAACTCCACCCAACTAATCGGATGGATTATTTTTTAAGTAAAAAAAATGGTACTCTTTTAGTAAAAAGAGTTCAGTACGTGAAGTGGATATTATTTATGCGAAAATTATTAGTCTTTTGGAAATTCTCAAAAAGAAAGATTGCATTATGGCCAGCTCACGAAAACACTCGTATAAGGAAACGAGAAACTTAACTTTACCATTTTGAATTGATGGAAAACTGTATAGGAAATTTCTGCTATTGTGCAAAAAAGAACCTGAGCTCTGCGTCATGTCAGTAAAAAATTTAAAGCAGAGAATCGTATCAGCAGAAAGAGCAGGAAGGATCAAAGAAAGAACCTGAGCACAAATGACAAGAAGTTCATAAAACGTATCATCGACAAGGAATCCTATATTTCGGCAAATAAAATCAAGTTCAAATTAAAAAAAGCAATGGGAAGTCAGATGTTGCAGAAATATTTTGAAGAACAAGAATAAATTGCGGTTTAAATGATCGAGCAGTAATGAAATATATAACTCAGAAAAACCAAAAAAGGCGGATTATGCTTTGCAAAAGTCCATTTGAATAAGTTCCAGAGTTTTGGTAGCACATAAATAGCTACTTTTTAAAAACAAATCAGGCTATGCTACATTTGTATTGTAGATTCTGTTCACTGTTGAAAGTAACTAAAAAGGGATCAGACGATCACTGGTTTGTCTAGCGCATTGCAAATAAAGTAAGTCCTCCGAAAAAAAAGTATGGACGCGTTGAAGTATAGATGTGGCTCATTTATTGTATGGACTTATGTATCCGCTGCAGTGACAGGTTATTTTCACTTCATTGAAAGATCATGGATCGATTTGGATACGTAAACATTCTATGGAGAAACTTCGAGGGCTCATGAAGAATATTTGAAATTGAGAAAATTTCATCATTCACCAGAACAAGGATCTCAAACGTAAATCGTATGCTGCTAAATTCTGTCAGATACACTAGCACTAACTCCTAACCTTTAAAGAATTGAACAAGTTTGGCACGAAATCGGGCGTGAAATATACCAAAAGGCCTATTACCAAAATCATGAAAATCCAATAACGACGAACATTTTTTTCATAGCTATAACTATTTCAAATGGTACGCCACAAATAATTAAAATAAGAATGTAGAATGTAACATATTATTTCTTATTCACTTAAATCGTGTTTCGATAAAAATTGAAATAATCGGAGCTTATCAAGCATTAGACATGGAGTTACTGTACATCTTGTGTCAACCTTGAAATCTTGTAAATAGGAATGCGAACACATGAAATCATGAAGGAAAAATACACCAGAACTCGATTTCCAGTACATATTACATAATAATACGGACAATTAGATGTTGCCAATAATCGACTCTCTATGCTTAGTGGGAAGTGATTTCAAATTTAACGCAAAGCACAAAATTGTTGTACGGGTCTCATTTCGAAAGCTTATCAGCGAAAATATAAATGTTACGTTAGTTTAAAGTAATCTCTTCCAGACTTCACACTTCAAACTATCCATACATTTCTGTAAATATAAATAAATAAAAAGAAATAACATTGCTTCAAGGGTACCGAGCTTTCAAAATCTGTAAACTTTTCACATGACTGATAATAAATAATTTCGCTGCAAAAAATGTATGATATTTAGAGGCCAGTAATTTGCTATCGGCAAAATAAAGTTAACCAGTTTCATATCAGTGACCAATAATGTATAATTTCTTATGTTTACATCATAATATTACTATGAACATTGGAAAAAATAATAATGAATAGTTTTAAATATTATAGGACTTCAATGTTTTTTTTTTTTGTAAAACAAAACTAAAAGAAATGTACTCGTATGTATAGCATTATTTAAGATACTCTCCCAAGAAATATTTACACTATTTGTTTATTCTTACATATAAATCACGTTTAAAAGAAAATTCCTATTGATCATTTCCCTCCTAGTTAAATCAATTTAACTCCTTATCATCGCGTTTAATATATTTCATAATCAATGCTAGTGATATTGATGCGATCTTATTCGAATAAAAAATTACGTTCATTATCTTCAATCAAATTTACGGTAATCATTTCCGATTATATGAAATGGTTTTTATGTGGAAAATGAAAATAGTAAGCACAACAAACTTAAATATTGTATTCTCATTATCTTTCATTTCTAAGCGCTTATTTCTTAGCCATCTATAATTGTTCTGCTTAAATATTAAGTAATTATTCGTCATTTTTCGCTTTGTCAGCCTGCAATTTTTTCCATGTATCTCCTAGAGCCTTCGCGAAATGATCGTCAACTGATGTACTAACCGAATCTGCACCGTTTACTGTTACCATTGTTCGTTGTTTGGTTGTATGCTGTGGTGGCTGTTGTTCTTCGGAATCATGCGGTTGTGGATTAGGTGGTGAAGCAGAATTTTGAGGTGATTTTTTTACAAACAAATTCTTATAGTCAGCGCCCAACGATCGTCGAAAATGTTCATCAATTACTGGATCACATACTGAGTTCGAATCTGTTGAAAACAAATAGCAAAAAAAAAATTATAATGAATAATTATGAGTGTAGAATGTTAGATGGTGATTGAAATAACGTTAGAATGAACGATTGCTACAAACTTCGATGCAACCAATACATTTTTTTCAGCAACAAAAATTAGAAAACTTAAGTTCGAAAAAATACAATAATCTAAGCAGAAATATCGGTCATAATTTTAATGAATGAGTGAATTTAATGAATTTTATTATTATTATATTCACCTGTAGGAACATCAACCGCGATTTCAAGATTTCCACCTGAATTTCGATCAGGAACAGCATTAAGACAGTTACCATCACGTTTAGGTGGAGCCTGTGTAATGACACTGGGTCGAGCTAAAGCTGTTGCAAATGTTGATCCTGGTAAAGGTTCTCGATATGGTGGTGGCGGACTTCTCGGCTTATTTGCTGAGGATGCAAGCGACATATCTAATGGAGTTTCTACCATCGAATTTTGAGGAGTTTCAGTTAGTGGTCGCATTATGCTACCATTGATACTATTGTTACTGCTTTGGCTTTGAATAGATTGTTGCAATTGTTGAGGTGATAACGGTGGCGTTGGCGAAGTAGTTAATGAATGATGATATTCGGTTGCCCGTAAGCGTCGATCGCGACGCCATTTCGTTGTAGGTAGTTCTTTGGTTGTAAGACGCACTTCTGAAATGACCAAAAAAAACAGGATATGTTTGAATATAATCGGCAAAGAAGTAAAACACTTTGATTACAATAAATAGAGAATGATTCAGGACAATTACCGCTGTTATACAGCAGGAAATGGTTAGAGGTACATTTAGTAAGTTAAATACAAATCCTCAGACACGACAATAACAAATATTAAGGGAATTACCCTAATTATTGAATTGATAATTATGAATAGTGGGATGCTGATGAATTATATCACCATTAAAAAAAAAAGGTGTAAGATGCCAGCAGTATATGAAGATTTACATTTTTGAATCACAAACTTAAAGACAGGAGACTCTGCTATTTTATCAAGACAGTGAGCTTGGCGGTTCATTCGATGCATTCAAAGGACGAATTAATGAAAAGTGGAAATTAATGAAAAGGACGAATTAATGAGAAAATCACTAACAGACGGGGAAGATTGGGATGCTTCGTTGCTAAGGTTTGCTTAATTTAAAGCAGCTTTCGTTGTAGAAAGCGATTTATAGCGTGATTGAAACGGTTCAATGCTTCCATCACTAAAGATATTTTTGGTTTGCGAAATGTGAGGAAACCGGATACATTTGATTTGTTCTTTGGTGCCAGTCTTATGTTTGCGATAGACAAACTAGATGCGCAGACAGCTAAATTTAATGAAACCAGATTGGGGAAAGAAACGATTGTATTAAGGATCAGAAGTAATATTCAGTTGTGTTGTCATAAGTTTTTTTTAATACCTTTATTTAGCTGCTACTTTCGTATAAGAAGCTTCAGTTAGTTTTAAAATCGTGCATGCTATGACAAGTGATGTGCACTCCTCACAGTTGAAGACGTGAACATTTTGGACCTAAGTTACTTCATAGACTTAAAGTCAGACTTCAAAGAGCAAAGCTTTGATCTGTGTTTTAGAATTACAATGCAAAAGAGTTTGAAAAGCAAAGAAAGTGGCTACGCAATTTGTTTTTTATGCGTCAGAGATGGAAGGTCCATCGAGTCAGTTCTTTTCAATCGCTGAAATTTACGATGAGTTAGTATTTTTTTGCCAGCTTGTTGGGGTGATGAGCGAGGGCTGCAATATATTTTCCACTACGGTTCTTAATGTCCTCTAAAATTGTCTCGATTCGCAGGTCTTTATGGAGATTGGCGTTGCGGAAGTACCGCGGGGCTCCGGTGATAGATAGAAGTATTCTTGATTGGGTCCTCTGGATGATGTTGATATTTGATGGGCGAGCTGCACCCCAGATTTGTCGAGATTGTCTTTAGGACTGGCTTATAGACGAGCACTTTAGAGACGAGAGTAAGTTTTGACATGCTATTGAGCATCCATTTGAGGTTTATGTATTTGAGCTTCAGTTGTTGATTTTTAGTTTTAATGTGTCATTTTCAGGTGAGCCTCCTGTCAAGATGTATTCCGAGATATTTTACTTCGTTACATTGAGGTATAGGTACATTGCTTGGATATACTTGAGGACAAGTCCGTTTTAACAATATAAAGGTAACGTAGATGTATTTGGTTTCGTTCATTCTAATTCTCCATTTTGCTAGCCATTCTTCAAGAAGTGAGATGTGGGCTAATAATAAGAAATCTAAAAATAAGAAATCTTGGCCTGTTGGGCAATTGAAGAAAGATGGAGGGGAAAAGGCATTGCTATTTGCAGTGACAGTCAAGCTGCACTGCTGGTGCTGCGTAGACCCTGACAAACTCGAAAATTGTCCAAGAGTGCAGAGCACGATTGAACTCTGTCGCCAGATTCAATAGGGTGCATCTGCTCTGGGTACCGGAGCACTGTGGAGTTGAGGGAAATGAAATTGCTGACCTCATTGCGAAGCAAGGTTCGGGACTTCCAATACGGAGCCCTGAACCCGCCTTGGGTGTGCCGACCGCATCTGCACGTGCCATTCTTCGAAAGTGGATAGTTGATGCTCACAAAGATAGATGGACGACTGCTGGTGTGGCCAGGCACACGAAGGTCTTCCTTTCAGAACCCAACCATGTGACTGCAGGATTCTTGCTCAATAAGAGCAGGAAAGTTTGCAGGGCCATGATAGGCATTCTGACTGGACATAACTGCCTAGGAGGACATATGTACCGAATAGGTTTTGTACAGGATGACCTCTGTTCATCCTGCCTAGAAGAGGCTGACTCTGAGGAGCATTTGCTCTGTGAATGCCCAGCGTTTGCGCGTCTCAGATATCAATGCTTTGGCTGGGATGTTGCACGCATGCAGAGGATAGCCTCTTTTCGCCTATCAATGATCCTGGACTTTATCAAGAAGTCTGGGAAACTATGGTAGGCAGGGGGAAATGAGTACAACGGGTCCTTTGGCCTGAGTGCTTAGAGGTGCCAATGCGCCTCTCCCCCAACCCACATACCCACACACACACATCACATGAGAGCTATGTGTATTAAGTAATTAAAATCACTAACATTTTTACAAAGCTATAAGACATTCACTCACAAGTCCAGAGATCAAATCAACTATAAACATTTCGATAAATAAATTTAAATAAAACATAAAAAATTTACGCTAATTTGCATTTTCAATTAGCTATTGTATGATAGTATCATTTTGTAAAGTGTTTCCCATGATTTCGAAGATAATTCACAATCAAATTTTCGCATTTGAATAGAATTTCACTCCAATGTCTGCAACCAAATTACATGTATATTCTATTAATTGATTATGCCTTCTAAACGTTAAAATCTAAACAACGTAGTCCGAAGAAACGTACGCTTCCGCCAACAGTTCAACGCTTGTTCTTAGCTGAATGAGAATCATTAAAAACTTATGAAGATAGCTTGTAGAATGAACGAAAAACAATATTCCAAAAAAAAACCTTATAATCAACTCTATTGATCCATGAATCAACCCGACACGACGAAAACCGGTCTGGTTGTCCAGTCATTTGATGATTTCGGTTGTAAAATCACGAAAACTTAACTTCATTAATACAATCTTTGCGGCCGGTGTGTTTTGTTTTTGGTAGGAGATGAATGAAACAGTAAGTGGTGGAGAGTTCTGCATATACATAAGTGCATTATACTTTCTTTTTTTTTTAATAATCCGACAAGAAAAAAAACCAGATATTTGCTCACAGTGGTGCCTAATATAATTTTTGAATATTTTTCAACAAACGACACAATTAATATTTTTGTTCTTCAGTGTACCCGTGCACTTTGCTTGATTTTGATACGTTTGTACTTTGTAGCATGTCCATGTGAAAACTAAACCCTGGCGATTTTAAGAAGTTTAGTGTATTCTTATAATTGAAACTCATTACTAAGTTGTGACCAGTACCGTAGTTTATCGTTTTCAAACTAAATTCATTCACAACAAAGGATAGATAATCTCCGAAACATCAATTTCTGCGAAGAATGATGTATTATATCTTGTAGAAAAAATATGTTGTATTGTTAGAACTGCATCTTTCATTGTTCTTTACTAGCCACTTTCTGCCTGCTACTGTACACAAAGGGTTAAGTACCTACTTCATTTTCTGAATGAAATACAGATCACAATAAAAAAACTAAATGCAATGTTTGAAAGGTAACCGGAAATACGTAACCAAGAATCCAGTATTTTTAGCGTCGATGTTCACGTGCAGTGTTGATCATTCCAGTCGGGTAGCTTTAATTCGTAGCATAAAAGCTATCAGACCCTAAACGAGCGCGCAAAGAAGACAGAGGAAGACAATTGATATAACGATTGGCTGGGAAGCAATCAAGGCTCGATATTCACGAAAACCTGTCGCCAGGTATATAACGAAAGTATAATGGCAGCGCCCGCCAAAGGGTGCGTGTGTGAATACTTCTTCTACAGGAAGATATGTGAGAATATCGTTAAGATGCTTTTGTGATGTGATGTTCTTACGATTTGGAGTTTGAAAGGTCGAAAGCAAGGCCGGCAATTTTCGGATATTTCAAAAACAGGTTTTCACTTAATTTGAGCATTTAAATGTTTTTGGGTTGTTTTTGAGCTAACGTAATAAAAGCTAGCAGATCCATTTTTTTATTCATTTATTTATTTAATTTACATTTATTTATTTAATTTACAAAATAGACATTTGACCGCGTAAAAGGATTCAAAATTCAAAACGTAGGACGTTCTATGATAGTGAAAAATTGATGAGAAAAAAGTACTCTGTGAATATACAACGGAAAAGGAGTTGTTATCTGAAGATATAAACATATTACAGGGACATTAAAGAAAATTCGTTTTATATAAAATCCAACGAACAAAATTTTGCTGAACTGATTCAACCAAAAAAAATGTATGAGAAACAAGGAGTCCATATCTGAGCACTTTTTTTGAATTGAAAAATATTTTATTTTAAATTACCCGTACATTCTTAGCCTAACTTAAAGTTTAATTAACAAGAAACAATCTAGCGGCTATATTATTTTAGCCTGCTGGCTCTGGTTGGTTTTTTTCGGCACAATTTGTATTTCCTTACACTCTAATGGTATTACCCAGCCTGTACACCAGCTGGGATTGCCCTGGCAATGCTTTTCTTAAAAACTACCTTTGCTAAAAGTACGATCTAACTTATACCTAATTATAACTAACTTAGCCTAATTAGACCTAAATCTTTGCCTAGGTCTTTAAGTCTAACCCCTTCTGTTCGTCGGTGTAGGTGTAGATGAACAGCGTATCCGTGAGCCGCCGCTGCACTGCTACCTTCGCGGGGCGCATTATTGGCTCATTAGAACCACCTGTACGCCCTAGTGACCAAATCAGTCCGTTCTCATGTCCGTCTGTTTGTCTGTAGAATCGTGTCCTCAATTCCACAACAGGGTCCCCAAGTGGCTTCAATCCTGACTCCTGATATAGAAGAAGGTTCTTCGGCCACTTTTTAGTTACCGGGTTGTACAACCTGCCAGTGCAGAAGCGGAGGATTCTTCTTTCGAACATCTCCGCTTCGGCCATGACAGTCTTTGAGCAGGTAATCCAGGATGGGGATGCATGTCAGGATGGGTCGAATGAGGGTCTGATAGCAAATGGATTTAGCTTTGGTGGTCGTGCCCATTTTTTTTTGGCAAAAAGAGGTCGGATGCGTTGAAATGCGAATTTGGCACATATCTGAGCACAATATTATAGTGCATGACAAACAAGGGAAGTGCCGAGATAAGAACAAGTATATCGCAATGCAAATTCTGCAATCCTCGACGATTTCGATGTAATAAATTGTACAAACTTCTTTAATTTTAGCTTGAAATCAAAGACAACATCAAGACCTGTAGCAACAGATAAAAACACACTACCGGAAATTCGAAGAAAATCGAAATAAATTAGCTGGGAATGGACAATACTACAGATTTAGATACATCGAGAGAATTACAGTTCCTAATACAACAAATGCTAAGCACTGTAAGATTCAGTTGCATTTACAGGAATTGATTAATAGATGATATGCTGCGAATGAGGTTTAGATCATCTGCGTATCAATCAGAAAAAAATATAGCAGTAAGGCTGTCACGAACATTAGAAAACTTGGCCAAATATTACCTTGATAGCCTAGAATTGGAAGCTTATGGGATTTTAATGGGATCTAGTGAAAGAATGGCAACAAGATACAGCCATCGAAGTCGTCATGACAGGTATGGTTAACGCTAAAGGAAAAGAGTCAAATGTGAAAAGTGCCAGAAACGTCAAACAGATGTAACTTGTCCAGGAACAGAAACAGATAACAAAACATGACCAAAAAATAACAGAAAAAAAGTTGTCAATTGTTTTAGCAAATTCCGTTTAAATGGAACTGATTTGTTAGCCAGTAGCTAACAAATGTCCAAGAAAGTTGGGGAATTCGTTCATGTATTTAAGGTTGTACTGGCTGGCACAAGGCTACACATAGAACTATTTATCCATAGTGATACCAGATAAATGGACCACGAGAAAGAAAATTCAGTCCAAGCAGGCATCGAAGGCCCCGGATTTTTTGACGAACTGAAGGATATCCTTCAGCTTCGACAAGCGCGAGAGATCCGAAGAAGCGCAGTCTGGATTTCCCCAGTGCCGAGCAGTGACACAGGAGATGCTGAATTGTTTCTGAGACTCCCGGCTCTTGACACATCCTACAGGTGTCGCTGGTTAGGAGTCCCATTTTCATAGCATGTGCTGCTGCAAGACAATGGCCAGTAATGATGCCAACCAGTCGTTTGCAGTCAGTTCGCGTTAATTTGAGGAGCTATTTAGTTGCGGCGAGATTGTATGACCCCCACATGATTTTGGTTACCCTCAGGGAAAAAATGAAGACCTTATGAAGGCGGAGAGCATAATTGCCAACAAACAAGAAAAATAAGAAGCAAATTTTTGGAATGAAAACATTTGAATTATGTACCATTTAAATACATGCTGTTGGGAATTATGTGTGTGACAGATGTAGGACCAAAAAGATTTCAGTTGAATAGTGTTGAGAAATAGTAAATCAGCATGAGCATTTGTACTTGTTATACTCATTATGGAAGAGCGACTACAACTAGAACATGGTCAAATCATTTGAAATATGCCATCTGGATGATGCCATGGATTTGAATTTGTCACTCTAGTGTACATAGGAAATGCGGGAACATAGAAGAGTTTCAGAAAATTAAAAACAGCCCATGAACTTATTGTTGACATTAATGATGCGATTGGAAAAAAGCACAGACGTAATTAACGATCTGCCGAGGGTCCAACAGCGATCACTATCTTGGTCAAAGCCTACTATCGATCTTTTCTCACTTATGAATCAGAAAAAAGGACAAGACGTAAGTTCAATTTCGAAAAGCTTAGAAGCAAGTTGAGGCAATCTGTGTACGCATCTGTTCTGGAAATTGAACTACTTTCCACACCTAATACCACGTTTATGAACGTTGTCTGGACTGCCATCAAAGACGCACTGAATACACTAACCGAAAAGTGGGATATAAAACCTGGTGCGATAGAAACGAATAGTTCGGCGATGATTATCAAGAATAACAATAGTATGAATAATGAATTTATAGCTAAAAGTTCTCAACAAGCGTAAAAAGTAGTGAGACACTTAAAACAAAGCTTCGAACAAAGCACTGGCATGAGTAGGGCTGATAACGGAAGCATTATAAGCGATTTAGACAAAGTGAAACAGAGATGGGCGTCCTATTTACATCAATAATCAAAGGAAAATGCTCCCACACTCTATGAATTGACAGTATTAATCAACTCATACGATAAGAGCGCCTTGTCACGCACTCTCATATTCAATGAAATCGGTCGATTGAGATTCAATAAAGCACCGGGCATTGATGGGATCTCTGTGGAACTCCTGAAGACAACGTTTCAAAGGCAACGCACGATTGGCCATAAACATCTGGAAGCAAGAAATTATGCTAGATGAATGGCACGAAACCCCTATTTGCCCATTCACAAGAAAGGAGATGAACTATGATACGAAAATTACAGTGGTACATCACTACATTGGACGACATGAAAACTGCTGACAAAAATTTGAGCATTTATCATGCCTGAAAAATTCCTTGGCAAATATCAAGACGGTGTTAGACGTAGATCAACAACAGATCAAATATTTAAGGCCAAATAAATTTTGGAAAAATTTCGGAAATTCAACACCAATATTCATCAGATATTAGTCGACTTCTATCAAGGATACGATAGTTTTCCTCCGAACCACACTATATAACATTATGCTGCAATTAGGAATCCCAGCAAAGTTGATACGATCAATGAAAATGACCATGCCCGGCTCAACATAACAAGTGCTAGTTGAGAAGTACATATCTAGCTCGTTTTCTACGCAGACAGGGTTAAAATAGAGGCATGGGCACGGTCTTGTACTTTTCAATTTCGCACTTGAGTATGTCATCGGAAAAATCCCCGTGGATACCAGCGGCATTCTATAATTCCAGTCGACGCAGATAGTAACCTACGCTGATGATATTTTAATAATATTTTATTTTATTCTTTTTAGACATGTACACCTTGCTTGGTGAAATAAATAAATAAATAAATATTCTGAAAGTCACCTCACGTGCCGAATGAAGTGACTCTCTTGATCTCGTATTCTGAGAGTAACGTGAAGTGACTTCACCTCACCTCAAGTGGCATTTGCGATCTGTCAGCTATTCCGAGAGTCACATGAAGTGACGAGAGTCACATGAAGTGACGAGAGTCACATGAAGTGACGAGAGTCACATGAAGTGACGAGAGTCACATGAAGTGACGAGAGTCACATGAAGTGACGAGAGTCACGTAAGGTGAGATTTTTAGTCACTCGATAATATCAAGTGACAGCGAAGAGTTGTGGTAGAAATTGACATTTTGACAAAACGAAGAAGGATTTTGACGAAGTTCGGATCGTGAATTATGGAAAAAAATAAGTAAATTTTACTTCGAATATAATTATATATTTTAATTTTAATAATGCGGCTAAACTCGACTACGTGTTCTCCATAAACCCAAAACCTAAATTATCACAGCGAACACATAAAAACCACTTTTAATATTCACCATTACATTTTCATAGTCCTTACATTTTTAATCTCGCAGAACCAATTTTAGTACCTTCCTCTTTTTTAATTTCACTAATCATATGCTTATCCCTGGGAATTCCTTGTTTGCGTTAGATTTTCTTGACTTTCATTTGAACTTTAATTTTTTTAAATTTATTTTACTCCTATCAAGGTAAACCGCGCTAGTGATATGAAATCAGGGAAAGTTTTTTTTTCGTGCCAACGACATGAGTAATTTCTGACCGCGCCCAACACTGCTTAACTTCCGCGCCCAACACTGTTTGATAGAGATCAGCGTGCTATGGACTTGGTAAATTTCAAATGTCAATGTTGAGGCGTTGCCATTCAAACACAAATTCGCAGAATGGCTTCACGTGACTCTCAGAATACCGGTTCGTAGGTGACATGACTTTCGAAGTGACGAGAGATCTCACGTGAGGTGACTCTCAGAATAGGACCCATTATGTTACGTTCCTTCTACGATATCAAGGGAGTGTTCATAGATCTAGATAAAACCGCCAAAGAAGTCGGTCTTCAAATTAATGCACACCAAATAAAAATTATTACTCAATCGAAGAAAAGCTAAGATTACAAGAGCGACACTAGGACGATAGAGGACTATAAACTTGAAAACTAAGACCACGATCTATACTTAGGGACAAACTTCTCGAAAGATGAAAATGAACTTAACGAAACTCAATGACGAATTCAACTAGCCAGTAAAATATTCTTTTCGATATTTCCCACTCTGATATCTCGATGAGTACACAGGAGTACGAAGCTTTGCATCTATGAAGCAATCATTATGCTATGTACGCGAAGCCTGGACGCTGACTCAGGCGTCTAAAAGCCCTTAAGGCCGGCGATACATGTAAAATTTTCAAAAATTCGAGTTACTTTTTTTTGCATAAATAGTTAAATTGACATCTAAAAAATAAAAGTACTGAAGGACTTCTGTTTGGGCCTGAAATCGCTGATTAGTTGGTAAGTTAATTATAGAGTTTCTATGTGTCAAAACTACGCGTTTTTCTCGAAACGACTTTTTTTTAAATTGGCGGGCAAGATAAATCAAAAAGTTCTCAACCGATTCTTATGAAACCTAGAACACGTTTTTTCTATAGTATAAGCTTCTAGTTGAACCATAAAAATGCCAATAAATTTAGTTCAAAATTTAGTATTTTTGACCCAAAAACTGTCGAAAAAAGGGTCAAAAATCGTACTTTTTTGTATGAGGCGTGCTAATTCACGATTTTTTTATTTTTTTTCTTGGCTCAACTAGAAGATACATGTTTAATAAACGCATTCCGAACAATTTTTTGATTTAAGATTGCTGTAACTGATGCTAAAAATCCCGCCGATTGATGCCTTTTGCCGCGAGGGTCTCAGGAGTTTGGTTACTATGGCGGCCATTTTGAAAGAAAAATTAAATAAAATCAGGTTCTTGTATTTTAATATGTAATAAATAACCATGATCACTTTCAAAACGGTTCATTTATTCCTTCTATTTTAAATAAGCCTCTGAAAAACGGTCTAAATTCAGGCGTTTACATGTATCGCCGGCCTTAAATACATTTAAAAATACGGGGAGAATATAGGTGACGAATGTGATACAGCAATCTATATGACGACCCCGAAACTTCCACCGTAATAAATAAATTGCAATGGGCTGGGCACTTCAAAAGAATGAAGGAAAATAGAGTCACCGAATTGGAGGTTAAACAGTTATCCAGTTATGAACAGTTATCCAGTTATGATATACTATCGCCTGAAACTCAAACAACAGAAAGTTTACAGTCGCCCTTTTTGGGAGGCCTAATCAGAGGTTCTATTTTGCTTGTTTTAACAGTATATTTTGAACATTTTTAAGGAGTTATTTTCCAAACAAATATTCGGGTAAAAAAAAACATTTTTCAGAGGTATACCTAACGAATTTTGTTCGTTCTTTGCAAGTCACATTTCTCCATCTGAATAATTCTTATATTAATTTTGTTAAAAAGCTACCTTTTGTACCTGTTCTTTTCGTATAATCTCGCCAAGGTTGCCACAATATTGTATTCCTGGTTTTTGATACTTCTTGCATTATGTTTGATGTCTCAAATGCGTTGAAAATGTATAAATATTCCATTATAAATATGATTGGAATGTATTGAAAGTGTCGCAACACATAGAAATTAACTAACACTCGAACTACGCACGTCGAAAGGGATACACACTGAAGAAGATCGCAAGGTTTGGTATATTACACGCCAGCAACACGTGAAAATCAATGTGTTTGATCCGCATTATTATCATGCAACATTTTTCAATGGAAACTGGCACTAGTTACACACACACCGCTTTTGAGTCAAACTTTATCCAAATTGCAGAGAATGAAACTAGACCTGATGTTTGTTCGGTATTATATTTAATTAAATCAGAGCAAGTTCATTCAACTTCACAGGGACATTGTAGTCGCTTTTGTCAATCGAACACCAATGGGGCTTCATCTATTGATAATTTCACAAACTAAGCAACATAATATCGATCGAACAGCACTACTATTACGCTACTTCACACCCCGTCAAGTAAACTCTCACTTGATGATTATTTCACAAAACAAAAACTTTGCCACTGAAGCACGATTCCTCCGAACTATCTGCAGTCTTTCTACAAAACTTCCTACGAAATGTTAGAATCTATTCAACTTGTTGTTGATTTACCCAAACCGACACGAGACACAAAGTCTTTTTCTTTAGCTTTGCGACCGATTAAAAAAAATTGATTATTAAGAAGATCGAAAGACTCGAAAACGAAGAGCGATTCATTCAACACGACTGCTACTACTCCCTCCTCGGATCATGCAAAGATCCTCATCATTCACAGAAAGAGTTCGCCAACAGTTCTTTTCTCACGTTGCGAGCGAGATTGCAGCGCAGAAGACTTCCTCTGAACTTGTCTTCGGATTTCATATTGTTGGGATCTGTGTCTTGTGCTTTGGCGACTACACGCCGAAACGAAGCCCCAAGCCCCATTGCATTATTCGGCTGGCGAATAACGCTCGATCTCGTCTCGCGCGTACCGACGGATCGCATTCACTATCGTAGGCAAAACAAGCCAAGGCAGCAACAATAACGAGAAAACCATAACATCGGACCAGCCGAGTAGAGTCTTCAATCGAAAAAGGAAATACGATCAACAAAAAAAAAATGATTCGAGTAAGAAAATCAGCAGAAAAGAGCGGAGAACTAAGAATCACAACGAGAAGAACAACAAGTCTTCAATGCGTACAGGTAACGCGTTACAGAAGTCAAGATTGGTAGATGTTACGTTGGGGTATCAAGGTGAACCCAGCTGGGAGTGACATTGGTGAGCTCATAAAATCTCAATTTGAATCAATCGATTATTTATTCGACATAAATATCATATTAACAATAATTAATGGTCTATCTGATAAATAAGAGAAAAAGAGTACGACGGCGATTAGAAAAACCATTTCGATTTGTTTCAGAGCTAGTCATGTAGAATTTTTCTGAATGCTCGTGTTCCATTATCACTCGTTATTTTCTCCCTTTATTTTCAACTGTTTTACATTTGAAAACTGCATATGATTTGACAGCTTAGAATCTGCTCGTAAGAACGAAGATGGCGTTTCTTTTGTGCTTTACTCCCAAGTACTTGCAAGTACTAATTAGTAAAAATGGAACACGGCAAATAATCAATCCAAACCGCTAACCTTGTACAAATTCAAAAATCAAATCGAACTAGCAATTTCCTGCTGGTATGTTTCGAACTTTTCATGTAGTAAACCCAAGAATGAACCAGGTATCCATCCACATTGCGAATGGGTGTGTGAAGCGAGGTCTTTCTGAATGAATGAAATTGAATGAAAGGCCCCAACGAAATACTACTGCCATATGTATTTCAAATTTAATCTGTGAGTATCCTACCCCTTTCGTTACTATCTGTGAGATCTTTGCAGCTTAACGTAAGAACGAGTTGTGTACATAAAATAAAGGTAAAAGCGAAGGAAATCATTTTTTTTTACAATTTAACCCAACACGCATATATTCATTCGTAGATACATACGTATTTACATCGATAAATTTCGATGGATAGTTATGGGTGCCGGTTGAATAGTAGATTCGTTTGATATGGAAAGGTGGTGATTTTAAGTTAATTAATAACGTGGCTCAGTGGGCAGAGTACTGATCGGCCACATCTCCTAGCCGTCTGTGGTTTAAGAACAGAACTGTACGTTGGACCATGACTGCACTACGGACTAGCAGGTACCTGAGTTTAATTAATGACAGAGTAAGTAGTGGTCCCAATCTTCAAATTCGAGGTTTAAAATTCATTTAAAAGAATAAATTTGCAGATTGGCTATGAAATGAAATGTTTAAAAACTTCAAAATCGAAAAAAATCACATTGCTTTTAGTTTGTAATAAATTCAAAGAGTTCGGAGAAAGTCTTTTCTAGTTTTCTTAGTCAAAATTTAAAGTTGAAATCGTTTAAGGGCGATGAACAGCTAACATAAGGTACGAAAATTTCACCCCTGGGAGCAGGGTGTCCTGAAAATGAAGCACTTTCAAGCCACCTCAGCCCGTTTTAGTGATACATTCTATAGCCAACGATCGATGAACACTGGAATACCGTTGTGCTAACTATTGGCCTGAGGATTGTGTTGAGGTTATCGAAAATGGATCGCAGACTTGCTACCGGAGAGTCAAGCGACACAAACAGTGTTTTCCAGGCGTCGACACATAGTAGCCACAGTATCACAGTAAAACGTCACAAGAATGGGTTATGTCTCCTTAGGATCAAAAACAATTTAGCCTTCAAGGCTAAGTTGACCGGGCAAGATCCAGTGATAAACTTATACAGCGTGATGTTCAAGAATCGGGAATTGGGGAAAAATCAAAATATGTGTTGATATAAAATTGGATCACCTCCTCCCGCAGGGTCAAAGAATGATGTATTTAAATTTCACGGAAAAAATGCCGGTTAATATTGCCCCATTCAGTAAACAGATCCTTCAGGAAAACAGACCTGCCTCTGGACTCTAAGAAATGTGATAAGGTAAATCCCTACACTCTAATCGAACCGATATAAGCGAATTAAAAACAATATTGAAGTTAGTTCTGCATTCAGGAAGAATATAATGAAGTTGCCAACCAGGTTTTAGCAAAATCTCACGAGGACTATGACCATTAATCAAGACAACCGGCGAAAATATAGCCCGCGACCCGAAAAAATTGTTTGATTATTTTTAATGTGAAGCGAAAAACTACTAGTTATCTAAAAATTCGAGTTTCTTTTTTTTGCATAAATAGTTAAATTAACATCTAAAAATAAAAGTACTGAAGGACTTCTGTATGGACCTGGAATCGCTGATTAGTTGGTAAGTCGCTGTAATCACAGAGTTTCTGTGTGTCAAAGCTACCCGTTTTTCTCGAAACGATTTTTTTTTTAAATTGGCGGGCAAGATAACTCAAAAAGTTCTCAACCGATTCTTATGAAACATGGCACACGTTTTTTCTACAGTATAAGCTTTTAGTTGAACCTCAATAATGCCAAAAAATGTTTCAAAATTTAGCATTTTCGACCCAAAAACTCGAAAAAAAGGGTGAAAAATCGTACTTTTTTTATAAGGCGTGCTAATTCACGATTTTTTTACTTTTTTTTCTTTTCTTGGTTCAACTAGAAGATACATGTTTAATAAACACACTAACCCATTTTTTTGATTTCAAATTGCTGTGACTGATGCTAAAAATCCCGCCAATCGATGCCTTTCGTCGCGAGGGTCGCAGGAGATTGGTTACTATGGCGGCCATTTTGAAAAAAAAAATTAAATAAAATCAGATTCTTGTATTTTAATATGCAATAAATAAACCTGATCACTTTCAAATCGATGCATTTATTGCTTCTATTTTAAATAAGCCTCTGAAAAACGGTCTAAATTCAGGCGTTTATATGTATCGCCGGCCTTAAGGGGTATTCTGGTCTAGAAATTTGAAAAAACTAAATTTTTCCGTTTGCATATTTTCAAAGGTTTGACCTTTAAGAATAAGCCTTTAAAGAGATTTTTAAAAATTCGAATTATTTTCGGAATTATAGTTATTTTGTGACTAAACCAACAAACGCGATCTACAATGAATTAGCCGCTACGAACTGCAAGCTTCTCAAGCTCCTAAAGAAGTTTGAACTGTTCGTTTGACTGAAAGAGTTTCAGAAAATCTCGCTTTTGAAGTAGAAGAAGGAACATTGCATGAGACAGGAATCTCTGATTCAAAAAATTTAAGTATAACATACTATTAAACGACTCAGACTGCCCGAAACGAGACTCCAAACTTTAAGGGGTAACACCACTCTAGAATTTTCCAAAAATCGATTTATTTTTTTTCCCGCTAAAAAGGTGCCTAATGCTCTTAACAATAAGATATATCATTTAGAAGGTGTAAAATCCCGGCCAAAGCCACTTGCTGCGCGCTCGGAGCATGTATGTGCACTGCAGGCAAAAAGTTTAAGAACACATCGCAGAAATGGAGCACACTTAGATTTATAAAACTGCAAGTACCTTTTTTTTTACAGTAATTGCCTATTTTAAGGAGGGTTGCTATGAAGGGATTTAAAATGTATATGGGATTTCCAAATTCTCAGTCAGGGTAATATATCACGTTGGGTTTTTCCCACTTTAAAGATTAGTTGTGCACAATTTTTTAAAGTAATTAAAGTAAACCTTTGAAATTTCTGGGAATATGGATTTGAAATATTGTGAAATTCCTATTAATAGGTACCTTATCCTAAAAATATTTCATTTGTGAGTTTTTGTGCTGACAAGTAATACGGATTGTTATTTTCAGCGAGTTATATTCCGTGCACTTGTGATATTTAGTTCTTGGTACTTTTAGGCAAAGTTTTGGCAAAATTTCTGTTCAAAATGGGAAAAGCGCGCAATATTAAACCGGAAGTTAGAAGTGTGATTGTGGCGCTTCATAGACAAGGAACGTCAGAATGAGAGATCGGTAATGAAGTAAAAAATTCAAAGACTGCTGTACATAATGCTATCGTTAAATTCAAGGACAGTGAAAGTTATTGTGATGCTGGAAGGAGCGGATGACCCAGAGTGACAACAGAAGCAGAGGATAAGACTCTAGTGCTTATGAGCAAAAGGGATCGAAAGTTAACTGCACCGGACATTCGAGCAGAGTTCAACGCGGGACATTCAAAGTCCATAAGCTTGTCAACTGGAAAAAATCGTCTAAGGGAAGCTGGACTCGTGGGGCGTGTAGCAGCCAGAAAACCTCTGCTTCAAAAAGGTAACATACAAAAGCGGTTAGAGTGGACACGAACTCATAGCCAGTGGACAATTGAAGACTGGTCACAGGTGCTTTGGACAGATGAATCAAAGTTTCAATTTTTTGGCTCCAAACGGAGGGTTTATGTCAGGCGATCTGCTGGAGAAAGAATGGCCGCAAACTGTGTAGTACCAACAGTAAAGCATGGAGGTGGTTCTGTTATGGTTTGGGGGGTGCTTTTCGCTTGCTGGAGTGGATGAATTAGTTCGAATTGATGGCACGTTAACTAAAGAACGTTGCAAGGAAATCTTGCAGAACACGGCCATACCATCAGGTTTGCGATTAATTGGGCGAAATTTCACCCTTCAACAGGATAATGACCCCAAACACAGTTCTAAATTATGCAGATGATGGAATACTATTGAATATGACCTGGCCTCCACAATCACCTGATTGTAACCCAATTGAATTGTTAAGGGAGGAATTAAATAGAAGGGTACGTGAACGCTGTCTGACGTCAAAGCGACACTTGTGGGAGCTTCTTCAAGAAGGGTGGAGCAATATCTCCCAAGATACTGTAAGAAAATTAGTTGAAAGAATGCTAAGGATTACTAAAGCAGTAAAAAATGCCAAAGGAGGATATTTTGATGAATGTAGAATTTAAAGTAGAAAAAGATTCTTTTTGTTTATTATAAATTTTGACTTGTAAACTAGAAAAACAATAAGCTGAAGTTTGACAATTGACATTACATAAAAAGTAATAAATTATATTTGATCTAGAAATAAATAAATTCTAATTACCATGAAAACTTTGTTTATTTTCTCGATTCCTAAGTGGTCTTAAACTTTTTGCCTGTAGTGTATATGACTCGGCGCCACGCTCTACGATCTGTTATGTGCTTTTATTTTGCGTGATTTTTCTTGATTTGATTTTATTCAACTTTACTTTTGCTTATATCTAAGACTAGTTTGATGTTATTTACCGCATTTCACTATTACTGTTCACTGTTATTGTACTGTTTACACCATATCAAATATCTATGATTTTTGACAAGAAAAACTTAAAAAGCGTTTTTCTCAAAACTACTTTTATCGGCACGGCTAGAAACATAACTCGCTCAATTCTTTACCAACTGACTTGAAATTTTGACAGTATCTTTCAAACAAGATTTTTTTTATGTTGCATATTTCACATAAAAACACTTTTTTTCAAATGTCCACCATTATTACAAAAAGTGATATAAAAAAATCCTTACGTCTTTCTTGAGCTTTTTGTATGTAAAATTGAAAAAATTTTGGGTTTGCATTCCAGAGTCACAATTGGAGGAGAAAGTTTTCCGGCCGCAGAGCCTTACATTGATGACGGGCGTTTATATGGATGCCATTTTGCGAAAAAAAAAAAACAAATTTTTCCGAATCGCCTACGTCAGACTAATTCTACATCTTTGTTTTTACAGAATTCACCAAAAATGTATATTTCAGATCACCAGGAGGGTTGGGATCACGTCAACCAGGAGACAATTTTTTTTAGTCTCTTCGCCGGCCTGTACCTATTTCAATTTTGATTTTATTAGTACTTTTAAAATGTAAATAAATAATAGATGCTAAAAATGTTTACTGCTTTTTTTATTGCGTCCGTAAAATCACCTCAAAACCGAGCCTCTACACCAGAATACCCCCTTAATAATATCACTTCTTGTTCTCCTAATGAGATATGTGATTTTTTCGCAGATAGTTTCCTGACAATTTTTAATGCATCAGACCCATCAAACTCGCACCTTTCTTTCTCTCATTCCGCTCCAACAGCTTTTGTCAGCCACTTACGAAATTTCACGTGACCAGATATATAAAGCCATTTCGGAACTCGACTGCAACAAAGGTCCTGGGCCCAATCTTCTTTCTCCGACTTTCTTGTTTAAATGTGTAGAGCAGCTTATAACTCCCTTGCATATTTTTTTTCAACAGATCACTTTCGTCTGGAGTTTCCCCATTTTGTACAATTTGAAATTTTCAAAATTCCGAGCTGCACAAGAACGGCAGCCCATCACCAAATTACCTCTATTTTCAGCACTCGAAAATTCTGCTCACGAGAACTGACGACCGGATGATCCGATCATTATGAAATTTACAGGACATGTTGATCGTAACTAGGACCAGGTCTGATAGAAAATATTTTGAAATGCGGGCAACCCTGTGGCAGTGGTGCCATCTTGAAAAATCACTGAGAATAAAAACTGCTTTTTGGCTTATAACTTTCGATTCAGCCATCACAATTTAACAAAATTCACACAGTATTTGGACCTTATTTTAGACCACATTTGGTAGAAATTTGGTTGATAAATTAGAATAGAGTTTCCAGCTATGGTGATTTTTGTCTCTTAAATCTTGTAAATTTTCTAAGCAAAATCAAGCTTTTTTCCCTATTACTTCTGATCCAGTCATGAAATCAAAAGGAAGTTCATGCAGTAAATGGACCTTATTGTAAAGCAAATGTCGTAGGAATTTCGTTAAAAAAATCATGAAAGGGCTGCCAGCTAGGACTATTTATTAGATTTGCATATGGGAATGATCCTGCAATGACAATTAACAACAAATATTAACGTTTCGAAAATTTGAAAAGTTTTGAGGGTGGTAGCCCTAAAATTCTTTTCACCCCTATAACCTCCAGCGCAGTCATTCAACCGATACGAAATTCAAAGCGTGGGTCTAACTACACGTGAAGCAGATTTGGTATATTATTTGCTATGCTGCTAGGACAGGGTGACCAGCATCATGTTATGAAAACGAAATTCAAAGGGTAGGTTGATTCAAGCATGAAAAAAACTTATTGCTGCTTCGTTGGAAAAGTGTTGCCAGCACCGAACATTTTCATCATTTATGTTATAGTTGGGTTTTGTTGCTTTGGATAGGAATGGTCGCTATGATACTACAATAACGTTTATAGCATCTTTCCACATTTTTTGTCACTCAAAGATAATATCTTTGAAAATCAGTTTTCTACCGGTTTTGATGCGCTAGTCTTTTGTTTGAAATTTCTTTAGTGCCATTTGTGCTTCATATTTGTTTCAAAAACTTAATTTGACCAACAAAAAAAAAATCTCTTCTCACTTCGAAAGAGCAGCTTCATGTCCAAATAGGCTATTATATTATTTTTTTTTTGCTGAAACCTACATCAAAAATCAGACGGTCAAATCTCGTGTCCGAAGAAAACCAAAGTCGATGCTTCTTTATCGACTTAACATACGAATAAACCCCAATCGAACATGCAAGCAAAAAAGCAGAAAGCGTATTAGTCGAAGAAGATAAAGTCACGCAACTTAAATCATTTTTTTTTTTTTTTGCATAAGATGGTTAAAATTTTATCGTAAGATTTTAATACGGATCCAGACAAGAGTGAATGAATCTGAAGTAATACGCTCACACGACGAGCAGAATAGCAAACAAACAAAAATAACAACGACCCAGACCGATCCGGACCAGCATGAAAATTTAATTCTAGCGATTTTTAAAGTAACTCGATTGAGAGTATGGAATAAGAATGTAACCAATCCGCCCACTTTGAAAGTTGTATGCGCCACCGCGCGTAGAACCAGTAGCTAGCTAACTAAGATAGTATCCGAAGTCTTGCCTACACACAATTTCATATCAAAGTACGTTTATCTTTTTTGTGTTTCGGTAATGGAAAGATGGATAGAATGATTTCAATGCTTCCTGTTCATTAATCAAAAATTTGAAGCGTTTTTATTTGTTCGTCGTGTTTGAATGAGACGATTTTTTTTTTTTTGGGACGAGTGGAATTTTTACTGGAGTAAAATTTTGAGGATTATGTGTAGCGTAGAGTTTTGGGCCGAAAATGTTTGAATTTGATTCAATGGAGCAAATATAAATTTTAAACGGCTTAGGTTTTATGAAAATGCATTTTCCGCTAGGATTTGATAGATTACACTTGTAGCCAAAGCAGAAATTCACTGCAAAAACAAAATGGAATCGTTATTTTCTAAATGCTCTCCCAAATAATTTACAGCTCATAAAGATCCATTGCAAATCATAGTCTGAATTGTGTAGATCAAATTGTAAATAATAAGCTTACAAATTCAGCAAGTTGTCATCGTTGATTCCGAGAAGAAGAATACAACCCGACACTAGTTACGTCTTCAAACGGCACAAAACATTACAACTGCGATGACACTTGAGATGCCTTCCGTAGAATGATTCGTCGTTTTTCTTTCAACGGAATCAGAACATCAATGGAAAGACATTTTGAAACCAAGGCTGAAATACTATCTTCCTGCTCAAATGACATCTAGGATTGAGGTCAATGCAGTTAGAATTAAAGCACCGACTAGTTGCTTACAAAAATAAGTGTGCTTTTGTACAATGTTGTCTAATAATAGTTCCATTTTGGTAAGGTTAAATTAGATTCTTAAAACCATATTTACTAATCTGTCAGACAAAATATACTGATATTACATGCTTGGAAACAAAAATTATAATTCAAATTTGGGTGAGCATAGACAAGTATGCACTACAATGTTACAGCAGTTGCGATATAATGCAAAGTATAATGATATTACGTAGTGAAGTCCAATGATATCACAATCTTGGATTAAGAACTTTAGGACAACTCTATGTTGAATGGCCCAAATTCATCGTAGCGCATCAAGATTCACGATAACAGTCGTTTTGGATCTGGCCAAGTTGGCAAATTAAAGGTGAATTTCAGCTCTTTAGTTAATTAAAATTAAAAAAAATCCAAAACTCAAGTACACATTTAATTTTTTGGATATTACTTCTTAGTTATACAAGAAGTGCATCACCATTATCATTGAAATTATAGTAAAAAAAAACGATTAGGATGATTCGCTGAATTTTGTTTTTCTACATACGACTTATATTATGGTATACTCCTGCAATGGTAGGGAGATTCAATTTCCCCACTAAAATATTGGAGCGAATGCAATGTCTGATTGATAGTTTTAATATTTAAAACAATTTACACATGTGGATAACATTTGTATAGTTGTTAAGTATGCGCCCAGTGTGGGTCGGAAATTTCTCACCTGATTGATCAATAACTGAGGTTAAGTGCATTTCGATTAGATATAGTACACTAGTAACTGAGCCAATTCTGTTAATAATTCCTTTGTCAGCATTCGTTACATAATGAACGAAATATCATGTATTATAGATTCCGACGCTTTGCATTAAAGCTCTGATAAAAAAAAAAAAAACAAAATAATAGTGAAATTCTATTCGTATTTTAAATAATTTTGAAAATTTTAGGCACTGGAACCCATATTTTCGTTGCTGATATTTTATTTAAGTTTAAATTAAATCCTGCTAGAATGAGGATTCAAACCCGTGACCATAATCTTCTAGCACTGACGGTCTATCCACTAGGCTACTCAAGCTTATTGGAAAGTTAAGATTATTTAGTCAACTTTAATTATATGATCCAAGATTATGTTCATAGTAGTTGGGGCTATGTTACATAGCAGTTGAACTATGTGCCTAGCAGAAAAGCTCATAATGTTTGGGAATTTGACTTTTGGCTATATTTTAGAACTCAAGGTACTATGCCCATAGCGTATGCGACCATAAAGGCTGCGATATGTTACAAAGGAGCATAAGCCATTTCGATGGTGATATTATGGCATTTCATTGTTCAGGGTATTATGTACATAGTACCCTGAGCAAACCACTAAGTCAAAACATATAAATAGGCCACGATTCTAGGGAGGTACACTCATTTGAATACAAACCGTCGAAGAGAGAACATCAAAATGGAGAAAAACGAAATCAGAGCTTGTCATTAAGTGCCTTTGTTTGAAAAAAATATCTACCAAAGACATACACAGCGACTTGGTGGGAACATAAGGGGACTCTATTCCTCTATATTCCACCGTTGCACGCTAGGCCAAGAAGTTTAATCTTGGAAGAACACCCGCTGAAGACGAACACCGCGAAGGAAGTCCATCGACGTCCCTCACTGAAGACAACGTAAAAAGAGTCGAAGATTTCGTGGTGGCAGATCAAAAAGTGACCATCAGGCATCTAGCTAAGGTCACAGGAATTTCGTTTGGCAGTGTTCATAGAATCGTTGCCCACGAATTACATATGAAGAGGGTCTCTGCGCGTTGGGGGCCGAGAATGTAAGCCGACGATCAAAAAAAAAGGAACGAGTCGACATTTCGAGGGTGAATCTCGAAAAGTTCTAGGCAGATCAGGAGAAGTTTTTGTCACGTTTCGTGATCATGGTCAAAACCTGCATCCAAAATTTTGATCCGGAAACCAAACAGCAATCGATGACGTGAAGGCACAACCCTCTTCACCAACGCCGAACGAATTCAAAGTTTTGAGCTCGGCGGGGAAGCCTATGTCATCAGTTTTTGGGGCGCAGAAGGAATTATTATAGTGTCATATTTGGAAAAGGGAGCCACTATATCAGGCTCTTACGACGTAGACCAACTGAGAAGATTAACGGAAGCTATTGAGGAATAGAGACGCGGCAAGCTGCGAGATAGAGTGCTGTTTCATCAAGACTACGCAACAGTTCACAAGGCTGCAGTTGCGATGGCTGCAATTCCAGAAACAGGATTCGAACTGCTTGAACATCCGTCCTATTCGCCAGATCTAGCTCCCAGTGACTTCTACTTCTTTCATCGGCTCAAAGAACACCCTCAGGGCAAGAAATTTGAAGCAAAATGATGGTCGCAGTTGGGGAATTTGGGGAGAGTAGAGAGATAATTTTTTTCTAAGGGTATCTTGGGTTTAATAGAATAATAAAAATAAAATATTTGGGTTTAATAGTGCAATAAAAAAAAATATTTTTTTAAAGTTTAATCACCTTGGTTAATATTGATTATCATTAGTTTTGGATCAACCCTCGTACATATGACTAATCTCTACTGTATGCGGCCATGAAATTATGACAATTGCTGAAAACAATGCGAAATGTAATTTCGGTGGTTCTGTTTGGAAATTCCACTGATAATCCGGAACGAAATTTGATCTACTGGAATTTTGCACTCGCCTATTGCCGTAGTCCTATTAAAATTTATGTTGCAGTTGAAATGTATAATTCAATTTTGCAGTTTGAAATGTGAACTGGTTTTTAGAATGTTTAATAAATGGTGTTGTGAATTGCCAAATCAGGAATTTTGTAAATTTTTATTGATTGGAAATAAAAGAGAGAGCGTAACACATTTTTATCGTTGTTTCGATATTCTTCTCTCTTTACAGGGTTCTTATGTTATCAAGTTTTTTTTCAGATGGGCAAGAAAAAGGACATTTCTGTGGAGAAAAAAAGTGCAATTATAGCAAATCTCAAAGGTGGACGACATTCTCTCCGTGAAATTGCACGACCTCAAAAGGTTAGCTACGGTTCCGTGGCCGCTTTGAGGTCGAAAATGCGAGAAGACTAGGAAAATGGGGAAAGGTAAAAGGGGGAAAGAACGACAGAAAGGATCGGAGAGTGATATCCGCTCTATGTGGACATCGCAGGCTAGTTTTAAGAGAGGTAAAAAATATATTTCAGGACAACGGCATAGAGCTGTCGGTCAGGACTCCGAAAAGGCTTTGCGCCGAAGTTGGTCTGAAATGCTGTCGAGCAACAAAAAAGCCCAGGCTGACCGATGCGATGAGGAAAAAGAAGCTAATGTTCGCCAAAAATGTTAAAGACACTACAGCCGACCAGTGGAATAAGGTCAATTACAATTATTTTCCATTTTTGGAAAAATATTTGATATTTGTAGTTTTGTCTTCAATATAACGTTTTTTTTTTCCAGATTCGGTTCAGCGACGAATCGACAATTCAAACCATGCCTGAAGCGTCGAGGTTCGACAGAAGGTTTCCAAATGAAAAATTTCGTCCTTCCTGCGGGGTGCCCCCTCTACTTCGCAGAAGATGTGGGGACGAAAGTTTATTGAGAGTATGTGGCTTATAGGTACAGGTGATTCCGTTGTTAATTTCGAGATCGAGAGTTGATTGATTCCCCCTTGGTAAGTATTGGAATATGTATGAATAGATTCATCGAGCAAATCAGATCAAATAATATTTGACTAGCTTTGTTCACTCTAACGAAGCTCCAGTTTTTGTCCTTAGCATTCAGATCACCACACATAATAAACTTATCAAAACAATTCACTACGAACTTTTAAGATTTGCTGTTCAGCTTCATAACTGGAAAATATACTGCGACTAGGTGCGTATTGTAGTCGTTTCCAAAACTTTTGTTTTCAACACGCAATGCTTAATGTCCTTTGTGATGCATATAGCTAAACCGCCGCCAGTTGTAATTTTTTTAACATTTCGATAGACAGACAGATAGATTTTGATAAACAACAGAGACAGAGTACACAATAAACTGTTCGTTTTCTATACACTACAACTATCTAATGTCTTTGCATTTATTTAAGGGGTTACATAGGTCTTGAAGGAAAAAAAACAACTATTTCAAAAAATTGTATTTTAAAAACCAAAAATCTATTTTATTTGAAATTTCCACATAGAAAAGTTTAGCATTTCAGTTAAAAAGATTGAAAGTTGTCGATTTTCCTGCGGTTTTCCTCGTCCAGCCTTTGTTTATTTATTTATTTATTTATTGATTTAATGTCTATAACAACAGATCAAGTCCAATTACGCAATAGACAATGATAAATAAAAATAAAAATATAATATAATTCAATGATAAATAAAAATAAAAATATATATAAAACGAACAAGAGTATCATAATTCAATAGAAAATAAGAATCCAAAATTTAAATATGCAATTAGCCAAGATGAGCATGCATTAAACAGAATAAGTAATTACTTTATCTTTTAACATGTTTTTGAAAAGCATCAAGGTCGGTGGTAGGGAACCAAGTCTGAGTTCGTTATGCTGCCTAGGTAAACGTAGCAGCGGTGAAAAGTAATATGTATCAGCCCGTGCAAATGGAACATTAAACGTTAAAGTTGATCTACATGACCGATCCAATACACGGACGGAAACCAGGTTGCAGAGGTCTGATGGGACAAGTCGATGGTGTAATTTAAATAGAAGGCATTCATCAAAGAACAGCCTACGAGATTTCAGGGATGGAATTTGCAGCATGGTAAGTCTCGCACTATACCCACAGTAAGTCAAATTGAATTTGAAAAGCAGAGTGCGGGTGAACCTGCGTTGTACAGATTCAACCGCATCAATTAAGTACTGAAAATGTGGGCACCATATTTGACAACAATACTCAAGGATACTACGGACAAAAGAGCAAAACAGGTGTACACAGGTGGAGATATCGGTAAAATGCTTAGAAGATCTAAGTATAAAACCCGAGAGCCTGGACGCTTTGGCAGTAATATGCAATATGTGTTGGTCAAATAAGAGTTTAGTGTCGAAAATAACTCCCAGGTCTTTAAAACAGAATACAGCATCGAGAGAGGTACCGGAAGCGCAATAAGAAAACACTAAGGGGTTAGTTTTACGCGTGAACGACATTTGGCGACATTTTAAGACGTTCAGAGTAAGATAATTTGCACTACACCAGTTGCCCAAAGTGTGCAGATCATTCTGTAGCTGAAAGCATTCTTCAATTGTATCGATTACTCTGAAAATTTTAAGATCGTCTGCGTAAAGAAGGGAGAAGGAGTTTAGGAGACCTGGCAGATCATTAATATAGATTAAGAACAACAAGGGGCCAAGTATCGAGCCTTGCGGAACACCAGAGGTGGGATAGAAGGGAACAGAGGAGCAGGAATTCACAGTAACAACACAAGCACGTTCATAAATGTAAGAAGAAAACCAGGAGAGCAGCGGTCCATAAAAGCCATATTTCTCTAATTTCAAGAGAAGAAGCACGTGATTAACAGAGTCAAATGCCTTAGAGAAATCAGTGTAAAGGACATCCACCTGTCTTTGCTGATCGATGGCAGAAGCCACAGTATTGCTGAAAGATAACAAATTGGTAACAGTGGATTTACCCTTGACAAATCCATGTTGCTCCTTGGCAAGGAAAGGCTCGAGTAGAGGATAAATTCTGTTGTAGACAACTCTCTCAAGTAGCTTGCTAAAGCAAGGTAGAAGCGATATTGGACGGTAATTGGAGATACAAGCGGGGTCACCTGCCTTAAGTATGGGAAAAATGTTGGCTGATTTCCATATGGAAGGAAAAACACCAGAGGCGATGCTTAGGTTGAAAATAATGGACAGGGGTACACAAAGTGAAGAAGATAGTGACTTAGTTAGTATATTAGGAATACCATCAGAGCCAGAAGAAGCGTTAGAATCGAGACAACTCATTAAATATTCAACTTCTAAAGGGTTTGTACGAAACGACGAGAGCGCTCTAAGGTTAGCGCGAGACGACGAGGGAGTGGTGAAAGAAACATGTGGAGGAGAAAGAGGGTTTTGTGGGGAAGAAAATGACGAGAAAAAACGAGCAAAGAGCTCACAGGTCTCTTCAGTTGTAGCGGCAGAAGTTTCATCAAGAAACACATTTTGAGGAATGACGGGGGATTTTTTCAGTGAATGAATAAATGACCAGAAGGGTTTTGAATTGTTGGAACTAATAGAAGCCTCAATTCTGGCAACGTAGGCACGCATGGCTTCTTTAGCGACCCTCTTTGCATGAGAGCGTTGCTTTTTAAACTCAAGCAAATCATCATGCAAAGCGGAACGTTTAAATTTGGCACGAGCAACATCCTTTGCCCTAAGGGCAGCAGCAACTTCAAAGGTGAACCAGGGAGCATCATTGGGTCTCCTGGGACGACATGTGGGAGTGAAGCGAGGAATGAGATTAGCGAGGAAGACATAAAGCCTATGGAGAGCCTCATTAACGTCAGAGCAGCGAAGAAATGAGTGCCAGTTAATATGATTGATTTCGTTCGCCATTCCAACAAAGTTGGCTTTAAAGAAATTGAAGCGCCGGTAGCAAGAAACTGTGGATCTAAGAGGAAGATTGAAAGAAATTTCTAAAAGAACAGGAGGATGGTAAGGGTCGGGAGGGACATAGGGTAGAGCATCGGAATCCAAATCAACAGAAGACACTGGGATATTAGAAAGAATTAGATCCAATATTTTGCCATTTTTATTAGGTACCGAGTTCAATTGGGAAAGAGAACATAAAGAAATGAATGAAGATAAAGTAAGCGAAAGACTGTTGCTGGAAGTGATGGTTGAAAAAGAGGTATTCCACTCGATGGAAGGCATATTGAAGTCACCACATAGCATTAAGTGAGCGGTAGGAAAACGGCACAGGAGATAAGATGAGAGCTCTGCAAAGAAAATTTCATAAAGTGAAGAAGGACTGTTACAGGGGATATAGATTGAGGCGATAAGTAATTGCGGTAGGCAGAATATTTCGGTGCACGTTCATTTGAAATCAAAAATTCAAAATTTTTCTTATAGTTTATCCCCTTGGCTCGTGATTGAACTAAGGGATTTTCAATCGATCGACTCGTTCTTGTTTTATACGATAAAAATGTTTTAAAAACGATGAGAATCGGAAAAATGCTTAAAAAAATATGAAACGAAAATACATTCAAACTTATTTAAAAACTTTAAATTTCATTTTTTTTCAATTCCTTCGTTCAATCACGAGCCAAGGGTATAAACCATAAGAAAAATTTTGAATTTTGATTTCAGATGAACCTGCACCGAAATATTCTGTCTATCGCAAAAAAAAGGCTGGACGAGGAAAACTGCAGGAAAATCGACAATTTTCAATATTTATAGCTGATCTACATCTTCTTGAAATGCTAAACTTTTCTATGTGTAAATTTCGAATAAAAGAGATTTTTGGTTTTCAAAATACAATTCTTTGAAAAAGTCGTTTTTTTTTTCTTCAAGACCTATGTAACCCCTTAATAGCGTCTTTTGTTTGAAATCATTGGAAAATAGGCATATTATATAGGAACAATTTGACAAATCCTACGTTAAAGAAGGGTTACTTAAATCGAAACTTCATTTATTTTTTTCTCCTTCTTGAAAAAATCTACAACTTTAATAAATTAATGAGCTATCATAAAGTTAGAAAGTTAAAAAAAATGCCATTCAAGCAAATTCTTTTCGTTTGATTTCATGCACAATTATTCGTTTAATCCGTTTAAAATCAGCGCGCATCAAAGACCAAAGGCTTGCTACATTCCCATCATTTTTATGCATTCTCGGCTATACACATACTTACTTATGTATATGCGAAAAGCGAAAATATTTCTATTTATTCAGCGCTATCGGAAATCTTCGCTGGTATTCGATCAACATGAATACAATTCGAGTGCGGAACCATCAGCATATAAATATACATAGGGTAAATGTACTAGTGCTCGGACAGTTAGTGCATATTTCAACTTCAGTTCGGTATTATTAATTAGTAGCTTAATATTTGGTTTACTTGCAAGCTTTTTTATACATTGGAATTGGCTGTGGGTCTTTTGTGCCAATTTTGAATTCAATAAAAAAAAATAAGTATGCTGATATTCCAACTAAATGAACTTGAGTCAAATTGTGCTGGTCTTCGGACACCTTGAGTCAGTACACCGGACAGCTTTGAGCTAGTATCCGGACAGTGCATATTTCATTTTCTGTTTAATTTTTTGAATCGGAAACCTAAGCTTAGATTTAAACATAAGCTTTTCCGTAAATTTGATGTGGTTTTGACCCTTTTTTGAGGTTTTATTTAACAAAAGTCACATTTTTCGGTTATTAGTGCCATATTTGTGACACTACAAGTCAGTGTTCTGACAACTTTATACTAGTACTCGGACAAAGCTCTAATTGCTAACTAAAATAGCGGTTACTCCATTTTACTGGAATTTAGGAATGAAATCTCCTTTCAGGCTGTTTCGTTGCGCGTGGACACAAAATTGAACTTGTCCAAACGCTAAAATCTATAATTTTAGTGTTCGGACAGGTGGTATGCTTTATTTTAAAGGATTTAAATAGCTATCATACCAACATAATCTTCTTTTAGAGTTTATACGAGCTAATGTTCATCTTATCAAGTATGAATGAATTTCAAACGTGTTCTTAATATGAATATGAGAATATTTTTGAAATTTTTAGCCCTATGTGTGCGCTAGGCGCCTAAAATGATATTGGAAAAATTTGAAAATTTTTGAATTGCGATAACTTTTGACCAGATTATCAGATCATTATGAAACTTTAAGGACACATTAATGTTACTAAGTTGCAGACTATGAGCGTGTTGCTAACCCTGTAGCTACGAAAGCGAAACCCCTCAAATCATAGACTCTAATGAAAAATTTTCGACTTTTACAGTGAAAACCAACTCATATGGAAATCTTAAGCTTTGTTTATACAACCAAAGCAAAACTTTTGAAATACCACATCGGACAAGAACGGTAACCTTCCTCCAATTTACCTATATTTTAAGCATCAAAAACTTCTGTTCACGAGAACTCACGACCCAAAAATCAGATACAAATGAAATTCACAGAATGTGTTGGTATTGAGTAGGACCAGATCTGATAGAAGCGTTTTGGCAATGCAGGCAACTCTGTGCCAGTAATGCCATCTTCAAAAATTATTTAAAAACAAGCTGCTTTTTGCCCTATGAATTCTAATTCAGTTACCAGATTTGCATGGAATTGACACAGTAGCAGAACCTTACTCTAAGGTTCAGCTACTGTGTCAATTCTTACTCTAAGCGGTGTTTGGTAGAATTTTGGTTGAAAAATTCGGTTGGTGCTGCCAGCTATGGTAATTTTGGTGTCTTGGGTTTTGAAAATGTGCTCAGGGAAATAAAGCTTTTTGCCCTATAACTTCCAGTGCAGTCATGAAATCAAAACGAATTTCATATAATAAATGGAACTTATTATAAGCATTATTCAGAAAGAATCTGGTTAAAAAAAACCATGTAGGGTTGCCAGCTATTGTTGGTTTTGTATATATTTGCAATATCTTTATTAAACGATTTTATCGTAAAATTTTTTAACGGTAATGATCTTGTAGTGACAATAAACAACAAATATTAAGTTTTCGAAAATATGAAAACTTTTGCGACTGGTAGCCTTAAATTTCTTTGTACCCCTATAACTTCCAATACAGCCATCGGATTAAAACGAAAGTTTTAAGCCAGCGCGAGGGGTTTTTTGATATTTTCGTATCAATAAATGCTGACATTAAGTGTTCATATCGCGAACATTTATGCAGTTATTTGATTTTGACGTGAGGCAATTGAGGGAGACTTTTAGTTGCAGTGCTGGTAAAGGGCTGCAAGCACTGAGCATTTTCTTTGCTTATGTTATATTATGCTGCTTTCAAAGTTTTGCGGTGTTTGGCTTTGCAGGTGGTAGTCCTGAAATCCTTTCCACCCTATGAATTCAAATGCATTGTTAAGATCAAAGTGGTTTTGCACTCGAAACAGGTTGGAGCACGTGTGGTAGAATATGCACTCAAAATCTGCACGGTTCTTCTATTGTTCATCGAACATTAGTATTTCTAGATTTAGAGTTTTTTTTAAGTATTCGGAAGCTCTTGTCCGGATACTGAAAAACTGCTCAAAAACGGTTCTATTCTTCGGACATTCAAAATTTCCAATAATATTTCCATAAAGTATGCTTTCGAAGGTAGAAGACTTTATACACAATGGTTTTATGACTGCAGAACAAAGAATTCCAGAAATTTAACTACGGAAGGGAAATAACTTACGTTTAGAAATTTCTAGCTAGCGAAAAATTACGCGTGAGACGACTTTGACAAAAAACATGCAGACTTCAAATAGTTAACGCGTTGTAGACTGGCTCTGATTGTTTATTTGTTCAACCTTATGACTCTCTCAAATCGAAAGGTGCATAAGAATTAGCAAAAAAAAAAGAAAAAAATTTCAGAATGTGAACCATATTTCCCAGAAAGTTCGATTCGGAGTGTCCGGATACTAGCACTGTCCGGAGAACTAGTGCTGTTACCCTATATCCATTTATTTACTCGTGCGTCAGACCATCAAGACGATGGAAAATCTACAAAAGAATTCGAAAAATGTCACACTTGCAAATTACGATTACGTACCTAAGAAATGGATTTATTTCCCTTAAGTATCGGGCGAGTGGTCTGTTTTTTTTTTCATTGCCTCGCAAAAGTCAGACGGATTGGATAATTGGTGTTTTTTGCATTCTTATTTCAATTCGTTTTGTTTTGATAGCAAGGGTAATGTTGTCATCAATGGACTATGGGGGGAAAAATGCAAGTGTGATGTGATGTGATGATGAGGTTGGAGCAGTTGAGGGGAGTGGTAAGATACGAACAATTCGAGGAATTCAAAATGCTTACTAAGCTGCCGAGCAATGTTAAGAAGAAGGGTCATGGGAATGACGGTGGTGTCTGAAAGTAAGCATTTGAAGTGGAATTTCAAATAATGATGGATGCCATTGTTGGAATGCGATTTTGCTTTTGCTTTGAGAAATACCTTAAATGAAAAGAGATTAAATTAAATGAAAATTTTCAGTTGAATATTTACTGGATACACGCAATTTGCATTTGTTTGTAATTTGTTATAAATTATATTAAAATCTAAAGTGTGAATCATATAGAATCAATTACACTTTTGCTTTCACACAAGAAACGGTTTAGGATAGTTGGAATTACTGGCCTGGCACTGGTCACACCGGAATAGTTATTTTTGCCTAAGGACAGTGATTGGAATTAATCAAAACCTACTACTTACACCAAACTAAGGACTATATGGAGGACTAATCCCCTAAATATAAATTTGATGATCTCTCTTCTCCCACGTTATCATAATTTCTACAATCAATTCAACTGAGCTACTAATTTCGTAAATATTTCCATCAATGTTACAGTACAGATCACACCGATCGGCAGCTACAGCGATTATTTCATTGGTAACGTAAAGGGACTGGTTTTCTTTGAAAAAGCCAATGAGGAATCCATCGGACTGCCACTTAAAACTAAAACAAGCTAGGTATGCTGCGTGCGGCCACAGAGCCGAACGCGAAACTATAGGTCCAACTAGTGATGAGTCTGCGTCCATACGTTGACGTATGCGCCGAGGTAAACCACGCAAAGCATATGTTGCACCCAAACATAACTTACCGAACAGCCAGAAAAGTGGCATGCTCCTTAAGCAACCTTTTGCTCAATTTTACTGTGAGCTGTCCGTACGTAAAGTGGTAATGAGATACGACTTGACATACGTTCGCTTATGCGTTGTATGGGCACTTAAATTCACTCATGTTTGCGTACGTCAAAAAGTGCCTTTTTTGCTCGAAAACCGGTCGGTTTTGGCAGACGATTACGGCCGCAGACTCATCTTTAGTTAGGGCTTATACCGACGATCGTGCTCGCAGAGCGAACAATTCAATCGTTGGCTGACTGACTGTTATGGAAAGGAATGCGATTGCAGGGTGACATAGCATCTTAAAAATGAAATGTTTTTAGTGAAAATATGGTTTATCAATTCAACATTTGTTTGCCAGTCGTTTTTGTTTGCGATTAACTTCAACGTGAGCACTTAAATCAAACTTGAATTTCTGCAAATGTTTAAGAACCTATCGGTTGCACAGAAAATTAGCTTTATATTCAGATATTTGAAGACATATCTGAAAATCGTATATTTTACCATTACTCTATATTAAAGCATTCGCATAGCAAATACGTACAACAGCTGCTTGTAGTCAGTCAATTTGTCGAATCAACGGAATGCAGAGCGTATCGGGCCCCATCTCTCAGGTATTCTTCGACCCTGATGCCATGCCCGAAGCCCCGAGACCAGCAAATAAGTAGTCAGTCTTCCAAACAACACATCTCATACCATCTGCTATGGCTCTGCATGTAGATTCATGAGAAGATGTAGGGTCAATATTGCTATTGTTGCTGCTGCTGACGCTCTTTGATCATTGTGCAAGAAGAGAATGTGTATGCGAAGAAAACTGACGAAATTTTCGGATGGAATGCAAGTGAAATAAAATGAAAAGCTGCACATGGGAAGAAACAAGAACGAAATAATCAGAAAGTCGGCAGCTGCTTTCTATTTTTTTTGGTGTGGGTATTGAAATGTGTTTTGCTTGGCTTGAGAAGTCAGGAATTTTTGTCTTTACTTACCGTTTGCATTATCCTGTACCATTGTGGCCGCCCGCGAAAGCACTTCTAATGGCGATTCCATTATAGACATTTGTATCGTTTTGTATATGTAGTTCGGCGACGTTGAAAATCACTCGAGCGTTTACAACTCAGCTCTACAGCGACGATTCAGATTTTTAGGTACTTTCCAACGAGGATTCGAGCTCCAACTTTTTATCAAATGCTTTCTACGTAATTTATAATTTAAGAAGACTTTAGACCGATCTCCAAATGAATTTCCACAACTGAACAGTTGTGACACTTCCTGTTTTCTTCGTCCAATATCTGCGTATCCCTTGAGCTTGTATTTATATTCGGCTGTCCTTATTGCGCATATACCGCACCCGGATTATACGTTCAGACTGAGGTCGGTGACTCGAGGGTTCCAAAAGCCGGGGATGTAAACTGACAGGGAACGTGGTATTTTCGTCTTTCGGAACGAAGGGAAGCGTTGTTGATGGAGGACGAAATCTGAAGGGGACACCGCGAGTATTCGTGCGCGGTCTAAGTATATTCGAAAACTAATGGGACAACGAAAAAATCGATACACCAATTGAATCGAGACAGACGGATCTCAAGATTCTCCAGACCTAGCCTGAAGGCAACTCGCCTCAAAAGGTGCAAAACATTCGATGATGACGACTGTTGACTGAAATTCGGAGCCTCCTGCTGGACAGATGCTTCTACAGTCTACGTAACTATGACGCCTCTTACTCGAGACTCAGACGATCCGTAGCCGCATTCCACAAGATGTAATAATTGAGCGTGTAGAGTATTGACACTGCTTTCGATAAGAATTCCGTAGATTTTCAGCTGAAGTATCTTGTTGTTTACTCAGATGAAAACATTCAGATGCGTGAAACGATAAGCTTTATCCATAAACCAGGGCTCTTTCTATCGCACTCAAGCCTTACTTTGAAATAGTTTTATTAAAGTACTTTCTGATGGGAACCACTTGCACACAGTGCGTAAAAAGTCACGAAGGGCAACAAACGGTAATGTCTTTTCACGATAGTTTCTTGCTACTATCCGTAGCACTATTATCAAACAGAGTAATTTCGTCTTATGAACACATTCAAATCCACACTAAACACTTGAATTTTAAGAACTGAATCCTATTCGATTCGAATTATTTTCACTCAGGCGCGCGGGGCTTTGTTTATTTGACATTTGGAATCGTACTCGCGTTCAGAACTAGACGATGCATGCAACGCGCATATAAAACTCCGCGAATGGAATGTTAAGAATGCGATAGGAATGCGTTCGCACTTGTTTTTAGATTACTGCGCGCGGTCGGATCACGCAAAACGCGCTACACAAAGCGTCCCAGCCCGACTCATCCAAATGCTGCTCGTAAATTGCCATCACTAGCGACATGGTTTCATAGTGTAATAGAGGAGAACTACCTGTGCAATGCACTGTCAGTGTACTGACAGAAAAAGAGTACAGATGACGCTGAACGACGATGATGTCACTGATTTTGAATGTTGAGAAATGATGTTTACGAAATATGAAATTTCAGCTTGCGTTCTATTTGGGCGTGTGATATTAGAATGTATATTTTTGATATTTACGGAAGAAAAATTAGAGATTGCCTAAATTCCCGGATCAAGTATTTTATTTCTGTGGCAAATTGTAGTAACTGAATGACTACGAACATGACGTTTGCAAGAGACTTATTTGTTTCTTTTAAGCTTGCTTTTAGTTATTTGATGTTACAATTGGGTGATTGAATACTTTAACTGACTTTTTAGCTATTCTTGTTTGTTGACTAGTCAGATCGACATATATGCGTGAATATTTAACAAAGTTTGAATTCAAAGAAAATGAAATAATCTGAATGCGTCAAACTGAAACAAAAACTGTCTTCACATTAAAAAAGTAATTTCAGTTTCCTCGTCATTGCCCAGTGGCAAAAGCAATTATTCGAATTCAGTGCTTTTTCGACAATAAAGCAATTCTTAAGTTCAAAGAAAACAAATAAAACAATTTGATTGTTTCAACTGCTTTGTAAACAAATTGTGATTGAACCATCCATTTAAACGATTTTAAAATCTAAAGGCCGAGAACTTGCGGGTTTGATGAAATATCTACCTTTTTGCTCGAAAGATTTTGTCACAAAGCTCAGCAATATTTATTAGCCATTCGTAAAAATTGCATTGACAATGGATATTTTCGAACTGGTTAAGAAAATGCAAACTAATTCCGATTATTAAAAACAACTCATCATATCAACTTACCAACATCAATCGAACTTCTTTGTTCTCTAACGTTGGTAAAATCTTTAAAATATAATTATAAACAGTTAGCTTGACAACAGGAAAAATTCGGCTTCAAAGAACAACATTTGACTGAGCACGCTCTTTTAAAAATACAACATGACGTAATTCACAATCTCAGAAACAAAGTGGTGACCGTGATAAGTTCGTTAGACAATAGTATTCAATTCAGTATGGATCACAGAGGTCTCCTATGTAAATTACTACAAATGCAATTACCTATATGAGCATTAAGGTTAGTGAAAAGCTTTTCACCAGACAGAAAACTTGCCATATCTATTATGAATACCCTTTCTTCGCCAGTAGAAGTGAAATGTGGAATACTTTAGGGCTCTATACTAGGACCAACACTAAGTAATATATATTTACAGGACTTCTCTCATAAGCCATCCACCTACTCAAACTCGCTGGCATTAATTTACGCAGATGATACGCTTGTTTACGCTCATAATAGAGACCCCTAACCAAACACTTGAATAAGTTGATTCACACTTGAAAAATATCAAATCTTACTATAAAAAATGGTTCAATATTAATGGAGAGAAGTCATCTTTCATTTGTATTCACAATGCCTGACATTAAATCTTTCTCAAATACCACTCCCGAGCAATATAATGAACCATGGCTTACGCTTTCATAATCTTTTTAAAATTAATGAACACTCACGAGCTAATCTGGCAAAATATGTTTACGCTCACTAGCGAAAAAAATAATAATTGCGGCCAAATGGAACTAGGAATCAAATTTCCAACGAGCAGCACGGTTTTATCAAGGGTCTTAGTCGAATTCGTTAATTTCGTGGCTTCAAAGCTTGACACTGGAGAGCAAGTCGATGTAATTTACACTCACTTTTCGAAAGCCTTTGACAAAGCTAATACAACATAACTGGCCCTCTCTTGTCCTGTTTCGCTTCATATATCTTTAGTCGCACTTGTAAAGTTATCCTAAATGGTTGCTCTTCTTACCCTTTTTATCCCTCTTCCAGTGTTCCGCAAGGTTCCATTTTCGGTCCTCTACTGTTCACTCTTTTCATTATATGACCGTCCATCAATACTACTCTCCAATTCCCTCGTGTATACTGACGACCTCGACCTAAAGTTATTCAGAGATGTATCGTCCCTCAATGATTGCGTATCATTACAATCTTACCTATTAGCGTTAAATATGTGGTGTTCAAGAAATTTTCTTCCTCTTAATGTTTACAAATGACTTGTTATATCTTTCTCCATTAAACCTAATTTGCTCAATCCTAAATTAAAATTTGATCTACATTTACGCTTCATTACTTCAAGGGCGTCTAAACTTGCAGGCTTTGTTCGGCATTGCTGACGTCTCACGGCATATACTCTTTAAATATCGCCAGATGTGCTCACTTATTTACTTGCCTAATTCGTTCTATCCTTGAATACTGCTCTCAAATATAATCTCCTTATTTTGTGTACTTTCCAGATACTATTAAATTTGTTCAACGTAAATTTGCTCACTGTTTGTTGTACAAGTTGCATAGATCGTTCATCATTCCTGAGACTCCCTTCCCTTAGTATCCGGAGATTGTAGCCCGATGAATGTTTTAGTATCTCGTAATTTTTGCGCGATCACGAACGTTTCTCTAGGTCTCAGGCTACTTTTAACATTCGTTTTCTTCGTACAGAGCTTTTACTTTTCTCCCTTATACATGTTACGAAGCCATAACGAGCACCAGTTTGGTTATAGGTGTTCTAGTTTCACATCTTATAAAAAACGCATTATATGTATTTTATCTTCAATATTAAATAAATGGCGTACATTTTATTCATTTTTTTTTATTTGATCATGTTTTATTTTATTTTATTTTTGGTGTCAATTCTGTAATTGGATTGTCTGTCAAATTGAACTGTTTAAATAAATAAATAAATAAAAACAAAAACTGTCCATTGGAACTTCCTGAAAGCAGATTTCACTAGTATGACTTCGGAAATATATTACTTGGTTTTTCTTCTTTCGCGGGCTCGATATCGACAGCACTACCGAACAATTTTATATTTTTCTCTCTGATATAATTCCTCGTTTCTCAGCAACTTATCGCAGTAATCGTCCTGTGGTGCTACTCGCAAATTGCTGTCATTCTTAAGGCAAAAGATTCAAGCTCTATTTGTTAGTCAGATGGCGATAGCGGTTATGTAAATACTTACACAAGTATACAAGAAAATTAATTTTAAGTAATATATATTTCATGTTTCCCGTCATTATATTTGGTTTTGATGTACCTCGCCACAGAGAATTCACTCTGAAGTTCGTCCTTCCATTTCAATCTGTGGGCCTTTGCGAATGCATGTCTTCACCTTCAGCTTGTTATAACAAAATGTGACGTCAGATCAAGTCGAGCCCGTCCGAATTCAATTATCTAGGACGAAGACGTGAAAAGGGCTATAAAAACCCTTGCGAATTGACACCTTCGTCTTCAGCTTGCTATAATAGAACAGAACGTCAAAGCGATTCGAACAGCATCTGCAGCTACGCTCTCCCGTATACGAGAGAGCAAAGCCAAGATGAAGATAACCGAATTCGGACAAGCTCGACTTAGCCTGACGTCACATTTTGCTATAACATGCTGAATATGGGCCTTTTTACACTTGCATTCTTGACGCACTCCTGAAACTGGTTTTACACAATCAACATTTCCACACTTGGTGTGTATCAGCAACGGAAGCGTTCATATACCGATTATGCATATGAATGTGTGCGTGTTGTTGTTTTCTCATTTCGACTTGAGTGTTTCATGAAAAATTCCTGAACCGTGAACTATGTTTATAGTTGTGTTAGTGATTTGCAGCAGTTTCAATCAGTTTCAAACGTGAGGAAAAATTCTCTCCAAGTGCATCACTTTTTGTAGAGATTTCCCCTCGATTCTTCTGCCTCTTGCCCAGATAACCGGTTATAGGACTGTATCAAGAGTACAAGTGTAACAAGGCCCTATGAAAGACAAGACGTCAATTCGGAAAGGCTCTTGATGGTGTTTGTCGTAGTGTTTGTGGTAGGTGGTGTCGCCAAACAAAGCATACGATTTCACGCAGGATAACTTGGATTGGCTTTGTTGATTCGACGTAGAAAATGGCAGAGCGCAAGTGTAAATATATTTTTGGAATATTAATCAAGTGAGGAAAGCCATAATTGTTATTCGAAATTTCAGGGACTGAAGCGGATATAAGGATGCTTATTAAATTGCGTGGTGTGGATTTCAAACAGCAATTTAATGGGAAAAGCAGGAACAATCAGGCTGCGTGGGAGTAAGTAAGCAAACTGTAAATAAGGATAATACTATAAGCGATTTTTACAGGCTAATTAAAGAGCAGCTGCACTACCATTACGATGTTAAGGCGATTTCGAAGAAATGGTCGAACTTAGTGCAGATGTACAAGGTATTTCGTAAATTTTTCTTTTCAATATTTAAAATCCCGAAATTATAATTTTTGCAGACTCTAAAAGATCTACAAAAGAAGCAGTTTACCGAAAATGAGGCGAACATGGCTGTCACATGGCCATACTATGAAGCGATGGATGAGGCTCTTCGAAGTAGCGACTTAAATCAGTTAACGACAATTTCATCTTCAACCTCACAGCCATCGTCGCCAGGACCAAGCTCGCCATGGGTAGCATCACCAGCGCCTAGTGTCGCGTCGCAGTCTCCAATAACGCGGCTACGTTACTGTGGCAGGATCAGAACTATGACTAAAGAAAGAAAGAAGGACTTGTACTTTAAGAAAATTTTATTAAAGCAAAACAATAAAATGCTAAGGCTCGTCAACAGTTGTGTGGTGCTTATGGGTGGAAAAGGTTTGACCGGGGAAATTGAAGTCCCTATAGATGATTCATCTTCGGACGAGTAGTTTTATGTTAGCCATAAAGATATCAATTTTGTTGTTGAAAACTTTTTTTTTTATGAGAAAACCATATATTTTAATAATCATAATAAGAAAATTAATTTAATGTTTTATTCTAAATATTTTCTTTAAACAATCAAAGTTACCTAGTTCTTTGAAGTGAAACTGGCTTAACTCGACTACGTACCCCCACATCCGTTTGACGATTAGATGTCAGACTAGTATGTTTGTGTGTTTGGTTTGGGGGTTGTTTTTTGCTTTGCCTGTGTTACACGTTTACGTTGGCATTAAGGAATTCACGGTACACGAATACTCAAAACCAATATGTTTTGCCATAAAAGAAAAACTGGTACATTTCGGTAAGATATATTGAATTGATGTGATTTGAATTGATGCCGGCAGGTGAATAGAGGAAAGTTTATTCAGCACTGTAGGATGTAATCGATGTATTTCGAATATGAAATCTAAAACTGACGAGTTGCATCGAGGATGAAATCAGATGGACCGTCAGAAGTGTGAGCTGTCACTGTCATTAGCTCAAATAGGATTTTTCCCGCCTTGTTTGCTCTCGAACAATTCTAATGCCGATGTCGAGAGTCAAGGTCGCCGCAGATTAATAGAGCAGATTAAGCCGGAAATAAATATGATTAAAAGAATTACTGGTATTAAAAGCGGGCTTCCCCCCTGATGAAAGCTTAGTTATATATAAAACATTTGTTAGAGCAAAATTAGAAAGGCACGTCTCAAGTTTGGTCAATGTCCCGAAATATCTATTCAGAAAAGTAGACAGTCAGAAAGCAGTCGTTATAAAAAGATGTTTGGGCTTTTCTAGACAAACACCAAATATTATTGCATTTGATATGGCGAATGAGCTCCCGACGGTATTTAAGGCTCAGATCAGATTAGTTAAGGAGCTGATCAAAATTAAAATGATGGATAACGAATTGTTTAAGCGATTAGTATCGTTTAATGCAAACGCCAAATATTTTCAGATTTATAATAAGTTTAATAATATAATTAATAAAATTAAGATTGAATAACAAAAAACAATACCAAGTCATCTCAAAATAATACCTAAGAAGAATGTAATTTGCAAAAATATTAGTCTAAATGAATTTGTAACTATGACAGATAAATATAGGAAGTTAATTTTAGAATCATTAAATTTAAATATTCATATCATCATAACGGATGGATCGATATCTTGTTTAGGAGTGGGATGTGCATATTTAATCCATAATATTAAGCAAAGTAAGAAATTTAAGCTGAAATATAATGTATCCATAATCAATGCAGAGCTCACAGACATCCTTCTGGCGATCTCTTCATGTAAAGATATTTCAGTCGTTAAGGGTTTAATATTAACGGATTCGAAAGTAGCCTGCTCAGAGCTTACCAATAATTCTTATTGTGTATTCCATATTATGCAACTACAATTGGATACCAGCTCATTGTGGTATAGAAGAGATAAATACTCGTAGAGTTGGCAGTGAGACCAGAATAGGGAGATAAGTGATCTAATTAAAAATGGGTATAGAGTGTCCTACAGAAGGCAAATGAGTAAATAAAAGATATGCACTTGGAATAAAGCGTTCTTGAGTGGAAAAGATCAACTTTGGTTTAAGAGTTTAAAATTAAAAAGTAAAGCAATAAAACAATTGAACAGACTAATAACTATAACTCTAATAATAAACCTTTTCCTCGTAGAACAGGACTCAGTACTAAAAAAAAGATTTCAAATAACTTTCGAACAATTTGACTTTTTGGATATTCAATTTGATGCCACTAAAATAGGCAAACAAAATTTTTTAAGTTAAGTTGTTAGATAGTTATTACTACATGTTTCATGACTTTAGAGCGTAGGTTCGGTAATCTACCGTAGCTAATGCCTTTTCATAGTGATGGCCACACATGATCCAGTTGCATTATTCTAGTCGTTTCTAATCATACTTCAGTTAGCATTAGACAATTCATATCCCTCTTTTAGTTAAATTTCGCATATTATGATCAAGTATATATTCTTCTCACTAACGATGCTAAAGGTTTCAAACAGTTTGTTACAGATGCTCTGGTTGTTCCAAGGCGATCAAGTAATTTTAGTATAATAAAATGCTGTAGAAAGACCGATAATCTCTTTAAATTGGTCATTACGAGAGTTACATGATGCAAGTTTTCCAATGAGTTCTCTAACTAAATTTATTAGTTCATTTGCCGAAAAAAAGTACCCACCTCTGCGAATGGTGGTAAATTGTCTGCGTTAGAAATATTAATATTACTACAATTCTGCCTACATTTGAGTAACTTTCGAGATATTCAATGATTTGTGTCTTTCTAAATGCTGCAGACATCTTCAAACGGCAAGTTGAAACATGGATACAAATACGTTTATTTGTGGTACATCTGAAGTCAAAGCTTTTACGTTGAAAATATTTCTGGAAGATAGATTTTAAGCAGATAGATTTTTGTAGGAACGTGCAACGAAAAAATGATAGCATTACTTAGCATAAGCCTTCTATCTACGCATTACTTGGCATAAACCTTATATCTGCGGTAGATAGAAAGTTTATGCTAAATAATGCTACGTTTTTCGCTGATGGGGAGATTTTTCATTTTTGATTTGAACATACTTCCACAAAAGATGGATTTTTCATATTTTGCAGAATGATATATCGAATCCGGTGTTAACTCAAATATGAAAAAAATATCAGATAGAAGGTTTGTGGTAAGGACGGTAGAATTGCTACGTGCTACTGCGTTAAACGCATTACTTAGAATTAGATGTCTAGAGCTTTGATTAAAGCTGCACTGTGTATGCGTCTTTCATCTAATCGTATTTAATGAGAAACCACATGATCCGGGAGTGTATTGAAGGTCACTATCGTTCACGATTAATTTTTAATTATTGCAACTATGTATATCCAAATTTTCAGGTTTAATGGGCGAAGATGAATCTGCAATTGTTATTAAGTTTCAATGTGGTAAACAGATGTTATCCAGACGCTCAATAAAATCTCCGCCATCCTGCTTTAGAGCTTTGTAAAACAATTCTAAGTTGATTATATACTCACATAGCTATATAGTATATTTATCTTTGAAATGGATAAGTGTTGATTGTATATTCTTCTTAATAAATATTACTATACCTTCTCCTCGCCCTGGATGTCTGCAAGTTACCAGAAATTACGTTTATTGGTTATAAATGATCTCTGATCGATATATCATAACGATTCATTTAAGAAAATGACGTCAATGCTGGTGTTGGAGCTTCAGTAGAATTTAATGCCATCAAATTCTTGTGCATGCTTCTAATATTTGCATGAATTTTCCTTTAGGATAGTATTAATATTTGTAGTGGTTCAAGTATCCACAATTGATTCCTTTTTGGGTGATTACTATATTTCTTTTATTCATCCATCCATCGATCCGTATTTACTATTCTGGACATCCCATATGCGCATAATTTACTCATTTTAAATATGATGAAATGATAGAATCCCTCCTTTGTGTGGCATCTCCTTCGCATCTATAGCACTGCATGATATTAAAATCCTCAGAAGTTCATCTACCCTTTAACATATCATAGACCGTATTGTGTGTGAAATTTCTTTGCATCATGTTTTATGCTACAAATAAAATTTTATTTGAAAATATAGATTAATAATGAATTATAAAAATAGGAGAAAATATTTACTTACATTGCATAATTTCCTGCCTGAGTTATTAAGAAATAATTGTGGTCTTCAAACGCTTCATAGAATCTTCATGAATGCTAATTTTAATCATGAAACTGCGCCTAGTATGCTTTTTAGAAATGTGTAGGTCAAAAATGCAGTTTAGTAGTGCGAAATCGATAGACACGGAAAGAAATATCTATATCTACCATGAATTTCAAATGTATCTAGCTTCTAAAAGAAACATTTATCTTTCACTGGAAAACTTTTTTATTTTATTAATACCTTTTAATTTTTACTTTTTGTTTGAAGGTTTAGAGCTGTCAGAAAATAGAGCTAATATTTAAATATAAGTAAACGAAAGCTCAATGTACAAAATTTAAGTTTGCTACATTAAATTAAATCAAATATAGATTTGATTTTTTTTATATTTGATTTCAAATGAGCATAATATTATTTATCAAACTGAGCTTCCATGCTGGTAAAGAGTTAGCTGTGTACAACATTAATATAAACCACAATAGAGTCACTACGGCGTTATCTGGAACAAGCTCGAACACTTTCTTGAGAAACAAGTAGTTACAAATGACGATTTTGATTATTATACCATCACGGAAATGAAAATATATTAAAGCTACATGTCTTACTTAAATTACATCTAAATTCGATCTGCTTGTTTTTAATAAATCTACTTTCAGTTATAATTTTGAACATGAAAAATAATCTTATATTAAATTAAATAAATTTCACTTATAGCTGGAATTAAAAATAATAAACAGTGATTTCGATCTAACATATGACTTTCAAAGTTTTATAAAAGTTTATTATCTATTACTTTTCGCTTTAATAAACAGTGATTTCGATCTAACATATGACTTTCAAAGTTTTATAAAAGTTTATTATCTATTACTTTTCGCAAAGCGTTACCAACTATCCGTCCATGATTTATCTACTTCTTTGAAAATGAAAATGATCACAATTTTGAATAAAAGCCTGTAATTTTGTTTCATCCTCAACAGTGTAGCATATTTTGGTAAAAGGTGATGAAAGAAAACTTTTGATTTTACACGCTATAAAAGAGAGAGCATTAGAGCCTAGACAAACAGCGCAGCCTAAATGATCATTTAAGTGCCGTGTGTCATATGGTAATTTTAATTTAATTTCACGACTAAATGACCAAATTATCAATCACTAAGCAAATCGCTAATGATCATCAAACTTTCGTAATTTATTCTTTAATGAAGTAGAGTTGCCCGATATAATACAAATTTCTCTTGTAAAAAGTCGCTTTTCCCATTGAACAATAATAAGGCAACTTTTTTGAAACGTCAGATTAAATACGGTCATACCACACTGGAACAACCGGTTCTCGTCAGACTTCATGTCTAGCATTCGTCAGATGCAGATGTGTTTGATTATATGTATTCTTTCGGTGTGAAATAGTTGAATCATAAAAAAGGGTCTAAGTACGATCCTTCGACGTCGGTCGAGGTTATAAAAAACGGTTAAGTGTGTGAAATTATAGAAAAACGTGCGTAGTGATAGTGTTGTTGAAAGAGTGTCTGGCCCGGTGGCCATAAACTTTACAATGGCACCAATAAATGAAAACTCAGTGACGAAGGGAAAATTCCGAGTTTCGAAAGTAAAACCAAATTTAGTTGTTGAGAAATATGTATATGTACATTTATATTATATAATAGTTCGACTGAAGCGTGGCGCGCATGAGCGCATGAATATGTATTGTAACTATGTGTGAGCAGGCTCATGCGAGAGCTACAGCGAGAAGCGTCACTGAGATAGATCGTTGTAAGACGCCGTTATTAAATAAAAAAGTAAGTGTTGAGTCATCTCGTTTACGTAGGAACATTCGAGAAAGTGCTGCAATACAAAATGGCTGAAGATAAGGTGTTGATACCTGTGTTTGTTGGAGAGGACTATAGCATGTGGAAGAAACGCCTTTTATTGTTTTTAAAAGTAAAAAAATGTGATGATGTTATAAAAAGAGCAAAGTTCAGCTCAGATAAAGAAGATTGGGATGAAAAAGACCCAAAGGCAATGAATTATATATATAGTGCTATATCAAATAAACAATTGGAATTTGTTTGTGACGAAACAACGGCGTATGACATAATCAAGAAGTTTCATAATTTGTATTTGAAAGAATCTACGGCGCTGAAGAAATAATTACAGTGACTCGGCGACATTTTTTTGTGACTTTGAAAAGTGTGTAAATGATTTGAAGAGCGCGGGTGCTAAAGTAACAGAAAAAGAAAAATTGAACTATATGTTGATACGTTGCCTGATTCATATAGTTATATTGCTGAATAGATAGATACATTAAAACAAGAAGATCAAACTGCTGATTACGTCAAAAGTAAAATCCAAATGATGGAAGTTAAAAATCGAGATAGTGAGGATTCTGGAAAAAGAAGAGAATCAAATGTTTTTGCTGCAAACAAAGGTCAACAGGAACAAACATTTAATAATTTGAACTCGAACCACAGAACACACCACCAGCAAACGTCCACCTCATCAAATCCTGATGGAACATCAAGCGCCGGATTTGCAGTGTATCATCAGATACATCCGCCACAGCGAACCAAGCGCCCCAGGCAAAGATTTGAACAGAATCCTGCAGCACATAATCCACCGCGGAATCACTCTCTATGACCCCGTACCCGAATCGGGATCGAATCCGACGCGAATACGACAAACTACATTTGTCAACACGGCCGTAAATAGTTAAGTTTCACGAAATCGGCAGGGAGGCTGACAGATGAAAACATCAACAATCATCGGAAAGGTACATAACTCAAACGTCAACTAAACTAAGGGGTGGACTCAAACCCGTCGGCCGTGGGAAATTATTGGAGTGTAAATCCATCGGGTTTAACCCAATATACGGGAAAATAGAATGTACGGGACATGAAATGAAAAAGCAGCGGGAATGTAATGATATACCATTAACATGCATGAAATAAATCAAAGCAAAACAAACAAGCCAAAATAGAACACCATGTAGTTCACTAATATTGTCTACGTAATAGCAGACCACACAATGCTATACACTTGCGCTCAACTGACCATATCAGGTTTCCGAGTAGCGACCGTGAATATCCATGCCATATGGTGTATTCAAATGCAATGCAGAGTCATGTTGCGATCGATAATAAATTATGTGTCACCATGGCACGCGACCCAAATATTATGTATTTTGGTTACAGTGTGAATAAGCGCACATGGCGATAAATCTTGTACATGTTGATTGAGTGGCGCTAGAAATATTGGTCAAGTGTAGCGTGAGAAAGTAGAACACATGTGATTCATATAGAATATTGTGTCATGGGAAATTTATGCGTTATTGATTTATTTCAGAGCATGCTGAGTTTAGATAATAAAATAGGTTAAGTTATGTTTGTAATGTTTTGTAACAATCGTATATAAGGAGTGGTAAGAATGTTTGGAAAATAGATTCATTTGAGTAAACGTGCAGAACACTGTTTTCTTCTACTGAGTCTCTGCTCTTGCGAGGTTATATTTGCAAAGCATAACTAAGCACGGCAAATGTCTAAGACTAGCTCAGACATGGTGCCATCACTAACTGCGGCCTTGCCGCTTTGGTAGGTTGAATCCCTGTATATTCCATTCTCCACAGTTGGGTTAAACTAACTTTTACTCCACAACAGTAAGGACCCAACGTCAACACAAATAAACGGAGAAGTATCCCAAGGCCCGTCAACAAACATATTTCCTGACGACCCCAGCATATTTCATGGCGATCCTGATAAACGGAACTTAGGATTCAACTGTGAAGATTCAGGCAGCTGCGTAGAAGAAGAAGGACAGGTAGAACGAGAAGAATACGTCCCTGAGCCGGTGTCAACTACACCATCCTACTATGAACCCACATCAATAATTACACCTGGACCCAGACCTAGGAAAATTGAAGAATTCACCAAAAGGAAGGCTGAAAAAGATATTTTAGACACCATCCCCAAACCAAGACGACCACGTGGAGGCAGAAAAACGAAGTTAAAACGCGAACGAGCGGAATTACACAGACTAATACGAATTGCTTTTGGGCAGCAGAAGGAGTACTTTCAGAGGAGACTACGGGAACTCAAAGAAGATGGGAAATAATTGCTCGACAGAGGAGGTAACGGTGATACAGGAGTATCAACAATCTTTGACAACAGCAGCAATTTTTTGTATAGTATTAGGAATATTTTATGTTTATAATAAAAAGAATAAGGAGTATGTAGCTAAAAGGTTAAATAGGAGTATAGATGTGTAGCAATAATAAAAACAATATATATGTTTTGATACATGAATTTTAAAACTTTTATTTATGAATGTACGGTTCCTTTTTATAAAATTCCAGTCTTACAATAATTATGTATGGACACTTTAGAAGGTTTAATCTTAGAAAACGAGCAGGTTTTGAGAAATTTAAGAAAAAGTTCGAAGAATTTATATAAGTTTGAAACTTTAAAAGAAAAATTGAACGATTTACAGGCGCGTAAAGAAAAATTTAGGAAAACAATCAGCAATTTTAATGACGAAAGCTCTGAGGTTTTAGATATCAAATTAAAGTTCAAAGCGGTATCAGCGATATTGGAGGGAGAAATCTGGCTACAGCTTGTTAAACAAGGATATTCTGCGGAAGACGTCCAACAAGAGTGCGACATCACCGAAGAATTAGAGACTAGTTTACAAGTACTAGAAGACAAAGCCAAGATGTCTGAGTTTAGTCTAGAGACTGCCATAAAAATAATTCCTACTTTCGAGGGAAAGTATAAGGAATTAGAATCCTTTTTGAAAATAGTAGAATTACTAAATTCCACATTAACCGCTTCAGGAAAAACCCAACTCATAGATTTCGTCACTAAAGTTAAGCTTACCGCGAATGTGAGATTATCTTTGATTAACACCTCAATCAGCACTTTCGAATCTTTAAAAAATGAATTATCTAGCAGGTTTAGAAACAATAAAACAGTACCACAGATTCATTCTATGCTCAGTAACATGTGTCAGAACCGATCATCTGTTACTACATATAAAGATAAAATTTTATTTTTGGTTGATGAGCTCAATCAATTACAGGTACAAGGGCTAGGTAATCAGGCTACGGAACCAGAAAAGAAAGTTATCGCGCAAATGAACGATACTTATGCACTCACTATCTTTAAAAGTGGACTTAATGACCAGCTGAAAGGCACAATATTTTCAGCTAGGCCCAAAACTTTTGCTGAGGCAGTATCATTAGCACAAGAGATTGAGACATTAGAATCTCAAGCTACGAGTAGCGTAATGCATATCGGCAATTTCGCAAATAATAGGAGTAACCGTGATCGAAGATACAGAAACAATGGCAATGATAGAAATAGCAATGGTTATAGGGATAGAGACAGTCGAAGAGATTTTAGGAATAAAAGATACGATAACCATAGAAATTTTAATAGAAAAACAGATAACAGATCAAATCATTATAGAAATAATAATGATAACAGAGATAATCACCGTAGGAATAACAGATATGCCAACAACCATAGTAATCACCGCAATAACAATAATAGAAGCCTACATGTAATTTCGGACCAGGGAAACGTCCTAGGTTCCGGAGAGGAAATGAGGAACCTCCCGGAATAAATAACATGAGTAAAGAATGTAAAATTTACAGAATAACTGATGGCTGCACGAATTACGTAAGAATTTATAATGATGGAGCGAATAGACAACTATCGTTCTTAATAGATACAGGTGCAGACGTATCAATTTGTAAAGTAGGTATATTTAAGGCGTTAGAACATAGAGTGAATAGCAAGGATAAAATTAAGTTAACTGGAATTACTAAGGAAGTAACTACGTCTTTAGGTACTTCGAAATTAAATTTATTAATTGGGAACAAAAGGATAACAGAACTATTTCACATTGTAGACGACAATTTTCCGATTAGTACAGACGGTATTATCGGTAGAGATTTATTAGTTAGTTTCATGAGTAAAATTGATTATGAAACATTCACCATTTCTTTTAGTGTGTCAGATGAAGAAATTGTATTACCCATGGATACAAAACGTCAGAACCATTCGGGAATTAATATATCCGCGAGAACTGAAGCAATAGTTCCGATAAATGTAAGCATCGATGAGGATAGCATTGTGCTGAACGCAGAAATTGAGAAGGGTGTTTTCATCGGAAACACTATTATACCAGCCAAAGGCGTTCGACACGTAAAGATTCTGAACACAACTGATAGAGATGTAGTCATAAACAACTTCAACATAGAGGTTGAACCACTGAAAAACTACAAGGTATATGCAGGAAAACAACAGAGAGGTGATCAGAAGCGTTTCGAGAAACTACTGGGAGTTATAGATAAAGATAATTTGGACAAAAGATCTATGGACAGCTTGTTTGAGATAATCAAAGAGTATCAGGATGTTTTTCACTTGGAGGAAGAGAAATTAACAACAAACAATTTCTACAGACAAAAGCTGCAGATGGCAGACGATAGTCCGGTCTACATTAAGAATTATAGGCTACCTCAAGCTCAAAACGAAGAAATATTACAACAAGTCAGAGACTTAGAAGACAATGATATTGTCGAACCGTCAGTAAGCCCATACAATTCACCACTTTTGGTTGTACCGAAGAAAACTTCAGATGGTAAAGCTAAGTGGAGACTTGTAGTGGATTTTCGTAGATTGAACGACAAAATCATCAATGATAAGTTTCCTTTGACTAGATTGGAAGACGTTCTAGATAGGCTCGGTAGAGCGAAGTATTTCTCAACTTTGGACATGACTAGTTCATTCCACCAAATCGAACTCGAGAAAGAATCTAGACCCGTCACCGCGTTTTCGACCAGTGATGGTCACTATCAATTCAAGAGACTACCATTTGGATTAAAGATTTCGTCCAACAGTTTCCAACGGATTGTAACATGCAGAAATTTCCTTTCGAAATTTCTGCACGGCTTATTTCCGCACACACTGTCGTGCCCTTGGAATTAGCCAAAAATAATTCTCATTCGGACTGGCGGTACTTTGTTTTTCAATTTGAAAAGCAAGACACTGCAAGTCCGATATGACATTGCCTGGCATGAGGCGATACGAATGCAAGAACCGGTAACGGTATCTTGTTTTCGTGTCGCAGATCAAGCCAGCATTCGTGGCAGTCGATTGTTAGGCGTGTGGGCGAGCGTCCGCTTTTGGCGTGGCGAGGAGGTCGTTTGATTTGCCTTGTTGGCGCGTGGTTTGTGATTGAATCGAGTCTAGCATCTATTTCACTTCCACAAACAACAAAGTGAAAGTTTTAATTTCGGTGAATCAACTCGCTACGGTCAAGCAATTTTTACCCGTCGTAAAACAAAGAGAAAAAAAAACCTCCGTAATATCCGGACGGGGATTGCATGCTGGAATCGTTGTTGTGCAGTGAGTTTTGGGAACGTGGCCGAGGCGAGTACCGGAATCATTTACGGTAAAGTGGTTACAAGATGTTCGCTGATAGCAATGAGGGAAGTTGAAATGCTTTCGGTGAATTCGGAAATGAAAAGCTGGAAATCGATGAAGTTCTGAGTGCTATTGGGACAGGGGGGACAGAAATGAAGATTTAATGCGAATTGGTGCGAATAGTGCGTCGAATTTGGGAGACAGGAGTACCATGGCAAATGGGGGTGAAATAAAAGTGTTCGGTGCATGATTGGTGAAGTGCAACTTAATTCGGGAAGCTAAGCTACGTAGTGGTATCCAGTGGGTAGTGCGTTCGATGCCAGGTTGTATCTAAATAGCATAGATCGGAACGTAAGTCACTCGTCGCCAAGGTACATGCATTTTTCTGATTAACTATACCGTACGCATTTTATACACGCTGGAACATATATACCTACATAACTGTGTTCTTATAATAGAAGAGATGAGTCGATATTTCCAATCGAATAGCTTACATGTGACATTTGATTTGATGAACTTGTCATCACCGAGTGTAATTAGCATTCATGTGAATACTTTCTCACATCATAGGGAAACAAATTTGGAATTCTAGTTTTACAATTGAATTTTTCCAGTCGGAATTTCTTGATGCACAGTAGAATATGTAAAGAGATAAATATTATGAACTACATAAACTGGAACAATAAGACATGAAATATTATGTATATTTAAGCTAAACAAACAAACAACTATGGCGAGCATACAAAACAAGACGCCAAACGTAGCATAACGTAACGTGCTAGGAAAAATAATGATCGTTTTAATGAATATATATAGTTTTAAATCGAGGCAGGGCATTTACTCTAGTTTAAACTATAATATGAAATGAAATCGTTACTATGAAAAACATTTATTGGAAATCCATGGAATTCACAATGTGTTCTTCTTTTTTTTTTCGTTTAAGAATGAATACACTAGATTCGTGCATAAAACGTTTTGACAAAAATTCTATAAATATAAACACCTTTGAAATATTTAGTTGGAAATGAACGAAGAGTTTGATTTCATAATTCTTGTATGCCGACTATTAGGTTATTGGAATTAAATCCTTATTGAGATGTTACGTGAAGAATATTGAAGTATTTTTCTTTTATTAATGCCGCCTTTAAGTAATACATGTAAATGTAAATGTAATTAATTTTTTTGTTTTGATTTCGTTTAGCGAAGCCAATTCACTAGAGTATTCCTTGTTTATGAGCAGCTGTTGCTTTAGGCTTTCGATAGGCTCTAGAAACGTTCATGATACGAAAATTTGATTAGAAGTACTTATTTATTTTTTTCCTCGTTGGGAAAATACATATAGCTTTGTATTTGGATTGTACGATAATTACTTACTAATATTAAAATGAATTGTTAAGTTGAAACCCACCGGCCTTCTTATTGGGCGTAGCCCGAGAAGTTCTCTTCTTCCTTTTCAGGGTCCGCTCATGGCCTGGCTGGCCTACAAATGAAATAGTTTTTCGTGTATTTCTTCGGTATTTTTCAGCATTTTATTTTAAGGGAGGGATACTGGCCAAACATTGTTAGTAGTTTCCGTGATTTTTGATTAGCTTTTGTTTTTGAATTTTGAAACTTCATGGCCAGTATCAGAGGGTGGAGGACCCCAGGCCATCGGGGTCAGGGCTCCACTAACATCGGGGGCCCGGGGCTGTCTGCCTCACCCGGGTTCCTTGTAAAGAGAGGTAGCCTTTTTTTCCTATTTTCCCGTTTTAGATTTTCAATTTTTGGCTCCGTGCGTTGTCACGAGCACTGGGTCTGCTTAGTCAGCCCATGTTGCAGAGCCTGGGTGGTTTCCTTTACGGAACGATGCCCCCTTTTGGTCCCTGGGTATTTTACATACCAGTTTGCGGCTACGAAATTCATGACGGATGAATACTACGTAGCATCCCGTTTTCTTCAGAGCAAACCATCCCCATTGTTTAAAGAACCCACCCCAGCCGCAGCGAGCTAGCAAAGCGGCACCCCAGCATCCGTCGGGGTTGGTTAAAGGGTGCTCCGCTAATGCGGACGAGGGGCCTTCACGGCCATTTCTAGGGCACCCTGCTCTCGGGGCAATTCTTTTTTTTTTTGTTTTGCCTCTTGAATGGCAGCAGCCATTCTCCTTTCAGACCTTAGCACTCTTGGTTCTGGACTTCGGTCTGGTTCTAAGTTGTGCTAAGGCCATTCCCATCTTTACAATCGCTACAGGATGTTGACGATAGCTTTGAGTGGTTTAAGTCATGAGGCATTCCTATACGTAGATGACATCATAGTTTTTGGATGCAGTGTCAAACACCACAATGATAATCTTCGCAAAGTGTTACAGCGAATGCGACAGTACAACTTGAAGTTGAACCCTGGGAAGTGTCACTTTTTGAAATCGGAAGTAGTGTATTTAGGGCATTTGATAACCAGTGAAGGTGTTAAAACAGACCCATCTAAATTTGAGACGATCAGAAACTATCCGGTTCCGAAATGTGCAGATGAAGTACGCAGATTTGTTGCGTTCTGCAACTACTACAGGCGTTTTATTCCGAATTTTGCCGGAATTGCCAAAAGTTTGAATTCGCTATTGAAAAAGAACGTTACATTTGAATGGACCGAAGAATGTCAAAAAGCGTATGAAACACTTAGGAATAAATTAATTGAGCCACCAATTTTGCAGTATCCAAATTTCGAAGAACCATTCATTTTAACAACTGATGCATCTAATTACGCATTAGGCGCTGTATTATCGCAAGGTGAAATTGGACAGGATTTACCAATTTCGTATGCAAGCAAGTCGCTAGCAAAGCACGACATTAACAAACCAGTCATAGAAAAAGAACTTTTAGCCATATATTGGGGCGTAAACTTTTTCAGACCCTATCTCTACGGAAGAAAGTTCGTAGTTGTCACAGACCATAGACCACTAGTATCTTTATTCACCCATGCAAATCCTTCATCAAAACTCACTAGAATTAGGGTTGACTTATCGGATTATGATTTCACGATTGTGTACAAAAAAGGCAGCATGAACACGAATGCTGATGCTTTGTCAAGAATTGAGTTGGATTCTGACCCTTTAAAAGCGTTAATACCTCCAGTTATAGATGAAACAGCAAAGCGTAGACTATTAGCAATTACAAGGGGCATGGCAAAGAAAACAGAGGATAAAAAGCAAGAAACCCGCAGCGAAAGCAACCACGTAAAGGTAGAACCTGATCAATTCTATTGTTGGGATTGCACTAGCTTGTCGGATATCACCGGTGTTATGAAGTTAAAATTTATCCTGCGCAATGATGAAAATAAAGGTATTGATATCGTACGTACGAAAGATATTGTAAAAGTATATTGTAGCGATATATCTAACGTGAAACCAGTTTCCGTTAATGCAAAGCTAACAATAAATAGGGGTACCCGCAGACACAAAAGTAATGAGAATAATAGTGATAATCCACATTCAGAACACGTTTTGATTATGGAGAAACTATTAGATTTTGCTAGACGTAACAAAATCCAAGAACTCTCACTTAGTTCTCACTCACTTAGTTTACTGTGCAAATTATTTTTTTCTTCCTGCAGGCTTTGCTAACACTAAATATTCCCATCGAAATTTTTTACCGGTATTTTTTTAAAGCGTTCATCTTGCTATAGGCAACTTTTTTTTCATTTCAGCAAACGCAGTATAAAAGAAATTACAATATTTATAAGAAAAATCAGACACATGAAAAATGGGTTGTGATATTCACGAGATGGCCACCTAGGAGTTTTAAAAGTTGCTAAGTTTATACAGTGAGCCGTCGAGAGCGAATCCAATAATTTTATCACCAGTTTTAATGAACTCATCGATGCATAGCGAAATCATTTTTTTTCTGTCCTGCTGACAACGGTTTGATAGCCAAAAGTATTTATCATTTGATTCAAAGAAACTGCTAACACTAAAATTTCACAGCTAATTTCTGAACTGCTTTGAAATATGTGGTCGTGAAAGCTGGTAGGCAGTTGAGCATTTAATACAGAAGCTTTCGTGAACAAAATTACAGGCGTTTAGTGAAAGAAATGTAGCATTTGCCAATTGGGATTATTCTCTAATTCCCGACAAATGACTTTTGATACGCAATGTATCAAAAGTCCTCTACTTGCCCTCTTACGGCACCTTGTTTTCGAGAAATCGAAACACAAGCGATGTCGCTTCAAAAATTTCATTTTTTCAAACTAATTTACCGTATCAACGGTAAATTGTTTATGCCAAATTGCGATGCTGCGGCTGGGCTGTGAGCATGCAGGCTTGGCTCGTGACAGTCGTTTGGGTGTCGCTGTGGCGACGAGTCGATTTTACAGTGTGGCGGAGGCCAGACGTAGTGGCGGCGAGAGCTGTGGGGTGAACAGTACCCGGTCGGGAAAGAATAATTGACGCGAGGTTGGCAGATACCGAAAAGAGGTGATTCCCTTTAGATTCATCAACTGAATCACTTCGAACCCATGTGCCCTTTCGTTTCGGAAAAAAATCATTTTGAACAAATATCGCGTCATACGAACGTACATAGCTGTGGTGATCTTTTCATTCGGTCGGTTGTGTGCGTGCCAAAATCCACATACCATAAAAAGACTAACTTGAATTCAGCCACGAGGTTGCGCCCCGAATTTGCTACGGAAGTGTTCGTCGCCATTAGCTCGAACTCTCATTAGTGCAACATTTCTACGGATTTGAATTGTGATAGTATCAGTTGTCTATCAAAGTGCTCAAGCTACGAATTTCGCACGGAACACTAAATGCGATCTTGTTCGGTGATGAATAGTTGCTGCAGCGGTCGATTACATTAATGGGCAGCGAAATGAAAAAAATTCAAATCTGTGCGGAAAGTGCCCGGATCAATTTTTATACAAGTGCGATCCTGATATCGGAGCCACGATGCGAATTATCGTGACGATATAAAGGATATACCTAGTTAGGGATCATTATCGTGACGATATAAAGGATATACCTAGTTAGGGATCATTATCGTGACGATATAAAGGATATACCTAGTTAGGGATCATTATCGTGACGATATAAAGGATATACCTAGTTAGGGATCATTGAAATAACCATCAGGCCCCACTGAGTAAGTGATAAATTTACATTTTTATATGGTTTTGCGAGGAAATTCTTCGACCCTACACTGAAACAGCGATTGGATCGTTGGCGTGGCATATTCGTCGAGTCGTGTGTGTATGAGGCGAACTAAGGAGATAATCAAAGGCGGCTTGAACAATATCAAGGGGGGGTTTCCTGCTGGCTCGTCGGATCAAATACCTAACGGAGAATTCCGCATGCCGCTGAAGGAACTGTTCTTCCATGATCACCAATTTCCAGGGACGGAACGACCCGTATCGCAGTTGGTGGCAACTATCCGCTTGGACACTGCCTGGTGGTCGCGCAAGCTTCAATCAACCACTAAATATCTTATGGAACCGGCGAAAACCAAACACGAGAGTCGATGCAACGGAACAACGCATTGCGTGCGTTAAGGGCGGTGCTGTTTGATCTCATTAACATTACCCCAAGTTAAAAACTAAAGTACTCAGTTTATAAACCGAAACAGCACGAAATTTTTTAGAGATGATTTTATATCCGATAGAAACAAATCATCACGTTCATTAGAGCTAGCTAATGTTTTCTTATCGTCAAAATACGGTTTGGCGAATACTTTTGATTCCTTGTGGCAATGCTTCAATAGCGCAATGAAAGCATTCATGCATGAAAACCAGGCTCTTGTTTTGAAACCCGACTTCAAACCACCCTCCACATTTCGTTCAAACCAAAGCGTATTTCAAAACACACTGCAATTGCCGAGCAAGTAAACATGAAGACAGATTCCCACGTTAATAGAGAAAAGTAATAAATAATCGGATCAGAATTGTGAAACGTTACCGTGCTGCAAAATTTTTTTTGAATGAACTGATTGACTTATAAATGAAAAGGATTGTGTTCATGGTCTCTATCACTTCACCTGGAATTGTTAATTATCTTTGTCATATACGGCCGTAGTAGTTTTGTGTAAATGGTTTTTGACTTAACAGTTTAAATTGAGTTTTAGTTTTTGCCATCAGGCGACGACAATATCTAAATAATTCTTGTTGTACTTTATATAATTCTACATTACTTTCACGCGCCTTAATATAATGGTAGTGCAAGTCTACGGCCAGAACGATAATACGTCAATGTTTAGGGCCTTATTTCTTAAATTGATTATTTCGTCATTGATTAAGAAGAAAAGGGAAACATACGAAATGTATGGAAGTCAGGGAATTTTGATGACACAAAATTAAAAATATATTTACAAAAAAAAAAAAAAATTTATATATAAAGCATTCATTTCGTTAGCGATACTACCTGATTACAGAAATTTTATAGTAATTGATTATTTTTGTGAAAAATTTCTGTATATCCACATTAGGCGCGTTTTTTTGCTCCTCTATCCAGCGGAGAGTAGAGTAGACGCATTGAAAACAACAACACTCCTACACCAGTGAATTCACTAGTACAGAAATTCTATGCGTCATTTGTAGTTCACGTGTTGAAGTGTAGAATGTGCTGATAGAAAAAAGAAAAGCTCATGAGAAGTTGTATTTTTTTCTGTGAGGTGGCTTTCGGTTTTTCATGGTTATGTTGAATGTTTTGGTAGTTAAGAAATTAGAAAAGGCCCTCATAATGTGTAGAAAGTTAAAAGAATTAATTTTCTGTTAGTTTTTTTTTCTATTTTCTATCGATTGTGGTAGTGTATACTCGTTATTTTCTCCCTTTTTTTCAGCTGTTTTGTGGGACCACAGCGAATATAGCAACCTATGTCATGTTTAGCGAATGCACTGCTGTTTTATATTGTACTAGATCGTTGTTTTTCCGGCATAGTTGTACTCTGCACTGCATCGGAGCAAAAAAACGCACCTATTATTATGCATGCATAATGAATTGAATTAAATTGAGTTTTAAGTGATATGATACAAAATTGAATATATTATAAGAAAGAATACTACAATGGTAATCTGATTGTTCTATTTATGTACTTAGCGTGGGATGATAGTCGATGATGACAATGATAATAATTGATATTTAGCACCTTAGTATGTTGAGAGGATATGTACACTGAGAGGCAGATATACCAAAAAGCACTAAATAATAATGAATTTGTAAAAGTTGAACTTTTGGCCTTCTTATTGGGCGAAAGCCCGAGAAGTTCTTTCTCGCTTTTCAGGGTCCGCGCTTGGCCTGGCTGGCCTACCAATAATGTAGTGTTTTCGTGATTTTCAGCATTTTTTCAGCATTTTGTTAATGGGAGGGATGCTGGCCATATAAAGTAGTTTCTGGTATTGTCTCGATTTAGCTTTTTTTTTGAATTTTTGGAATTTTTGACATATGGCCAGTATCAGTGGGTGGAGCACCCCAGACCATCGGGGTCGGGGCTCCACTACCATCGGGGGCCCGGGGCTGTCTGCCTCACCCGGGTTCCTTGTAAAAGAGAGGTAGCCTTTTTCCTTTTCCCTTTTTAGAATTTTCAATTTTTGGCTCCGTGTTTTGTCACGAGCACTGGGTCTGCTTAGTCAGCCCATGTTGCAGAGCCTGGGTGGTTTCCTTTACGGAACTATGCCCCCTTTTGGTCCCTGGGTATGTTTACATATCAGTTTGCGGCTACGAATTCATGACGGATGAATACTACGTAGCTTCCCGTTTTTCTTTGAGAGCAATTTTTTATGAACCCACCCCAGCCGCAGCGAGCTAGCAAAGCGGCACCCCAGCATCCGTCGGGGTTGGTTAAAGGGTGCTCCGCTAATGCGGACGAGGGGCCTTCACAGCCATTTCTAGGGCACCCTGCTCTCAGGGCAATTCTTTTCTTTTTGTTTTGCCTCTTGAATGGCATTAGCCATTCCACTTTTGACCTTAGCACTCTTGGTTCTGGACTTCGGTCTGGTTCTAAGTTGTGCTAAGGCATCTCCCATCTTCAATAACGCTACAGAAATTGTAATGTTAGTGCGAAATCACGTGATTCAAGTTAGGTAATTTCTGACTTTTTTATCCTGTGCATTATTACATACGTGTTTCTCTGTGGTTTAAATTTCTAAAGTTATCAAAATTTTCTTGCGTAATAAATTTTTTAACTTAAAGCTTGTTTGAGTAATGCGCTCAAACTATCTATCTCTAAGTAATTTAAAATTTAGCCTATGTAATTTTGATTACAATTTCTACTTACTTTACAAATCAGCTTATGTAATTTTAAATCCTTTCTACTTATCTATTATAATCGTTTACTTTTCAGTGAAGATCCGAGTGAATCGCTGGATGCTGAATGCTTGCACCCTTCAGCGTATTTTTCAAAGACTGAAATATGGATTTATTGAAGGAAACCCTCAAATTAAACCACTTGATAAACATACCAATCAAGATGAGCTAGCGATGATGGTGGAACAATATCCAAATTCTGATTGAATTCTCCTCTTATCGATCTACCTAATCGTATTTGCAAGAAGGTATTTTTCAGCTTAAGTTGACTTGAACACTCGAATGTTCCGCTCCTGAAAATAATTAATAATTTAAAACATGAACTAAGTATTTATTAACGAAAATATTTATTAGGCATAAAGAAACAAATTGAATATTAAGATGTACTGACCGAACAAAAACTCACTTTTCTCTTAAATACATCAAATAAAAAAAGATTAAAAACAAATTCATTTACAAATTACTTTGCATAACTGTTTTTTTAATAATTTAGAATATTGTTGTTGGTGAAAATATCGCATAATATAGTACATTTTTTCTCCAAGCGCGAAAAATATGAAAAATTATAGTAGCTCTCAGTCTCTACCCAGCGTTGACTGCGTGAAGATCATTATCGTATCGTTGTACAACCTCGGAATATTTACAATGTACTCTTCACGAGGGACCGCGCATCGAACTTTGAATTCAGGAGTAAAGTGAGTCTTGAAACTAATCACTACACACTTGTATATATTGTGTGTTCTTAGATTTTTGAATGAAGCTCTCCACCAGCTTCAACGCTTAGATGCGACAAGGATTGTCATGAGATTACTTTACATTACACTTTCAAATCAATTAAAGCTCTAATGGCAGTACCCTTTGGGTCGAGTGAAAACCCGATTAAGATTTCCAGTATACGTACTTGATCTTGGGGGCTAGCACCACTTATTGTAATTGCACGAGCCGCCATTGGTCTCAAATCATCAATAGTAGGAGTATCATTTAATGTATTCAGTCTTGTGGAAAATAATTAACTGTAAATATGGTCTGGGAAACTAGTCTATTATGAATTTAAATTAGAAACGAATGCATTAACGGTCGCAATTGAAGAAGATGTTGTCCGAACCTACAGCTCAACGATAGTTTACCCGATTTGGCATCGACGACGACAGCCATGAAGAAGAAGACCTTGGATAAATAGCACGGAGTTTCTAGCCGATTTAGAAGATGATCGCTGTCAATTTCTGCACGAACTAAGCATGACGTTCAAGGATGACAGCGATGCCTGTGGAAGAAACGAAGGGTTGATCAGAGGGTTCCTCATGAGTTCACTGAAAACATCAAAATGCAGCATGTAAGGATTCATGCTTCGCTGTTGTTGTGAATCGAACGGGAGGTATTTTTGAATCAACTGGTTTTGCATCAGTAGTTATCGCCAGACGATTCTCCCGGAACTATCCCGAAGCCAAGTGTTCACCCCCGAAATACCTTTTTGTGGATATGGCGACATTAAACAAGTATCGTGTGGTATTAGCTATTGGGACCTGACCAAACCATTACGACTGAAGTGTATTCTCAGCAACTATAACGATTTAATCCGGAGTCGCGAAGCAAGCATGCCAGCGCTCGTGAACAGGATGGGAGTTCTGTTCTTGCACAACAAAGCACGACCACATAGAGCGGCACTCACCAGGATCGGTATAAATGAAATTGGCTGGGGAAATTTGCCTAACATTTCGCCACCAAATTTTCATCTTTTCAATAACAACAAGGAAATTTTTTAAATGTTTAAAGTGGCAGACACTTGTGTCTATGATAGTTGCTTTGTGATGTTAAAATCAGATTAGATGCAGATTAGATATAGTTATTTATATGGTTTTGTAACTTTTCAAGTATTACTTAATCCATTTGTTACGTCGCCTGAAGACGATACCATCGCCGTGTGTATTGAATTGAAATGGTCTTTTTGAAAAGTTTTAAAAAAAGGCAACTGGATAACAATACCACTGATCTATTGACATTATCGATGAGCCAATTTTGGCCTGCTATTTCAAAATAAAATAGACCTAATCTTGTAATAATAAAAACTTACTTGGTTGAGAGTCACTATGAACTATTTAAACGATATATTTTAATAAGCTCTTACATGAACTAATTAAATGAAAATTGCATAACTATACTCTGACAAATATCAACAAAATGATGGAAAAAAGATTTAAGATAATATTTCATGATGTCCATACTTACTTGAGGTTTGCTTTAATAATTGCATTTCTTCTATATTTTCTGTTATACGCATGTTCTCCTTTTCATGCTATAGAAGCATTTATGAAATTAATAAATATTGGCAATGTTCTGAGATATTCTTCCCCTAATATATTCGTCATCTGAAGAATATAAGTGAGCAAATGTTGTAGAGTGTGCGAATATTTTTCAGGTAGTCCTTAAATAAGCAGGGTTCAAGGCATGGTTTCCATCATATGGGTCGCTTGATCATGCAGAAGATTTTTCCTAACGCATTCCCTCCGTACTTTTGTTCGGTGGTGGCGTTCATTAGGTTAGAAGATGTTCATTACTATAGTTCATTTCTTCGACAGGGCTTAATCAACTGACGTTTACGATAGGTATGTACTCCAGGAGCAAGCAGTTATTCATTTTTCGCTTTCTGAGCTGTTGTGTTGAATTGCATTGTTGATTTTTCGGATTTTTCGGAGCTTTTAGAAAGGCACCCAATTTATTTGAGGAATGCAGTTCTTCATTTTTTTTTTAAGTTCATGCAGCGACGAATTGTGTTCTTACTTCATAAGGTTGAGTTTGGTATCCTTTATCACTTTCGTCTTTTTTCTAAATCGACACAAGCTTTAATATATATCAACTGTCAGCGTGCAGAATACAATTACATGGCTCGCGTCCGAGCGTACCATTCAAAATTACTTCAGCGACTGGAACACCAGACTCCAAAGTGTTCTGAATACAAAATGTGTCACTGTTGTTGACATTTTCCATTCATATAATATGTAGTATGTATTCACTTCACTACATAAAACACCAAGATTCACTATTATGTGCTAACCATTCTCCGCAAACCGTCCAAACCTCATAGCTGGCTTCAAACGCTCTTTTTGTGAAATATGGGCCGAAATCAAATGCTTCATACCAGTTTCATAGTGATCGATTATGAGGCAAACAGTTATTGTAAGTTTTTTTTGCACACTTTCATATGCTTCAGGGGATATAAAGTTTTACTGGGAAACTTGTTGCCATGCCAATGTCATCTTTTGTGAACTTCAGTTCATTTTGTTTTGCCAATCTGAAGAATATTTTATTTTTAATGTTGAATCTTCTCGGAACTGTGTTTAATTTAGCTTGCATTCTATTGCTGTTTTGCATGTACATATTCATCTTCATTATAATTATTATTTAAACAGTCTATCCCTAAAATGAATTAAACAAATAGTAAGCAAATTAACAAGTAATTCTGGTAATATTGGTAAAATATATTATAATTTAGATCATGCGCTTTATAGTGTTTTTCAGTTTTTACTATAAAAAAAATTAACTAATTTGAAGAATTGTTCATAATGAAATGGAATTGAGTGAAAGTATAGTCTTCTTTCCTAAATTGAATTATTGGAAAGTTAAAAATGCTAAAAATACAATGTACGGAATTTTATTTGAAATTTTAAAGTCAATCAATTACGAACAGAAACCCTTCATGCAGCCCTAAAAAAGTTGCCGACATCGTAATAATATTATGTTTCATTAATCAATGCATGATTTATGCATATCACATGCATTTTTTTATTTACAGCAAATTTGTTTTACAAATTTTTCAAGGAAATTAAGTTCGAAATTCGTTTACCCCCATGAAGTACCTTCTCTACTTCACTGACTCTTCGAAAATATGCTATTCGACAGGTGTTAAGCAGCCGGCAAAGTCGCGCGTAAAAGATGCCAAACTATTGAAACTGTCGCTAAATCGTGTTCAATTACTGATTGAATTTATCGGTTCTCCTTTTAAACTACTGAGTTCTAGGAAATATGCTGATTGGTAATTACTTACTTGTGGAACGAATTCTGGACGGGACGAGAACGATACAGGCTAGTAAAATTCATCGTGCACATGGCCATTTCGCGATTTTTCGCTATTTCGCGACACTAAAATTCACTGTTACTCTTACTGCTCGAATGCTTCTTATAACATTTTTCGCTCGCGTCGCACAGCTTGTTTTGAGAAAATAGTTGCTTGCTAGGAAATTCACTCCCATATTCCAAATTTGCGACCATCGCGGGACCATCGCCACCGTTGGAAAAGTTTGATATGAATTTGACAGCTGTTGGAATTGCAGCTTCTGCAAAGACAATGAGTGGAGAATAAAGGAGAAGTCTAGAAAACCAAAAATGGAGACTCACAAACTCTAAATTAAGCTTAGTACTAAGGTCCGTTCCACGTCAAATTTCCACGCAAAACTTCAGTGATTTTTCTTTCGCATAAAATTTAGCTTGAAAATTCGCTAGAATGGCACCTATTTGTTTTTGAAAAGAAAATGCAGATATCACTAGTAGCACTAGTCCGGACTATTCTTTCAAGCAAAAAAGTAACATCTTGTGTCAATAAGCTATTTGAATTTGAAAATTTAGCTGGGCCAATGTCACGACAGACCTTTATCCATTTTTTTGTCCTTTGCGTGACATAACTTTGCACCAAATTTTTTAGCTCTTCTATATACTGTCCTACTAAGCGCAAAAGCGGTATCTCAATGAAAGCGAGTTTCGAGATAATTGAAGTTTTGTAAAAGTAGTAATATTGATATGCGTTTTATTCCCTTAGTGATTTAAGGTAAAGCTGATACAGGCGTCAAGGAGCTGGGTTCGTTTGGAGCTAGTGGAAAATTCTCCTTACTCCACTTTTCTCGGTGAGCTGTCTTCCGCTCTTGGATGCATCGGGTACTTAGATTTAGAAAACTTTCTTAAGGGGTTTTCCATATGTTTTAAATAAGATACCACTAAAAGACTTAGTTCATTAGATGCGTATTGTTTTAAGATTTCTAATATTATAAAAATCAATTTTTCGATTTTTGTTGGGATACCGCTTTTGGGCTTAGTAGGGCAGTATATAGGAAAATCAAAAAACAGCCAGAAGAGCTCCAATATTTTTTTCGTCGATATTAAAAACAAAACAAAAAAAAGTTCCAACCAATAGAGTGAAAAAAATTAGATGCTAAATTAAGTCACGTAAACGACAAAAAAGATAAAAAAGGGGAAATGTGGAACATACAGAATTACTTGCCCAAAATGCGACAAAGTATACATTGATCAATCGAAACGGTTAGTTGATGTTAGACTAACAGAACGTAAGCGGGAAGTAGCCTCAACAAGGAAAAGAAACACAAAGCTTGATAGGCGAAAAAGCTTTGGCTTCGCAGAGCAAACTCACATGCAAAAGTGATAGGATTACACCAAATGGCTGCCAAAAACAGGACCTGAATAGCTTCATGGAATCAGTCGCAGCAGCGTACGTAGGGGAAAAGGAAAAGCTCCAGAAATCAATGTTTTAAATAACGATCCTAACAAAAGAGTGCCAGTAATATTGTCGCATCAGCGTCTCTCTGAGCTACTTAAAGCAGAATCTACCCCTTCTTCTCTCCCCGCATACATATTCGGAGTCCGAACGCTGGTTAGGAATTAACTTCTTACGCTTTGTTTTGGATGACAGCTGTAGTATAATTCATATTCTTTCTTTTCTAAAGCACCATTCCCTGTCCATATGATCTCTTGTATTGCTGTTATATCAGCCTTATATTGAGACAGGGCATCGGCTAGCTACTGAACAGCTCGAGCTTTGTAGAACGATCTAACGTTCCATGAGAAAATTTACAAATCGTTTAGCCGTTATTTTCGTTCGCGTGGTCGTCGTTGTGGTATCAATCCAGTTCCAAAGCTTTTTGATGGTTTCCGGATAACCGTTTCGGAAAGCATTTTATGAGACAGATAATCGGTCTCTTGCCAACCTTACTTGGACGGGACTAGCCTAAAAATATTCGCTAACCTTTTCTGAAAGAAAGGTTGCCGGTAGCCACCGCGAGGACCTTAAGATCAGGCTTCCGTCAGCCGAAATAGTTACGACACGTGTAAATATTCATATACTACATGCTATTCCCTCTATCCGACTGATGACTTGCCATCCTATTATCAAGGTGCTTAAATCAAAGAAATTATGCCCAATCAATGAAAACCGATGTTGGAGATGTCCTCCTGGACGATTCCACTTTTCCTCGAACCCTTTGGGGTCTAGCAGTCTTTTCAGGACGTGATGGCTGTTTTCGTGTGTGTGAGCTGCGAATAGTTAACGGTTCGAAATTTAGGCAACCCGTGTAGCTGCTCTACCATTTGGAGCTCTTACGGATGTTTTTTTTCCCTAGTGTAGATGGCAAAAAAAAATCTGCTAAACATATCCTCGGGTGACCTATCTCCTCGTGGTATGTGAGGTTTGACTCACTAAAAAAAAGGATCATCTACAAGCCCACGAAGTTCCGAGTCAGGACGCGCCTAAGCACTGCTTCGACCCGGCCGTGCTGACTCACCTATCGGTAACCAAGAACTTCCAAAACTACCACAGTTCATGGGTCGGTAAGGCAACCCTCCTCCCGCTTTATGCGCAGCACTTTCTCAACAAATGTTGATATGCTCGTTTCGCAGCATTGCACCCACGATCGTCTCAGGCACTACCAGGCCGATCGTGGACTCAATGGTGCGTCTCAATGGTACGAAGCGACTGCACATAAAGAATGTGTGCTGAGCACCATCGAACTCAGTCACACAGTACCGGCAGTACGGTGTGACCACCTTACCCATTCTGTTCAGGTATTTCCTGAAGTAACCGTGCCCTGTCAAGAATTGACAAAGGTAAAAGTTTACCTCTCCGTGGCTCCGGTTAAGCCAGGGCTTAATGAGACCAATTAGCTTAGCCGTCTAGCGTTTTTTAGCACTTTCACTCCATCGTTGCTGCCAAAGTTTGGGTGTAAACGTACGCGCGTGCGCCAGAGCCTCAGTTCTACCCAACTCTGAGTGAAAGAGGTACCTTTCTTTGCGTTCTCGCGCTAGTAGGTCGATCGGGATTAATCCCGATACCATCATCACAGCCTCTTCTGAGACTTTGTGGTAGCTACAGGCGATAGGCAGGGCACCACCGCTCTGGACACTGGCAATGCTCTTCCGGAACTTCTCAGTTCGGAGCGCATCTCCCCAGATTTCAGCTCCATATAGCAAGATGGAATCGGTCGTTATCATCAGCAGCCTACGTTGCGTCTGATTGGGTCCACCGACGTTGGCCACTAGCCTACCCAGCGAAGTGACGACTACTAGAGCCCTGTCACATGCCCTGCGAATGTGATCTCAATACGTCAACTTGATGTCCAGGGTCACTCCCAGATAACTGATCGACTTGCTGGTCTGGACCTCGGCGGAGCCAACTGTCATAGGTATGACAGTTGGTATCCTCCACTTCGTCAGCATAGCAATCTCTGTTTTAGAGACTGCCAGCTGGAGGCCGTGTTCGGTCATCCACCGATCCACCCTCCTCATGACTTGGTTAAGTCTGAGTTGAGCGAATTCAGCAGATTTGGAAGTGATTACCGCTGCGACGTCATCAGAGTAACCTACCAGAAACATATCCACAGGCATTTCCAGGCGCAGCATATCATCGTACATGATGTTCCAGAGGTCAGGTCCTAAGATCGACCACTGTGCTGCACCTGAGGCGACAGGCCTCCTTTTGACTCCTTCTTCGGTGTCGTAGAGCAACCAGCGGTCCCTTAGGTAGTCCCGCATCATGGCTAGCAAGTAGTCGGGGATACGGAACGTCTGCTCAAGGGCCCGGAGGATGTCTGTCCACCTCGCCGAGTTGAAAGCGTTTTGTGCACGTCCAGCGTTACCAGCAGTACGACCGGTCTGGCTTGATGGCATGCCTCTTCCGCTCTTGCTACAGCCCCACCAACCTCTGAGATGGCAGAGATCACCAGTAGATCTCACTGCTGGATATACAATCTATACATACAAAGAGGATATACGAAGTATTAGTTAAGAAAGTCAATTAATTGATCGAATGAATTCTATTTAATTTGTTTGAATTTTAGTTAGTGTGGAATAATTAAAGCGTCTTGTTTTGCACTTTATAAAAACATTGAGGAATGCTATTTTCAATAAAAATACGTTGTAAAATATATATGGCTTATTTTGATCCTTTTGAAAACAATTTCTTTTTTTGATTTTGGGTATATGCAATCAATGTCACTGTATATTCTAGTCCATTACTTTTCAAATAATGCCCCCGTAACGGTTAATAGTTTGAAAACCCCCAATGCAGCTCCTAAGATTATCGATAGAAAACCACCTGCATCCACTTCACTCATTTATACAGTGTACAAAAAAATATTTTTCTTTTTCTTTTATTTAGAACACTTTAGCAACATCCAAGTTTATGCAGTTACCATAGTAAAAGCAATCTACAAATACATGCACTGAAGCAATGGGGAAGAAAACCTTACTATAAGTATCTGACGAAAATACATTATTCGTAAAAGTCTTGACAAGTTACAGCTACTGATGTTTTCCTAAATCTATAGATACATGCAAATAACTGCACATTTCTCGTCAATCTGAATGAAGAAAGATGTAAAATATATTAAATTACTTGGCAGTAGGCATAACGACTACACTTGATACCAACGAGGACATATCATATTTCTTATATGTATGTAGGTACGTACTGATTCAATCAACTTCACATTGTCTGGTAAATGCCAATATTTCCCCTGGTGTCAATGCATATGTGGTAGCGATGCACACTGTATAAAATAGGTTTGAAATTAGAAATTATTGTTATTATTGATTATAATAGGATTATGCACCAGATTAATTGGAACAGGTAACATTAAAACTTACAAATTTTCTTCACTGAGACCTTCATATATGAAAGCTTCAATGTAGCCGGCAGATTTTCATGCTGATGAACGCCATGTAAACCTCTGCAATGAAGATGTAAGCATATCGATTACAAAATATGCGTCAGGACAGGAGTTAGTTTCAAGCGAACAGCGTGAAGAAAAAAATCATGGCAAATTGCGAGTGAAGAAGATACTAGGAGTGAAGATCGCCACGTAGTTGCATTTAAATGTAACTGATAGGAAGCGACTTAAGAAGCATGTTTAACAGTTTTGCACGGTCTGCACACTTTTCTGGGCACTGTTTTTAATGCAGGGTTTCATAGATGCAGTGGTTATACGGGAGATCTCGAACGAAAGGTCGGTTTCATATCACATATGAGAAACTTCCCTTCTAATCTTGCCCCAGTCTCTGTCATTCATTGCGTCCGTAGTGCCTATTCTAACACTGGTAATTAAATCTATGTGTACAGTTTGAATTCATGGGGCGTCATGTCACGGAAATCGAAAGAAAAGAAAACGTATGTTATAAAGATTTGCTTTCTTGTATTACCTTATGCACTCTACTTATTCGAAAGATCTTTTGTACGAGACTTCTCAGCTGTAACTCGTTTTTCTCATTTAAGCTTCAGCATCCAGTCACCGATTTGCAGTATGCTGAATATCATTCATTTGACGACAAACGATGTGTCTGGTTTTCAAAATGATTTAGTGGTTTTCAAAGTGCTTAAAGAACCTTGCAAAGGATTATTTCATTATATTCTCAATCCTGAGGAGTTAATACACAGAATCAACCTTACGGTGAAGTGAGCTGAATTCGAGTGACAGTAAAGTGTGCTAGTTTGCAGAAAAGTAGTGAAAATGTGGATAGTCCTTGTCCTTGACATGGTCAAAAGCGTGAAAGACGTGCATTTCATGAAGAAGAACTGAAGTCGGTTGGTGGATAGATTATTGATATTTATGATTTCTAGCACCATTCGAAATCAGTGCTTTTAAGTGAAACTTTCATCGTAGGGTTTTACATTTATTATATTTATTTGGCAATTTAAATTATGTTTTGCCACCCAAAGCAGATATCCGCACAGTAATAGCTATTCAAAAGCAAACCATGCTTTCATTTCGAAACTTGGATTCATTCATAATTAATAACTCTGTGGTGTCAAGCAAAAGAGGTTAAGTGAAAAATGGTTTAAAAAAAATATTTTAACACACATAAACCAAATCGAAACGTCGTTTTGATTTTTTTATATTTTTTTCCGATAAAAAATTGAATATTTTCACCTCTGATATTGATTCATACTATATGAATTGCTAAAATAACTTAGTTGACTATCCTTTATACTTTGACGACTAGTTTTCGCAAATAATACAACACACAAAGAAAACGAATTTCTTCATAATACTCGATTACATTTTTTTTTCATACACTTATCCCTTTTTTCCTTGGCAGCTCAGAGTTAAAAAAAACCTGATTTATTTCAGTGATTGCATTATTTGATTTGATTCGAATAAAACATCACATTCGTATGACTCGTTTTGCTATGTTTTCGATGAAACCGCAAATCCGCAGACACTTTTTATTTATTTATAGATCTAGGTAAGATATTTAATTTCTGTATCTTTTTATTTCTTTTGTTCACCAAGCTATAGTAAAAGGTTAAAGTTACCAGGATACTTAGATTTGTTGTTGTGTGAGAAAATTTTCTTCAAATCAGTTTGAATTCAAATAACAAATTGAAAACTATAGTCCAGTCAAATTGTCATAAATGGTTACATTAATTTGGGTAATTCTGATTTTTTCTATTTATGATGTATAAGTTGGTGCACTATTTTGAAAAAATTAAGGTATCGAATTTCACCAGTAACGCGCGTGCCGGCATTTTGAGCAATTCGCTGAATTTTCGAACTTATCTCGATTTTTCGAAAATATCTCAAAAAAGTAATTGCTAAACATTAGAGCAAATTATATACAATTTGAGATTAAAATTAAATTTCGAGCTTTGATTTGTTCAAAGATAAAGTTCTTTGAATCTCGAGAATATTTCTTAAAAAAAGAAAAAGGCATAGACCACGCATAAAAATTGGGAATACAATCAGAACCACCACCAGAATTCCGATCAAGGTTGAGTAATAAATTCTCAACTTCGATCGGATCAGTATTGATTAGAGAGCGGAAGAACTTTTAAAGGAGGGAGAAAAGAAGTTAGCGATGGAAGGGATGGAAGAATTTTTCTTCAAGGACCGAATGTAAGACCAAAAAGCTTTAGTATTGGAAGAAGAAATAGAAGACTCCAGACTAGCAAAGTAATCGTGCACTGCCTGCTTCATTTTGATTTTGGCGGAGGATCGCAGGGACCGAAATACGGCAAGATCAGAGGCAGAATTCGATTTTCGAAACTTTTTCCGAGCAACATTTTTTAGCTGGATTGAACCATCTGTAGATTTAGGAGGGTTGAAGTTAGGTGTGTAGGTAGAGATAAGGTCATTGAGGTAGGAATAATATTTGGGATGTGCATGATCAATATTTAGGCCACGAAAAAACGAAAACTAGTAAATTTTTGAAATTCCGATTCCATTTCTGGATAAGAGGAAGGTGATGAGCGTCTACTAAAACATAGGGATGGAACACGGTGGAGACAGATATATCAGTAGAGGAAATATTAGTTAGGATAAGGTCAAGAATACGACCATTCAAGTTACGCGTAGTGTTAATCTGCGAAATGGGGTTAAGGAAAAGGAAGTAAGAAAGCACTATGGAGAGCTGATTATTAGACCTGATGCAATTTGAAACCAGATCCCAGTCAGAAGAAGGCATCTTGAAATCGCCACAGATTATTAATGGGTCAAAAGAAAAAAATTATGAAGGTAAGAAGATAAATCGGGAAAAAATTGTTCGTACACAGCACAAGAACTGTTACTGTTCTCATATACAGAGAGAATTATTAAGTGGAGGTTATTACGAAAACAAGCACGAACCATCACGCATTCAACAGAAGGAGAAGGATGAAAGTTATGACAGAGTGTTCAAAGAAGAGGTTCGCATATAGCATTCAAAACACCTCCGCCATGCGATTTGTTAGAAATAGAACAATTCCAATCTACTCGAAATACCTGGTGCAAAGGGGGAACTTCACTGCTATTAAAATCATTTGAAAGCCAAGTTTCCGTGAGACAAATAATGTTATCTAAGGCGAAAGAAGAGTTAAAGGATATGGATTGGAGCTTCGATCTCAAGCCACGCACGTTTTGGTAATATAAAGATATTTTACAATTTTTTGAGATTAGATTGGAACAGGTGCTTTCCTTTTTCGTTGAAAATTCGAACGAGGTCTTCTGATGAAAGTTTTGGCAATTATAGCGGGGGCCCAGAAATTGGTATCCATTAATTCCCTGTTATCAGCAGTGGTGGTTGTTTTGAATGAGCTGATCAATCTTCCAGCGGTTTTGTTTGGAGTAACTTTAATGCAGTCCAGAAGGACTGGTACAAATCCAAGTGTGTGATGGATGTAGTTCTTTACAGCAGCAGTACTCGTCTCATATGTAAGTCTAGTTACAAAGAGTTGTAGAGGAGGAGTATCAGCAATCAAAGTTGGCACCGAATGCATCTGATGTAGCGTTTCTTGATGAAAGGTCGAGCTGGCGCATTGCACAGAAATAGCAGGTTGCAAGAGTAGGCGAGTAGACATAGGCAAAAGTTGAGTCACTGGCAGTAACGGGCTTGGCAGCTGTTGCTGTGTATCAAGAAATTTTTGCAGCACTTGCATATTATCCAAAGATAAAGATGAGCCAAATTGCCCAGATAAGCCAGTTGGCACTGGTTGAGGCGTAGACAGTAATGGGCTCAGCAGTTGCTGGCGACTACCTGGTGGTAATTGTGGAGCTCCCTTTGCTGTTAACGCAAGGTTCTGCGACTGTGATCGAGTTCGCATAGCAGCAGATGATCCAGGTGGGCATTCTATAGCTGTAGTCGGAGTTGTCAGATTACCAAAAAACTATTTCTTAAGGCGATTATGGACATATGAGCTGTGTCTTCTGGGGTAATGCCTGGGAATTCTAAAATTTCGGATAAATTTTTATTTTATAACTAAAGCCCTGACCAAACAAGAGTTTGCAAACATAAGTAAGTGTTAAAATCAACTGTTTTTTTTTTTTTTAGTGAAAAAGTCACTTTTTACACCTGCAAACACGAGTGAACATTAGTGCCCATACAGTGCATGAGCGAACATAATGTCAAGCCGTATCTCTTCACCACTTTACATACGGACAGTTCATAACAAAAATTGAGCAAAAAGTTGGCTTAAGTGATGTCATTCGATATCGGATCAGGAGAGTAAAACATATAAGTCCACTAGGAACTTCATATAAGTGCTGATGGATAAGTAACTGATGGGCTATGAGCTATTAATAAGGTCAATGCTAATCGTCCAGGCGGATACAAGGATTGAATAATAGGTTTCGGGTGCATTGTGGCGCGGCGTATACTTAATTCAAGCAAATAGGACGAAATAAGTGTAATTTTTTATCGCTGGTAGAAGTCACAATTCCAATAATAGCAACCATTGGTCTTATAGTGGACGGAGGTAGCATTTCGGACGATGAGGCATTCGAATTTCGCCAACTTCTCAAGTTGACTTGAAAGGGCCCAAAGCCAGATAGAGGTACCGTAAGAGACGAGCAATCGAATGAATTGCATATAGACAATAATGTGAACTATCGAAGAGAGAATAAATACAGCCTATGATATGGCATACAGTTGTTGAGGGTTGACTAGGTATGGTGGTTGGAGTTCCAGAGAGATTTGAGCTTCATACTGATATATTTTACGGTTTTCTTTATTATCTGGTCAATAATAATAATTTTGTATTTTTTTGAGAGCTTTGTCTTTCTTTTTGAAGTTCTAGTGGTTACTCTGGAAAATATTCGTTCACTTTTTCTGTCATTAATATGTAGTACCTACTTTGCGTAATATGGGTCGCGATTATTTGTAGCACCACTGTTACAAAGGGTGGCTATTACTACCAATTGAAGAAGAGGAGGTCATACGCGTAAAGATTAATAGTTAGTACTGTGGGAGAATCATTCGAAAAAACTGAAATTTCTGCAGTGAAAACGTTGAAAGGAATTGGTCCAAAAATGGGGCTTTGAAGTACACCTAATTGAATTGGAAATTCGTCAGAGAAAGCTCCATTGTGAGTGATGAATGCTCTTCTGCCACTTAAAATCACCAACGATTTTGATCCATGTTGAAAAATCAAAATTGCTCATTTTATTCAGGAAACCCTCAATCCACACGGAATCGATGGCCTTCTGTAGATCGATCAGACAGACACCCAAAACTTTCTTGGATGCTGTTCTCTCTTCGAACTTGGATTTCTCTTGGAACTGCTTTTCACAAAATCATCAAAGCGTCAACCGTTGAGTGTTTAACTTTAAAGCCGAATCCTCTTTTGGGTATGATGTAGGTCACATCCATGACGTGATTTAGATGTTTTCGAATGACCCTTTGAAAAAATTTCCTCCAGATTTGAGAGTAGAGAAGTCGAAAGGGCATTGAGGACATCGCAGGATACTAACGCTTTTGAGATAGGGAATATTTTATCACATTTCATAGCAGTGCGAAAGTAACCAATGTTTATACAAGAGTTAAATAAAACGGAGAGATGCTCAACGAAACAGGTAAAAAGTTTTTTAAACATCAAATTAGGTATTTTATCTTCTCCGGAAGACTTTTTAGAGGAAAGTGTTGACACTAGGATTAAGAGATTTTCTTTATTCACAAAGGTACGATGGTCTTGGGAATTTTGCGATGGACTCAACGCCTATCCGATTTCTTTACTCTCAAAAATGGGAAAACTTTTTGAAAGGGTAGTTCTAAAATTCATGCAAGGATTTGTAGTATAGAACCTAGATAGGATCAACAATTGATTCCCTTACCAAAACTTAGAGATTGAAGTCTTAAGGAAAATGTATTAGGTGCATGAGCATCGAGCACAATACGTAATTTTTTTAGCTTCACGATCCTCCTTAAAAACAGCCCTATGAGGCATGTAATAAGCACTACTAGTTATTTGACGATCGTTCACGAACTCAGTGTAGCCTTGGCGAAACTCCACTACATGCCCTCCATAGCCGTTAGACAATTTTACCGATGGTGCTTTTTTTTTCTTTTTGAAGGTTTGTTTTGTTTGTTTACTTGTTTATCATCGTCGTGTTATATTCTCGTTTAGGCTTTGTATTATTTTGAGTATTTTGCTTCAAGTTTTCATATTCATATATCAAGGACAAACATATATCAAGGACGAACGGGGATCAAAAATTCTATCAAACTACGTGTGAGTACCCTACAGCAGTATTCGAAGATGTTATGCACTAATCGAGATTCCCCGGGCAGCAACTTACCCTGGAAGAGACAGCTTACGTGACAACAAATAATACCCACTATTTACAAACAAGCGGAATCATCATTCAAAAGGAAAAACATGGTAAAAGATCGTAAGAATGCACAAACATTGAAATAAATTTGTGCATGCGAAAATCTTTCCGAAAAATACTATCCATCAATAATAACACAAAGCAGAAAATTGAAAAAAATATGTAAAATTAATTAACTGAAAATATAAATTGAATGAACAATAAATTCAACCTCAAAGCTTCGTATGTTTTTCTCCGTTCTCGTCATTTCCGCCAATTATTGTCCCGGGTTTCCACTTCGTTTAAACAGCCATATTCTATCATATTCGAAACATTTGCAAAAAACACTTATCAGTGTACTTTCTACGTATTCAACCATGTCTGGGTACAAGTATCCAAAATCACCAAACATTTCAAATTCCTACTCTAAAAAATTACAAATATTCAAAAATCAAGAATTTTTGAAACGATCTCATTTCTACGACTATTCACAATCACTTTCTAACAGTCGCAAGAAGTGGTTTAGGTATCGGCTAGAGCATGAACAGCTGATGATTGACATTTCGACAGACAGACATGTCAAATTATACCTGCCTCTGTAACAGGTCGCAACAGAGATAACAGTACCACTTTAAACTTCTACTCATAAATTACGGTATTGCATATTTTACTATGGATTTCGATCCTTTACAAAGACAAGCACTTGTTGTGGAAATGCCAGATGAAAATTTCGATCCAACTATTGAACCAACTAACGGTGAAGAATACCTGAAAAAAGTGATATATGAACGAAATCAGTGTCCGACAATTGTTGTGAAACCATTACGAACAAGAAAAACAAACGTACCGGTCAAAGATCTTCAAATGATTCTGTCGGTATGAATATACTTGCATCTTAAACTATCTCTTATTAATATGCATTTAATTTTTCAGGGGAATATTATCGACAGTTCGGAAGAATCGCTTCGTCCCACACCGGAATGGAAGCACTACCAACTCCAAGACTTTGCTGAGCTTCGACAGAAAATTGTTAATTTGCGACGACAGCTGGCAGAAAATGGATTTACATCCGAACACATTATACCATTATGCGAAGATGAAGATGCTTGGAAAGTTTTCTGTCGCGACAATAATCCATTGCTAAGTATTGTTTTGCGAATTGACCAACGTTCATTAGAATGCCTCGTGGAGTTCGAATCGAATTGGTTGAGGGAGTGTTTGCAAGGCGAAGAAACGATTGATTTAAGTGGCAAAGAAAAGTGGCTTGGGGAATGGATTTATTCCACTTTGGCATGCTTGCATCTGCCTTTGGAACCGAGTGTCTTCAGTATTTTAAGAGATATTGCAAGGAGTTGTATTTTACTTAGAAATGATTTAGCCTGCGAACAAGAAGAGGCAGCGCGTCCATTAAATTTATTTATATTCTTAATTTCTAAGTATTTTAATCAGTTAGATTTGGCAGAGTTTGTGTAGAATGATCTAAATAAAGTAAAATGAAAAGATTATATACCTTAAGTTATGACTTAAAGATTTCAACTACGAGCGATATATCGCTAAAGTAGATTGATATAGAGGCCATCTATTGATTCCTATTGGAAATGTATTCTCGATGTGAAGAGAAAGAGCTTTGAACCTAATAACTTTTCACAATTGTATTCTGCTATTTTTCTCGTTTTCTTCGCTCCTTGCAAATTATTAAACGTCCTATTATGTCGTTACTCAATTGCGTATTTTGAATCTCGTTGGGTGACCAATCTTCAGCCTGTGTTATCGTCAGTATCTTCAGCTGTACTTCTGGATATTTATCCTCAACCTGTCGGTAATACTTACACTACTGCGACCCGAGTCGCCTCCATAAATCCTCAGCATTCCTATGGATTGGTTTTTTTCCGGTGCACTATTTTCTATTGTAGTCTGCTATTTCTCAATCAACCATACTACTGATTCCTGAAACTTAGCATCCAATTTAGAGCAGCTTGGTGCTGCTGTCTATAAAGATACGTGTAATACTTCAATTTTCAACTTTTTTTTCTTCAACTTTGGCCAAGATTTTCCCTCGTTTTGTGCAATAGTGTTTTTCACTTTTCGAAACAACACGACTAAATAACTTTTTCTACTCCATCAATCTGTTACGAAGCCATCGACCTAATCTAAGTGTTCCTGGCTGTGGGTAAGCTAGTGTATGAGTGCAACACAAAGCTCTAGTATGTTGTAAATCCTAAGAAAAGACGAAGTTGCTGTTGGCTTTTGATCTTGGCAATTTTTCTAAATTTTAATTTTGTCAGGACATTTGCACATTCAGACTTTTATAAGGTATCGCAAAATATACGCCTTAAAGCAAACAGGATCAAAGCAAGATCTTTTGCTGCGCTTTATTTTTGCATTGAAGTATTTCACAGTGTGAATGTTAATTGCGCAGGTTATTAGTTTAAGAAATAATTCGAAAAAAAAAACTTCTCTGAGCTCCAACGTGAATTTATGGTTACGTTCCTTGTCCTAAGGTATATGAAAAAATGTTGAAGCGAATGAAGATGCATAGTACAAAAGGACTCCTTAATGTTCTCTGCTCATTGTATTTCGGTTATAGCTACACGTGACTGCTTTTGGTACGAGAAAACCTCTTTCTTTGTCCAATGAACATCTAGCATAGACTTCCCGTTGTGTCTGTGCTAACTCACACTAGGTTGGATAAGATTTACAAAGATTACACACGTTTAAAAAATTATTTCCTAACTAGTTGAACTTCAACAATATGAATCAATGTATATTGTTGCCTTGTAAAATTAATGTGTGCCACTTCTTTGATAAATTCTGGTAGGTACTATTAGCATTTTTCATAAACAAATAACCAGTCTATTAAATCTGCATCTTAAATAAGTAATAGATGCTCTGGAGCCACGCGAATCTATATCTGAACTGGTCATTCTAAACCGGTTTTAGTTGAGATTGCAACTTCGACGTGGTTGTTTCTATCTTGTCAATAATTATCAAAAATTTAATAGAATTAGTTCGTCAACTATGTCGCACAAATTATCTCGCGAGTGCTTAAGCGATAATGATAAAAAAGTTTTAGATTCTATATTCAATCCGCTACAAATCGGTGGAAATGCTCACGAGATCTATAACATGAAATCCGAAGAATTAGAAGATCCACCAGAAGAACAATCGGACGAGGTAAAAGAATCATCCAGACTCGAGCATGAAGCAGTGGAGTTGGCCGAAAAGGGAGAACTGGAAAATGCCCTGAAATCATTTGAACAGGCTATTAAAGTGTGTTCGCACAGAGCTACACTGTATAATAACCGTGCACAGACGTATCGATTGATGGGCAATGATAGTGGTGAGCTAGAAAGATAGTTATACACAAACTTAACACTGATATAACATCGTCATTAGTGAATGTACATTTTACCACATTCACCAATACTGAAAATACAAATAAAGTGAATACAAACACCCTGTTGAGATCTAAGTGTGTCTAAAATAACGCTCGAAGTGAAAATAACGTTTAATCAGTTTTTGTCTTTATTATGTAAGGACAAAAAGTCTATTGCAAATCCTTATTTTAGAAACTTCTTACTAGCGAGAGCTTTCAAACAAATTAAGAACAAAATGAAAAAAATATGAAATTTTTGTGACACACTTTTTTTTTTTGGTAATTCCAGCTGCATTCAAAGATTTGAACGAAGCAATTAAGCTATCTGGCGGTAAAGGAAGAACTGGGTGCCAAGCACATTGCCAACGCGGTATTTTACATCGAAAACATGAAAATTTAGATGCAGCTCGTCACGATTTTGATGCTGCAGCAAAATTGGGAAGTAAATTTGCGCGTAATCAGGTAAAGTTTCAATTATTGTATATGATCAAATGGAATTCACTTGCATTTACAATTTATACGATTACATTCATTGTCATTTCATAGCTTTGTAATGAAAAATTAATTCACGCGGAATGTTGCGCATTTCATATGGGTTAGTATACATATTTTTACATGTAAAAACACATTTTTACTTTATCTTGCCAGTATTTAAATTTATCAATAATTATATGCCCAGATGTTATTTAATTTTTTTATATTTTTATTTATATTTTCAGCTAATCGAAATTAACCCATACGCTGCGCTGTGTAATCAAATGCTTAGAGACGCTTTCATTAAAAATCTGGAAAATTGATCTATCTCGGCGAAAAGCAAAGCTTTTGTGACTGTGTGACCGTTTGTAACTTTGATAGGAAATGGAAGAGTTGTTTGTACGTGTAAGACGCTGTTGAGTATGCAAATATACTGTAAAAATGTAACGAATTGTAATAAAAATTTACTGTTTAGCCGTTTACAAATTAAATTTGATAATTTTGGTATAGTAGGTTAGATAGTAGGTTATTTAGCTGTGATTTCATTGATGCCTTGGGTATAAGAACATTAATCAACATAATCCGACTGACATCGGAATAAGATTCTTATTTTTTTGTACTTCGATTCAAATATATTGCTTTGATAAGCATCGATTTGTAGTATGTAATATAAAATATTTTTTAAGAGCGAGATCACTTTACGACTACATGATACTACAGGAAGAACATAATTCACTTGTCCATTTCGCGATATAATGCTATCGTTGAATAGAGTCCTCAGTAGTTCAATGATTTTATCAGCAGTGTAGCTTCATACCCGTTGGTTTTATCTTTAGATATTCTGCGACTTTTATCAGCGTCTCTACCTCTCTCTATCTGCTGTTTTCACTTGATCGTAGCTTGATGGTTGCTATAAACTGTTTTACGTAACGATAATCGAGCAGATAGATCTTCGTTGTTGCTTTTTTCTGCCCTTCGCGCGGGCTGAAGTTCACATTAACTCACCGTAATGCCTAGTACTATACTCTTCGCGAAACGAATTCAACGGTCAAATCCCATACAAAAGAGCTTTACTGACGAATTGAAAAGCTCTTTTTGTATGGGATTTGACCGTTGAATTCGTTTCGCGAAGAGTATAGTACTAGGCATTAGTACGTAAACACAACGACCCTCAGATTGGTCCTTTTCAACTAACGTTCTCTTAATTTAAATCTTCAATCGAAGTTTCTTAATTCTAAAAGCTTTTTACCGTACTTGATGATTTTTATTAATAATGTACTTTCTTGTATATTATCTTTTATGCATTCCTTTAATTCATTAAGTATCTTCAAGTATCTCTATTTTTGTGATTGGGCCCTGTTAGAATGACTTTTTAATAAATAAATAATAAATAAATAAATAAGTGCACCAAACTATAAATATTGTAGCTCCAGTGCTTTTCGGTGAATCTCTTAATGAATCAAAGCCCAAATACCATGGCACATATAAAAAACAAATATGGGACACAAAATTCCGGCATCAGTAAACAAGACATTGCTCCTCACCGAAAACTAAAGGCGGAGAAAGTAAGTGCTAAAATGCATAGCCTAAGCCCCAGGAGTTAAGAGGAAAACAGGAAAAGATAAAGCCGGCACTCCAGCATACGCGATGCATCAAACGTTGCAGGTTTTCGCTACCTATAAGAATTTCTATGTGGCTAGTGCCATTGGAGTAATGGAGTGATATTTTCTCCCAAGGGAGTGCTAGTCTGGGGAAAGAGGTCAGCTTCGCTACACTTCAAGAGGGTATACTGTCTCTCCCCTGTTGTGCTGTGTAAATACGGTATATACTCTTCTGAGGAAGCTGTGCGCTACTGTCTCCCAAGCGGCTTCTTTTGTGGATATATGGTAGCAGTGCCAGAGAACTATCTACCTACGCTTTTGCAGAGGCTAAATCACTCTCTGGAAATATTTTCACGTTAAAGCCGAAAATTCGGCTTGAATTTGGGTCCCAGTAAAACAGAGCAAAAAAGTGCAAAATTCCTCGATTTGATAGCAAAATTGAACAGTCTCCATTGATTTTAGTCAAAGAGTCAAATATTTAGAACTGATCCTCGAATAGATGCTACTATGCTTCAGCTAGCTGCAAAAAGAGTACAGAAGTCTTTCTGTGCACTTTACTGTTGCAATAGGGTCATGCAGGGCTGGATTTAAGTATGGGCGGCAAATGCTCAAGGCGACAAATATTTGGGAAGAGTGAAAGGGCAGCAAATTTTTGAAAAGTTTAATATTATCTAAGATTTTCAAGTTTTCCTGCAAATATAATTCGTCTTAGAAAATCAGCCAAAGCTGAATCAATTATGCATTGAAAAGAATAAAAAAACGATTTAAGCTCCACGATGACGAAAGATCGCCTTAACAGCTCAGCAATTTTTTGTAATGAATCTGAGTTACTCCGTTCTTTAAATTTCGAAAACCTTATCACACAATTCGCTAATAAAAAAGTTAAGCGAGCATTTATCTAACAAGTGTAAGTATTTACCTAGTAAAAAAAATTGGCTCTGAAAAAACCAAAAAATTTTTTGCTAGTTTCTGATAATCGCGTTTGTATTGTTATTTTATATTGTATGGCTCGTTTCTTATAACCAAAATGGGATTGTATTTGTATGGTAAGTTTCTAGCTATCGTATTAGTATAATATGTTCTAAGAAAATAAAAACGATCGTGAAAAAAGTGTTGAATTCTTTGTTGTTGGATTTTAGTCGAAAAAATTGGAGCTCGAATGAGATGGGCGGGTGGGGTTGGGGGAGGGGTGACAAGTTCACAATTGCCCAGGGGCAATCCGGCCCTGGAGTCATGGAAGTGATTGGGGCTTACAGTCTCACATTTTTGCATGGCTTTATACTGCTGTGGCTGAGCCTTACTATATTGGGTGATTTTTTTGTGGCAGGTTTCTTTAAAATACGTCTGCAAGTTATAATTTGAAAAGTGCACTTTTAGTTACAGGGACCTTTTTGAGTTGCTTCATTGATTATCAAACTGATTTACAGTAGGTTGACGTAGCTGCTGTAAGACTGCATTGCATATCGGCATGAACTAGAACTGAGTTTGAGGCTACTAGAATCTTATCTGAGGCAGTATCCGCTCCAGCGGACGTTGACTATATAACTCCAGACACTGTATTGAATGATGCAGCACCTCCGAGAATGGGATTATTCCGATGGCTCAGAACTGAACAGGAAATTTGGCAGCGATATGTACTCAGATAAGCTGAACGCCAGGCTGTTCTATTATCTCCCGGGCTATTTTAGTAACTGTTAGGCTGAGATGGTGGTTATTTTCAGGCTTTTGACTGGCTTCTGTGTAACCAAATATTCGGAATTAATATTGATATTTTCTTCAGATAGCCAAGCGGCGATAAATAACTTGCTGGCACTTGTACAGTACCCGGTTTTGTTGTTGAATGCCAGGAAATCTTGAAACATTTGGGCATAGGGGTATTCGGGACAGTTGTAAAACCAATAAACTAGCAATGCTGTGCACCTTGATGCCGGGGGTTTCGTGTGCTCTCTCTACAAGGGTTTCATGTGCTCTCTCTCAAACTACTTGAAGGCGCTAAGGAGTCTTGCGTTGACGAAAAGACTGTCTTAGGCTCTAATAGCCAAAGTTCACATCAGGCTACTGTTATGTCTACCTGCAGTGCGCTTAGTTGTGTAATGGCCATCTTCACTGGACACTGCCTCAAAAAGCGGCTCGCACGAAGGCTATGCGTAGGATTCAACGATCTTTAGAGGATGAAGAGGAATCTGTTTTCTATCTCTTGTGCCAAAGTACGACTCTGACGGGGAGAGTGTAAGATGCCCTTCCGCCCAGGTCAAGCTAATGTATCTTTTATCAACTTTAAGGGCAGAGTTCATTTTATCAAAAGAACTAAATGGCATCCAGAGCATAGTAGCTTAGAGAGAGTATATCCATGGTATCAAAGCGGGCCTCTCCTGTGACTATGTGGAAGACTCTCCATTTGGCAGTCACTCTATCTAACCTTACCTATCTATAACGGATGCGGCAATAGGTTTATAACTTGATAATTCAACAAATATTTAAGCACAATTTACTAGCTGGAAATAAACAGCTACAGACTTGAAATTTAAATTAATTTTTTTTAATAATATCAATCACGTATTTAAATTTAAAAAACCGAAAAAAAACTGAAAGGTATATATAACCTGGTGGGTGCCATAACATTTATCAATAAATTCGCCCTTCGCGTGTACTTAATTCGGGGGTGATTCAGAAAAGGCCCTGCCTGGTAAGACAATATAGGGACTTGAAGTATGGTTATTCCTCGGCCAATAGACTTGATCTTAACAAATTTTCTACATAGAAGTGGATATCTGGAAAAAAAACTAAAACTGAACTGAAAAATATTATGTAGTTGGGGTATATAATATATTTTTTTTTATAATATTCAAAAACATACTATTTCTAGAATTTAATAAGTAAACATTTTTTTCTCTGAGTAGCACATCAACGAAAATTCCGCAAATATTCTGCAACAAAGTGTTTGTAGTTCAGATTAGACATTTTTTTTTTGGGAATTACACAAACTTCATGTTCGTCTTCCTAATTATAGAACTACTTAACCAATACTCGTCCCATTTGGCAACCTTCAGATATGTCCTAGTTGTACACGGAAATACTCTGGATTTGTATCTTTACTTACATCAACCCGAAGGATAAGTTCCCATTAAAAACATAAAATCAAAGTCATCTAATCCGTCGTTCAAATTAGATAAAATATATCTGTTAAAAGTACAAGCCAAATCTAAATCTACTTATTCACTAGCTAATAAAAACTTTTTAATTTGAATTTGATTTGTCACAATTTTCTTTCTTCTAAGCAATATAATCAATAATTGATAGTTCATTGTTCTCAATCTGGACATGACAATCTGCAAGATAAAACAATGGCTTAGCAAAATGCCTTAATCTTAACCGAATAGTGAAACCGACGTCCAATCTGTTAAAAAGTATTAGTCACCTGTTCAATAGAATCACGAGATCATCTATTACAGGACTATTTTGGCGAAACTCCAGAAAGTAGAGGTTGTAGTAGTCGGGCTCGGTATAACATTGCCATGATCAGAACAAATTATGACTTTGACATTTATTAATTGCCTTCGAGGAAATCGCCGCAGCGAATTCTCTGCGTTCTGGATTCATTCTTTGAACAAAACTGAATTCAATGGACTATACGTTCGCTATTACCTTCCCGTATGTCTGTTCTCTGACTATGCACGCCTACTAATGTAAGAAATTCGAGAATAAGAAATCCGTTTTCTTAAGGTGCGGCTACGATTGAAATCATTACGGTTAAAATTTAACACCGTATATATTGGTCACATTATGATAAAAAGGTTCAATTGGACTTTTGGGAAGGCCGGCCAGATGTAGTGTTTTGGTGTTTAAAACTTTCTTTTTCAACAGGACAAACCAGCTAACCTTTGCTGAGAAAGTAATAAGCTCATGGACATTGCCAGGTTTCAATTTTTTTGTCGAGCGGAGTGTTACAGGTTCGCTTATTATGCAACTGTGCCAATTTCAAATAAATTGATAAGTAAAGCTCAAATCAGGACAGAAAGATTTTTAGTTCCATTTGAAGTTTGCTTCACGTACGCCTAACATCAGCTACCCCATATACGAGTATGATACATCTCAGCGAATTCACAAACTTTCAGATGCGTTTCTACTTAGCAACCAACAAATTTTCTACATGAATACAAATGTTGAGTGAATTTGAAATTGAATGGGAGTCTAAATTATTCAACAATGAAAAGTTTTCGTTTTGCATTTCGCATCAACTTTGCTCGCTTTTGGTATCAACTATCATTTATGGTCAAATGCCGTTAATTTTCCCGAGCATAATCATATCTTTCAGTTTGCATGTGCATCGTGTGTTAAGCTATGCTTATATTTGCGATGGAATATCCCGATGAGTTTTACTCGCTGCTGTTTCATATGCATAGCATGCACATGCATATGCGTATGTGATTGCTGCATTAAAACGAAAGGAATAAAAAAAAATTTAACAACTGTCGCCCAATGTCTTATTTTTTACCTCGAAGAATTTCGTGAGCAGTCTGGACAATGTCTTGTAAAATCATCAAAGTGTTACCGTAATGGAAGGACTGTGAACAGATTTTCAAAACTTTCTTGGTACTATTGAATTATAATCAAAAACAAAAAAAAATCCATTGAGACCTGTAAGCTGTCCAACAAAGGACGCCGTTCCCTCTCAATGTGGTAAATTCGAAGCCAATTTTCTTCTCAATTAACTGTAGTGTCATTATGGCAGCACTTTGAATCTTTCGGCAAACATGTAGTCGAATCTTGAATTACAGAAATGCCCACAAGGGCTCTTTGATTGTAAGTACAAGCTGGTGGCGCTCTGTATTTGGTACCGCCAACAGTATCATTCGTAACTGATGAAAAATGCAAATACGTAGCCTTTGGACGAGTCGATGTTGTCAGCACTAGCGGGGGTCCTGACAATCTTTTTCTCTTTCCTATGAACCGCTAGAATACATTTCGGTTTATGTCCGTTTAGTATCTTCTCGGGTGAGTACTACGCTTAGTTACACCTTCGAGTTTTTTACAGGAGTATCATTTGTTAAGTAGCTACTGCGTAAGGTCTAACAGATTGAGCTTGTCAGGTAGTTAAATCGCTACATTAGTAAGGAAGAGACTTGACGAAAATGGAAGTTAATTTAGTTGCGGAGGTTTTGTTTAGATTTTGCGAGTCTCTATTCTCTGTTCAAACATGAAGAAGGAACTTGGTAACAAATATTTAAACAGTTCTCATCTAAAAGTTCACACACACGTAAATTAGAAGTTCCAGTAGACTTCTTAGAATTCAGATTTCATTTCATATATCTAAAGCTCGTTGCTCTACATATCCGTTACTTGATCTGAATGGCGTGTGCCGTAACATTTATCAATAAATTCGCCCTTCGTGCGAGCATCATACGCGTGTACTTACTTATATCGGAGGTGATTGAGAAAAGGCCGCTCGATACACCTGCCGGGTAAAGCTGCGCGCATCACCTTCATAATGAAAGCAGCCGATGAGCAGTGTCGTTTATATGGAACACCTTTATCTTGGGAATCTGTTGAATTTCGATTCATTGTCGTTGTTCTCCTCTATCTTCTTCCGTGGCGATAGTAGCGACAGTGTTACGTTCTTTGAAATTGTGCAGTTAAGGTCAGCGATTTCGAGTGAATTATTTAAGGGGCTGATGATAAAATTGATTGCGGTACCTTCACCTCTATTTGATTTCAGTTTGACTCGAGGAAATTTGTTTTGGAAGAGAATACGGATTAGATTTTTATTTCATGATAGTAGATTGAGAAGGGCTCTTTGCCGCACAAGAGCTGTCAGTTAAATGATTTTAACAAGTCAATTTAACGAAATATTGCACATCATAATTCTAAAAACAGTGGTTATAATATTTCTAGTATCTTAAAAATCTTTCTTGCCGCAAAACATTCATTGAACATATTTTTTAATCACCACAGCGGACATACTATACATACTGCTAGTTTAAGAGGCTAATAATCAATCAATTTTTAGCTATGCACTTGAAACAAATGCATAAAGAATAGGATTGTCGCTGTAAAAGAAGCTCGTGTAGTCTAGTGGATAGAGCACTGGCTTCTAGTTTTTGTGTGTGGTCCCTGGTTCGAATGTAGGTTCGGACGAAGGACCGCGCACCGAACTTTGAGTTCATTTAGCTCTGAATAGGTACCTGAGTCAAATCAGGGGTAGAGTGAGTCTTGGAACTAGTCATTTCACACTCGTATACATTGATTATAAAATGTGTGAATGAAGCTCTCTAACAGATTCAACCCTTTGTTTTGGGATGTGCCGAGATAATGTGCATAGTAGTTGGGGCTATGTTACATAGTAGTTGAGACTGTATGCATAGCAGAATAGCCCATTGTGAAAAATATATCAAGAATAGTCTAGAAGCACGCAGTCATAATCGAACATTTTGAAAATGTCCAAGGAAGTATAAGTATATTTGGTGTGAGCCTTTCGAAGCGAGTCCTTTGGAAAAGCAAATTGAGTGCGTTTCTAGGCGGGTTACTTTCAATGCGAGTGAGACTGATATCCCCTGTGGAAGGGGTTTTTTTTTTGTTTCGATGTGAAGCAATCGTAGAATATATCGACAACTAAACCCGGCTTGTCGTGAGAGGCTACTATTGGGAACAAGAATAACAATTAATCCTAAGGTAAACATCTCTGCAGGTGGCAGCTAGACTGAGTATGGAAATCCAACCGTGCTGGACGTGCTCAGTACGGTAGCAGCTCAGATTCGGCAGGCCCCACCTCATGTACGACTGCAATGGAGGACCCTGGTCACAGTGGAAGCTCCATGGCCAATAAATGTCCGAACTTGCTGATAGCATTCTCTCTGATCACAGGCTCCGAAAAGGCGAGCACAGCGTCAGCTGGAAGACCGAGTCGTACCAGGGATGAGGATGTTTCCTCTCGAATCCTCACAAAAAAAGGAGGTGGGCTGCAATAAAAGATGCAACTCCGATTAGTGTAAATGAGATGCCCGCAGGTAGTACAGAAAGTAAGAGTGCTCGTTCGTCTGAAGTCTGGAAACCTGTGGCACTCAACGTAAGAAACTGCGCAGAAGGGGTAAGCTGCCGGTGAAAGTGAATAAGGAAACCAATGCAGTAATAACTGCAGGTGTTTCCCTGGAGACTGGATGTCAGGCAGTGAAACGTCTGAGCCTTCCTAGAGTAGCAAAAGAAAGGTTGGTTGGTGATGCTAATGCTTCCAGTTTGGAGCAGAAATGTCCTGAACTGATGACTGGGTCCAAAGTCACGCCGACTGAGATTTGCGAACCAGGGAAAGCTCTTAACCGTCAACAGAGGAGTACTCTGCACAAGAAGCCGTTGCTTCCCGATGCAAATCGGCAATCAGCAACGACGCAGAAAGCTAAGGAGGGACCGTATACACTAAAAATCTTCCTGCCGGTCAGCACAAATGCCAAATCTGTGAGCGGTGGTGCACGGAAGCAACGCAAGGTTAAAGCGAAAGCTGATGCCTGCGTGGGGTCACGATGATGTTTAGTCCCTCAAATTGGTGTTTTTTGATCACTGCAAAGGGATAAAAAATACATCATTTTTTAACATTTTGAACAAAATGTCAGCCAAACGTCATATTCGACAGAACTTTCTCAAGCTAAAAAAGGAATTTCCGGGCGCTCTGGTGATTGAAACGCAGAAGGCGTCTGCACCTGTGACCAAACCTCTTGATCTTCGTAGCAGCAGCAAATGCTGGTACACAGCTAGATTACTCGTGGAAAGGACAGCGATGCAATAATGTCCTTTGAAAATTTCAAATCGCCGGGCCTGGATGGCATCTATCGGGTTATGCTAAGGAAGGAAATTGACCACTCGGAGACAAAATTGAGAGAAATCCTTTGGGCATGCCTAGCCTTAGGGTATGTTCCATCACCTTGGCGACAGATTAAGGTAATTTTTATACCTAAAACTGTTCGGATCCAAGGAACTTTAGGCCGATCAGCTTAACTGCGTTTATGTTGAAATGCCTGGAGAGACTTGTTGAATGACATATACGTACTAGAGCGCTTCAGTCTAAATGTTGAACGATGAGCAACATGCGTGCCAGCCAGGAGAATCATGCAAGACGGCTCTTTATTCTCTGGTTTCCAGAGTTGAGAGAGCGATCTCAAATCGTGAGTATGCGATATTGAAGAGGCCTTTGACTGCGAGCCCTTTGCAGAGCCATGAGAAGCTGTGAAAGCTCATGTCGTGGATGAATTAAGTGGATACATGTCATGCTGACAAAGAAGTTATTGCTGGCGGAAGCTGGATCCGATTGCTACTTAAGAACGGAGGCAACAAATGGATGCCATCAAGGGGGTGCCCTATCACTAATCCAGCGGGTTATGCTAGTTGACTCCCTGCTAAACGAACTGCAACCAGCACGGCTGCACGCGCAGGCTTATGCTGATGACGTGGCCACACTAGCGGTCAGTAAAGATCTAGCAAAGATGTAGTATGTAGAAATACTCAAGGCGCATTGAATCAAATTGACAGTTGGTGAGGCGAAACTTGTTATGTTGTCCAGGAAAAGAAAACTAGAAGGACTAGTGCTTCCTAATATGATGGGTGTAACTCTTCAATTTTCAGATAAAGTCAAACATCTTGGAGTAATCTTGGGCAAAAAACTTATCTGGATAAATCATGTGGAAGTGAAGCTTACTCGTGCTTTAAATGCCTTCGGGTAGTGCAAAAGAGCTTTTACCACCACGTAACTATCATAAGATCTACGTAACCATCATAAGGCCGATGACTTTTGTGAAGCTATTGTATGCTCGCAAGACGTCAGCCACGCTACAAAGGACTGTGTGCCTGGGTATCGGTGGTGACTTGAGTACCAGTCCGGGTGCAGCCTTTGATGCGCTTCTCAATCTGATTTCTCTCGACATTCAAATTCAGTTCTGCGCATAGACTAACTCAGCTTGGCCTATGGGCAGGAAATTATGATAAGGGGCACTGCTCTATTAGGGATTCGATGCTTGAGAAACCCCAGCACTCAGCAGCCTTATGATGGCAAAGAGCCTAGTCAAAATCTCAGAGGCAAATTATGTCCTTGCTAAGCTAAGGAAGAAGTAGTAATCACCAGCTGCCATCCATCTTTATCATCAAAACAATCAAATTCAATCAATTCAAATTGATAGCCATATTATTATATGCACAAAACACCTCTTGTATTCGTTCAAATTGTCAAAGTCGAAAAATTGACCAAGGTATGACCAACTTTATGATCTTTTGACGATCAATCTCTGATAACAATCTTTTTTCAGTTAATTTAAAACAGTCGGTAATGGAATCAAAGCCAAAAATCAAAAATTAAAAAATTTTCAATTTTATTTTTTATCAGAATAAAATACTCAAAGAAAATCAGTTTAAGGTTTAGGCAAGAAATGTTTAATATTCTGAAGATCTCATAAGGTATAAAACTAAATATTCAAGCTACGGAGCTAGTACGAAATTTTAATAGACGAATAATCAAAAACAACCCTTTTTTCAAGTACAATACAATATCAGCAAGTATGAAGAATTCTCAAGCATAAAATACTTATAAGTAATTCTTAAGTGTAAAATACTTATACTCGCATGTACGAAATACTCGCTAGTATGATATACTAGCTGGTATTAAATACAAGTACATATTAATATTAAGATACTATTATGTCGCTGTTTGATTAAAATTTCTAACATATACGCCTCATCTCTAGTTCAGATAATTGGACGTCATGCTGATATCTTCTTTACTCTAGACGAAGATTACGGAAGAACTAATTTGCAATGCATCGGATCCATACACCAAATTCATTACCGATTCGACAGCCTCCCCATCGCCTACCACTTGCCAAGCAAGCTGAGGTTGACGATATGATATATGTAGAACATGTAAAAATAAGGGATCGTCCTTAGACTTCGCCAGAAATCTTGCTCAAAAAGTAGAATGGTAGTGCATGGTTTTGAGTTTTCTATCGACATAGCGAAAAAAAATGCTTCCCTTTACCAGGCATGAACGACTTTATGGACACCCTAGCCAGTGTGACGTAGTTTTAGACGTCGATGAAGCTGTCAAAATCAATCAAATATGCGCACCAAACTCAATACACAAAAACTACCAGGCATTATATCCGCCTGACACTTTTCCGAAAAGTGCAAATAGTCAGATAACCTGCATATTCCTCAAATTTCGTGCAGGACGAGAAGTAATGACGTCAGCAAAAATTAGGTGTCAAACAGAGTACCTACAATTATATAAGTACCTACTTCTTGCAATTTGCAGCCTAGGTATTTCTGTGTAAACAGACATGTTCATTCAGATAAATAAATTAGCGTAAGTCTTAGAATAATATAGCTTCGATAACATTGATGTACATAATGTGCAACATTCTAACGCGTTACAAACATATACATACGTACATAGTCCTGTTCATTTATCCAAAATAAGAATCATATTCTTTTAAAGAATACTAATATTTAATAACTATCTAGCAACTGATACTTACCTGAAATTATCCTTCCAGTGTATGTTTCACGAATTAACGTGTCACAGCACGAATAATTCTAGATGTTTCCAGCGATATATATACACAAACACGCACGCATTTTCTAACACAATTGAATAAACTAGCAACATCCAGCCGACGTGTTTTAGTATAGAAGACGGTCAACTATAGTTTCAACTTTAATTTCACTGAAAATATCTCAACACCGCGGTTTATCAATCAACATTCGAAACAATTCACGCGAAAATCTTACCAACCTGCCATCTTAGTTCAATCAAAAAACACGACAAATTATCACACCTGTTACTTATTTCAGCGAAATGTAATTCACGACCGCAACGCGTGTCAAACAGAAGCAAACTGCACCTGCACGTGCATTAGCTTTGATTTCTTACCTCGCCGCAACTAATAAAACTAGCGGGAAAAAAACTATTGATTTCGCTTCATTCATTTTCGGGATAGATCGACCGGATCGGCTACCAGACCCTCATATGTGTGTGGTTAGTTGTACCATATTGGTTGTGATTTATTACAATAACAAAATATAGCTATTCATCTGAAGATCGTGGTGGTATGCAGACAGGTACAGTTGTCGTCTGCTCCGCATTCAATGTGCTTTCTAGTAATTGTCGCGCTTTTTTCCCAAGAAGATTTCAACTCACAAGAAGATATCCTTAAATTACCGCCGGGAATGTTCCGCGTATCTTCGCGTACTTGTTTTTAATCAAGTGGTTGATCAGCATGTGTATTTTCTCGAAACGAAAGTGGATGCAATTGCAAGGAACATCAACAGATACAATTTTGTGTACAGTGAAAATGAATAGTGTTATTGTTGTTAGTGTTTTCGCGGAAGAATGTTGCTGCAATTTGGTATTCAGTATGTGAGTATTTGTGCATGTCGTATTCAGCATGTATGTATGAACGTATTCTATCAGACATTTTTTGATTCGGAACTTTGCATTGAAATACAATGTCCGACAGATATTTATCCATATTTTGCTAGAGTTCACTGTACCACATTCTACATTGCTTCAAGGTGCAAGTGTGCAATTGCAAATCGATCGATTATCGAACGATAATGATCAAAAATGGCATGATATCAGCTTGGGTGAGATTACTCAATATAAAATGTGATGAATGCTTCGACAGAGAGTGCCAACATGGATGGCAGTTTTTTTTACATGTATCTTTCGGCAATTGGATTGTAAATGCGTGGCATGTGCCGGTGCCATGTTTTAATTTTTATGTTATTTTTTCCTCGGTACATACTTTAATAAAGAATTGAGGGGTTTTTTGTTTGCAATTGCACCTGATCTGAAAAGGTGTACAGTGGAATTACTCGACAGATTAACATAGCGAATTAGTCCTTGAAATCGCCTTTATTTTCCTGAACGACATCACCATAGCATTTGGCATGGCAGGCTATTTTAATTATGGTGTAAATAGCTGTCTAGGCAGAGTGATTATAGATAAACATTGAAGAGCAGGTTGAATCGAGAAAATATTATTGTCAAGTTGACTGTGCTCTGAAAAAAAGAAATACATATGTATATTGAAGATACATATATACGAGTATGTCTAAATGTCACCTGTCTGCCATCAAAATGGGTGAAAAAATGAAGAGCTTTGTGTTTTAAATCAATTCGGGAATATACGAGTATAAGACTGCGGTCTAGTTTTCATTAAATTTCAACTCTTAGATTTTTTTTATCTTCACTAGTAGAATTAAGTAATTACAACGGAATAGCTCAAAACAGAAAAATCAGAGGAATACGAACCCTTCAGAATACATTTGTTGCTTAGTTAAATGAATTTTGTATCTAATGTTTTATAATAAGAGATATTGTCGCTTAAGTTTTAGGCTTAAAATGGGTTGACACTATAAAATAAATAAAGCAGATCGAATTTTTTCAAGTTTTTCACTATTTAACCCCTCAAATACGTATTTCTGAATCAGCTTGCGTCTTAATCATATGAATATATAGTTTGAGAATGCTACCTACTTATTAAAAAAAAAATTAAATTTTCCTTAAGAAACTGATGAAATCCGGAAATTTGGCTCTGATCCGCGAAAAATCTATTGAATTGTCTTATAAATTATGTGAATTTGAAATGTGAGTAGGATTTTGATTCGGTAAACATGCTTTAATACACGCTTTGTTTTGAAAGAAATAACTCTTAGAGCTTATCAGCCGAGGCCAATTAAGAACATGTTTCTTGCAAATTGTCTCTGAAGTTTTAAGTTTTTCTTTAGCTTTCCTAAGCAAAAGCTATGGAAAATGTAAGGATAATATTGGTGGCTGATTCTGCCTGCTGACTGTGCTTAATATGGTTTACTTTTATATCCATAATTTTATTTATTTTAGCGTTGTTTCGAAAATTCAAAAAACACAATTGACATCATCCGGCAAATCTTTGTCTATTGAAAAAGTAAAAAAATTGAAAATAAAATTCTGGCAATGCTAATCCGAAATCACATTTCCTGTAGTTGTTAAAATTTTGAAATTATCTAGGTAGGTAGGTCGGTTCAGTGGTTGCATGCTCCAGAAGGAGCTCAGTGAAGGCACACTTAGGAACACACCTTTTTTAAGTCGAAAACTACCGCGAGTCCTTGATAAGCTGAGTGATCCTCTTCAGGTCTACCGACGCGACTTCTGTTAGATCTGCGAAGAATTAAGAGCCAACAGATTACTTCCTTCTTCTAGTACAGGCCGGGCATTCGCACAAGAAGTGAAGAACTGTCTCCTCTTCCACCTCACATCTACAGCTCCGGCAAAAGCGGCACCCAGCCACTCTGTATGCCTGCTAAAAAACAATGTCCAGATAAAGCGCGCAGTGAGTAGTTCTCTAGTGCGACCGAAGTCAAAAGTTCCCCACAATTGACTTGCGATTGCACAGGATGGTTCTTCCATCCAAGACACAGCAGCGTAATTTAAGTGCTTTTGTCTGGGACGAGTTTGACTGAAGACATCGGAATACCAAACGGAAAACTACAGGACACCTACGGCAAAAGCGTGCTAGCTCTTGCCAGTTCATCCACTTTGCAATTATCCTTAATTTCCTTATGCTCTGGCACTTAAAAAAGCTGCATCGTCGGACATCTCGTTAAAAAAACGTACGGCATACGACAACCAGCTTCAATGGGTGTAAATTCTAGCAAGAGACTGCATAGTCACTTGTTTGTCAGTGAAAATGCAGATATTCACTCGAAATATCTGAATATAAAGAGCCAATTATCCGAGCCAATCAGACCAATTTTTAGGTAATTAGAAAATATGCCTTACCTCACTTAATCGTCCAGTTCGCAGCCACCAGTATATATTTCCACAGCAATATTTCCGAGAGATAATCCCCTAGCCCATTTCTCTCTGCTTTGGATTTGAGCTTTAAAGCCTTGAGTCAGAGCATGAAGCAATCAATGAAGCAGCACCAGGAGTGCTTTTGTTTGAGTATAACGGAGTGCCCCCGTAATTAAAAAGGCTATCAGCCCTACGCTTTTCCTCATCATTTTCAATATACAGCCTTAAGAATGGCTGTTCACCAAACTACTATTCCGTACAGTAGATTTGGTTCCATTATAATAGTGTAAATCCACTTGACGGTACGAGGGTGCCCTTTTACAGCTCTAAAGAGCTTTAAAGTGCCATGCGACCCCTTGCCAATATATTTTCCGTCCATAGAAGTTTGGAGTCCAGGATGAATCTTAGATATTTTAATTTATTTGTGAGGCTTATAGGAGTTCAATTGAGTTTCGGTAGATGGAATCCCATACTTCCTAGTGAAGAGCAATAGCTACGTTTTACACTCTTGACACCATTGCGAAAGAATATATAAGGAATAATTCAATCTCGTTGCTAGTGTTGAGATAAACTTCGCTAGTACTTTACATCCAGCTTGATCAAGCTTCTTCAGAAAGTGATTAACTGTTAAATTCCAAAGCAAGAGAGACAAAACACCGTCCTGAAGAGTGCCCGTACCACTCAGTTAATAGATGAGCTACCCAAAGATGAGTATAACACCCGATTTCTGAGTAGCTAATTTATAAATGTTACTAGCCGTGGATTGACATTCAGATTTTGGAGTGCATTCACAATATCCTGAGGACAGTACCTATAAATGCAGCCAACAGTGTTGATTCGACAGATTTACCCCTCGTATAAGCATGCTGTGATTTAAATGTTACAGTAGAGTCGAATGCAGTGGCTATGCAATGCCTCACAATCCTCTCTAAAAATCTTCAAAAACAAGGAGCTTAGACAAATCGCTCTATAATCGTTTATTTTAGCGTACGGCGCTTTCCTGCCTTAAGCACTACTCCACCACTTCCTGGATTAAAACTATCTCCTCTGTGTGTTTACATAGATAGAGAAGGAGAGCAGCGGACTCTGCTTTGCAGTGATGAAAATCTGCATCACCTATATCTTTATGAACAGCAGTGCTGTCCAGATCCTCATCAGATCCAATGGCTACCTTTTCATTTGATCGTACTGCTCGCATCCTTTGATCCAAATGTTCCTAAGCCAGGTTCAAGTGCATCAGACGGCCATGCTTTTGCGAGTAAGCACGTTTATCTTCACCTTCCGTAGCGGCTCAATCGTTTATGTTCCATCGGTAGACGTTAAAATGACCGCTGTCAAATCCGTAGCCTATCCTGTAGCCGCGGTCCTTTGGATGTGTAACACATTCTTCATCTATAATAATGAGGACTTGGTGTCGGTCCCCAGATTGCTCGCTGACCTTGGCCACCTTCCGATCATCTACAGGCAGCTCACTGTTGCTTAGTCGTGTGATTTAGTCTTATAAAGAAGGTCCGCTGGAGGTCCATGTCCTAAATCTCGGCTTGCTCGGAATTTGATGCTTTGGTACCACCTCCAATTTCGAGCCTGGCCATACTTCACCTAGTTTGCTTACTGTAGAACGTTTGGCAAGCTACAAGTGTAGCTCCTCCTTGATACCACCTGGCATCAAGACATCTCGGCGAAGACTCAAGATTTGCTCTCGGCAAATCGATAAAGCCCACTAATAGCGCCTTCTGCATCAACTTCCACTTGCCCGGTGAGATGATGGCGTCGCTTTTACTAGTATCGATAACCATCTTCACCAGATCCTCTTCGACCACTTCATTAAGTGGTCGTTTTTCTTCGGTCAGAGAAATCCTCTATTTTTTAGGCTCTTGTTTGCCAGTCTGACCTGATTACTCATCCGACCTCTGCTGTTTTTAGCAGCCAGTGCTGTCGGATGGTAGTATGCGGGACAAGTCCCTTCATTTGTTTTTCCCATTTAAAGGCTTACATGTCCTTTGCTAACAGTGTATCGAGGGGTACCGTTTTTATATCTCCTTAAAATCCAAGAGGTATTCCTTCGGATTCTATACGCCCTAGCAAATTTGGATTTGGTGAATGAAGTGGAAGCGGCACCTGAAGTATCTGCAGTGGATGTCTGAGTCAGCTTAGCAGCCATTTCCAGTGGCTTTCGCTCGGCGTATACGGGCTACATCCTTTCATCAGTGCTCAACTTTGTTGACTTGGTACCGCGAGTCATAAACACAGGGGAGGAAAATGTTTTGCCAGAGGCCCGAGGCTTAGTAGCCTCTTTTCTCGAACCGTGGAGCAGATTTACAAGCTGCATTTCCTCCGCTTGACAGTGGATTGCACCTTTCAACCACTTCTCCTCCATTACTAGGGCATCCCGCTGTGGAGTACGTCCCCTCCTTGGAGGCAAGGATTGAATTAAAGCTGTCAGACTTCTGTCCAAAAAGTTACTTGTTCTTTCCAAACTCAGATCCGTTACTTTAGCTTGAATCCTGCAGAACATGGAGGCCATGGGAGGGTTGACGCAGCTCCTTATAAGAACAAGCGCTCAAAGCCGGATCGGTGTTATTCAGAAGTCTAGCTCAACTGAACGTACACGGCCAACCTAATAGCTACGAAACCAAGAACATTTTCTGAGACCAATCATGGTTTTATTAAGAAAGAGATGATAATTTTGGCCCAGAGTCATTCACGAGCATATTTCAATCTTTCACTACCGCATCAGAAGATGACTAGGTCCAGAATACTAAGATCACCAGCTCAGTGCGTAGATCAAAACGAGATCAGAGAGTAGTCCATGGATGAAAAGTAGGTCGTGCCGGGTGATACCTCTGGTGACGCCATACACCTATAGAGTCACCTATAGAGCCACTATCAGAAACATCGTAGGGGATCACATCATTTGGCGTTACTCAGAATGTACCATGTAAACGCAATCGAAGCTACATCCCCGAAATTTTCTAAAGCTTGAACAAATTCGGTTTAAGGGGGTATTATGGTCTAGAAATTTGATCAAATCGATTTTTTTTGTTTGCATATTTTCAAAGTTTAGACCTTTAAGAATAAGCTTTTAAAAAGATTTTCGGAAATTATTTTTGGAGTTACAGTTATGTTTGTGACACGCCAACTTAACCAACAAACGCGATCAATAACGAATTAACCGCTCCGAGCTACGAGCTTCTCAAGCTTCTTAAGAATTTCGAAATTTCGCATAAACGCTCTTAACACTATTAAATTTGGTCTGACATAGGGATTTTTGAATTTTTTTTTCTACTATTTATTAAAAATTCCCAAAGTTGAAAAAATGAGGCAAAAAACGACTTTTTTTTTACATGGACGCCATTTTGTGAAAGAAAAAGGTTTTTCAAATCGCCTACGTCATATTAGTTTGACATTCTTTTTTTTTTACAGAATTCACCAAAAATGTATACTTCAGACCACCAGGAAGGTTGGAATCATGTCAACCATGAGACAAGTTTTTTTTGAGCATTCATTTTGCCGGCCTGTATCTACATCAATTTTAATTTTTTTTTTTTTTAATACATTTTTATACTTTGAAAACGTTGATAAAAAAACTGATCAAAAAATAAATATCAAAAATGTTTATGATTTTTTTTATTGCGTCCGTAAAGTCACCTCAAAATCGAGCTTCTAGACCAGAATACTGCCTTAATACAACTTGAACAAATTCGGTTTCCTATAATACATGGTGCTGAGTGCTATAATACATAGCACCCACTCGTATGTATATTCGCGATGTAATATGGCGTTTGGCGCTATATTTTATCACAAACTCCAAATCGGATGTGTACATTGCACCAAAAGTCTATAGATTATGGCGTCTGGTACTCTGTGTTTTTTCAGTGACTACTTTACTTTTTATCATACGGAGCTAATACCGAAGACATGAGAGCTCAAAATAGTTTTTAAGAGTTTTCGTTTGATAAATTTAATTTCAGTTCAATTGAAAATCATTTTGTCTAGCGATGGAGATCTGATAATATTTTTAGATTCTGGTCTTGCTTATTATACTCGTAGATCAGATTGTACTCATAGATGTTTTCGGGTTTTAAATAGAACGTATATCTCAGAGTACTAATTTTTTTTCAAACGGAGAGGATCTGCATGCTATTCCCATTCCAACCGAGTATGCATTAAGATTATACTATGCATTTAGACATTTTCACATAGTTTTCTTTCATAGTATACATTTTTCTTCTTATCCTTATCCCTTGTAATCTACATATTAATTACTTCCCGTAACCATCATCTTCACCGACCGTACTTACTAATTCCATTCGAATTTGAGAAAAACGTTATCCCACATTTACATCCACCATTGCCAGGATATTTAGCGATCGTCGTGCCCTCATATCTGACGAACACATGCCTATGAAAATGATTCAACTTGTCGGGAGAATGTGTCCTGTGAAAATGTTGTTTTTCTCGAGTGTACTGGCTCTTCCTATCGTGGCGTAGTGCTGTAAATTATGTCTTTCGTCGTAGCTAGGAAATAAAACATCAGGTGCAATAGATGTGGTTGTGCTAGTCTACATTTCTTCTGGATGTAGTCTCATTGTGGTACTCGTTATGGTCGGTGAGAAAAATTAAAGAAAAAGATATTGATGTCAGTTTAACACCTGAGCCATGAGAATATGACTTGTGCTGGTTTCGAATAAGAAATAACCCTACATTAAGCAAGGGCTTAATGTAGAATTGTCAATAAAAGTGTTAGTTTGCAGGTGCTGAGGAAAAAATTAATCTACATTTAACGATGTTTAAAAAACATTCAGACATTGTTTACCACCAGAAGATTTTCTCATTTCCTATTAAATTATTCAATAGATAAAAATAAGTATTTTCTTGCATCACCCAACACACCTCATCATCGTTAAAATAAACTAACTACTATTGTTCACTGCGACTTACAGCAAATTTACAAAGTGTCTTTTGTAGCTGACGCTAAAAGAAGCCAATACAAGGCGCCAATACCGAATTAGTAGTCCGCACCGTTTCACACTTGTGTTCGCTCCTTTGCAACTTTGCACTATCGCGAAAAGTTCAACTTAATTTCCTCTGTACAATACATGTACCTACATGACAAACTCCCGCAACAAGTCTTGTTACGCCATTTACAAACTGGTCAGCAGCAAAGCGTACAACAAACAATCGAACACACCGTCTCGATGTTTTTCTTGTATTGTTTGTTTGCTTGGGCGCTCCTTTTACGATCAGCTTCAATTAAAATCAAATAAAATTTAAATAGGCTTGCTTTGATCGACCGAGTCCAGGGCGCACATGCACCTATACATTGGCATGCACTATTCAGGTGGCGTGGTAGTTGCGCTAAGAGAGAAAATCATGCAAATTAATTCGATCCGCTAATTCCAAATTCGTGATTGGAATCATCGAAGCAAGCCGAACAAGCGTAGCCTCGGCTAAGGAGAGTATGAATATAAGAAATTAAATTCACTGAGCGATAGATTCGAAATGTTGATTTGCATTCGACAAAGGACCTGGAGATCTCGCGGACCACCAGCAATTGATAGCTAATATCCAGCTACTGCTACAACTACCGCTCTCCATCGGCTTTTCCGGAGTCATGATTTTGCTGATTGTTGCTAAATGATAGCCAGATTTGTAGAAAATCGTTTAATAATTGTAGAAAGACAATAACACAAAATGTATAGGCTTACTTATGTACGTAGAAAGTTTCGCACAGAATTATCTACGATTGAGACCGCTCGTAATGATATTTTGTGCAGTGGTTTGAAACTAGGAAGGACTACGCGGGCAAATTTAATTAGCATTTAACAGGAAAAATCTAACAGTTTCGAATAGCTCCCCGGTTTGAATGAATTTTTTTTTCAATAAGAAGTAAACTTTATCTAAATTTTCTGGTATTTAGTGTATTTGATAATTTTTTTTAATATAAGTCAATTTTAATTTGTAATTTGCCAACCAATTTCTAAGCCAGAATTTGGCCAGATGGCCAAATTATACATTTGGCTGTATATACTCGGATTTACCTATTTAGTTGCTAAAGTAAATTATAATGATGGATTAACAGGATATTTCGAGGAGTCTACGGGCGAATCTGCAATCAAGTCAAAGCTGTCTCGGCGGAAGTAAGTAGCAGGTTTGCCTCGGGCACCTATAATATTGAGCTAATGCAAAGGCAGAATAATTAGCCTGCATACAAAAAAAGTAAGTTAATCTGGGCCGCAGGGTAAGAAAATCCGAGGCTGGCGGTAGTAATTAACACAAATATTATATTTATTCTAATCGCAAAATACACCAATATGGACACACTGGCAGTACAAGTACAGGTCCCCATTGAAAAAGGAACAGTAGAGGCGATATTTGCCTCAGCCTACTTCTCAGAGGATAAGAACCAGGTTCCAAGTAACAAAATCAAGGGACTCGTAGACCCCTGCAGAAAGGAGAACAAAATGCTGACAATACTAATCATCACATAGCGGGGATTAGTGGTGTCAATGCTAGAGGTGAGTCACTGTTTTAATACCTCTTTGCCAGCAATTTAGCTATAGCAAGTAAGTGCAAGGCGCCAACGTACATGACAGTTAACAGGCAAGAGGTACTAGGCCTCACGTTAGTATCAAACAGTGTAGTACCTTTAGTGAAGAAGTGGAATGTCCTAACAGGAGCTTCGTTCTCTGATCACAGGAAGATATAGTAAAAAAGGGTAAAGTACAGGCAACCAAAGTGCAGTCCATGACTATCAAATGGTTATCAAAATGGCCTTACAACGGGTCTTTAGTTTTACCATGATGACGGAATTGGAGGACACTCTGGGTAATGTTGCCAGAATAACCCTTGAATGCCACGATAACTGCCTTGAGAAAACTAGCCATGTTAGAACAGGGAGCCACAAAAACTCGGGAACACCGTAAGAACTGTACTCAACCACACCAAAACTACATTAAACTTGGAGGTGTTTAAAAAATGAATAATATAATGTATTAAATATTACAGAATACCACAAAGCGCTAAAGACATCTAAAAGGAAAACTTGCATCTCAGGGACTGCCACGATACAAAAAGCTTTGTGCAAATGCTACCAAGGGCATAGAGAACTACTTAGAACTCCAGATCGGAAAATGACGACCAAATTTGTAGATACACTAGAAGTGCTGCTTAGCACATACTTTCCAGGGTGCAAAGTTAGGACCAGCGATGAGAAAGAAGTAAACCAAGGAGGAAAAAGTAGACCCTGATCGGATACTTCACTCACCTCTGAAAAATAAATCATCATGGGCAATAAACTACTTCAAAAGAGCAAGTCAACTATTTCAGTTACACATAAGCTGGTACAAGAATAGCAAATGCATTGAATGGTAATGAAATCGCACTATGTGCCTTCAGGGATATAGAAGAAATCTTTGAAAATGCAAGAAACGACTCGCTGTACCACGATCTCCTGGGGAGGGATGCTCTTCAAGAAGTGGCAAAATGGGCGAGTAAAACACTAAGGTATCGAGGTGTGTTTGCGGAGCTGGCAGAGGTGTGGCTAAGGGCGGACACTAAGAGAGGATGTCCTCAGGACGAAGTATTATCCTCTTGCTATGGTATCTACTAGTTGTAAAGGCGCAACTGCTCTAGGCTAAGCGGACATCAGTGTAATAATAAGAGGCTCACATATGGATATCTTGAGATCCAGAACACAAAAAGTCTTAAACGAAACAAATCAATGGTGCGAAGAAAGTTGTACATCCATAAATCCTCAAAAGACTATTTATCAGACAAAATATACAAAATACTATCATTCACCAGAAAGAAAAAAATCGAAATGAGTCCTAAATATTGGGGGGACAGTCGTATGTTTGTAGGAAGAAGTAAAATATCTAGTAATCCACCTAGATAGGAAACTCGCTTCGGATAAGCATCTAAACAAAATAATTGTTGAGGCTACTGAGTGATCAAACAAATGGTTGGGAGCAATAGAGAACTATCCCCAAGCCAGACACCATGGGTATACAAACAAATGATGAGACCTATCACCCTAGAAGGAAATCGCACAAAAACAGCAACAAGCATTAAAAGATAGCCTATCTTCTGATTACAGGAGCAATCAGCTCCACCTCAACTGTAGATATGGAGACTCTTGTAAACCTAGAGCCACTGCACCTCAAAATTTACATTTCGCTACATCTACAGGTACAAATCAGGAGACCTAGAAAGCTTACTTAGAACTCAAAACGACATAATCAATAAAGACCAAAGCTGCCTTTGGGAAGAGGTTAAAGGTCACAATATCGTCAAGGAACAAATGAGAGGATAGATAGTTCACCCTCGAACAAAAGGACGCAAATGTGATGGCTCAAAGATGGATTGTGGAGTAGAGGCAGTGATCGTAGGATCCCAGTGCAAAATGCATTTCACTCTCGCAAAAAAGGCCATCATCTATCAAGCAAAAGTATCTGCCATACTTATGACTACACATATAATAAGGTAAAGATTACTAAAAGGTTCAGATATAAGGCTTTATCGGATAACCATGCATTTCTCAAGACTATCAATCGCGATCACATAAATTCAACTATACTCTGAGAAGTGAGAGTAACTCAAAACTAGTGGCACAAAATAGCATCCATCTGAAAGTCCCCGGCCATGAGGAGCACCAACGAAACGAGAAAGCTGATACCATGACCAAAAATGAAGAAAGAGTTGTCCTTACATATCCTATTTCGTACTGGAGCTTTACAAAGGTAGATAAATATATGGTGCAAGAAAAAGGTTTCACAATTCATAATCTTCTTCTGTCTAAACTACACAGACTTGGCTTTTCTTTGTAAATTATTAAATGGATAGAATCATACCTATGCGATCGTTCTTGCTATGTTCGGTATGATTTCTGTATGTCCCATTCTTTCGAGTCTAGAACCGGTATTCCACAAGATTCTATTCGGGTCCCCTCCTCTTTCTGTTTTATGTGAATGATCTGCCGCTGCTTCTTTCTTGTGAATGTCTATTTTACGCTGATGATCTGAAAATTTTCATGACCATTAGGTCCATTGATGTCTCCAACCTTAAAATCCTCGACAGCTGTTGTACTGAAAACAAGCTTCTTCTGAATACAAAGAATAGCCAACACTACTATTTTCTCTCATAAACCTCTGCTCTCTTTTCTTGCTTCCGTCAAAGACCTTGGGGTTATGTTTTGATGTTCGTATCTCGGATTTGATCAATCGAGCATCTAAACTCTCATGCTTTATCTTAAGATCGTCGCAACCTACCTTACTTTTATATTCTTACCTTGTCCGGTCAACTCTGGAATATGCCTCTGTTGTGTGGTCTCATCAATATGAATGTGATAAAGAATCCATTGAATCCGTACAAAAGAAACTCACTCGTTCGCAACTTGACAAGCACGGTATTCCCCGTTTTAATTATAATTAGCTGGATGTTGCTAGTCCATAGCTTCATATGTATATTGATTCATTCGTCGAGGAAACGAAGGAAAATTAGCATCTTTAACTTTTCTACCAATTTCATTTTTCAGATTTGCAGCCACTGCTCAAAAACTAGGTATTTGTACGATAAGAGTCTGTAAGTACCGTACCAAAGAATCGAACTACTGGTCTTTAAAAGAACGTCTGCGTTCAACTGATATCTATGTGTAGTTCTCGTCCATTCGTTTGTTCGGTTGGTTCAGATTGTGCGCAAGCCATTGTCATTGATTCAGGTGAAAAAGATCGCTTGCTTTAAAAGCAATGTCTCTGCGAACCCTTTATCTATGTCGCTCTGCACTTCTTGTGCCACAGCGTCAGACCCTCTGTCTAATAGGAATAGTATTTTAATTGTTCATCTACAGGCTCTATCGCATATTATATTGTTCGGTTCGGTTGTCTGTGACTCTCTTCTGGCACTCTTTCTTCCAATTCTTTCAATTGTAATCGATAGATGACCATTTTTGGTCTGCGGCCAATTGATAGAGGCCCATTGAATCTTGGCCATTCGCAGTTTGTTCGAGTCTGCTTGAAAGTTGTTTGTTGGTCTATTCGTTGCACGGTTGGAATTAGGCTGCTTTGAACTTTCCTCAGTCGAAATTGTTGCGGACGTAAAGTAGCCAATATCTTGTGATAGCTAAATGTCCGTATAGACTGAGTCATGCCCTCAAGTTAGTTTCGAGATAGGTTCAACAAAGGGACTGTTTACGATCGAACTTATCAAGAAAAACTAATTGTGTGTGTGTGTCACCATGTAACATTATTTGCGTAAGGACTTTCACAATTGATCGATACGATCAAGAAACATTAGTCCTTTATCAGAAACAAAGAAAATATATAGGTCAATGCAAAACTTAATTTTTTCCTTAATTAAAAATATCCGAAAATTCCCCAACTTTACCCCGCCAAATGTGAAACTTACTTCAAGATTTTAATCAATTTATACTTCTGCCGTTACTTCCTCATTGTTGGCTCACTAATGTAATTAAAACATGGAATCTGATGAGTACAACTATTTCACCAGTTTATTTATTAAATTCAGGAGAGCAGCGCAAAGTCATCATGGCACTTTCATTCAACTTTTCCGAAAACTCTAATTATCGCATTACAAAATGATTTTGTCATTCCCGAAATAATTCAATTCATCTGATACACTTGTAACACGTTGATTATTTATGTGGTTCAAATTAAATTCTTCGTTACTCGGCCAGACTCCAGCACCACACGTTAATGTCCGATATCTACAAACGTAAGTGTATAGATGGGGCCCAAAACATATGCGCGCGAAGAAAGATGCACCAGCCGACAACGAGGACGACGTATGGAACGTGCCCTGGTTTTCTTCGAACGCAAGCAGCTTCTTCACAACAACGACTCGGAAATCAGATTGTTTTTTGGAGGAACTTGTGCTGTTCGAGCCTTTTTCGAGGCAGTCAACAGCAGCAGGTCTGTTGTTTCATGATCGAACTTTAATCTTTGGGCACGATGCCGACACTTGGACAGGTGATACATGAAGATGATGATCATAATGATTTTCTCTGATCTCTTCAATGGTATCATCGGATGAATGGCGTGTGTGGGTAAAGTAGTGAGTATTCAGTAAACCAGTGCAACATTTGATCAGCAATGATCCGCGATCGGTGCGGTGGTCAGTAGCACGAGGCATAGTAACAGATCAAAATGCAGCTTTTGATATCATGCGGCAAATTAATTGTTGAGAATTTGACCGAAACGTTGAAGTAGACTGTTAAGAAGCTGGAGCAAGATCCAAACATTCGATTGTAATAAACGAATGAGTAATAATGGCGTGAATAAGTCCAGGTGACAATTGTCAGTGACAGATGACAGTTCGATTCATTCCTGCATACCGAAGCAATTTGACTTATAAGGATAAGTTCAAGTCTACAAAACAAATTCGATATCAAACACTTCAGATATCAAACACTTTAGATCTCCAAAACTCTTCGTACACTGAACGAAAAGAATTCGAAATTTTAACTAATTGCAAATAGATGACTTTGATTTGGTAGAAAAGTCTAAAAGTATGATTTATTCTTCAAAACACTTTAATTAATAAGGAAATCTAGATTAGTTGATATAACTAATCTTCTTTAGTTAAAAAAGGATCAACTGTTTGTAGAGTTTCTTACTATTGAAATAGAAAATTTTGCCAATATAATTTGCATGAATGTCTGCATTATAGAAAGTTTAGTTATTTTTATTGTAAAAATGTCTAAAGACAGTAAAAGAAATGATTAATATTATACGGAGATAATTAACGATTCATGATTTGCGGAAACAACAAATTGAATTAGTAGGCTGAAAATCAACCATTTTCTTTAGTAAATTATGACTATTTCTTTATATGAAATACCAAATGATTTTTTTCAGTGTATGAATCTAAATATCCTTTAAATTGTGATATGATAAAAAATATTTGATTTACATTTAATTCGCGTCGAATATACTTGGAATGCAATCCATCAATAACAATATCTTCGATTAATAGTTACTGCAATCTGATGCGACATATGATTTCAATCCGCGAATTTTTCAATTTCTCTTACTTCGTTGTCAAGCTTGATTTACAGTTGCAAATATCGATGACATGTTGCACTGTCGATCAGCCAATCAGATAACTGCTTATCGAGAGAAAATCAGTGGGCAATGAATGAAATTCGTTGCATGTCGATGTGTCGCAAACTTATCTAACGGTTGATGAATTTTTGACAGCAGTTTAGGAAGTTTTAAGTAAGACATTTGTATCACTTAGTTCGCGGAATGAGTATATAGGTAGTTAATGAGAGCAGTTTAATTTAATTCAGAGTTAAATCAAGCCATTAGTTTTTCAACCATCGTTGACCAAGCATCTTAATTTGGAAGAAAGTGTAAAATATGTAGAAAGTCAAGTATCGCCCTGTTATAAAGATCCGCATCAAGTGGGGAAAATCAGTTCCGACCTTAATAGAAGGGATGGCATCCGTTTGCGGAGACTCTTTACGGGACACAGTCTTTTTAGAAAAGGATGCCAAAAAATAATACAGGGCTAGACTCCTGGATCTAAGCCACTCGCAACTTCGTAACAAAGAGGTTTGGGTACTGTACTCAAAGCTTAATCAGTGAAGTACCGATCTTGCATCTGCATTTCAAGTGGCATCGCTATATAAACACTTGAAGACGACCTACGACCAGGGCGGCCAGTCCAAGTGACCACTCTGGAAATCTTTCGAGATTTCGAAAAAAAACCATATGGAAGATGCTAGATCAAAGAAAAAAAACTCGCAGAAATGGTTGGAGTATCTGATACAACTATTTTACGTCTTCTTCACGATCATTTTGGCACGGATAAGGCTACCGCAAGGTGGGTGCTGAAAATGCTCGCGCCACCTTAAAAACAACAGCGCGTGGAGTGCTGTCGTGTGATTTTGGACCTCTGTCGTGAAGACGGGAATGGAATATTGAATCAGATCGTTAGTTATTCATCATGATTAGCCTGAGTCCAAACAAGACTTTATGCAGTGCCACACTAAAAAGGCACAACACCACCCAAGAAGTTCAAAGTGTCGCGGTTTGTTGGAAAAATCATGGCGACCGATTTTTGGGACTTAGAAGATCTTGTTTATTGGTTTTATAAACCAAAACGTCTCCACAGTCAGAAAATACTACACTTCAATTCAAGAGCGGTTGACAGAAAAAAGAAGAAAAAATTAGCCCAAAGTGTACCCCTTCTGCACGACAACGCACCTGTTCATAAAAGTAGTTTTTCGTTTGCTGCCCTGCATAAAAGTGGGCTTCGATAATTTAGATCACCCAGCCTACAGTGCTGACCTGGCTCCCAGCGACTATCATCTAATCCCAAAGTTGAAAAAGGAAAGAAATTTTCAAACGATGAAAAAGTAAAGGACGCAGTTTCAGCTTACTTTTCCGACAAACACAAAACCTTTTAAAAGGTCTGCATAAACTAAATGAAAGATCCAAAAAATGTATTAGAGTAGCATGCGAATATTTTGAAAAAGAAAAATTAATTTGGCCCTTTGATTTGCGCTCTTAACGCCCATTCCGCAAATTTAACGACCCACCTTCGTAGTTGTATCGAAAGCAAAATCTATTTTAAGGTCTCATGTTGGGGAAAAAATCTTCATCAGAGTATCCTCCCCGCGAATGTGGAGGTTTTCTTTTGCTAAGTAGGTAGCTCCGTTGGCAAAGAATACGTGTTCAAAGCATTAGCGAAGTGCATTTGAATGAATTTCGAGTGGCCATCTATCTACTAACATATCTATCTGGTGCAGAGGTCAAGCCAGAAAGTCTTCTTTTTCTGCTCAGGTCCCAGGTTGTGCACTTTGTCATGCAATAGATTGGCCTGTTTTGATTATTTAAGGGTAAATTGTTCTTTGGATTAAGTTCGAGGGACCAAGGGGAAGCAATAAAAGCTAGTTACTTGTTAGCGTGGTTCTATTGGTATCCAATTTTGGGTTGAGTGGTGGTTAATTCTAGTCTAACCTGGTGTGGATTACTCCTAGCATTCATTTTTCGAGCCACTGCTAGCTGGATGGCCAGCAATCCTTTATAATTGGCATTGCGACGCAATATATTGGGACTAATATAGAGACAGTATGTAGACTCCTTCCCTTGATTTTCTATGTAAGGGTCATTCTATCTCTTTGGAAAAGCAGCTTTTTTGTCAGTAGTAGGCTCTTTGTTAAAGACAAGGGCTTGAGGATGCTGCTATACGAAAATTCGTCTCATATGCCGCACATGCGTAGCCTTTTGTATATCGCTGCAAATTCGATGATCAAAGCCTACCACTGCTGCCGCCTCCAAAACATTGTCTGTTCACTTTGACAGCTCTCTAGTTGGCGTTTTTGAACTGTCATAAGTGTTTAGTATGACATATCTTGATTCAGCATTCAACAGCATAATTCAGCAGTTACATAATATCTTTAGTATAAAAGAAAATAGTACTAGTTTCATTTGTCTCGCACAGACGAAATAAATTTCCATATTGTAAATTCAATACATATTGAAAATTCCGAATTTCACAAGTGAGTTTTCAATTTTCGATAATTTTTCGCATCGATTCCTTTGATATTTTTCGCATTAATTTGTTCGTTTGAAGTCTCTTTTCTATTGTTCACTTTAATAGCTCATATTAAGTAATGAATTTAATCTTATTCAATTTTTTCTAAAATTCAGAATTAAATATTTTAATTTCAAGAAGGATTTTTCGAAATATTGAGGTTTTGAAAGATATCGATTTTTCAATGGTAATCCGGTCTCTTTAAATATATGTATGTAGATAGCTGTCGAAAATTGAAATATATCTAGCTATTAAGAGAATAAATGGTATTTAAATTAAAATATCCAGTTGGTTAGGTTTCCCTGGCTGACACAAGGTCACGCATAAAACTATTGGTCCGTAAAATAAGAAGATTTCGAACTAAAAAAAAAGTTAAGTTCAACTGGTAATGGAAAGCCCAACACTTTTTTGCGAATTGAAGTATGTCCTTTAACCTCTGCTCTGCCGTGTGCGTCAGATCCATCAGCCAGGGATCACTAAAACAGCGTTGTCTAGATTTCTTCAGTGCGAAACAGTGACAAAGGAGATGTTGCATTATCTCTGAGACTCCCGGCTCCTGACACTCTGCACAGGTGCCATTGGTTTGGAGTCGAAATTTCATGGCTTGAGCTGCCACAAGATAGTGGCCAGTAGATATACCGACCAGACGTTCACAGCCAGTCTGAGCTAATTAAAGTAAATATTTGGTAGCTGTGAGTTTGTGTGATCCCACGTGATCCTGGTTATCTGGCAGTTCTGAGTCTCTCATCATCTGCGAACCGCAGCCTGAATAATATTGGCTGTTTGGATAGGAATCAGGATGTCTACTGACGCAAGTAGGGGTAGACTGGCCCCAATCTGAGCTAGCGCATCCGCTTTCTCATTCGCATCAATGTCCTTATGACAGGGAACCCAGAAGATTCTGACTCTTCTGTTGTTGCCTAGCCTATTCAGGGCCTACATGCAGCCAAATGCGCTCTTCAAACTATATGTCTGAGACATCAGTGCTTTTACCATAGCTTAAAATGTTGATCCTTGCATCTGTTTGTCTTCTTTGTTCTTTCTCTACCTACTCTATTGACCTTCCATGGTTGCTTTTACCTGGTTTGAGTATAAATGCAACCATGATGGGGCTGCAGGCTGCTACTGCATGACGTAGCACTAGGCAACCTTTATAAATAGACACAAGCCAGGATATGGTAAGCATACTCGTCCCATGTAGATCTGGGGACTTGAAGAACTTAAAAGTGTCAATGGACTAGACTAGTTTCTGCCTGTAATCACCGGACACCTCCCTACTAGTGGATGTAGGAATGGGGTGATGCAAACAGCCCGAAAAGTGAGTACCTACGAGGATCTTAAACGAATCCGAGCTGCTACTTGTCTATTCCCCACCTGGTTTACATACTACACTACTACACTTCCTCGAGGCCTGCCTCAGAGTCAATCCTGGGGAGAACCTAACTCTAACAACTACTCGGGGTCTCCCAGTTTGCGTTCCTGAAATTACGAAACGTGGCGAGAGTTTTAGGTTGAGCATGATCAGAAAAAGATCGATCTGAAAGAGCTGTTCAATTCTCGACCAACTATTTGTTGAACCTAATTTGCAGAGTAATTTCCAGTACACTTTTGCTAAGAAGGGCTTTTTAGGCAAGGACATTCCTCTTTGGTCACAATCAGACTGTGATTAATGATAAAGCTGAGTACAGACTCACCTCTATTGTTGATGCTCTCGTTGCCCTAGATGGAATAATGCACATTTGCGCCCACTCCTATGAGCAGTAGTTTGTTCAACATGTGTGCCTCTACGGAGGGCTTAGTAACTTCCTCTGGCGGAGTGGCCTTGTTGCTGGTCATTGTAGGTAGATACCAGAAGTATATGTTTCTCTTTTTCGTCCTGACACACCACCGCAATTAAATAATCCGTGCTGAAATTAGATAGAAAATAAGCGTGAACACTTTTCGTTACTAACATAGCCTTTCTTATTTTGGCCACTTCAGTAGGGAAGGGAAAATTGAAATGATGTGGCTCTAGTTCAGCAGCCCAGTCTCCCGCAGAGACACAAGGCTTCTGAACTAGACTAGATTTATTTATAAATATTGCGAAAATTTTTTGAAAGCGTTACACAGCAAATCCACTTTAAACATCGATTTTTCCAGGGGGGTGAAGAGTGAACGAGATCATCCAAATAAATTTTTCAAAACCGTTATCGTACTATATAAGAAAAATGAAAGAAAAAATCAGTCGTTCGAACGGTTACAATTTTTTTTGGCTCATTTTCAAAAAAGTAAGTAAAGAGCTGCGCCGCCACCATGTACTTACACAACGAGTATTGTCTTTTTTTTAGAAAATAATCTGTTTCACGGTATAATGTGAGATCCGTATTAAGTAATCATCAATAAAAGAAAATTTGTGACCTGCAACAGGTAGACTATGTAACACATGACTGTACGTAAAGTAAACTTCAAAGAAAAAATGTCTGTCAAATTATATAGCATTACGACTATGATCTGTGAAACAAATCAAATGCTAATTTGAATAAATTGTCATCGCATTTTCCTAAATATTTCTATCCCCAAAACTACCACATATCTTTTTCTACTCGTATCTGTACATATAACTCACAATCTTTATATCCTTTTTTCGCGCCACATACCATCATCAAATCAAAAGCGAAATCAAGAACAGCTGGCATGTTTGTCGATGTCTCATAAATTACTTCTTCTGTGGGCACATATGACGTCAAATCGGAAAACATATGCCGATGTCATTGTTCTGTGCGGCTCATCGATGAGACAATCAACGTGGACAAATGATGATGATGGTAGCGCGATGCTTCGGCGGAGATGCAAATAAAAAAAGGTATCCAATGCCGTCTTCTAACGTACTGTCGCTGCTATGATTGCTTGCTTGTATTTTCTTGTTTTTATTAATTTACTAGTGCTACTTGGCGAGGGCAATACCTTGTCTTGCTAATTTGTTTTGCAACATATGCGGGTCATAATGAAACGTACAGGGCACCCTGGCTGCTCAAACATAACCAAACCAGCCACAAACTTTCCAAAGAATGGCAACGAACAAAACAAATCCGGGGCGAAGAGACGACAGGCGAGACGTTACGAAAAACATAACAGTAACAGTTTAATAAGAGATTGTCAGTGTGTGTGGAGCATGTTGGATTTTTGGTCCAGGCGGTGTGTATCTGTAAGTAGCCATAATAAGGAAGTGAACTGCGAGGAGCCTTTACGAGGCAATAAGAGACAAATGGTAAACTGAAAGAAAACCTGCAATAAACCAGGGAAACCTCGAATTCAGTTCCAGTCCTTTTGGTCGCGTGCCAGTCTGCCTGCGGCTCATCATCAGTCTTGTCCGAGTTTACTGCGCTATCTCCTGTCTGTTGGCCACATGCCGGGTGTTCCGATAAAAAGTGGAACTGGAAAAAAAGCGAACGGCTGCTGCACATTGCACCTTTACTCCAAGGCATTAAAGGTAAAAGCAGTAGATTACATTTTATAAACGACACGAGAGGTCGATCTCGGAGCATTGGGCACGTCAGCCGTGTGTCTTGTCTTGTGCGATCATGGTAAGATTTTAACCTTGATATGAACGTTAACGATTTCGATGACCGCTGGTCACAATTCGATCGTGTTGATGCGTTTTGATTTGAGCCTGCTGAACTCACCTGTTCGAATCAATGTAAAATTATGTTCGAAGCACACTATTTATATAAATATAACTTGAAACGAGTAGAATCTTTGAGAAGGGTTAACAAAAGTAAAAGATGCATAGTGTTAGATTAGATTCACCCATAATAATATTTTCACCGGATCGAAAATCACATCCAGGAGTGTGTATACTGTCAGCTTAAGAGTCCCCTCGTTGGGTCTTTTTGGCTGTGAGCGAAGATATAATGACGATGTGTTTTTCGTAAGTGAAACCAGATTTGACAGCAGCTTGATGCTATTTTGTTGAATATACATATAGAAATGCCGCTAACAAATTTGATGAAAAATCTCTTAGGAAGTGACATAGACCACATGATTCGATCCTTAAATCTCCTAAGACTTAAGTTGACTGAGATTAGCATTATAAATCCATCAAACAGAAATGATTGTTAAATTATATAAGCGTGATACATGGATTCGCAATTCTTACCTGACTACACAGTTTTCCGGAAGAAAATCGTTAAAGTTAGCGATAAATCCGATGGTGGGGATGTCTCATCGGTATTAATAAGGCATTCAACGGCACACTTTGTCGTGGTTTCCCTTTCTATGCTCTTGTAGAGCATATTTTTGTGCGTATCTCCTTACCTACTGCCAAAACCTTAGTCGTCGCTTCAATATATATCCCCTGCAATCTTCCTCTGTCAGTTTATAAACGATTCCTTCCAAAACTCTCTTCTTACCTTAACAGTCGCTTTTCCACCGCTTACTTTCTGCTATGTGGTGATTTTAGCCTCTCCAACTCTAGGTTAAGACGCTGCCTATTCGGCTATCATCTCGGCTAGTAGTGTCTCTTTACTAGGTGGGGTGAAAAGTAACCTCCTTGGGAATGAAAAAATAGTTTTTTTAAATTATTTTTTTTTAAATTTTATTCAATGTTGTCCCCTTTTAGGTCGATACACTTATTCCTGTGATTTTCCAACTTTTTGATCCCGTCCGAAAAGTAATTTTCCGGAAGACCTACAAAATACTTCTCCGCGGCGTCGATTATCTCTTGGCGCGAGCTGAATTTTTTATTGATGAGCCATCTTTTGAGGTTTGAGAACAGATAATAGTCCGAGAGAGCCAAATTGCGCGAATAAGGTGGATGGGGAAGCAATTCGAGCCCTAAATCGTTGATTTTAGGCATTGCTGAGATGCTCTTGTGTGACGGCGCGTTGTCTTGTAAAAACAAAATTTTTTTCGCTTCATGTGAGGCCGTTTCGTATTGATTTTGGTTTTCAATCGCTCTAATAATGCGCAATAATACTCGCTGCTAATGGTTTTTCCTTTTTCGAGGTAGTCCACGAAGAGTATGCCATGATAATCCCAGAAAACCAACGCCATGACCTTTCCGGCCCATTGAGCCTCCCTTGGCCGCTTCGGAGGGCCTACCGCTGCGGACTTCATCGGTAGTGGAGTTTCGGCCACCACGAAACTCTCGAAACCAATATTTTACGGTATAATCTGAAAGAACACTAATATTTATCTAACTTTAAAAACCTAAAAAAATAATGTTTTACGAGAGAATGAAAATGGTTTATTTCCATACTCAACATGATGCCAAACACGTCAACAAAAATCGGCTGTAAAAACAAAAAAAAATGGCTGTATCGCTCTGAAATTTGACATATCTGCCTAAATATGAATGGACTATAAAGCACAATAATCTTTTTTGCAATTGCAGCGCATTCTGGTGGTCAAGGAGGTTACTTTTCATCCCACCTAGTAATAACGTCATCGTTTGTCTCACTTTGTTGCCTCTCACAGCTTAACAAAATACCAAATGCCAGCCATAGAATCCTGAACCTTGCTCTGTCCAATCTCCCAAAATCATCGCTTTTCTTAAGTGCTGCTTGCTTTGCCTATGTGCCTTTTAACACTCATCATCCCCTTCTTATTTTTGAAATTTATAATACAAATTCTATGTGGAATAAAACCCCTTTTGACTTTCTGCTTTTTAACTTTCACCAAACTGATTTCACTGCCATGGCAATTCAAATAAATAGAGTTAACTGGTTCACTTTCTTTCATTGACATTGATGATACTTTGCGCAAATTGTATATTTTCCTCCCAAACCTGATTCCACAATTCACACTAACTCGTCGTCTTAAAAAGCTGAAGTTTGCTTTTTGGTTCCGTAATTATATTGTAGTCGCACTAGAAGCCAAAAATGCAGCTCGTAATTGATATAAAAGATCTGTTTCACCCGCTGACCTCCTTTTTTTTATAAAGAACTATGCTCTAAAGCGAAAAACGCTGCTAGGCAGGCGATGTGCACTTACATTGCCGGCATTGAAGCGTCAATTAGAACCAACGAACCGAAGTCCTTTTCGTCATTCATTCGTTCCTTAAAAAAACTCTCCTAGTATCTCCAATGGTATTCGTTTGGGTGATACAGCTGCTCCCACTCAACATGAAGTGTGCGAAATTTTTCCTTCTTACTTTTCCTCTTTCTTCTCACAACAATGCTCGACTCCTTACCAATATCTTCTCTCGATACCTTCTCCTGAATTACATTCGTTTCGAACCCTTTACAAATTGAACTTCTGATGAACGATATCGATGCCAATACCAGTAGTGGTTCCGACGGGTATTCCAAATATCCTAGTTGAATTTCTTTTATAATCTCTGTGCGTCCCTTTTTAAAAATATCTTCTGACTATTTCCCTTCTCTCTGGAAAATTGCCAACATCTTCCCTATACGAGTACATAAAGGCTGTTATCGTACGTGCATCTTAAACTACCGTTTCATTTCCCTTCTTCCTTGTTTTAGCAAGATCCTTGAGAAAATGGTCTACAAGAGAGACTTTTTCCTTGCTCAGCCTATCCTAGCTCATGAGCAGCATGGTTTTGCCACAGGTAAATCCCCTTTTCTTCCTTTTTTCTTTCACACATATTGTGGCACCTTCAATTCTTTTTTGTCCTGAATAAGGTGTTGCGCAAGGGTGTATCCTTGGACTTCTTCCCTTTTTTTTGTTCAGTTAAAATGTCAGTTTCTGGACTTAAATTTCTTTATTCAGCATCAGAGAATTAATCATAAATTTGCTGATATCATCAATATAAGATGCAAAGACCAAACAGGAATTAAACTAGGAATACAACAAACAAAAGTCGAATTGTTTTATTTCGATTTATTCGTTTTTATCCTACCCAAATTCTCCTTCCTTAAGATAAGCAATGTCAATACAACATCAAATCAGACTCGAAGCCCCACAATTAATCACTCAGCTTGTTTTTCACTGATTAGAAAAATCCAAGTAAATGGCTTGACTTTTTTTCCATTTGTTTAATCCGTTTAACTCCTTCCTATTAAAGAATATTACGGTGCCTACAAAAGCAAACCACGCCACGCTAAAACTGTCCTATGCCTATCCATGTTAATGACATCGGTGAAAAATCGAAATGAAAAGAGTAACGGTAATTAAAGATTTCCAACAAATCGGATTAACCTATTCTGACTGTCGCATTATTTATTCTGTGAAGACAAGTACGACCAGAAGTATAGTGTTCATAGCCTTGGCGATGGCCAATCGGATAGTCTGTCATCATTCATTTTAGATTTGTAAGGTTTCTTGGGTAAGTGGAATATTGTTTAGCGATTGCTGTGCTGAATGACTGAAGAGTTTTCTGTGTAGAGTTGCTTACAATGTTTGTTTCGTCTGATTGTTTGAGTGAGAGTTAATATCGAAAATCCTTCTGCTGATTTATCAATAATATAGTTGAAATGAAAAAAATAAATATCAGAATGCATTTATAATGTCAAAAGAAAATCGCATCGCACATACCTCTAATTCCATCTACAATTTGGATAGTTGCTTGGTAAGCTTTGAACATAAAAACCCCTAGCGCATAAGAACCGCTGGAAACACTAATGTTCGAAGAACAGTAGAGAATTTGTGCAGATTTTGAGTGTGTATTCTACCACTAGCTATACTTTTCGTACTGAAGACTAATATACCCTAAGCAATAATAGACCCTAAGCTTATTCTAATTTCGATGACTTCAGCGAAAGTTACAGCGATAGAAATCATTTCTGTCAGATCTGATCCTACTTAAGATCAATACATTCTGTACATTTCAACTATATCTGATTATTGGGTCGTGAGTTCCTGTGAACAGATGTTTTTTATGCTAAAAATATAGGTAAATTGGGGAGGAGTTACCGCACTTGCCCGTTGCAAAATTTCAAATTTTTTACTTTGGCTGTGTAGACAAAGCATAAGATCTATGAAACAATTTTTACTTTTCGCCTTGAGGCACCTCTATAATCCCTGCGACTTTTGTAATCTTCCCCCTTACGAATAAACACCTAGTCTTTTAAACCTAATGACTCTTTCATCAAGAAGAACCTTAATTAGCGCATGCCTAGCTTTTGACATCATTAATGGAGCAGTTAGTATAGTAGCTCTCTCTAACAAAATTAAATTTAACAATCAAATAATACGGACTAGGCAAACAATCCTCCTTAAGGAATTCCAGCCCCTTACAGTCTATGGGTATAATGAACCCATTTATTTATTTAATTATTTATTCAAACAATCCATTTACAGGCAAAATCCCAATTACAAATAGAATAGCTTACTACTAAAAAATTGAGAAAATTTAAGATATGAAAATCAAAGCCACGAAAGACAAAAAAGATAAATAAAATTAATCATCAGCAAATATTAGCAATAGAGAGTGGAAGAGGACCAAATTGGAAGCCATTATGGGTACGTAATAGGCGCAAAACAGGAGAATGAAAGTAGGTGTCAGTACGGGCAAATGGTACATCAAAGACAACGGAGGAGCTAATTTGCCTCTCACACTGCCATTCATTAATCAAGGATGCAATAGATGAATTCAGATGGCCACGGCAAATTTTGAAAAGAAAGCATTCATCAAAGTAAACTCTGCGCTTAGCTAGGAGAGGGAGATTAAGGAGCGATAAGCGTTCATCATAAGGGAAGATTAGGGAAGATTATTATTTATGGAAGGATTATTATTTATTAGGGAAGATTATTTATTATGTAGGGAAGATTATATTTAAAGAGTAGGGTGCGAGTGAACCTCCGTTGAACAAATTCAATGGCATCGGAAAGATATGCAAAACGAGGAGACCAAACATGAGTACAGTATTCAAATTTGGAACGAACAAGGGTAACAAATATTTTAACACATTTAAAAATGCTAGAACAATTATAACAGGAACGTGGCACTATTAGTAAGGATACGAACATGGATATCAAATTTAAATTTACGATCAAAGGTTACTCCCAGATCAGTAAAATAATTCACAGAGACAAGAATGAACTCACAATATTAAGTAAGGAAACGCATAAGTCTGGGACTTCAAAGAATAAGACATGCAAAAGACGTTGAAACATTTAACCGTAGGCAGTTAGAGTTACACCAATCAGTAAGAGGGTTCAGATCATCCTGAAGAAGTAGATGATCATCTGAGCTATTGATTACCTGAAATAATTTTAAGTCATCTGCATAGAGCAAACAAGATGACGATAGAACAATAGGAAGATCATTGATGAAGAGGTTGAATAATAGCGGCCCTAATATAGAACCTTGGGGTACACCAGAAGAGGGCGAAACAAGTGCGGCTGGGCATGGAAAAGGCGAAACAAGTGCGGCTACTCAAAAATGACGATATCCAAGAAAGTTAAGGCTCACAGATGCCATAGTGGTTGAATATGAGTAGCAGAAGCTCAAAATTGACAGAGTCAAATGCCTTAGAAAAATCTGTTTATATAGCATCAACTTGAGAGTTCCGATCTAACGCCGAGGACATAGCATGGGTAAATTCAATGAGATTCGTAGATTTGGACTGACCTTTAATAAAACCATGCTGCTGAGGTGCGAAAGTATGCCTAAGAGAGTCATACATTTTGTTAAACACAAAACGTTCAATGATTTTTGAAAAACAGGGAAGGATAGAAATGGGACGATAATTTGAGGCAACATTACGTTCACCAAATATAGGTGTTGTAGAACATTCAACAGTGTAAGTCACCACTATTCTTCTGGTATCACCAAATTTATCTTCAAAAATAACTTGACAAAGGCCTTATTAACTTCTTAACCTATTTATTTCCCATCCTAATTCGCTTGAATACAAATAAACATCAACTTAAAATATTTTTATATTTTATTTTATTTCTTGCATTGTGCATGATGCCTTGTTTGACAAATAAATAAATAAATAAATAGATCTCAGGAATATTTGACTGTTCTATTCGCACGTACAAATGTGTACTTTTTTTCTCCCCTTGTCAGAATCATAAGATATCATAATGAACTTGGAATTAGTCTTCTGTTAAAATTGTTATTTGCACTTAAGATGTTTGCAAATATTTGTACTCGATATAAGCGGCGGGGTGTTCGATTTTTGAATCATATTTCTTTTATCTTGTTGTAAAATATCAATTTTTATTCTTTATTATCTTTTTCTCATTTTTTGCACTAAATTGGTGTTTGTATTCTGTTGTAATGAATTTTGTAAATAAATGTCTTCACCGACCGAATGATGGATTACGATATTCGATTCTCTCGATTGCAAATCACCATCGAGTCAAACGCAAAGCCATCGAAATGTTTCGATAAGTTTCAGAATTCGTCACAATCGAGTCAAACATCTCACAATCGCGCTTCACTAGATCATCTACTTCTTCAGGAAGGTGAATTCGTTTACTGCTTGGTGGATCTCTGATTACTTATCTTTAAATGATTTGGAATATTTTGCTTGCCGTTTTCCTTGAAGCTCCAGACTTATGTCTTTCCTTATTTATTAGTAATACCATCCTCCTGTGTCTGTGAAACATTTTACTGATCTTGAGTCATCTTTGATCGTAACCAGAAAATTGATGTTTAAGTTCAAACCATTACCAAAAGTACGTCGCGGATTGTGTAATAAAAAACAAAATAAAAGTCCAATTTCTCAATGTATGTAATATTTATTAACAAAACATTTTATCATATCTCTATTATTCTAACTTACCTAAATAGTTTACTATTATCTAATTTCAATGGTACAAAAACTTAAAAAAAGCGTGCATCTTATAGATTCAATTTACTTTTGTTCATAAAATATCTACTGTATGACACATCCATATATGCACTTATGCATACATCGAAATTAACTTCTCCGTACTTTTTTTTCATTTGTATTCTAACAATAGTCATTTGATTCCCAATAGGAAATTTTAACACCTACAAAAAGTCAAATCATTCAAAGTGCTGCCTAATTTTTGTATCTTCTACTTAAGCATAACATTTCAATCTTTGGTACATTTAGCTGTTTCGTTTGATAATTTTAAACAATTCAAATATGCTCGCTAATCAAGTTTAATCTAAATTTATAAAGTTTATATAGGCATTGCATATGCTACGGAAACAAGGTAAAATGTTGTTAAAACATTTTCCAAGTTTACACAAAATTTTAATTTCGTTTTTCGAAACATCGAAATTGAAAATTCAGACTAGAAACTCGAAAACGTTTACATTTTGCTTTTGAGAAATTTCCTTGAAATTTAAACTTAAAGTTCTTAAATCGTAGCTAGATTTAAGCGATTTTTTTTTACAAGTAACGTAATATCCTAAGATGAAAATGCATAAATATCAAGTATACTCGAAAAAAATCAAAAATTTGCCTAAATTAGATGTAGAAACATTGTACTATTTTTATTAAATTATTATTGTTTTATTTATACACATACTGTCAGATATGATGCGCAGTAGTAACAACTTTGGCTTTCACACGGACTTATTTAATAACAGATTAATAGTTCAAGAGTAATCTTTCATCCCTGTGGGAATCATCTATATGCTACATTCAATACATTAAATGCCGAAAATCAGCAGTTTTTGAGAACATACTGTTTTAATTCAAAACGACGGAACATGGCGTTTTTTTTTGGTGATACAACCTTACTGTTAACAGCTACTAGTCACTTCAATTTTGATACTACTCGAACTGTCATCATTATGACGGCTTTCTCGATGACGCCGAAGATCGACTTTTCGCTGAAATGACTGGTCGCATAGTCCGCATGCAAAGGGCTTGTAGCCGGTATGTTTGCGCATATGCGTTATTAGATTTGAACTTTGACTGAATGCTTTCAGGCAAACTGTGCATTTGTGAGGTTTTTCGCCTGCAAAGAAAAATAGAAAAAAATTAAATTTACTGGAATTTTCGTTGATAAGTGTGAAATGGAATTTGTTGTGCAATTATTTTAATTTTATTATCAATTTTACCCAAATCTGATTGCTTGCATTAAATAATACAGGAAAATATACTAGTACTTTTGTAATAAATATTGTTTTTGACACAGTACAATAAAAATAAAAATTTAGTGGAATAGGAGTTTGAAAAGTGTAAAGGACCTAGACCTCAGCCTTGTGGTATGCCAGCTCTGAACTCTAACAGAGCCCTTAAGGCGAGTGATCGCAGATATTCGATTAAAATAATTTGATAGTCGATTAGGAAAAAATCAAAGTGACCTGATTTGGAAAGAAAAGTGTATTGATTTGCAAGCTCGTTTGTACCTATAATATAAGAAAATTAATTCAATCTTAGAGCGCTTTCGCAACGAAAGTTTATTTATTTATTATTGTCTTAATCTACATGGCCCTGTCATTTTAGCATAAAAAAGGGGTCAACCTCGGAATTGGAGATAATAAGCTGAATTTTTGTATATACCTTCATTTTGGGGTCCTCAAAGTTGCCTCAAAAGTCTCATAAAATCTCGTGTCTGCGTGGAAAGTTATTCAAGGTCAAAGGTGAGAAAAAACATGCTCACAGTCACTTTGCAATGAAACAGAATTGAGGCAAGCTTGCCCATTATACTGGCCACAAGCTAAAGTGCATTGCAGCCCCGATTTTCTACATCGGCACCGTGCACCACATCCATTCTTACAATTACAAAATAGAGTATTCAGGAATTCATCGGAAGCTGGTGGTAATATTGTTGTCATTGGCTCAAGGAACTCATTTTGAAGCACCCAACCCCATTCTTGGGGTTCTAAATCATGCCCTAACCATTTTTGAACTTGGTAATAGACACGGTTTATATGCTGATGGGCCGCTGCACTTGTCGGTGGAAGATTAGATAATTGGACAGGTTTATTAGTTTTGTAGATTTAATGAACTGACTATATCGAAAATTATCGATATTATCCTCAGATTTTGGAGCATTGTATATCGCTAGTAAGATCCGAATGCCATTATCGTATAATTGTTGGACAGGGCAGTTTTTTTCTAGAAAAACTTGAGCTAGTTCGTCGAAATTGCCAAGTTGTTCTAATGCTTTTATGAAAGTTTTTTTTTCTCCTTTTTTAAACAGCGCAGAAGTTGTATCACAGCCACTGAATGCATGTAAAAATAAAACATGTTTTTTAGAAATGGGATGTATGTCAAAACTTGAAGAATATATTTGTGATTTGACATTGCCTTTGCCAACTTTTTTAAAGAAAATGTCTTCTTGATGTAATTGGGTGCGTCCAATTAAAATAACTAGTAAATCTATGTCTTCTCCTATAATGATGGCAGTCCTTTCATGTTTGGATTCTTCGATAGCTGTTTCTACAATACCATAACTGATAAATTACACAAATAATTCAAAACTGAAGGTAGTATTCACAGGTATTCACGGTTGACCTTGCATTACAGTACATATGGCTGAGTGCTGCGCGCTTACCGCCTTCTATCGGAAAAACGGTTGAGCGCATGAAAAAATGCTTCGAATAAAATTTGTCGCAAATTTTATGCTCTACAATTTTGATCCAATGTGTTAACATCATTGGAGGAATAGAAACCAAGATAATCGCAAAAAACTGTTTTTTCGCACCTTTGACCTTGAATAACTTTCGACGCAGACACGAGATTTTATGAGACTTTTGAGACAACTTTGAGGACTTCAAAATGAAGGTATATACAAAAATTCAGCTTATTATCTCTCGTTCCGAGGTTGATTGCTAAAATGACTGGGCTAACAGATACATATCCAATTAAAGACTAAGCAAGGAATAAACTTCAAAGAAGAGGAGAAAAATGAAAATAAAATAAAGTTAAAAACATCCACAACAAAAGAATAAAGAGGAAAGAAATAAAAGTTTATAAGTTCAAATTAATCGATGTATACAAAAAGCAGTATAATGAAATAGAATAGTAATTTAACACAGAGATGAAATTGGAAATTCAGCAATTTAATTAATTCATTTCGGAAGATAAAAAAACTTGTTCTTAACTTTTTTTTAAACTACGTAACGACCAATATTGAAGCAATTATGTTTACTAGGCTAGCGTAAAAGGGGAATATAAAAATATATATGAGTACGAGTAAACGATACGTTGAAAGTAAATGAAAACCTGGTAGAACGTACCGCGTCACGAACAGATAACTGAACACTGGGAATATATCTCAAAGAACGATTAACAATTTTGTAAAGGAAACATTCGTCTAAATACACTCTGCGTGACAGGAGGGTAGAGGTTTCTCGGATGGAAAGCAATGCTTCTGCTTCTGTAATTAATGGGCTTTGCTAAACAGAGAGCCTTGTTGAGCAGAGGGCCTTGTTGAACCGAAGGTCTTTTTGAACAAAGAACCTTCTTGACGTATGTTGAGTAAGTGCACAGGAGTTTCTGCATATTATTTTTTCTATCACACTGCTGCTCTATGGGGGATAATAGGCTGCACCATTCATTTGAATGCCTTGAGTATTTGCCTTGAAGATAGTCCCCAATTCCTTCCAAGGATTTGTTTTCTGGTCCAAAGTGCCTTAGTGATTTTCAGTGTTGTTTTGTTTAGATGACTATTCCAGGTGAGTTACCTGTCCACGTGAATTGCTAAATATTTTACCAGTTTCTGCGGCGCACCACTTGGCTGTTTGGTTTTCTGGCGATATATGGATGGCCCTCAGAATTTCTGCGTTTCCTTTTACTACCATGGTGCCATGAACGAAGCCTTTACTGCTAAGAGACACGAGAAGGTCATAAACCAATAGGAGCCGTAGATAGGGGCTAACTCTTCCTGACGAGCATCCCCCTTAAGTGTCCTCCTATTTTTTCGCTTCATTCAGCTCTGCAAATGTACCTTGAGCCGTGTCTGCAATAAGTTCTTCCACAAGTTATTTCATATATTTCGATGCGGCAAATAACTAAGACAGATGTACTTGTGAATTTCGAAAGTAATATACGAGGGTTGATCCAAAATTAGTGATAATCGGTTATTTCTAGTTCGCATAAAATTAAAAAAATATTGATAAAGCAGCATAAAAAACTCATAAATAGGCCACGATTCCAGGGAGGTACATTCATTTGAATATGAACAGTCAAAGAAAGAACTTCAAAATTGAAAAAAAAAACGAAATTAGAACTGTCATTAAGTACCTGTGTTTGAAAAAAATGCTTACCAAAGGCATAGACAGCGACTTGGTGGAATCAAGTTCTGTTCCTCCATAATCCACCGTTGCACACTGGACCAAGGAGTTTAAGCTGGGAAGAACATCGATTGAAGATGAATACCGTGAAGGACATTCATCCACGTCCCTCACTGAAGACAACGTGAAAAAGTTAAAAATGTCGTGTTGGCAGTTCGAATAGTGACCATCAGGCATGTAGCTGAGGTTACAGAGATCTAGTATGACAGCCCTCAAAGAATCGTTCGAGGGTGAATCTCGAAAAGTTCCAGGCAGATCAGGAAAAGTTTTTGTCACGTTTCGTGACCATGAGCGAGACCTGGATCCACCATTTTGATTTAGAAATCAAACTGCAATCGATGACCTAGAAGCGACCCTCTTCACCAACGCCCAAGAAATTCAAAGTGTTGAGTTTGGCAAAGAAGGTTTTGCATCGTTTTTTTTTTTGGAACGCTGAAGGAATGATTATGGTGGAATATTTGAAATAGGGAGCCACTATATCAGGCTCTTACTACGCAGACCAAATAAGAAGATTGCGGGAGGCTATTAAAGCAAAAAAAAACGTGGCGAACTGCGAGCCGGAGTGCTGTTTGATTGCACTGGCTCACAAGGCTGCAGTTGCGATGGCTGCAATTCAAGAAACAGGATTCAAGCTGCTTGAACACCCTCCCTATTTCCCGATCTAGCTCCCAGTGACTTTTATTTCTCTCCTCGGCTCAAGGAATACTTCGGTGCAAGAAATTTGAAGGCGATAGCGAAGTGATGGCTGCTGTTGGGGCGGTTTGGGAGAGTATAGACAAATCATTTTTTTCAAAGGGTATCTTGGGTTTAGAAAAAAGATGGACTAAATGTATTAGCTTGTTAGGAGACTATGTTAAAAAATAAATATCACATTAATCACCTTGGTTTATATTGATTATCATTACTTTTGGATCAACCCTCGTATATAGGCAGGTAGACAAAAAAGACCACTAGATTTGAATGATTTTTAAGATTTAGCAATATCATATTTGTAAAATTATCTACAGGAAAATCATCTACTACAAGAAACCCTTGAATTTGTCAAAAAAGATATCAAAGTAAGCATAAGCATATACTGGATCGAAAAATTCGGATGCGGAATAAATGACCCGACAAAGATATCTGTGATTTTGAATTTTTTCTAATAAATGATTCCAAGAAAGAATGATAAGAGAATAGAGTGAACATTAAGACTGGTTCCACATAGATACCAATGCTCGACTCATTAATATTGCTGAAGTAGCTATTAGTATTAAAAAAAACCATTTTCCCATGCTTAACTTGTAATGCCACATACAGCTAAATCAGACCTAATCCTTTGGGGAAAATTATCACTTCAATCTACTTATTCAACACCGTCAACCATTCCAATTTCCGGAACTCGTCCTTATGAATTTCAACGGTTGTGACACCATTAGCGAAATTAAATCAGATTATGGAAATGCATGTGCACGACTGTGACAAGTGAGAGGAGGATTTTGATAGTTACTGTAGAAGCTAGCCATGCATTGATAGACACTGATTGCTATTTGATTGCGTCACAGTCATTTGACAGGGAAACTAATGCAATTGAAAGAATGCTATCAGAAATGAGCAATCACGAAACCGGTCTATTTACAATGTGTAAACGTTCTCAATATTACAGTTTCCAGGAATCATATGTCATTTGCTTATAGCGGAATCGGAGTCTTCATAATGACAGTCAATACTGTCTGATGGTTTGGTCTGGTTTCTATGGGCGGGTGAACAATTAGGAACTTATCACGTTCTAGTTCAATTTGCTTGATTGAAGGTTATGTGAGTGTTTCGTAAAGTACATAATGCTATATGATTTGACATACCACGTAAGAGAATTCGATTAGTTTTTGGAAACATACAAAAATTTGAATTTTATTTAACCTCGTACATCTGCTTTGAAAGATATGTAGGTATAATTGTCTATTAAAAATCGTTAACACTATTAAAGCTCTGCAAAGAACTGTTCAACCAATTCATATGTAAATAAAATATGATTCTCATGCTTAAACCAATTGATGGGTCTTACTCAATCCTCTCCTCATGCAACTACAATTACCCTAACTACACTAATAGAATCTTAAATAATGCAAACGCGTTTTTTTTCTGTCTGATTCGAACAGTATCCTGTTCAATTCTTTATTTGACATTCGTTAAAACTCACAAACAAATCAATGACTCCCGATTGAAAATAAAATCGAAAAGAAAAAAAACTCTTGACATAATAGCGAATATATTGAAATCATATACCTGCCGTTGTACAACTGTTCGAAGAAGGGTTATTAATTACATAGTAGAAAATGAAGTATGTTATTTACGTGTCTTTAGTTCGACTGTATTCTTCTCCGTTCCACAGTTGAGAACGAGTAGCGTTCATATTGTAATTAAATCCGGACGATATTTATTTTGAAAGAAAAAAGGCAGTATTGTCAGGAGGATTTTTTTTAACAGGTGAAAGGGTTAATTTTGTAGCCGGGGACTTTATAAATAGATGATAGTTTACAGGGAGGGAAATTATGTGAATGGTTAAATTGTCGTGCTGTGACTAACATTATTCAAAATTTAAAGCAAAAAATCTTTAAAACTCGAGTAGATTTTCCAGAAAATGAAATCAATTTAGCGTAAGCGAAATTTTTTTTTCAAAGAAAATTGTCAATGTTGAATATCAAAGAAATAGCTTACCTGTATGTATGTAAGTGTGTTTTTTCATATCCGATTTTTGATGGAAACGTTTACCGCAATACTGACAAGGATATGGCCGTGTGTCGCTGTGTATTAGGAGATGAGTTGACAATGTACTGGAACGTTTAAATGTTTTGCCGCATTGCTTACACTGGAAATAAATCAGAAAAAAAGAAGCTATGAAAGTGAATTTTAATTCTCAAAACTGTGAGATTAATATATTTTATTATTATTGTAGCATACAGGGTTTGTCAAAAATAAATTTGAATGAGTTCAGGGAAAAAAATTATTGCAGATATAGCTACAAGCGGTTAGAATTCTTTGAAGTAGGCTCTTTCCGTGTCAGAACACCGGCGCCTGCGTTCGACCGGGACCTCCAGAGCTTTTGAACCGCTTCTAAAGTCGCGACATGTTGACGCTTGAGGTACCTCTTGATCCTTGGGAATAAGAAGAAGTCCGGATGGCCCACGTTTGGGTTGTAGGGCGGCTGGGGCAGTCTTGCCACAACGGGTTTGACAAGGCCTTGTGCGACGGGGCGTTGTCATGGTGAAGACACCAGGATTTCGCGATCTCCTTGCTCACGCGGATCACTCTGCTTTGCAGTCTTTTAAGGACTTCCAAGTTTAATTTGACTGTTCACCGTTTGTCCTGGTGGCACGAATTCCTAATGGACAATGCCTTTGAGCATCGACTTGATGTGCGATTTGCTCATTCGCGCCTTTTTGGGGCACGGAAAAGGGGGCGTGTGCCACTCGGCACTTTGCCGATTATATTCCGGGTCGTATTCGAAAATCCACGTCTTGTCACCTGTTATCACATTGCCTAAAAAATTCGGATCACTTTCACACTGCTCCAAGAGTTCACGAGAGATCCTTGCACGAGAAGCCTTCTGGTAATCGCAGAGGACCTTAGGCACCATCTTCGCGCAGTATTGCGCATGCCCAGATCCTCAGTAACAATGCGATGCACGGTACTTTTGGGAGCATAACACTCCTCTGCCAACATTCTAACGCTCGCGCGAGTATGTCCCTCAGTTTCTTCATATTTTTGTCGTTATCGGCAGATGGCGGCCATCCAGGGTGGTCTTCGTCTTCGGCGTCCTCTCTCCCTGAACATTTTGTGCCAGCGATAAATTATGTTTTGAGACATGGTATCATTGCCAAAAGCCTCTCGTATCACAACAACAGCCCCGGTACCCTTTTTGTTGAGTAAAACACAATATTTTATTGCATAACACTGCTCTTAGGAACAAAACATCTTCAAACTCCGACGCGTCACTTCAACAGAGGTCCAAACAAACGGTCACATGCACTGTACAATAGCCCGAAGGCGACTGTCACGGGTATCGTTTGCTTCGTTACACCTACTTTAACAACTCCTGCCGCTTGGCGCACTTCGGTAGCATCATGCCTTGAAGAAGAGATCTCATTCAACTTTATTTTCGTACAGACCCTGTATATATTGTATAAGTAAAGTATTCGTACTAAGACCCTTTCTAGGTTTGGGGGTTGAAGTTAGAAGAAACTTTATTCCACAATCAAAAATGTATAGGTCCACCACTCACTGCAATCTTCATGTGACTCTAGTATCTATCCACAGTTAGGCTAACTCAAAGCCCGATGTGTGATCATGGCTGGATCTAAACCATGGACCATACAAGCTAGCAGCCAGTGCTCTACCCACTTCAACACTCAAGCTTCGAATTCAAAAAGATAAAAGGAATAAAACTGAGATTCAGAAGCGGAAGAGGATACATTTACGGCCTGGACCTGCTGCTAGTGCCCGGTAAACATCGATCGTTTTATCTGTTCCAAGCAAACAAATCGCTTTTCCTCAATCAAACTGTTAAGCATTTTTGCAATAGACAAAGTCATGTATTTTTGGCTTTTATTTTATTATATTATATGAGTTCAGCGTTATTTTAAATAAAAATTATTAAATATAAAACGTTTCTACTCGTTTTTGAAAAACGTCGATAGTATCGATAGTTTATTGATAGTTTTTGAAAAAATATCGATTCTTTCGAAACATCGATGTTTAACGTCCACTAATTGCTGCAGAACAGAATTCCAATGGCCCCGGTCTAGCGAACGCAATCGCTTTACCGAAGACAGGACCTTCCTCGGCATCTCTTTCTAATAGTTCTGGTAAGTACTCAGGTTTCTGACAAAAATATGAGATTTGGAAAGACCATAATCTTGCTTAGACGAAGCTTGGCCTTTTTGGAGAGATAGTGAACAAATTGACTGGAAATGACTTTGTTGGTTGACCGCAGCCGGTGTGGATTTCACTGTCATAGTTGTTATTGGCTGTTATTTTTCACCTTGACTAGGTGCATGCTTTTGTTTTTTTTGTATTCATATAACATCTTCAGATGAGGATTTTTTGGTGACTTGCTCGGCGTATTGTTTTTCGCTGTTTTAAGGTTTTTGGGGCTAGCACTTTGTTTTTGCTTCAGTAATGTGGAAGTCTATGCGCTTCGCCACATGGTCCATTTTCATGAAAGATTTTTCGGCAGATCTTTCGTTTCGGCATTTGATTTTCACGTCATCAGTATAATGTTTTTTGGCAGTTAAATGGTACCACTCGGAGTTACTACGGTATTAGGAGTTTTTCTATACGGGCGTTTTCAACGCCAGGTTTAAGATGATGCAAGAGAAATATACAGTTACCGTATACCGCTGTTGATGCTAAAAGGTGTGCTAATTTAATCTGACCTTGCCTGCTGTGAAGCATTGTTGATGTAAGTAGGTCACTATCTGAGAAACTATCTACGAAAGCAGGGAACAGCTAATGACAATTAACAACAAATATTGAGGTTTCGAAAATTTGAAAAAAATTGCAGGTGGTAACCCTAAAATTCTTTTCACCCTTGTAACTTCCAGCGTAATCATTCGATCGAAACGAAATTCTCAGGGTGGGTTTAACTTAACGTGAAGCACACTTGGTAAATTTTTTGGGATATACTGATAGCACAGGGTTGCCAGCATCAGACATTTTCGAGAATATTGAAACAAGCAACCAAGTTTAAATTATCCGAGTTTTGAAAATTTTCCGGACGGCAGCCTCAAACATCGTTTAGTCGCTGAAACTTTCGATGAAATTCTCGGATGGAAACGAAATTCAAAGGATAGGTTGATTTTCGTATGAGCTTGTTATGGTTGACTTATTGCTGCTTCGTTGGAAATGTGCTTCCAGCACTGAACATTTTCATCGTTTATGTTATAGGAGATAATTTCGAAAAATGGTTTTTGTTGCTTTGGGTAAGAAATGGTTTATATGATACTACAAAAAAGTGTATTACGTCTTTCCATATTTTTTGGTCACTCAATGACAATTTCTTCGAAAATAAAATTTTTTAGCGGTTTTGACAGGTTAGAGTTTTTTTCTTAATTTTTATTCGCCTAGATATTGTCTACGTGTGTTGAATAATAATTCAATATCGGACGGCATAGAGTTTCTTGTGGCTGATTTTTTCTTCAGTTACGTTGCTTTGCACACTGGAAGATGAAGTCGTTGCGGATGGGGTCGGGGTAGTAGTTTGTTATCTCCGTGGCTTAGGAATTTTTGTCTTCTTGTTTTCTTTAGCACTGGTTGTGTAGTAGAGTCACTGCTATTGTTCTTGAAGTGCATTTCGATTGGCTTGATGCTACTCGAAAATATCCTCCAGCTTCGCAGTGCCACGTGTCTTGGCCATTTCTCAATTCGTCTAGCTAGTTTGTCGATGTTCACATCCCTTTTCTCATTTCCTACCAGCTTAGCGTCAGAAGAACTTATCATCTCGTAAAGAGTTACGAGATTTGCTCCGAAAATAGCTAAGAATGTAAGATCTAAAGATGATTAACCTTATATTCTTATTTTATAACCTATTTTTGTAGTGTAGGATCTGCGTTCCTACTGCAGATCCTTTATTTATTTTTACTCTTTTTAAGTATAATTCTTAGCACACACAACCATTTCTCGAGAACACTCGAACTGGAATTGATAGGCTTTCATAAAATAGAAAAATATTACGTATCTGGCGATATATAGTGATTTGTTTCACTTATAAACAAACTAACTTCAGCTACTAGGATACATAAACATCCGTCTTTTGAAATTTCTAAGTTTCCCCTACAAAACAGCAAACTACGGGGATCAGCCTATGGTCAATATCAAGTGTTGCCCACGCTGGGCGCAGACTTCTCGAAAACGATGTTTCAAAAATTACCGCTTAGCGTATTTTTCTCTTTTGCCCATATTCTTCGATTGTTCACCTCTCAAATGCATTTATTTTCGATCGAAGATCATTTCCTTAAATTGTTTAAGCTATTTTATCCTACGACGAAACAGGTAACTGACACGTGTTATCATCAAAAATCTGCTAACAATTTCATCTAGTCACGTAAGCTGATATTTCCACCTAATAACACAAAATACCAACAAGTATCCAAACAATCAATTTCAAAGAACTAATCATGACCCTATTGTTATTCAAATTTTATTTGCTAAGTTTGGCGAAAACAAAATGAAAACCCACTGTTCCAATACGTTATTCAAGGTTTCATCACGCATTTCACAAATCTACAGAAGTTTATTAATAATTTTATTCACATTTGCGTCCGACATTTTCACAGAAAGGTAACAAATATTTATTCGAAAATTTTTCTATCGTGTTTTCTCCCAGATTTAACGAGAAACTGTGCTCTTACCTTGGAAACAATCAAATGTGTCGAATGTTTCGTGCAAAATGAATGAAATAAAAATTCCTACTTATTTATTTTTTATTTTTATTTTTGAACTCGTTTTCGAGAAAATGTCGAACAGAATTCCTGCAGATTGCGTGCAATCAAACAGAAAAACACTTGTTCAATTTTCCGTCGAATGTTATTATTACTCAGAATTAAATCCAAAAAGATTATATATGCACACTACACGTGTCTGTGACTTGAAATTTCGTGAAATAGATTTTTATTATTCTTCTCGTTGTTTGCGCAGTCGCTGAGATGCAGACATGCTCCTTGATTCAACCTCTGCTAGATTAGCACGTCAGATGAAAATTTTGTTTTTGAGCAAAGTATATGTCGCAATGAAGCAATTGAATAACAAAAATTGAAGGGAAAAGTATGTTTTAGTAGATTTATGAAATTATAGCGCAAGTGTTTTGTCTCGAACTGGATTATGAGCGAAACAGGTCCTATTGACGTACGAAAAACAATCAAATTAGATCGAACTCGTTGTTATTGACAGGTACATGTTTTTCTTTCGTTGAAACAGACCAAGTATTATTTGGAATGATTTATTTTTTTAAGTGTGCAGTGTCTGAACAGCTGTTTCTATTTGACAGTGACTGTTTGAGGACCGCGTAGATAATTTATACAGATACGATCTAGATTTGTGACATCAAGTAACTGGTGTAATATGACAGATCCACTCCATTTGCAAGACATTATTATTATTATTATTTATTTATTTATTGTCTAAATCAACAGATACAAATCTAATTAAAGACTAGACAAGGAATAAACTTACATATATATAAAAAGAAAAGAGACTATAAACTAAAACTAAACAAAGTATAAAAAGGCTGTTAAATCTAATCATAATTCAACACAGATATGAAATCAAAAAATTCAGAAAATTAGTTTATTTCATAAGATAAAACGCATGCTCTTAACGTATTTTTAAAAGTGCGCAACGAAGGCGGAAGAGGACCAATATTCAAACAATTATGCTGCCTAGGCAAGCGTAAAAATGGAGAGTAAAAATGTATACTAGTGCGAGGGTATATGCAGACCTGGCAAAACGTACTGGGTCACGATCAGAAAACCGCGCTCTGGTGATATATGAAATAGAACCAGTAATTATTTTATAAAGGAGACATTCGTCAAAATACACTCTACGTGAAAGGAGGGTAGGGATTTCAAGGATGGAAAGACGCATACTATACTCACAGTAGGGAATACAGAACTTGAGGAATAATGAGCGAGTAAATCTACGTTGTACAGACTCAACAGCATCAATTAAGAAATGATAATGAGGACACCAAATTTGACAACAATATTCGAGGACACTGCACACGAAGGAGATGTACAGGCGTACACACGAGGAAATATCAGTAAAAGGTCTGGACGCTCTTTAAATGAAGCCGCTCAAGCACGAGGCCTTGGATGTGAGACGCAAAATGTCGACATCAAATTTGAATTTAGTGTCAAACACAACACCGAGGTCCATTAAATTATGAATTGGATTGAGAAAAGAGCCAGGGATAGAATAGGAAAACGTGATGCGGATTAATTTACATGAATAAGAGATTTGGAAACATTTAGCAACATTAAGCGAAATACAATTGACAGAGCACCAGTTACCCAGAACAGACAGGTCATCCTGCAGCTGGGAGTAGTCATCCACTGACTCAATCACCCTGAAAATTTTCAGATCGTCAGCATACAAGAGACACGGGGAGTTGAAGGGAGAAGGAAGATCATTTATAAAGAGGAGGAAAAAGAGAGGACCAAGAATCGACCCTTGCGGGACACCACAAGTAGGATAAAAGGGAGGAGAAGAACAAGAGTAAAGTATTACAAAACAAGCACGATCACGAAGTTATGAGGAAAACCAGCAAAGGAGCTGACCCGAAACATTGAAACCATCGAGCTTTGAGAGGAGGATTTCGTCGTTCACAGAGTCAAAAGCCTTGGCAAAGTCTGTATATAATACATCCACTTGCTTTTGCTGGTTGATGGTGGAGGCAACAGTATTGGTGAACGAAAGGAGGTAGGAATCTGTTGACCTACCTTTGACGAAACTATGTTGCTCAAAAGTGAGAAGAGGTTCAATTAGAGGATAAACCCTATTGTAAACAACTCTTTCGAGAAGCTTACTGAAGCAAGATAGAAGGGATAAGGGACGATAATTGAAAACTACTTATGTCGGTAATTCAGACTTGGAAGTAACATTAAAATAGCTTCAATGTAAGCCTTAATCATCTGAAACAGCCATCATATCAGCCAACCAAATGCCACTGGAGTCCACGATTAGTTAATATTTGATAGGTATGGCATATTCAATAGTATGCTCGAAACACAAATAATGATATTTTCTAATTAACGTGTACCGCTAGCACGATCTTTAATGATACATATTGGTTCAATTGGACGTGATATTTACGTATCGACATGTGAAGACTCATCGGCAATTCGTGTTGCGTGTAAACTACAACATTCGGTCGACACTTTAATGCGTATGTATTTTTGGTTTTATTGTTATCAAAACAAGGTGTTGTTGTGGTCGCTTCAATCAACAACATGCACTCACTGTTCATACACTAAACAATATAAGTACCCTATGATGTATTCAACAAGATGATGATGACGTCCGGCCCATTTGTGATTTTTTAGCTTCATTCAAAAACGGAATAAAGTAAACGTTACGTTTCTTTTGTCAACGTTCAAACAATAGCAGTTACATTTGTTACAGATCCGTTATGGCGAAGACACAAGTGTAGATGCACCAAGAAATCGGGTTGCCATGAATAGAAATCAATTTTGATTTACTAAAAAATAAATCACAAATCTCAATTTCTCAATATATCCTTAAAACTAGACAACGATTAATGAATATTACATCATAAATCATCAACTTATATCTATAAGTACTGTAACAATAGCTTCGATCTCTTTTATTTGCGAGAACAATAAAAGTGTGTCTATGTCGTGCTACCGGAACCGATCAATGAATCTCCTCGGACGCCCAGGTATATGTTGCTTATTGTCTGCGTTTTACGAGAAAACACCATAGTGTGGCGTTTGACACAAGGGAAAAACCGACGGTAAGTAACTACTTACGAATTTCTTTTCAATGTACATTTACTTACTGTTGATGAAACGAGATGTTTATTAGCTGCTATCGTGACACAGACATCACTAATTACAGGACAAAAGGCAGGAAATCTGAAGCTGTTTTTTTTTTGTTGTTGAATGAAGTGAATGTTTGTGTACGTGTTTCGAGTAAACATGTTGGTGGTGTTTGAATGAAAGTGCTGTTGTTTGAACGAATTTTTATTGGAAATAAGATAGTCAGGTAATTTTTTCCCCGTTCGTGAGATGAGCGTTTTGTACCGAATGCAATTTGTTTTTGGCTTGAAACTTTCGATTTTGAGATAGTAAATGAATAGATTTTAATATCTTATCATGTGTTTTATTAACAGCATTTCTTCAGTCAATTCACGGGATTCGCTAGAATTTTGATTAGCAGGATATTAATTAACAAAATTGTGAAAATGTTGGTGTGGTGTGGTATCAGCTTTGACAATTATTCAACAGCTGAGCAAATGTTATTTTTCCCGGTGCACTTCCTACGACCGTCCAAGTGGATGAGGTACAGAGAAAAGAGTGGTGGAATATACAGAGAGGCGTTTTGCTTCGATTCCTTACTTTAACCTACAAAGTAGACTAGCTATTCGTTCGTTATAAAGTTAAACCAATAGCTAAAATTCATTCAGCCGTGCGAAGCTGTGGAAGGATTCTTGATTTCCAACCCCATGAGTCTTGTTGGCTATATTCCCAACTCACCAGACATAAAAGAAAAAAAGCTTCAAAAGATACCCGGGTCAAAAAACCAAGGGTCATGCAAGAGTTGTACATACTAAAAAAATCTATCTACAGGTCACGAAGGCCTGGGTCGGAATCCGCTTTCGCATTACTTTAACCCAGTCGTGCTTGCTCACCTAGCGGAGCCTAATTACTTCAGAATTTACCGCAGCTTGTGGGTCGGTAAGGCAAACCTCTTCCAGCTTTATTCGCAGTATTTTCTCAACATATATTGAAACTGTGCACCAGTTATCTTCGTTAGGCAGCATCGTCTCCACAATCGACTCTGGTGTGACCTTATTAATTGTGGACTCGAGGCTGCTCCTCAAAATTGCGAACCGACTGCACGCAAAGAATGTATGGTAAACATCATCGTGCTCATTCATACAGTCCCGACAGTACGGTGTACGCAGCTTGCCCATTCTGTTGAGATACTTTCTGAAGTAACCATGCCCCGTTAAGAATTGGCTCAGTTAAAAGTTTACCTCTCCGTGACGACGGCTGACCCAAATTCCTAAAATACCTATCAGTGTCGCCGTCCAGCGACCTTTGCTGCTTTCACTCCAACGTTGTGGCCAATGTTGGAGTGGGCGCTATAGCCCATGTTCTGCCCGATTCAAAGAGTGTGATCTACTTTTCTTTGCACTCTCACGCAAGCAGATCTATCGGGACTACTCCCACTACTACCAGCACGACAGCATCCGACATGGATGTGGTCCCAGTAGTACAGCTTAGGGTCCAGCGTACTCCCAGATACCTTACCCATTTACTGGTCTCTTCAGAGCCCACTGTGATCGGGATGACAGTCGGTATCCTCCGTTTTGTCAGCATGACGATCTCTGTCTTCGACAGTGCCGGCTACAGCTCATGGTCGATCATCCATCGTTCCACCCTCTTCATGATTTGATTAAGTTTGAATTGGGCAAACTCGGCGGCTCTAGAGGTGATTACTGCTGTCACATTGACAGCGTAACCCACGAGAAACACATCCGTTGGCATTTACAGGCTCAGCAGTCCATCGTACATGATATGCTAGAGGTCAGGCCCGAGGAAGACGCCTGTGCTGCCCCTGAGGTGACAAGCCTCCTCCAAACACCTTCGCCGGCATCGGCCAACAGCCATTCGTCCTTAATGCTTCTTATAATGTTTGACTTTCTTTTTAATATTTTTTTTACCATTTCTGCACTTTCTTCAGTGTTGAATTGTATATTAGCTTTAATTCGTTGAAGTTTCAAATATGTATTTTTCTAATATTCTCATTTATTTGTTAATTTTCTTACTTTTTCAAAATCTTTTTTTGGCTTTATCTAATATTTCTATTTTTGTATTTGGCCAGAAGCCTGTTAATATAGATTTAAATAAATAAATAAATAAGATAGTCCCATATCATGAGCAACAGGTAGTCAGGAATGCGGAAGCTATGTTCGAGAACCCAGACCACATCAGTCCACCTCGCCGAATTGTAGTCATTTTGGGCATCTAGCGTCACTAGCAGAGCAACCGCCGGGAGCTAAGAAGGCTAGGGCATGCCTCCTTCGCTCCTGCTACCGCCCCAATCACTGCTGAGATGGCATCAACTGTTGAACGCCCATTTTGAAAGCCATGCTGTCTATCAAACAGATCACCAGCTGATCTAATTGCTGACAGTAGCCGTTCGTGGAGCTTCCCCGCCGTGTATAGTATGAAAAACGGACGGTGTATGGACGGATTTTTCGAATCTCCCTTTCTTTTATGGATGAGCGTCAGACGAGCAACTTTCCATTGCCATGGGAAGACCCCCGCCCCTGAACATGAATATATAAATTCAGTAGTAACAGTTACAATACAGGTACGGCCAAAGATGTAAGAGTTAAACCAGCAAAGAAGAAGACCAGCAATGTCATCGTACTTTAGAAGGAGATCATGGTTGATAGAGTCAAAGGCTTTATATATAGGAAAGATGTTGGCAATTTTCCAGCGAGAAAGAAAAGAGCCAGAAGACATACTTAAGGGATGCACAAAGATGATGGAAGTGATTTAGCCAGGATATTTGAAATATCGTCGGAGCCACTACCGGAATCGGCATCGATTTCGCTCAACAGAGGTCCAACTTCAAGAGCGTTCGTTCGAAACGAATGCAATTCAGGAGAAGATGTGGAGAGAAGTTTTTGGGAAATAGAGGATTGTTGTGAGAAGAAATAGGAGAAGTAATAGCAAAAAAGTTCACACACTTCTTGTGGAGTGGAGGCAGCTCTATCACCCAAGTGCATATCATTGGAGATACTAGGGATACCATGACGGTTGGCTCCTAAGTAATTGAGGCCACAAAATTGACTAAGTATCTTGGAATGATGATAGACTCGAAGCTGACTTATAGCGATTGCATCTAAAAAGAATGTCACAGGGCACTTGTTATTATTATCTCGCTTCGGAGACTCATGGAAAACGTCCGGGTTCTTAGAGCGAGTCAGCTTAAACTTCTTATGGCGGTAACTAATTCAATACTGGTGTATGCCGAGAGTATCGAACCAGGATAGTAAATTTTAGTATGAAAAAGCTACAAAAATAGCTCTCAGAAGGATAGCAAGTTGACAAGAAGCCTGTTAGGTGCTAGTAGCACGGCCTAGTTGAAGTATTGCGAAAGCCTTCCGGCCATGATTTTCGTGGTGATGATTTTAAGTGAGTAAGAATCTTTCATAGACTGTTGAAGTTTTTTTGATTCAAAAAACTGCACCAATAAATTAATTTACAATAATTAAAATACCATACACTTATATTTTTCTATGAATTTTTTTTTTTGCATTTAAAATAATCATCATAATAATCATCATTTCTTTCCATAACATTTTTCCTATTAACGATGCATCGATTTTTTATTTTACCACTCAATTGTCCTGATGCCATACCGATATGTGTGTTCGCGCGTGCAATGAAAATCGCATCAGACCTAAGTGATATAATGATCATAATCGTAACGTCAAAATGAAAACATAATAAATTTTGCACACGCAACAATTTAATTTTTATGATTGCTGTCATAAGCAAAGCAAATGCATTTTCGATTTGTATCATTGACCTCATTGAATATATGTATGTAGGGACATCGTGTTTTATTCTTCTTTTGTAAAAAGGGTTGGACAAGCAGTTTTTGAATTGTTTGTGTTTTTTAAAACATTGGGTGAGAAAAATTAGATAAAAGTAGCATCTTACAGATAGAGGATTCAATTCGTGGAGATTTCAATTATTTCGGAATAAATGCAAATAAGAGGGTTGACAAGGACAGTATTTCACAATTTCAATTGAAGAATTTGTTATTAGATATAATTATGTATGTAAAATAAAAAATTTTAATATTTAGGTATAATATAATTTAAAAAAAATTATGTATAAATTCCAAAAGTGATATGTGGCAACGAAAAAATATATCAAAACATATTTACTAATAATATACACATATGTACATAAAAAGTGAAAAAGATAGTTATTTGTTGTCTCAAATGGAAAGAAACAAAACTGAACACCGGCCAAGTACTTCAAACCTAGCACTATCAAATCTTCTATGCCATCAATCAGATAATATTCCCAAATAACGGCGATAATAAGAAAGCAAACTTTATTTCTTCGACCACCCCACAAACGGTTTTCTTTACTTTGAAATCAAATTACCTTCGATGGAAGCACTGGGGCATAACACGCGTCAAGTATGACTCCATCAATCCATTCGAACAACTGAATTTGCTTGTGCTATATCACAATATTATGTAAATAGGACATCATTTCCTAGTCTGCTTCCCCCGTTCGCTTCCTGACACTTATCGTGATATAAACGATTTGTACGAATTAATTAGACAAAAACGTTTTTGATTGTAGCTCGACTTAACTCGACTTGTAATCATTTTATCAGTTTTCGATATTTTCGTAAAAATATATGAATCGATTCGACGAAATCGTCCTATGCAAAGGACAATTGTTGTTTGCGTTGATGATAATAAATAATAGAGAATGTGGTGGAAAGGATAGGTGTCAGGCCCATTCAAAGAGGCGACAGCCAGGGTTCATGTCGGGCAGAGAGACAAAATAAATAAACGGAAAGGGTCAAAGTAACACGAAAAGCAATTAAACCTGAAGAGGATTTAATGTTTTAGTTTACTTAAGCAGAGCGATATTATGTCATTTTGATTGTTGCCGAGAATGTTGAAGGACGTTTTTATTGATAATGATATCGAGTCCATAGTGCACGAATAAATAGTTGGCGTTTGTGGCAGTCAGTGTATTGCTTTCTTTCATTTAAATATCAAAGATCTGACATTTATTTATTTATTTCAGCAAACAATGTATAAAATTATATATAAATGAAATAAAAATTAAAATGAAAAATCCCAAAAAATTAAAAATAGATATAAAATGCAACTGAATACTCTGCAATTTAATAAGTTAACATTCAATAAATAAATACATATCAGCTAAATTACATGTGTATGGCACAATATTGAACACGCAAAATTATTAAAAACAAAAACGAAATTAAATAATTAATAAGTCATAAAAAGGATACTAGGCCGGGAGACTAGTGAGGGTAGGATAAGAGAGCCTTGGTAACTTTGTTTTTAAAGGACGCTTTGGATATAGTGGGGGAAAAGTGTTGACTCATACTGATGAATATTTTGCAGCATCTATTTATTGGCTCATTATCAGCATATGCGGTGCTATGCTATATTCAACTAGCATTCATCTAGTGACTCTCACGGACTAATTAAGCACAAATATTTCCAGTATGGAGTCGACATTGACAGCGTCTCTAATGACATCGAAACTGAAGCAGGCAGATAACATTAATCTTCTGGATGCATGTGGTGACCAGTTTAGAAGTCTACTATAAGACGAGATTCATATGGCGGTAAATTGCTAAAATCACAATGATGGCAAGAACTGCTTTCGAACAGATTCAAATCTCTGGCTGAGAATTTCGAAAACCGGATTCCAGATAATGCAAGCATACCCAAAAAGAGGGTGAACGAGCAAAGTGTATAGTGTAAGACTCTGAAACTTCCTGGCTGGTCGCTTTGTGAAGCCAGGTGGTTCACTTTCTTGAGAAATCATTTTGTCAAAATTAAAATTAAAGTGTATCCAGCACCATACCGAGGTCTAATATGTTGTCAATCCTGCTAAGTGCCGTATTGCTTAAAAGGTGCCTACATATAATGTACACGCTTACTTTTTCGAGAAACGCTAATCTCATGAAAATTTTGCGATTTTGAAAAGTAAGCTGTTCACGCAGCACCAATGTTCCAGTTTTAATTTAAAAAAGTTGGGATCTGATGGTGACTTTACAGTATGATAAAATTTCAGGTCGTTCGCATAGAGTAGATAAGGTACATCAGATAAAACCTCCGACAAGTCTCATATTAAAACGATAAAAAGCAGAAGGCCAAGACTACCTTGAGACACACCTGAGGTGAAATGAATTTTTTTAGAGATAAGCCCCTAGAATTTCACATGTTGTGAGCGGTTGAGCAGATAAGAGCTAAGCCATCTTAGTCGAGACTCTGCAATTCCGAATTGCTGCAGCTTGGAAATCAAAACGAAGTGGCTAACACGTTCAAACGCTTTGCTGAAGTCAGTGTAGATTGCGTGAATTTGATCTAATTTCTCCATTTTGACCAGGTGAAGAAGATGTGAAACCAGCACCATCAGGTTAGTAGTGCTAGAATGACCTTTCTCTGACATCTTGAAGATAGTCACAAAGCAATGAGAGGTTCTTGACGATATCTTGGTCAGCGAGCGACACCAGCATCTTCATCAAATTTTTTTCGACGAGCATCGATTGTTACCACGATCTATATCAAGCAGCGAATATCATTGCTCTGCGGCTATGATAACACATGCCTCGCTTTAAGAAGGAATATGGTTGTTACCTTCTTAGATATTGAGAAAATCAAAGGTCAAAGGAACAATCCTCTGGCCAGAGTAGCATAAAGATTAAGAATAACTAAACTGAGGAAGAAACTATTACTAAAAGCCAAATGAATGGCAAACCTGGCGCTGACGTATCCTAAAAATATGAATCGATAAAATCTTAACCATAAATTCAGGGCAAAAGATTACACACGATATTCAAAATTGAGAGGCATGCACAAACCCGTCAGTTTGTAATCGCGCCCAGTGTGGGAAAAAATTCAAAGCAAATGTATTGGGAATGTGAAAAATGTATTCGGACAGTGAAAATATATGAGTGGGGGTAAGGTTGCAGACTTACCAGCAAAATTTTGCAGAGAAACTGATTTTTCTGATGAAGCTTGGAACATAAAAAATTATTGGTTTATTTGCTGTAATTCAAGTAAGAAAAGTAGGTGTACAGATAGTTGCTTAAAAGCCCCCAAATAGTTGCAAACAACATCATTGAATGTAAAATACGAAACATACTAAGATGACTACTTTTTCTCTATTCTTTCAGGCTGTCTTGTTAAATTGCTTGCAAGTTGTTCATTCACAAGCAATTAAACAAGACGGTCTTAACGAATAGAGAACAGTTTAAGACATTCAAACCAGTCCCAGACGACACTGTAAAGGTAAACTTGGCAACATATCGTTTGCAAATTAAGGAAAAGTTGCTTTCATTTTAAAATAAAAATTTCAAACTCTTTGAAATATAAAGTTTATCTTTCCCAGCAGCGTTAACCTGTATATGGTTCAGTAATATGTGAACCAATATACATGCCAGAAAAATTACCCTTCTGCTGTTGGAAGAGGTCCAAGCTGCCTTCAAAGCTTAGCAAAACAATAAAGATTTCACGAGAACTGATTCATGAGGTGAAATATTTAACCAGATGGCCCCCATCAAAGCTTTCTTTGATGTCGAAATCGGATCATTTTTAAAGTTTGACACTATATGTAATCATAGAGTGATTCTTGGTCTCTTCAGGAACTTAACTGTTATTGCTATTTGTTCCTGTTTTATTCATGATAGGTCAGGTTACGTTACGCGGCTACCAGCTTCAAAAAGGTTCAGGAGAAGACACCCTTGAGCACACAAGGGCCCATTGTGACACCGCATTGCGCAGTGCACAAACCTTATTAAGCGGAGAGCCACCCTGACTCTTTGAGGAACTAAGTGATTTCATTTAGGTCCCCCAAAGAAACTTTGGTTCGGCTAGTAAAGAAGTATCGGCCAAGGGACTTCATCCTTCGGTCCTCCAGCGAGGATCGTGCATACATATAGGAGGTGAAGAACTATTTTCTCTTGCTTCTTGCATCGACAGCTCCGGTAGAAGTCATTTTAAGGAGCATCCATTCTTGCTACATGTCTGCCAAACAGTCAGTATCCAGTTCAGATAGCTACCATTGCGCGAAGGGATCCCGTCCTTTAAACAAGAAGTTTCTTAGAGTGACCAATGACAAAAGTGTTCCCCAATTGTTTAGCGATCGCAGAGAAAAGTTCTTTCACCTAAAACTTTACAGCATCCTTTAAGTATTTGATGGTCCGTTTAAGTGAAGCTATCGGAATGCCAATCAGGAGACTACAGAGTACTTTCGGGAGAGTCGTACCAGCCTTTGTGCCATAGTTCAACTTAATATCCCTATACCCTGGCACCCAAAAAAGGTGCATCATTGATTTTTTTCCACATTAAATGAGACATTCAGCATTCAAGGAGTAGCTTTGAGGAAGTAGAAACTTGAGCAAGAATCTATACAGCTGCTTGGCTGTCAGTGAAAATGTAAATATTCACTCCGAATATCTGATTAAATTAGAACCAATTGGCTGGTTCAAGCATCGCCAATACCTCCGCCTGAAATACACTAAAGTGTTTCGGCAGGTGAAAGGACAGCTTCAAGCTAAGATCAGCGGTAAATATACCGTATTACTCTCTGCCATTCAATGTGGAGCCATCGGCGATATTTTCACAGCATTGTTTCATAAGGATAACCTTCTCGCACACATCTCTTTGTTTGGGATCTGGTGGGTCATAAACCGCTGACACAGAGATGGTTGGGCAAGAGTATAATCCATGTCCACTGGAACAGTATAATAAAAGTCTTGCACCAAAATGTTTGTCCTTGTTCAAGGATCACCACAATTTAATCATGCCGCTGCGTACATTGCATGCTGCGAGACAAGCAGATCCGTAGGAAGCCAAGAGTGCCTTCATTGGAATAGTAGAGAGAGCCCCGTTATAAATGAGGCTGCTAACCTACTGCTGCTCCGTCATTTTCAGATTTGCAGCCTTAAATACAGCTGACCACCAAACTTCTACCCCGTAAAGCAGGATCGGTTCTACTCTACTGGTGTAAATCCAATAGACAATACGTGGTTGCAGCCTTCAAGTTGCCCTTATAGTTCTTTCTTCGTTCTTTCTTAGGAAAATCAAAGACAGATAATCGATCAAAAACGAAATTGAGAGTCAAAAACGAAAAAAGCGTGTTATGGTCTATTTTTCACATTCAAATTTATGACTCTCGAAGGATAAGAAATCGTGAAAAATTAAATATAGAGCGATTGAGTATCTAAACAATATAGATGCTGCATACTTATTTTCTTTCGAATGTTTTGCTTTTCGTTGCAGTTTCATTGAAATTTTGGTATTTAAAAATACTATTACAGCCACTAAATTTTTCCCGGATGATTCGGGCGTGAGTTTTCACGAACACAAAGTTTAGCTGCTAAAAAGATAGATAATTTGGCAAACCGTTCTTGTGGGATGAGAGATGAAGAAAATGTTAAACGGACAGGGTGAAATAAGCATCAAATTTATATATTATTTGAATTTTTCCTGAAATGTGAATTTTTTCGAAAAGCTCGATGGTTTTGAAGAACATTATTTTTGTGTACCTGCCATAGCAACAGGGCTGCTTGCACATTAATCAATAAACTGAGAGGGAAGGAAAAATTGGAAAAAATTAACATTTTTAAAACAAATAGGCCAAACGTCTGGAGTAAAAAATATTCACAATAAATCAAATATCTCTTCACTTTGATTTTGATATGTTAAGTCATAAGCCCCACACAAAACACCATTCGGATGATCTTATTTTCTCTGAACAGTAAACAATCCTTAAAGCCCTTTAAATTGAAAGCAATACTAAATAATTACAATTTTAAAATAATTTCTAAATGAATTATCTTTGGCATCGACTATTTCCAACTAAAATTTTAACATGAAAATTGATCTGAAAAAGATCATATTTTATGTTTACTACTTGAATCGTGCAACCATAGCATAAATATTACTCATAGCATAAAAATTCCCCTCATTAAACAGTCGAACATAATCCGTCAATATATAAAACCGTAATAAAGGGGTTTGTGTCCAAGATAATAGAATAAAAATATTTGATTAATATTAATATTTGATTTTTTAGTCCTAAAAACACATTTTTTGACATTTTTGAATCAAAAATACGAATTATCATCCTACGATAAAGGAAAACTTTTAAAATCAAATAACTTACCTGAAAATTTCGTTCTCTCCGTTTCTCATCCACATCGCAAGCTCTTATCGATGACATTAAATCACTACTTTGCACTATAAATGCCGTTGAATCGGGTCTTGCACTTTCCGTGTCACTTTTTCCACTACACACACTAACATTATTACTGTTCATATTGTTATTATTATTGTTGTTATTGAATTTATTGCTATTATTGTTATTGTTACTCGTCGCATTGTAAAAGCCACCGGCAACATTCGAACTAGAGCTGGCATTTCCACCACTTTCGATCGACGACGATTGCGCAACATTCTTCGCAGCCGCAAAAAAATCAAATTCTCGACCGGTTCGATGTTGCAGATGGTACGCGGTATTTTGTTGATGAAATCGAGGATAAATCTGTCCTACATCTGGTAGTCCGGCTGGTATCCTGGATAGGATTGGAGATGGTGGCGTTTGCGGTGTTGGCAAACTGTGATGACCGCTCATCATGCTTAAACGCCGTTCATGTTCCAATAAGTCTTGCTGGTGCTGGTGCTGCTGCTGCTCATGGTGGTGATGATGATGAGCCCGTTGCTGGAAACTTGATCTTCTCGAGTATTTAAACTTTTTCACAATGAGATCGTCGCGACTAGTGCCACCGATATCCGATCCACTGCCTTCGCTTCGATCATGTCGGGCTCCTGCTATCGAGCCCCGGCCCTCTTTTTCGCACATGCTGGCCGGCGACCAAATTATCGACGAATTGTGCCGCACTGTCTGATGATGACCCAAAAGTGCCGGAGACGATGTGTAGCCGCCGGGAGACGACGGCGGCGGTGTCGAATGGAGGCGATCATCTTGCAAACTACTGTTGCTACTATTCGAATTGTTATCGATGATGGAAACAGATGATGGTTTCGTTGAGAGATTGAGCGGCATCATATCGGTATCATCGATCTGGTCTTCCTTTTCCGGAGTCAGGATGTAGTCGCGATGGCTCGAGTAGCCGGGCGAGCGAGGTGTAGCAGGTGTCGAGGGAGTCGAAATGCCTGATGTTGTCGGGAAGAATATCTGTGGCCAGAGCAAGGCACTCGAGTACAGGATTGGATTATAGAGGAGCGAGAAATCTGAAATGTAAGTTAGATTGGGGGTTTTAGGAAAAATTTGTGAGTAAGAGAGTGTCAAAACTAACCGTTATTGCCGAATTTCTGACTAGCAGACGCCAAGGCAGTGTTGAAAGCAGAAGCGCGTTGAAGAAGGTATTTGGGCGACGTGGTCATATCGAGGGGACTAAATGCATTCAGAGGCGGATATTTATGGTGCTGGTGTGTTGATTGTGGCGATGGCGGTGGCGATAAATGTTCCATTGCAGCTGGAAAAATTCAGGAGTTTATTTTATGCCAAAGCATAGAGTTGTAAGAGGGTTGGATCTGCTAATCAATGTAATCCTATAAATTCCTACGTGAATCTACCTAATTTTGATTTCAGCAACAAAGAGCTAGGAATAATGTTGCTGACGGGATAGGGGAGAAATCTACGTCAATGACAATAATGTTGCAGATATTGAATTCTATTGCATGAAATTCCTCGGTAAACATGCCAGCAACATATCATTAGCAGAGATTGGATTCTAGTGCATAAAGATCTAATGTAAATTATAGGGGCATTCACAATTTTGATACATGTAGGTTAATTAATTTATTTAAATTTCACAAGTAAACACCTCAGTAATTTAATTATCACAAATGCCAGTCAATAGTAATTATATACTAAGATCCCTCTTAATTTTCCTGAACTTAAATACCCCTGAATTATTAAATTTATATATTACTTACATTCTACTCCCTTTGCGTTTTCTACAGTCATCAAAGCATGCCACATATACGTGAGTTTATCACATCTACAGCACGTGTGAAGAATTGAGGGAACCGCGATAAAAACACCCTAACTTTTTTTCCTCAAACGATATACCTATATGCAAGTAGATTGGTTAAATAGTAATTTCTATTATCATATAAGTATAGGTAAGTATAAGAGCACTTAATACTCTTGATTGAATTGTTGATTGAATACAATTGGGAGCTGAAATTTGATTTTCTGTTACTATCCAATTTAATAAATTAGTTTTGAGCTTTGGTTTTCTATGGAAACATACTAATTTATTCAGAGAATAAATTATGAAATTTGAGACGTCTTTGGACACAGATTTGATTTATTGTTCATTGTGAATCTGTTCCTATGTCAGTAATAGTCACTGTTTTTGAAATTCTGGATGTGTTTTGACAGTTTTATATTTTTATAGGTTTTTGTGATATTTTTAAGCAGGCTCTTTATTTAAACTAGAGAAAAAACAGATTAAGTCCTCATGAATTCACTCGGTTAGAAATTCTTTATGAAATAAAGTCTCTATAAACCTTGACCCGAAAGGCACACTGTGGATCGTAGTTTGCTTTACTATTCTTATATTAACATGTGCGATTTCACGAACATATTCAAATTCCACAGTGATGCAGTCAAACAATTTTGAATCACTCCAGAATTTAATAAAATATTTTAACCAGATTTACCAAAAAAAAATATTAAAAAATTATTGAATCCAGGCTTAAGACATCTATAATTTTTTTAGGTTTGAAAGTTTGACTTAAAGTGGCTTTTTATAGGAGATTTTTTTTACAATTTCCTCTGTAATTTAACATAAATCTTCATGTTTGATTTCCTCTTATTAAATCTTATTGGGAGGAAGGTAAAATTTTCTGCCACACTCCGCAACTCTCCGCAGTTTTTATGAAATCTTTTATCTTACCAGCCATATCTCTTTAAAACGATGGTGTCGATCAATTTGAAATGCAAAAAAGTCCCTTTCTGCTAAACTTTCACACTTAATCCTTTTTCTCCAGTAATGGATACGTATTTCATTTACCGAACTTCACAAAATAATTGTCTCTTGAGTAAATAACACACAAAACGCCCGATTTTATATTATTTTAATAATTAACTAGATTTCGAATCACATCCAAACTTTTACCAACAAAACCAAAACTAAAATCTTTCATGAAAAACGTCTCTCCAGGATGCCCGGCGCAACAATGAGAAACGATGACCGTATTATTCGGTGCTTAGCACCTGACTGACTTAATCTACTTGCAAAGGTAGATGGAAAGGTACCGCCGCCGTTGTCGTCGTCATTTACCGCCACACTCGATTCGCTCACTATATACACAATAGCAGCAGGAGCAACAACAACTACAACAGAAAAGTCCAATCGCGGCTCCATTCGATGCGGGCTTGAACTCAAATCGAACCGAACAGAAGGCTTCCTTCCAATCCAATCTTGCCTGGACACAAACGGTCTGATTGCTGCTATTCACCTGAAGAGATGTGAGCTGGGCGCACGTTAAACTCTACTACCTTATGAAAAGATATTCTCTACATAGAAGAGCGCACCCATACAAAAGTTCAACCCCCGAACCGAAGTCAACGAAAGAAGAAAATGAAAGACAGTAGATAAATGCTGGTAAATAGATAGTTTTCGTCGAGAGTGTTTGCGTATGGATGGAGTTTCACCTTGTTCGGTTTATTGGAATCAATTGAGCACTTTTAGACGATATATGTATGCGAGTTTGTGTATATTTTCCCATACAATGTTTTTTTGTATACAGTTCACCCTCTTGACGCCGCCAGTGATGAGTGTGAGGATTCAGGTGAGAAAATAATATTTGGTAATTAATAGAATTTAGTCTGAAGGTTGTTAGAAACAGTAGCATTTAGATAATCTGTGTCAAATGCTGATTGCAGATATATTGATTTGGATATGTTTGGATTGAATTTATATGTGGAATGGAGGATTGTGCGACTCTTGCATGCTTGAACATGCATGCTTCAACGTTAACAATTTTTAACATATCATTTGATATGAAATCCTAACAACAGTGCTATTTTCACTAGCTTTATCTATTTGTTCCTTGATGGAATTGTGACCTTGAACCTCGTCCTGATAGCTGTCTGTATTTGATCACTGGAAGTTCAGCATTTCTATTATGGGCCTGATGTCCTCTAGGATTATAAGGTGTACTCTTAGGTTTTCTGATTTGTACCTGTACGTCTATTGTAGGCTGATATCCTGTTTCCCTACTTCCTCCTGAATTTTTGTTCAGAATGGCCTAAATTCCTACTTTTGGGGTGAACCTCATTGTTTCTGCAGTCATCCAATGAAGCTTGTTAAGCTTATCAACAGCAGTATTTTGTGTCGTTTTGCAGCTCCATATAAGATGGTATACTGCATACTGCAGCTCCATACAAGATGACATGTCTCATCATTTGTGTGTATGCCCGTGGTGTCTGCTTTGGTGATAGTACTCAATTACGTCCAAGCATTTGTTTTGTAGTCCAGAGTGCCATTGTGGCCTTCAGTTTCGTTTTTTGTAGGGGGTTGTCCCAGGTGTGTTTCGTATCTTGATGAACTCCTAGATATTTTACCATTTTCCTGCAGATATACTACTGTGCCCCTAGGTTAGGCTAGGTTCAAGTGGCTAGGTTAGGTTCAAGTGACTCTCTCCTACTCACCGAACTCAGGAAACTATCTGTTTCCTTTGACAAACCAGACTTTCACCTTTAAATTGACCAGGGATAGTGCGGTCATGTTGAAAAGAAAGAGTGCACCAAGCACCGCCAAACTTCTCCTTGCCAAAGTCAGGCACTGGCACATGAGATGGAGGACAGATTCCTCAGAGCCGCAACTCCTACAGAAATCGTTAAATTCTACGCCCAATCGTTGCGCATGCCGCCCTATGAGGCACTGGCCCGTAAGAACGCCGACAGTGCATCGCAGAGCGCTACAAGTTAAGCCTAAAAGCTGCCTGGTGCGATGCGCATCCATGGATACCCAGGACTACCTTGCTATTGCACAGGATGATTCATTTGCCCAGGACCTCCTAGCATCCTCGAGATATTTTTGCCTAATGGCCAGTTTGAGCGATGTCATCGGTAAACCTATTGAGAAGGAGCAAAAGACCTTCGGTAGCAAGGTACTGAGCCTTGCTGGCTCATCGGTCTCACAGTTGCCCTGAAAACCTCTATGTCCAGGTACCCAAATCAACTGAACAACCGAATGTCTCGATATCTCCCTAAGAGATGCACGGCATTCAGCAACCATCATGGACACTGTAGAAGGACCAGCAAGGTATTTAATAGCCGCTTGGTTATCCGTGAAAATATCAATATTGACCCCGAATATTCGATTATACAGAAGCCAGTTGATTACCTGATAAATAGCCGCAACCTCCGCCTGAAAGACAATACAGTGGTCTAGTAGACGGAGGGACAGCTTGAAATTCAGCTCATCTGAGTATACACCACTCCCGACTCTATTGTTTAGCTTTGAGCCGTCAGTGTACTCATTGATGAGCCCATTTTCGAGGGTGACACCATTACACCATTCACCCCTACCAGGAATGCGAGTTGTGAACTTCAAATCTAGTAGGCATTGCCGAGCAATGTAGTCAACACCTGCTGGAGCGGTTAGTCCCTTGGCCAAAATCCTCGCATGGCCGAACTCTGTTCTATTCTATACTGAGATACAATTCAGTCTCACAGCAGCAAGATAAGCTTGCTGCGAGATCAGTAGATTGGTTGGCAGCCAATGAAGCAGCACAAAAAGTGCCTTAGTAGGGGTGGAGCAGAACGCTCCAGTTACCAGTAGTGCAGCCATCCTCCGCACTTTTTCAAGCTGCCGTTTGCAGGTAGCCTTAAGAGCAGCCTGCTACCAAAACTCCACCCCAAACAACAGAATTGGCTCAACCACAGCAGTGTTAACCCAACGAACAGTACGAGGTTGTAATCCCCAATTCGCTCCTATGGCTCTTTTACACCAGTAAAGTGCGTTGAAAGGCTTCCGAGCTGCATTGTAGGTCCATAGTAACTTCAAATCAAGGATCAACCCGAAGTACCTGACCTTCTGGTTCAAGTTAATGGAGACCCCATTCAATTTGGGTAACTCAAAACAAAAAACTTTGTACTTCCTTGTAAACAGCACTAGTTCTGTTTTACTAGGATTCACATTCAAGCCGCACTCACGACTTCAACGTGAAAGTATGTCAAGAGAGTGATTTCGCCTCTTCGATAGGGTAGATAAATACTTTTCCGACACTTCTACAGCTATGTCGTCCGCATAAGCAATCACTTTGCAGCCGGCACGGTCCAGCTTTATTAGGAGAGTATTCATCGTGATGTTCCACAGCAGGGAAGAGAGGACTCCACCCTAAGGTGTGCCCGTACTGACCCCTCGTCTTACGATGGCATTCCCCAGGGAAGAGATTACCAGTCTACTTTTGAGAAGCTGCATAATAAAAGCAATCAGTCGCTCATCCACATGCCGCAACGAGTGCCCCTAGTTTTTATGACTCCTATTTCGATTTTTTTCTGGTGAATGGTAGGTATTGTGCCAGTTTTTCAAGAGTTTCTGAGTAAATGCTCTTCCTCGCAACATTCGATTGTTTCATTTAAGGTTTTTTGCATTCTGGATCTCAAGGTATCCAAGTATGAGTCTCTAATTTGTTACCACGATGTCGTCCGCGCAGCCGAGAGCAGTTGGGCTCTTAATATTGAGGACCTCGAGAAGGTCATCAGCAAGTAGTAGTATCATTAGCAGATAATACTGCTCCCTGGGGAGATCACCTCCTAGTGTCCACCCTTAGCATCACCTCCCCCAGCTTCGCAAGCACACCTCCCTACCTATGTATTTTACTCGATAATTTTACTACTTCTTGAGGGCATCTTTACGAGATTCCTTATGCATTCTATACATAGTCAAATCATATTTGAAAATTTTTGATTTGGCGCCATATACGTTTCTTTTTAATTCAAATAATCTTACCTCATTTCAATAACGCTGTATCAAAGTGTGTCTTGTTTGTTTTAATGTTTTATTTTTCATTCAATGATGAAAATTTTGATATGAAAATAACATTTTTATAATTAAGTGGAATCTTCTTTATTGAATGTGTGGGATTATTTAATTCAAATAAGATTCGTTTTTTTATTTAAAAGTGTTTCAACTTTTGGTTTAAATTTGTGGTGAAATTTGAAGTGGTGAAATTTTTCTGAGTGTATGATTCAGTATTTTTTTTGTGAAGTGGTGGGACTTAGCGGAGAACAAATAGACTGTGAAGTTCCCTGAGTTTCCGCAATATGTTGTTGATATGATTCATTATGTGGATGGTTTATTATTTGGTTACTACTCACAGAAGCTCCTGGTGTAAAATATGATGGTAATTTTGGTAATTTATCAATTAGTTTTTTCTGATGTGCAGTTTCACAAACGCAAAACAATCGCAAACACGAGATAAAACACACCGTTTACAAATTCAATCTTAAGTGAAATGATTTGATTTTTAGTCCCAAACAGAAATGCCGTCCCGAGCGAAATTAAAATTCCCTCCTCACAAATTGAAGGAGTGCACAGATTGATTAGTTTATGTTTATTCCAGTGATGCCCAAACTCACACAACCCAAAATGTGCATTTGTGTTAAAGCTAAAATAAAAACACGTAAGATTGATAATATACTCGTTACAAGTAGGGTTATATACATATATAAAACCTTAAAAGCTTTTTGTAAGCAAATAGAGCTACCAGTTAGGCTCCTGGTTCATGAGATTACTATAAAAGCAGATAGATAATTATTAAGTATAGTCAGGTAATTATTGTTTAATTTTCACAAAATAAATATATTTATCGGTTGGTGATCTGGAAATAAGAGACTCCATGAATCGCGGGGCCCTGGGCACCTGCCCAGTGTGCCCATGCCTTAAGATGGCCCTGAACGTAACCAGCCTTCTATTCGAATCGAAGTCTATTAAACAAGAGTCTAGCAAAATGTAATATCATCCGACCAAAACACACACTAGATGGTGGAATTGCGCGGTAGATTTGCCAGCAAGCAGATGCAGCAATTTCAATTGTCATCGAAATTTTATTCGGTAAGGTAATCGACCCCGTTGAAAATAATAATTACTCTTGATAGATACATACCTTGACTTTGAGATTTTCACTAATTATTGAATTATTATCACATGAAACGGCATGATAAAAATTAGATGCACACCTGAACAGAGTTATATATCGCAACCCTCATAAATTTGCTCACGTAAAATCTTATACATACTCAGATACCTACTGAAATGATATTCTAAATTGTTTTTTTTTTACATTCAAAGTCTAACGGATTTACCATATGTCGTTCTATATCTCCGATATAAAATGATTATCACAGCTCATTTCGAATTCAACCGATGACTTTTCCTCGTATTCCACTATTCCACCATATATAGAACGAAAACAATCAGAATAACTCCGCCCCGAAGTAATCCAAATGAAATTTTCCTACACAACATGAAAATATGTATCTATCTATTACTGGCCGACCGCCTGGCGCGTTCATCGAAATGTGAAGAGATTACCTTACCATTCCCACCACTCGAGTCGGAGCGCAGCGCAGCGAACTTGAGGTCGTGCACGCGACGAACACAAGCAACGCACAGCCCACGAAAGTAATCAAAGCGGGCGGAGTCGCGCAGCTGTACGAGAATCGTTCAAGTGTAGCGGAGATTGTGTTTTTGTTTGTAGATTTTCGAATGAGCGCACGAGTACGGGGCGCAAGTAGGCACCCAGAATACGAGTAGGAGTCGAGGAGACTTCTGGGAAACGACGTCGCGGATTGATGGTTCCGATTGAAGCTCAGATGGCACACGTTGATTCTTAACCGACCCGATGTGATCAAGTGACCGTGACGCGATTGTATCAAATGGAAATGAATAGGGAAAATAACGAACTTTTTTCCCAAGTGGAGGGAGCGATAGATGTCGGAGATGATGTCGGAGTATGTTGGACACACGCTAGAAGCGCGCCAAAGTTGTGGTGTTCTCTCCGTAGGTGCATTGTTTTGTTTATCGTTTTGGTGACGATGGGGTAGGATGACTAGGCGAATAACATTTTTTAGTAGTGATTAGAGATACCCTGTGGATATATTAATGTATTGAAAGATTTAAAGACAGTGATAAATTTAAAGCTGCATAAGTATAGAATATCAAAAATTGAATTTTAACTACATCAGATTTCGAAGGTATGCACTGTTTTATAGTGTATACATACCTGACTTATAAAAAAGGGAGCTACCACCGATGGGGGCGTCTGGATTTACACGGACGGGTCAAAGACGGACACAGGAGTTGGCTCGGGCGTGTTTTCTACGGATTTAAGCCTTACCCTGTGTTGTAGACTGTCGGACCATGCTAACGTCTTTCAGGCTAAAGTACATGCTATATGCATGGCAGTTGAGTCCATTAGCGGATTATCAACCAGATCAATGACGATTTGGGTCGACAGCAGGGCAGCCATTCTCGCTCTTGCGTTTTATAGATGTTCTTCAAAAACTGTTAACGCATGCAGGGTGCTTCTCAATCAAAGGGCAAGGCATATTCCTATCCGGATTATGTGGGTGCCAGGGCATAGTGAGTTTATAGGCAAAGAAAAAGCCGATGAATTGGCGAGGAAAGGTTCAGGAGCTAGTAATACCCCTTCATCATTGTACCACGGTCAATTGCTGACACCAAAAGCAAACTTGATGCCGCCATATGGGCCAAACTAAAGTCCGAATGGGAAAACAGAATGAACTGCAGGGTGGCCAGGACATTATGGCCATCACCTGATCCAAACTGCTCAAGCTCAGCAGAAACTGCTTGAGAGCCACGGTCGGCTTGCTCACAGGGCACTGTCTTACCGCATCTCATGCGAACAGAATGGGAATGACATCCAGCAATTTATGCAAGAGGTGCGAGATGGAAGTGGACACCATTGAGCACACTCTCTGTGATTGTCCGGCTCTAAATAATAAACGCCTAAAGATTTTTTGTTCTTACCACTTTCAAGAGTTAGCAGAGGTGGCCAGTACCGTCACGTTGAGTCAGCTGATCCAGTTTGGCGGAGCAGTCACTTGGCAGCTCTAACAAGCCAGCGGAGGTTGGCAAATGGGCCCAAACTGGTGGCCTAATGCTGGCCGCGCTCCGTCAACCCTCTTCACTAACCTAACCTGACCTATGAGAACACTAACATAAGATCGAGAAAATTTGGAAATTTTTCAATTGCGATAACTTTTGATAAAGCTTTTAGATCTTTATGAAACTTACAAAACATATTGATGTTAGGTACTAAGTTTTAGACCTATGTATTTTTTTTTATGAACGTGCTGATAACCCTGTAGCTACTGCAGGCACTGAAAGTGAAAACCTTCAAATCATCAAGTTTGCTCAAAACTTTTCTCGTTTTAGAAAAAAAGCTTCTTCATATGTAAATTCTTTGCTTTGTCTACACAGCCAAAGTAAGACATTTGAAATTCCACAACGGACAAGAACGGTAGCCCTTCCCCATTTTACCTATATTTTTAGCATCAGAAACTTCTTTTCACGAGAACTAACGATCCGATAATCAGGTACAACTGAAATTCACAGAATGTATTGGATTTGTGACGGATGAAAGCGACCTGTCAAAGAATATATGCAGGGGTGTTATTAGCTGCTCTACACACTTACGCAGGAAGGTCGGTGGAAGAAAATCAGGGCCAGAGCCTTTGTTGCAATCGAGCTCCCAGATTACGCATTTCTTCGCGTGATATTTTAATTTGGCTGACAAAAGTGGTTAGAGCTGAATTAGAAGGAGAAACATTTGAGTTAGCTTGGCCTGATACATTGAAAATTCTCTGGGAAATTATCTGCGAATAAATCGCAAATATCTTTAGGAGAAACAGAGGTGATATTATTATAAGACATTGACAAAGGATAACCGGTGACTTTCCGCTTCATATTTACAAAATCAAAGAATTTTTTTTGGGTCGTGGATTATACTTTCACCGGTTTTCTTAATGTAATTGGCATAAGCACCGCGAAACTTTGTCAAGAATTTCTTAGCTACTTCATTATAAGCTTCCTGAATAGTTGGATTAGCATCAATATTTTTCTTTGTTCGCTTGTAAAGGTTGTTCCCACGATTTCGCAAATGCCTAAGGTCCCAATCAAGCCATGGTTCCGACAATTTTTTCTTTTTTTTAAATCTTAGGTACATATCTTTCAACGGTGTCGAATATTTTATCGTAAAAAGTGGCGTTTATCGTAAGTCCTCAAGATCTATCGTTGAAAGCGTATTCGTCTAATCTATAGAGTCAAGTACATGGTGAATACTTTCGTAGTCAGCATTAATAAAGTCATATACAATTGAATTATTGTACGTTTTTAAGTAAATAGAATCAGGAGTGGGAAGTTCAACTGATAGTGCAGTGTGGTGTAAACTATTTTAAAAAAGATGCTCTGCGTCATTAGTTGGACTTACCACTACTTCGTCGTAGGCGTTTGTAAAAATAAGAACATGAACCGTATTTGGGGGAACCTTAGAAATTTTCATAGTTGGATTTTTATGGGCTGTTAAAGGTGAAAATCTTACTTGTTCCTTGTTTTTCGTCCTTGATTTTGTCCCTCGTTGCGGTACTACACTAAAAACTTAGTTAAAATTACTTGGTTAGAAACCAGGTTAAAACCTGGTTTGGAGTTAGTGTCATTTTTACTGCACTATTATGGCTGCGGCTGCTTTACTGTTTAGCAACCAAGAATGTCGTCATCTGTCGGCGAAGCTCTTTTACTTCTTGGCGATGATAGTCTAGAGTTGATACTCTCTCCACTGCAATTATTTTGTTTATCGGCTCATTTACGTCCGATGCCACTGGAATTTTGGTTATTTTTTTGTCTTTTTTTACCCATCTGTTTTCAAATTCAAATCAATTGATTTCTTTCGCTATATTTTGACTCAAATTAGTACAATTATTGTTCTCCACGGTATATTTACGTTTTAAAACCAAATTCACAGTTACTAACGGTACTTTTTATTTCCCACTGATTATTTATGTTTTAAAATCACAGTCAATAACGGTATTTTTTTACACAACGTCAATTTTTGTTACTGCCCACGATGGAATAATTTGCACCTAACTGTACATACTTTATTTCACTTGGCTTTGGTGAGCTACGCAACCCCCAAAACAGCGATGCACGGTACTTATCAATTTTATATTCAATGTTAAAATATAGGTTGAATCCCTGGGAGCGTGTGCACTGGACCAGTACTGGCACGTGAATGTTATTTATTCGCTGAAATCATAGACTTTTAAAACTTGCATAAATGCATAGTTTTTATTTTAGACTAATTTAGACTGGAGTGTACTGCTCTACTAAGCATAAAGGTTCTATCTGCATTTTTCTCATTTTTGAGTTAACACCAGATTTAAAAACTACATACTCTATTACATCATTCTACAAAATTTGAAAAACCTATCTTTCGTGGAACTATGTTAAAATCAATATTGAAAAACGCACTCTCCATATATCTCCAGTACAAATCAAAACACAAATCATTCAATATCTTGAAAGTACTAAAATGCAGATAGAACACTCAGAAAAATTTCATCACTTAACATTTTTTTAGAATCACTTTAAATCAAAAGTTGAAACACTTTTAAATCAAAAGGGAATCTTATTTGAATTCCACTTTATTATAAAAATTTTATTTTCAAATCAAAATGTTTCATCATTGAATGAAAAATAAAACATTAAAACAGACTCACTATGATACAGCGTGATTGAAATGAAGTGACATTATTTGAATTAAAAAGAAACGTATATGGCGCCAAATCATATTTGAACATTTTTGATTCAAAAATTGTCAAATATGATTTGGCGCCATATACGTTTCTTTTTAATTCAAATAATCTCACTTCATTTCAATAACGCTATATCAAAGTGAGTCAACGTTGTATCAAAGTGAGTCTTGCTTGTTTTAATGTTTTATTTTTCATTCAATGATGAAACATTTTGATTTGAAAATAAAATTTTTACAATAAAGTGGAATTCAAATAAGATTCCCTTTTGATTTCAAAGTGTTTCAACTTTTGGTTTAAAGTGATTCTAAAAAAATGTTAAGTGATTAAATTTTTCTGAGTGAACCTTTATGCTTAGTAGGGCAGTATACATTAAATTACGAAGAACTAGGTTTGCGGCTAAAGATTTTCGTTGACGAATTTTGACTGGAATCGATAATGCAACACAATCAAAATGAATTTCGCCTACCGTTGACAGTTTGACATGCCATTTTTAAATTCCAATTGATAGCCAATAATCAGGCTGCCGTGTAAACGTTAAGTTTAAACCAATCGTGTAAACGTTAAGTTTAAACCAATCGTGTAAACGTTGCCATTGCCTTTTTCTGGGAAAACCTAGAAACGTTAGCAAAAAACAAATAGGCTGCCAAATTAATTCACTTAATTTCGATTGGCATTACTGTGATAGCGATAATCACGGACAAATTGGAATTTCGGCTTATCAAACCACGAATAAATATTCACCAAAATATCAGCCGCCATCTTGTGTGGGGAGTTATTTATCATACAAAACGTCATAGTATTTTATTAGCAGGTTACTTGCTTAAGTCTTTCGTTTTTAAACATAAACGCACTCAAATACATTGTGACCAGGGGCGGCTCGTCGTTGTACGCAAAGGAAGCAGTGCTTCCCTTGCTAAATATTCCCTATACAAGAAAATAGCTTAACAATACATATTGAAATTCAAAGCAAATCAATTGATTTTATATGAATTAGCATCCAACATCAATAAAAAAATTTACGAAACTCAAAACACTATTCATCTCACACACGAGATAGTTTTCACAGCCAAAGTGCCTTACAATTAGTTTTACAGCAACGCGATCGGGTAACCTCAAGCATCTCGTACCATTGCAAGCCAGAACGCTCAGTTCATTGCAGCGTATTGAAATATGCTACACAGAACACTAAAGTGATCTTGCCTCAATGCACGTACCATGATGTGTGCATACACCCCATTGCAAGCATCACGCAATCGATGGTCGTAAACACTTTGCAATGATTGTTCCCGAATAGCAGCGCGGACGCTGCTCAGCTCACCGCGTCCTCCTGAGTAGAGAAAATTAAAATCCCCTCGCTTATTCAGCCGCTAAATGGCCCAGAAATATTTGAGAATGGACGTAGCACAATTTGTAGCGTACTCTGTTTGGTTTCTATTTCGCTAAAGAACTTGGAGCTGGTATGCTTTGGGTGACTGAGTTTAGGAGGTTATTTGTATGTATGAATACTGTAAGGAATTCGTTGTTTAACATAAGATGTTATTTGTATGTTTGGATTTATTACTGAGTTCAAGAGTTTAATCTTTGCTGTAGATTGAAATTCTTCTGATTTGTCTGTTTGTTTGTTTGTGCTGAAAGTGCGTAAGTTAGTATTGGAATGATTAAAGAAAGATAGTGGCTTTTCACTTAAATAGTACAAGAGTATTAACGTTCGGCATACAACGTGAGGTAAAATGCTTTATGAGATAAATCTAACCCCACCTTGTATGGGTGTGGAATTATTTTCACGTTGTTTGCCGAAGGTTTAATTCATTTTGTCTTGAAAATTGTACTTCACCATAGAACATCTACTGCGGTATATTTTTCTCTTAGACTATTTGAATAGATAAAAGTACTTTATAGATTTGTGGCGACCAGGACCACTAAATTTCACTTTTTATTTAAAATAAAACAATTATAATTTGCAATATCTTGCATTGTAATTTGTAATCTTGCATCATTTAAATATTACTGAGATTGATGGTGATCATAATGAGTAGAAAAGTCACTGAGTCAAACAATTAGAAATAGAATGCAACTTTTGATGTATTTGCTGCGCTGAAATTCCTACTTGTTTATTCTGGAAAACTATGCAAAAATATATCTGCTTCCCCGAGTCTTAAAGACACGAGCCGCCACTGATTGTGACAGTCCGTTGTTTTTTCGTAACAAAGAAATTTAATTATGGACGGAAAGCTGTGGGGTCAGATAAATGAATCAAAAAGTACTAGCTAGAAGTTTTATCAAATGATGGTTGTAATGCAAAAATAAAATTTTTGAAGTTAAAGTTTGTAAAATTTGAAAGCTTACGTAAATTTTGTAAAATGTGTAGTATGAAGTAAAATCTAAATCTATGCAACCAACTAAGTGACAGATATCACGGAATAATAAGGACTAAATATCAAATCCGCCAAATTTTAGATCAATGTAAATAGCTATGAAACAAAATTATTTAGGTGCCGCTATATGTCGGGTCATATTTAGATACTACAATACAACATAATACACGATTGGCGTTGTTATTGGGCCTTACACAGTATTTTCATCAACATTTTCCAAAGCTACACTAATGTTCTCATCGGACCATGGGCTCAAGTGCAAAGAAATTGAAAAAAAAACTGTCACTAACAGTTGTTTCATTTTAATTTTCAGATTTATCAATGTCATCAATCTGCCAGACAATCAAAAGCAAATTCCAAAGCACATCTGCTTGCCTAACGCTGAGTTTAAATGAAAACGAATGAAACAAATTCTACAGTCTCTGCAATTAAGATAACGGATAACATCAGCGCAACTCACACTGCCCCTCGCCAACGAAAAACATACAAGTCATTGCCCGCGTCTTTTATATCAATTCCATACGTTGTTCTAATTTAGGCGGTTTAGATTTTGAAAATTAAAAATTTCAAAAGCATGCAATAATACGATTTTGAAACAATAGAAAAGGTACCTGAATCGGTTCGGGTATGGATATAAAAATATTTTTAATCCTTGACACATTGTTATTTCAAAACAATTGACTGGTTCACGAAATCCAGATTTCTCAGAATATTTATATTAGGGATATTTAAACGTCAAAATCGATAAAATTAAATTAGTTGAACAGTGAAAATCCAAGCAAAGGTTACTTTCCGAAAAAAAATAATTTCCACTTTATAATTGGATCGAGGATTCAAGCCACAATCTCTTCTCATCCACAGACTTTAATATCCTTTTTCTACCCATGTACGTATGTAGATATATCCACGTATGTAGCATTCCCCCAATGATGTTCAAGAATAACGAATGACGTTGGAAATCGAAGAACATCATCATGAAACTGAATGGACATCAAACACATGTTATTGCACTTTTTCATCGTCGATGGTAAAAGGAGGCTGACACATGATCGTCGCAATGTCCATACGCTCTGCACTGTGGCACGAGTCCTTCCCTTGGACACATGCAAAGGGAGCATTTCGAAGTGAAAATAATTGTTATTATAATCTGAAATGAGGGCAGTTGGATTCGAAAGCCGGTCGTGAATATCGACACAGAGTGAAAGGATATCATAATTTTTAAATTATTTCTATGAAATTTTCAAGATTTCTCATATTAGAGCACCAGATCAACTAGACATGTGAATGATCTCGAAAAAATCCCCACAACCTTTGGACCTCAAAAACAATATCAAAGATACTGATGACAACAGCACCCTCTTGATTCTTACTCTCCCTATGCACTTCGACTACGCGTTCCCCATTCCTTTAGTCTTGTTCCGAAAGGTTAAAACGACAGCCGGCACGTGCGGACTAACTGTTCGGAACGCGATCTTCATATGTTGTAGTCAATTCGACACAAAAAAAAAATTGATAGAAGGAAGCGAAAATTTAAATTGTGGATGATCATCGACGGAGAACGTGGTTTCGTATTATATACAAAGGTAAAAGCGTACGAACAAAGAAGACAAGAAGAAAGGGCGAAAAGTCGAGAGGATTGTTAACACGACTGCAGAATGCATTTCGGGAATACACAGCTTCGACTCTAAACTGAGTGCAGCGACCCTTAACTTTCCCGGGTCTCCCTGCACCGTATTCACGATCACATGACCCATCCAACCATTGACGGCATGAAAAAAAATTTGACCAACTGATCGCACCTTAAAATATGTAGGCACTCGAATAGCGGCTCGTGTGCCTGTCGCGGCGTTGTTTTTATAATGCGGGTATTAAGGTGGTTGAGCGCAACAGTGCATTGTACCCTCGATTCCGCATGTAAATGAAATCAGACGTTACGTTTATATAGTCCGAGTTTCCTTAAGGGAGTTTTCTTGTGCACTGGGGGTGAATGTGTTTATGTATGGAATCGTGTACGGATAGTATTACATATTCGCGTGCTATCGAGCCTCAACTGTAGAAGTTGTTGTAGAGTTGAAAATTATATGGTTCAATTGCTTTCGTGTGTCACAATAAAGGGATGAGTAAGCAATATCCTGATTATGATTATAAATTGTTTTGGGTCACTTTATGTATTTTTCTTTCGTATGTATCTGGAATTTGGCAACCGTCTGTGCTGAACATAATGATTATACGTGGTGGTCTTTTCATTAAATTTTTATCGCATTTGCTGTGAAATTTGAGGTTTCAGTTGCAACGAGAAAAAAGTAGGTTAATGTTTCATGTCCTGTTGAAAGTATTGATTATATTTTATATTATATTGGAAAGGGGTGTAAAATATGTGCTGCCACCAATAATTTAACCAGGCATGAAATTTATAAAAAAAAAGTTTAGCGCATCAAAACCGCTAGAAAGTGGCAAAAAAATGTGGAAAGACATTATATACTTTTTTGTAGTATCATATCAACCATTCCTTATCCAAAGCAACAAAACCCAACTATAACATAAACGATGAAAATTGTCAGTGCTGACAACACTTTTCCAACGAAACTTCGTTTTGATCACATGACTGCAACGGAAGTTATAGGGGGAAAAGCTTTATTTTGTTGAGCAATTTTACAAGATTTAGGAGACAAAAAACACCATAGCTGGCTACTCTATTCTAATTTTTCATCCAAATTATCACCTAATATTGTCTAAAGTAAGGTCCAAATACTGTGTGAAGTTCGTTTCCGCCAAAAAGCAGTTTTTTTGTCTCAGTGATTTTTCAAGATGGCACCATTGCCGCAGAGTTGCCCACATTTCAAAATCACTTCTATCAGGACTGGTCCTAGCTAATGCCAACATGTCCTGTAAATTTAATGATGATCGTATTATCCGGTTGTCAATTCTTGTGAACACAAGTTCCAAGTTCTGAAAATAGAGGTTATTTGGTGATGGGATGCCGTTCTTGTGTAAATCGGAATTTTAAAAATTTCAATTTGACATGATGGACAAAGGTTAAAATTTATCAATGATTTGATTTTTTTTGTCAAAAAGCAAAAAACTTTCAGGAGGGTCTATGACCCGGTCTTGTATTTTTGCTCACGGGGCAATAGACACGCTGGTGTCAAACAATACAGCGCATTTAGTAAAGAATTTGAATGTCCTAGATGTAACTTCTTTCTCTGATCCTGGTATATAAACTTTGAACTAGGAAAAGATATTGTAAAAAGGGTTAAGTAGAGGCAACGAAAGTGTACGGACTGGAAAGGCTATCAAAATGGCCTTACATCGGAACTTTATGGCCTGCACCCAAATTCCACTACGAAGCCAGAACCGGAAGACACTGTGGACAAGATTACCAGAATAATCCTTGAATCACACCACGATAACTGCCCTGAGAAAGCCAGTGCTTCTGAAGCGAGAGTGCCATGGTGGAACAGGAAGCTATAGAAACTCAGAAGATCCGTGAGAACGGAATTCAACCGTGCTAAAATTACATCAAATTGGTAGGCCTATAAGAAGAAACTTTCAGAATATAACAAAGAACTAAGGAAATCCAAAAAACAAGCTAGGAGCGCCTTCTGCGAAAGTCTCAATAGCATCTCAAAAACTGTCAGGATGCAAAAACCTCTATCCAAAGGCTATTAAGGGCATATAGGACTACTTAGAAGTTCAAGTGGAGCGATAACAACCTCCTTTCATGACACACTGGAAGTTTCCAGGGTGCAAAATTAGGAGCAGTGGTGGGGCTCAGGAAGAAGAGGAAGTTTCTGATCAGATATTCCACTCATCTCTGATTAAGCAAATCATCACGTATGAAAAGGTTGAAGGGGCAATAAACTCTTTCAAACCCTTTAACTCACCAGGGCCAGACGGATTCAGCTCGGCTGCAAAGATATTTAGAACGCATACATACACATATTTAGAGCGTGCTTGGATCTCAGCTATATACCAAAATTGTAGCGACTACCGCGGGTTGTGTTCATCCCTAAACCATACAGACCAATTAGCCTCACATCTTTTATATTAAAGACCATGGAGAAGCTAATTGATCTATACACAAGGAGTGATCTTTTGACAAAGATACAACTTCACAAATTTCAATTTATCTACCAAAAGGGCGAATCAACTATATCAGCTGCACATAAGCTGTTACAAGTTATAGAAAAGGCATTGGAAGGCATAGAAGGAGCCTTTGACAATGCAAGACATGACTCGCTGTACCGCGGTCTTCAGAGAAGGGATGCTCCTCAAGAAGTTGTGAAGTGGGCGAGTAAAATACTAATGTATCGAAGTGTGTTTCCGAGACTAAGGGTGGACACTAGGAGGGGCTGTCCACACGAAGGCTTATTGCCCCCTCCCTGCTATGGTCCTTACTAGCTGATGACCTTCTCGTAACCTTAAATAAAATTGCCCTAAATAATAGGGGCACAGTCTTATATCTGTAGGAAGAGGTAAAATATCTTAGAATCCACCTAGGCAAGAAACTCACCTGGGACAACCATTTAACCAAAACGACACTGAATGCCACTAAAGCATTCTGGGCAATAAAACAAATGCTCAAACGCAATTGGGGACTATCTCCAAGGCAGACACTATGGGCAAATAAACGAATGTTGAGACCTATCCTCTTATATGGAGTTACAGTGTGGTGGAAGCAAAACACACAAGAAACTGCTGGTAATAGGCCCAACAAGCTTCAATGGATGGCCTGCCTGCTGATTATAGGTGCAGTGAGCTCCACCCAAACGGCAGGAATGGAGACCTTTCTAAAACTGAAACCACTACACCTCAAAATTCAGGAGGAAGCAGCGAAACAGAATATTAGTCTACAACAGGCCTCCAAATACAAATCAGGCGACCTTAAAGTTCACCTCAGGACATCATGCTCATGATGGAAACGTTGAACCTAAGCGATTAAATATAAACCAAAGCCGCATTCGGGAAGAGATTCAAGGTCACTATTCCATCAAGGGACAAATGGCTCCTCCTCCGTACAAAGGAGCGCAAATGTGGTATACGGATGGATTGTGTAGTGTGTAGGTTCCAAGTGCAAAATGCATTTCCCTTTCCAAAAGGAGGTCACTATCTATCAACCAGAACTATCTGTCATACGTAGAGCCACACAAATAATAGAGATAAGGAACACTAAAAGGCTCAGAATTAAGATCCCATCGGATAGTCAAACGGCTCTCATAGCTATCAATCGCGATCAAATAAATTCGACTATACTCTTAGACGTGAGAGAGGTCCTAAATGAAATAGGGGCACAGAACAGACTCGAGTTGATATGGATCCCCGGCCATGAAGGGCACTAAAGAAATGAAGAAGGTGATACCAAAGCCAAAGAAAGAGCAAGAAAGCCCTTCATATGCCATTCTCCGTACTAGGCCTTTACAGAGGTAGATACGGCCAAAGAAATTAAAGCATGGAGTAAGAATAAAATCGAAAGCTACTGGCTTAATATTGAGGGTTCAAAACACTCAAAACAATACCTTAGCTTCGATAATAAAAGAGCAAAAGAAGCAGTGACTCTCTGTGAAAGTGGCATAAGAGCCCTATGCGGAGCATTATCAAGCCACTTTCTCTGTAAAAAGTATCTCCCCAGGATCGCTGAGGAGCAGGAAGACCGCTGCAAATACTTTGAGGAAACAACAGTGTGTAGAAAATTTTCTCACACTCTGTCCAGCACTAGCGAGACAAAGATTAGAGCTTTTTAGATATGATCTTGCCTCCATCAGGGACATAACCAATGTCCCGTCAAGGAACATATCCAGGTTCATTAGAAACCTGGACATCCCATAGGACATAGCCCACAGGAGGTACAGTAGACCCAGGAGGTTGCAGTGCTAGGGGCCTTCTGAACCCACTCCAGGCTATCAATCAATCAATTAACCTCTGAATTAACCTAGCTGTAAATAGATAGCTGTAAGCTGAGAAAGCAGGGGTGAAGTTAGCTATAGAACTTATCACTCCACACTCATATACATTGATTGTAAATGAAGTTTCTAGGATTATCACTCTCTAGAACGGAAAAGGGCTGTATTGGGAGTCCTTTACTAACTATATCTGCAAAGAAAAACTCAAAAAATTTGTTTTATCTCTTTATTGTTTGATACACTAAATGCATTAGCTAAATAATATTTTTCATGAAAAATATAATTCTATCAAGAAAAACTCTATGAACTGAAATAAAAATTAAGCACAACACTGTGCACACTTTCCAAGCTCAGTAACAGTGAAATCTGAAATAAAGAAAGGAGAAAATGAGTTAGCTTACCTTTGTTAACCTTAACCTTTATTGCAATAACTATTTTAATGACACCTACTCTCGATAGATTCTGCTATTTTTATTAATTTATGATTATGTTAATTTTGTCTCTTTAGAAGTTTTTGAAATATTAAAACCATGACTAACTAATTTGACAATTTTTTTTAAAAAAAAAACTTATTATATCCTGCCCTCCCAATTAATTGGCAAGGCAAGATAAAATAAAAAAAAAGAAAAGCAGCTAAAGAAGAGAAAAGCAACTAAAAACTCGAAAACGTGATGCAAAACAATTTAAAAACTTACTTTCACCATACTGACAGCTAAAGTTATCCAAAAAGCATTTATTACCAAATGCTTTGAAACAGTATCCATTAAATGCGCATACTGGGTCATACTCGTACGTGCACCTCTTGGGACAAATTTCAGCGGTAGCAGCAAGCATTAAAACTAAAAAAAAAAACAATTAAGTTTTGAAAACACAAAGTCACTCCAATATTCTACACACCAGTGAAAAATATCAAAATATTCAAAGAACTCATAATGGAATTGATTCGCTTCGTACACTTGATTAGAACGCTGAAATACACTTTGTATGCACTTAGACTCCCCGAATGAATTGCAATTATGTCGGCGCTAAGAAATTGTTATGCCTTTTATATTAATCCTTTTCTTGTTAATTTCCCTAAGAATTCATTGAGGAAAACGGAATAAAAAAAACTTGTTTCGATTATTATCAAGTGCTATGCGTAATTGTGAAATACAGTAGACGATTAACTATTACACACTTGTTAGCGTAGTTCATAATGCGATTAAGGTATCTATAATGAAATTTTTATTGACTATTCTTTATTAAAAAAAAATGAGGATAAAAAACTAGGGTAATTTTGGCATATCATTGTATATGCTTAGACTTGTCGAATAGGAGCTAACGCGAAATTAAATAGAATGCTTGCATGCAAAACGCAACTCATGCATATATTCTTTGAATTTCATGCGTTTCTTATCAAATTTCGAAATACAACATAATTAATTGTATCTCTTTCAGAAAATCACAGTATGAGCCACTTTTCCATAAAGTGTTCACGGTAAAAGGTGTTTGACAGTTAACAGTAAATACTGACACCATGTTTTGAAGTGTCCTGAGTAAAAATCGATTGTGAGTGGGGATTTTAAAAAGTATACCCAGCTTCACAATCTGCGTCTTACATGGTAAAATAGTTTCATATTTTTGATTTTCGAAGAAAATTACTGTTAAAATTTTTAATGCTGTATAATAACTTCATATTTATATTTAAGACATATATATATATATATATATATATATATATATATATATATATATATATATATATATATATATATATATATATATATATATATATATATATATATATATATATATATATATGCAAGTATATAGTGATGGGCGTTTCTGTTGTTTTCAAAAACGAAACGAACTGTTTTTTGAAAAAAATCTGTTTATTAAAACTGTTTAAAAAAAACAGTTTGCTAACGACCAAAAAAAAATGTTATGCTGTGCGATAGAATAAATATTTGAAATGTATGTACTTCAATTCAGAAACATCTTTCATAGTTTCAATTCACTTCAATTAATTCAGTACAATGATTTTTTACGTATTATGTTTCCTTATATGTATTTTATGTATTATGTCTTCCACCATCGTATCGTAAACATTCATTGCTAGTACTAAGCGCTTTCAAATTGAGTTAATACCTGTATTGTCCCACCAATATATTATCTACTTGATCAACCGTATAACCATACATCAATCAGTCCACATGGTCGTAAAGAATCAACATAAATGGTCGTATGCCATAGAGAGCTGGTTCTGGTAAGCAGCATTCAAAACAGCAGCAACTGTTGTTGTTTTCAATACTACCTACCCTAATCAACTCTTGATCGAGATACAAAATACGCACCTAATAAGTCTGACAACCTCGTATTATATAGGGTTATTCATTTCATGCTTTCCCTCTGAACATATATTTCCTGCAGCTAAACAGTTTTCCATAGCCAAACAGTGTATCGTTAAAAACCAGTCTGCCGATACGAAACAGCTTGCCGCTGCCAAACAGTGTTTCTCTACCAAAGTTTGCCGCTGAGAAACATTTTTTTCTTCACAAACTGTTTCCCCACTACCAAACAGTTCATTTTAACAAGCGAAAAACGGTTCATCTTAGAAAAACGATTCGTTTTATAAAAACAGCTCGTTTTATAAAGACAGTTCGTTTTAGAAAAACGGTTCGTTTTGGAAAACCGGTTCGTTTCAGAAAAACGATTGGTTTAAGAAAAACTATTCGTTTTAGAAAAATTGTTCCTTATAGAAAAACGGTTCGTTTTAGAAATGTTGCCCGTTTTAGAAAAAATGTACATTTTATAAAAACTGTTTGTCGCTATCCGGGAATACTGTTTGTTCATTTTTTGCAGCCAAACGTTTTTTGCAAAATGTTTGGCGTGGTATGCTAGCCTGGTATGCAAGCCTGATGGGGAGTGGACAAGCAACAGCTCGGAAACGCTAAAAATCCTCGTAGATACTGACTTTCCGGGCTGTTTGGATGGCTGCACCCCTTTCACTGGTGTACAGGCGTCTGATCTGCATGATATCGAAGAGATTGGCGAAGTTGCCACCAAGCAGAGGCTTGTCTGGGGAATGGAGACCTTCAAGCCCTTCAAGTCTCCAGGCCCGGATGGAATTCTGCCAGTCATGCCTCAAAAGACAGGTATGCTTGCCGTTTGCTGACACAATTTACAAAGGTTGCCTAGTGCTAAGCCGCGTACCTGTAGCCTGGAGGACCGCTAAGGTAGTGTTTATACCCAAGGCAAGTAAATTCATCCATGCGTATCTGAAGGACTACAGGCCAATTAGCCTGACTTCCTTCCTCCTTAAAGTTTTTGAAAGGTTACTAGATCTACATATCAAACAAAGACTTGGTACTCAAACTCTACCGAGAGCCTAAAATCCGTATATGAAAGGGAAATCTGTTGAAACGGCTCTCCATAAGGTGGTCCTAAAAATTGAAAGGGCACTCCATTAAAAAAAATATGCTTGGGAGTTTTTCCAGACATTGAAGATGCCTTCAACAGTGGACACATAACAGCTATTTTTAGCTGGATAAGCAACATGCTTAAGCAGTGGCTCATATCAGCGGAGTGGCCGGGCGCGCAAATCACAAGAAAGGTCCACAGAGGCACACCGCAGGAAGGTGTTCTATCTCCTCTCCTGTGGAACCATGTTACAAACTCAATTCTGGAAAAGCTGGAAAGCAAGGGACTCAGGGTTGTGGCCTATGCTGACGACATTGTTATTTTAGTCCCGGGTAGGTTTCCACATACCCTTAGCCAGCTCTTCGAGTACTATCTAGGGCTGTTTGAGGAGTGTCCGAAAACCGTGGGCCTTGGAATCAACCCCAATAAGACGGATCTTGTGCTCTTCACTAGGAAGTACAAAATTCCTAATTTAGACCCAATCAGGCTGGGCGGCTCCAGGTTAAGTCTCAAATTACAAACTAAGTACTTGGGTCTTATTTTGGAGAGAAATCTTACATGGAAGGCGAACTTTTGCTTGTGAAGAAGTATATTTATTGTGCTCCGGCCTCTTTTCAGACACCAGTTGATTTGAAATCTTACTTTTGACAGTCAGAAAAATTTCCACGCTACTTAATTGTGTATACGCTCTGGCATTGCTCCTATATAGTTCATTTTCTTCTATAATTTGTTTTTTTTTTTTACAAATTCGCTCGCATAAAAATTAATTCGGACTAGATACGAACGATAGCCCCGATTGCAGACTAATTTCCAATTCAGCTTTGAGAGACCAAATAGTCTCTCATCTAACGTAAGGGTCCATTGATGTATTTTTTCAACTCATCCTGTGTTCTTCTTTGTTTTTTGTTTATCTTTCAGGATCTCCCTGTAATCTTACTTGCTAGTGTCTCCATTACTCTCATTCACTTAATGTTTCTCTCATTCACACACACATTCACCTGATTTTTCATCCACTTCGTGTCTTAAGCATAGCACTAACATCCATTTCACGTGAAATTTTTATACAAATTTTCATACAGTTTTAAAGCTAAAATTTAGCTTGCAATTTTGCAAAAACGGTAAACACACGAAAAGTTGCTTTCGTTTTGAAAATATGGTTGGCACTAGGACCATGTCTCCACTTATTTCACGCCAATTTCATTCTTTCGAGCGAAAAAATGATATTTGTTGTCAATAAGCGTTTAAGCTTGAAGAAGAAAGTTGAATGGCACCAATGTCTTCAGCACTACGTATAGCAAAAATAAAAACAATCGAAGATTGAGCTTCTTGGCATTTTATCCGTCAGAAATTGGCAGTCTCCGCTTTGTCAAAATGTTCGTTCCAAAGAATGGCCAGATAATGGAGAGTCATTAACATTTATCTTCATGCTCATCTCCATACCAGGCTTCAGTGTCGACTACGGTGAAGTAAATTTCCACTTGAACTAGAATCCATTCGGTCACTGTTACTTTAGGACTTACTCTTTAAGAATTTTTGCTGGTTCGCCTCCTACGTTTGTGATCGCTCTTGTGTTTTTTGCTGCTAACTCTTGCTCCTCTACACTTTTTCTTCCTACCTCAGGAGTTCCGCAAGGATCCATTCTTGGCCCTTTATTGTTCCTATTGTTTATTAACGATCTTCCTTTCCTCTTTAACTCACCCTGTCTTTTGTACGCTGATGATCTTAAATTCCTCACTTTGAATGTTGTGAAGTGTCATCAAATGTCTTTCACCCACAAAACATCCCCTTTGCTCTTCTCCTACTGTGTCTTTGGCTCTCCTCTCAATGTTGTTTCTAGTATCAAGGACCTTGGTGTGATTTTTGATTCCAAATAGAAGTTCGACTTACATATTCTACACATCACTGCCAAGGCTTCTCGTTTTTCTGGCTTCATCGTCAGATCCTCCAAACGTTTTGTTAATCTTTCCACTTCTCTATCAGTGGCGGCTCCTCAGGGTGGGCCCGGCCTGCCTGGCCCACCCTGACGACCCGCCACTGAGTTAAAGTAAAGTAGATATTTCTTGTTGGCACCCGCGTATACCTTATAATAGTGTTTTAGTTTCGAGCGGGCCCAGTCGCAGCTCGTCAAGGTGGGCCAGGCGGGCCGGGCCCACCCTGACGAGCCGCCACTGTTCTCTATATCTGTTTTTTTCCTTTGTCCGTAGTGTTCTTGAATACTGTTGCCAAATTTGGTGTCCACATTACGCATATTTGATCGATACGGTTGAATCTGTGCAACACCGATTCACCCGGTCCTTGTTCTATAAGTACAGTATTCCGTATTGTGATTACAGTATGCGCCTCTCCATCGTTCAAATTTCTTCCCTTGAGTCTCGTAGAGTGTTCCTTGACGAGTGTCTTCTTTTTAAACTTTTTAACGGCAGTATATTAATTGACCCCTGCATTCAACTTTCTGTCAGAGAATCGGGCCGTTCTAATAGAACATTATTTAACTTTAATGCTACATTCGCCCGTACCGACATCTATTTCTTTTCCCCCTTTTGCGTTTACCTCGTCAGCACAATAGCCTTAACCTTGGCCCTCTGCCTCGAACGTTATCAGTGTTTAAAAATACCTTAAAAAATAAGGTTCTTTCTTATACTTGGAATATGTCCTAATTTACTCAATTTGTTTGTTTCTTTTTCGGTCGACTAGCTGTTTATTCTTTTGTTTGCATTATTATTCCATTCTGAATGTTATTAATTTTCTTAGTTTTTATGTTATTTTTCTTTCTTTTTCTTATATATTTTTATATATGTATTTTTTTACTTTTTTTATGTTTTTTTCTTGTCTAATCTATAATTGGGTTAGCTCTGTGGATTTGAACAATAAATAAATAAAAAAAATAATAAATGAAAAATAAGGATGGAGTTCTGAAAATGCTCTGGGAAATTGATGATGGGTTTTGCAATATCTTCCAATGTACCTGCTTCAGAAAAGAACGAGACACGCTTTTCTCTGCAATCGGCTCTGCAACGCCGGAGACGATTGTGCAGGTAATGCTACACTTACTGTGCATGCATGGTTGCATCTTGGTAGTTGGCTGAGTATATGCAGAGTCGGTGCTATGACTGAAAAGAGAGGAAGGAAGCCCACAGGCCCTGCAAAACTTTACAGATCGAAATTAAGCCATTCAGATAGATACTTATTTAGACCTAATTGCTCGGCTTAATGAAGGTAATGGCAAGAATGGGTAGTAGGTTTGGCCTCAAGAAAAGTGTGAACACATAATTGTTTATATTTTTTGCTACCGGTTTCAGTATCATTTCCTACTCCATCATATTCACTATCAATTCTGGAATACACCCAATTGTTTTTTGAAACAAGTGGGAATAAGGGGAAAAAACACCAATCGAAATCTCCGAAACAAAACTTCACAGCTCATGCTTTCATATTTATTTGATAATATTCATATTTTGCGGGACATATAACTTTACTTTGGGCACCGTTTCACTGGTGAGGCACATTCTTTTGCATGAACGGCAACGAAATCTGTGAAGAAAGTATTAAATACAATTTGCTTATAATTACAATCAAGCTTTTGATACTTACTCTCTTCATTCTCGCAACTGTACAATTTCATGAAACACGGAGATCCAAATTTTCTGTAGCACGAACCATTAAAGCCACAAGTTGGATTTAATTCTCTTGTACATGCAATAGGACATTTGTTGGCCGTGATGCCAGCAATTAGTGCTTTTAATATAAAAAAAAAACATATTAGATTGGATTTCAAAAAATTCCAAATAGATTTTTTGAGTACCTAGTAAGAAAATAGTTGAAAGAAAAATTGATTTCATTTTCACTGAGTCGACTGCACTCGAATAATGCAAGTCTACGTTACTTGCATTTCTTATATACTATCATGCAAGTTTGAAATAATTAATTTTTGTTATCAGGAGCAGTAGACGGGAAAATGACAATACGAATTGATTGCATTGTATTGAAATTATAAAAAAATAAACATTACTGAAAAGACTGTGCAATGGGCTTCGATAAAGATCAACAGGAAATGCATAAACAGGATGGGTGATGATTTTGAAGAAAATGCATTTTATTTTATTCTTAATTGTAATCGCAACATAGTCAACTAGACAATGCTATGAATTCCTAATCAACTAATGTTGAAAATTTATCAAACAAATCAACAAAATTTATTGAGAGCGCAAAAGATGAATATCATTGGAAAAGTATCACCACCAACGAATTAATTACCAATTATTGCATCTCACAAGCTATCTTAATCTGTCATCAAATTCAATACCCGGCACGTGGACAAACACAACACGCTACAACTCGCGCGAAATGAGACCATCTCCACTTCCTGTTTACTCATCCTCCATCAAATCCTAAATATAAGATACAGGTACCTAAAAAACAACAACAACACAACGCTAAAAACGGACATGAACAAAAAATCTCCTCTTCTCTCTCCATGTCGCGACTTTGGATTTGGTGTTATTGTTGTTGTTGCTTCGAGTTTTATTGATAAACTTTCTTTGCCGCACCCGGAATTTATTTCGGTTATTTTTTCACGGAACTTGTTTCTGATAGACTTTTTTACTCATCACAAGTTCGATTACACATGCACGTACCTTTTTATTGTTTACGGCATTTCATCGAGACAGGTGCATCTCTACCTGTTCATGAAAATCCACTTGTCTGCTTGGTCAAAGCATTCAGATCATTAAATATGTACAGATGTATCTTTTTTTCTAGATGCGTCTGGTGGTTTGTAACTTCTACAAGATCTATGAAAGAAATATTAAGAAGGATGAATGTGGCAGGATTGAAGTCAATGTATGTTGTCTTAGGTCGGTAGTGTGGGCTGATTCAGATGCTGTCCATAGGGGGATATTAATATTGTAGTTGGCTACTGTGCGTTTACAGTTAAGTAAGATACGACGAGACATGGCAAAGGTGATGATAATGGCTATTCGAGGACCAAATACATTTTGATAAATCATCGAGCTGAGATACTATTCAGTAATAATAGCAAATACTGTATATGTCTACATGTATGTCTTTTAGCTAAAATAGCAAAAAAACAGCTTCTCTCTGGAGCGGAGAGAAAGTCAATGCGACAACTGGTCATGAAACATTAGTCTCAAAATAAGATACCTAGAAGAAAAAATACGTATATATTCAGATATAAAAGCCAAAAAAAATCCCAGATACAAATAACACAACACATTAAAGCGCAGCCTTGGGACCAGCAATATCAACCAGTTGGCTATTATTCACTATCTAACTACTCATAATCTGAGTAGTTAAATAGTGAGTATAAACAACCAAGAAGATTGTCACAATCTCCACCGACTAAAACAATAGATAAAAACACATCCACCACCATTTTGATTTGCGTTTTTAGGTCCATCTAGGTTTGAAATAGCCCTCAAATTCTTTATCCCCAATTCAGCCGAGACGATTAAGCTATATGCGGCTGCTAATCTTGGGTACATTCAACCACTTCTTCTCTGCAAAAAATTGACGCCTGACAACTTGCAGAATCAGGAAGTGGCATCTTTACATAGCACCGTATCTGTTGGTGCTCATGATTTACGGATTTCTGGCGTTCTAGATAAGAACTAACTTGAGGCACATCAAAATTTACAATTTATTAAAATACACTACATTCTTCTCTGCACAAAAATTACAATTATTGAAAGTGAAAGAATTTCACGATACTCCTATGAAAATTTGAATGTAACTAGCGGACAAGCTCTAAAAAAATGAAGTATCTAGCTCTTACCGTGTTGAAGAAACCTTGAGCGCAAACCGTAAAAAAAGTTTTGACGAAAAATGTTTTGTTGACTTACAAAAGCTCACAGCCATTTATATTCTACTTTTTTGCATGAAAATGCCGCGGACAATAGCTAGTTCCTTCTTTTTCAAGTTTTCTTTTATCTGCTTCCTGTCCACGAAATAAAACCAAAATTAATTTTTTCGGGTATCCGACCCACTTAATGGAAAAGTGTCTCACTAATAATAAGTTTAATTCTGAAATTTTACCTAACTACACGGTTTCCGTAAGGACCGGGACCGCTTATTCAGTGGTAAATCCTATGGTGGAGGTGTTCTCATTGGCATTAAAAAATCAGTCAACGGAACACTTTGTCGTGATTTTTCTTTCTGTTCTCTTGTTGAATGTATTTTTGTGCGTATCTTCTTATCTCCTGGTAAAACCTTAGACATCACGTCAATCTTTATCCCCTATAATCTTCTTTTGTTTGTTTATGAATGATTTCTTGCGAAACTTTCGTTTTAACCTCAGTAGTCGTTTTTCCACCGATTACTTTAACCTTCCTACTCTGAATTGGAATGCTGCCTATTTGGCTATCATCCCGGCTGATATTAATAACGCCATCGTTGCTCTCACTTTGTTCCCTTTCATAATCAAACAGCATTCCAAATGTTGGCTATAGAATTCTCTACGTTGCTCTGCCCAATCTTTCAAAATCATCCTTTCCTTTAAGTACTGGTCGCATTCCCTATATGCCTCCTGATCCTCACCATCATCCTCTTATCCTTCAAATTGCCATCTATAATACTATGAGGAACAAATTCCTTCCACTGTTATGGCCAGTGAAATAAACAGAATTAACTGATTCTAGTTCTCTCATGGCGTTGACATTGATTATCCTTAGCGCAAATTGTATATTTTCCTCTCGAACAATACAAGCTACTTTATCTGCTTTTAAATGCTGATCTTCTTCTTCATCTTTTTTATGCTAGCCTTCTTCTCCTTCTAAATGCCAGGATTCTTGCTCTTCTGCTTATTAGTCAGTAACAACTTTATTAATAACTCAGTAAAACCAACTTTCATTATAAACCTTTCAGTTCTAGAAAATAATCTAGATTTAGCCTTCTTCCGCGTACTTGCCCTAATAGTACCAAAATGGATCCACGTTGGGCGCTAATTAACTTTTCCCTGCAATAGAGCTTACATCTTAATTGCGTTAAATTGCTGCAACAATAAGTTCGAAACAGAAAATTCTAAAAGATGCATAGCTATTGCATTACCACCCTAATATAATTTCAGCTATATTTTTTGTTTAATTTCTGTCACTTTACTAGGTAATCAGTTTACCCGGTCGTGTGTTTCACTAATTTAACTACTTTCGCATAAATAGTTTTTATGAACAATATTGCATGAATGAATTTGCACACGCAAAAAAATGCTGTTTGGACCAATTTTTGCGACTTATATCAATGATACTTGTTTGGATGTTAGTGATCACCGGCCAAATGCTTTAGAAAGTCCCAACGGGAAAAGTAATGGGTAGGCATATATTCGGTCAATTTTCCGCGTAATGCATGTTAATTTATTTTTGACATTGCATGTCCTAGGCTGATAAGGCATACATAAGGGGACCTTTGAGCTTTCAACTTTATAGCTTTATAAAAGAGAACTTTTCGGAAAGCCCGGCATCGTATTCTTGCATTCCCGTCATCTAGGGAGAATGCGTATTGAAGCTTTGCCCAGCGGTGGATCGTACCTCTGCATGACCGGGAATGTGTGTGTGGATAATTTGTGTGACGCTGCACTGAAAAAAATCCACATAGCGCCCAGAGCCATGTAACATAGCGCATTATTTATGGCCCCATACGCCATGTATATAGTACTCTGAGCCATGCAATATGGCCGATTTGTGATAAAATATAGCGCCACACGCCATAGTACATAGGAGCAGACGCTATGCTTATAGCCCTCCACGCCATGTACTGTAGTCCTCCACGCCATTCACAATATTTACCCACGCCATGTGCTATAGTCCTACACGCCATGTATATACTATAGTACATGGCGTGTAGGCCTATGTACTTTTCGCCATGTATTATAGCGTGTGGCGCTATATTTTATCACAATCCCTAAATCGACTATGTACATGGCGCCAGAAGTCTATAAATTATGGCGTCTGGCGACATGTGTTTTCTCAGTGTGATTGGAAATTCCAACAGCGTATTCTCGCAGCTTCTAGGGGGTGTTGGGGCTTTTGTTTTTTACACATTTTACTTACCCGTGATGATTTGAAATGCTCCGAAATTTGCATGTTTCCGTTTTATATAGCACACTATCCAAGGCCGATGTATGCTCGCAAGTTCTTTTCCCTTTATTTTTGCGAGTGATGTTCATAGATAAATCATAAACTTTTTCTAAAACCAATTTCAAGCAGCTTACATGTGCACTGCTAAGACTGTTTGCTTCATGAATTCTGCCAGAATGTATTACAGTGATTCCCGTTGGAGTAAGTTAGAACAAGTTTACGAATACTGATTTAGTTGGAATATAAAAATAAGTTATGAAAAAAGAACAATTTAATTCACTTCAAAGAGGAAAAATATAAATCTTCTTACCCATCCTCTTAGTTTCTTGGGGAAAAATATTCATTAGGAAATATTTTGCCACCACATTTGATAGAAGTTTGTCCTTTAAAAACCATACAGCCAATGTTTGCAGTAAATTACGTTGTCAATAAAATCTATTAATTTCTTCATAAATTGAAACTATTTTTTTCTCTAAATATAATGAATTACTTATACATAAAACTGGAATCCAAACAATCGTCTCCTATGGATTACCTGTGTGGAGTTGCTGTGCTGCGTCAGACATCGGAAATCTACTGAAAAACTAAAAAAACTGGAAATCTACGCAAAACAAACATCAACAATATTAAGATGGTTGATAAGCTGACAAAAAAAGTACTGTTTGTTTTTATAAAAATCTACAAGGCCTTAACAACTCGCTTCTTGCATCTATTTTAACAAATGCGTCGTCTACCAACTAATTCTACAGACGAACCAATGGTGTTAAACCTAAGTTTTACACCAGACTTAGGTCTAAGACCATTAGTTCGTCAGTAGAATTAGTAGCTCTAAGCATTCATAAACAAAGTTTTTTGCAAATTTCGAAAACAAGGTTTGAAAAGACCTTAGTCTAAACCACTTAAACTCTAAGCTTTTATATACAAAACGCAAATAATGAATAAAACATATTATCTATCTATCTAGTTTTTATGTTTAGTCACAACACAAAGGTATTTTAAACAAACATTTTAATTTTCACAAATACAATTAATTATTGGTCCAGTCACAGACAAGCACACTTTTTAATTTTTTCTAGAAGAGCTTCTTAACATCAACTTCAATATGAAGTTGGCTGGTGAAGATTTCTAAAATCGTCACCACCACACCCCATCCGTCAGGCTAACTAACAAGTCGAATTAAATAGCAATGCTAAATATAATACTAAATTTTGATAAAATGAGTGGACATTTGTGAAAAATAAACATTCCTAATACCATTGTAAGTGACAATATTTTGTCATTATTTAATTATTATTAGTTTTTTGTCTTTATGATGAATTTGGTCAGTCATTTTGTGACTATTTCAGTGTACTATTGGTTGAAATTGTTTCTGAACGCAACAAAAATACAAAAAAAAAGAGAAAAACTTTGCTGTAACTGTGAAAATACTTAGTTCATAAATCTAAATTTTTAATTTAAAATTCATTTTTTCAACTTTTAATGTGAATAACAAAAGAAATAAAAAGCCCAAACACAAATGCATTTAATTCTATAATAAACTATACACCTCACCCAAGCCAAATAATTAGAAAATAAACTCCCATATTCAAGATAAGGCATATCAGTAAAATTTCTAAATTCATTGCCATATCATTAACTACTAATAGCCAAACCCATAAAATATATTAAAACAGTTCGAATCAAATTTCGCGCCATTCAAAACATTCGCTTGCATTCGCGAATTGTGCAAATTTTTATCATACGTTGAATAAACATTACCGTTTATCATAAATTTTCATATTGTCGATAAACAACACCGCTGTTGCTAAGCAGTTTTTAATAACAAGGTTTTCTTATTTACGTCTCCACAAACATCTCATTTTCGTACAAAGACCTTTACTAGACGTTGATTCGAATGGGTACAGTCGAAAATGATTGTAAAGATGGCCTAGACCATGAACGAAGATGCACCTTCCGCGCTTCAAACACATCATCTTCGAACAATGTGTTTGGAAAATACATTTAACTAGAACTTTCCTTTAGTTTCTACCATTTCTGCAGTGGGCTAAGATGCACACGAGATGCGCGAACGTGACTGTCATTAACGGGCTGCTAGAGCTCCCACTTCATGGAACACCGTCTGTAACAGTCTTGACCTGAAAACAAAACCGAAATCAAGCAAATAACAGCTGTCAAATAGTTTGCATAAAAAGGTGAATTCATTTTTAGCAAATCATAACAAAACTCATGTGCAAACTATCGAATCAATTGATAATACGAGCAATAATGAATGCCTCGTATGTTCAACTCACTCGTCTACGTGCGATTAGCATTTCCTGTAAAATTGTTGTTTTCGATAAACGCACGTAAACAATCTAGTCTAGTTTTGTAAGGCGCTGAAATCAAATTGGAAATTTATTCATATCGATAAACGAGTTTACCGGTTTCGGTTTGTAAATTTCAGTTTCGGTTTCAGTTCCACGGGGTACCACGCAAAGCTATATGTGTGTATTTCGCCGATCGTTTTCATTTGAGGCCAGTATAAAAGCGCCCGGCTCGAATTTCCACTGCATTATTTCTTTGCAGCATTCGGTTTAAGAATTTCACTGTGAAAATTTTTGACGACACGATGAAATCCGTATACGTTTTAGCCGTTTTCCTAATGTGTAAGTGATTTGGATGGCTGGCACACGTGTGCTGAATGTGTTATAAAATTGAGTTCTGTAGTGTGATAAAGTAAATTGTAATTGTTTATATAGGCCTGGTGATGATTTCTGCGGCCCCACGATGCCCCGTAGCTTGCAGTCGCGAAGCAAATCCCACATGCGGTTTCAACGGTTCCTGCTTTAAAGAGTTCGGTTCACCGTGCTTCATGGAGAATTACAATTGTGGTGCCAGAAGCAGTGAGTATTTTGTTTAAATCAAACTGAAACTGAGACCGTACATAACGATTTCGTTAATTTCATACAGACTTCCAGCAAGTCGCCGAGGAAAAGTGTGCCAATCGTAAATTAAGATGTGGACAATAATTGGAAAACGAGCGAAATGCATTTGCAACAGACTGAATTTTACCGAAAAGTATTATAATCACGTTAAGAGGAAACAGTTAATAGAGCAATCAAAACTAATCTGATTTGCATGTGTTTTATTGATTTAAATATAAATTTATTGAAAAACTTACATTATATATCTCTTTCAAACTGAGAAAGTATTTTCCATCTTCTCTTACTACTACATACATTACTAACTATCGACGGAATGTGAGTAGCACAGGTCTACGTTAGTATTTCCCTTAAATTTTCATCAAAGCGGTTTTCTACAAGCGATGCAACAAAACATTCAACAATATTTAAATTAGCTGATTCCCGGTCCACAAATCACTTTTCGGTACTTCCCCGAATAACGGCCGCTCGAATCACGATTCTCCTCACATTCATATTAGAATCCTCCTCTTTCTTATTCGATAACATGACATTTTAGTTGTCACATCATCAAAAAACGTCAAAACCACTGGTCAAAACACTTCTATCGCCTGTTTTCTGTGCTATCATCTGTAAAGTAGAACTTCCACGAAAACATCAGGACCAAAATCTCGAAAGATCTTTCGTCCTGTCAAAGAAAGTACTTCTATCCAAACGGTTTCCCAACACCTATTAACCTGTGCAATGATATTCTAGCATACTGAGAGCATATTCAAAGTGTCGCACAGTGGCAAAAACTTTTGGTTGAAAGATGAGGCCGTGCGCATTTGTTTTAATTGTATTCCACATAACCTTGTCATTAGCCGGACACAACACAAGAGATGTTATTGTAGATAATTTAAAATATCGATGGCGACGTGCTGCTCTTGACGGATCGTCGAGCTTATTGAACGAGCCGGAATGCCACGATTTACATAAATATTGTTTACGCGAAGATTCAGATGACTTATCTGTATTGGAATGCGTTCAAACATTGCAGTCTTCTCAAGTAGAAGCATTGCCGGATGGATGTCAACATTTGATTTGGAAGCACACCAGGAAAATCCTTTTGGATGATTCGGTAGTTCAACTGACACGGAAAGTGTGCAGTAAAGATTTAGATAAGTTTTCAAACTGTCACACAGACAAAACAACTGCCGGTGTATATTTGGCATGCATGGTTGATCAATTGGAATCTACTAAGCCAAGTGGCCCGTGTCGCGAAATGATTCACCGATTGGAAGGCATTGCATTCACAGACTACCGCTTGTTGGGAAAGTTCATGGACGAATGTGAAGATGATATTGAGCAGTTGGGTTGTGGCCGGTTGAATACCGATCGTGAGAAAGCTTCTCAGGGAGAGACAATCGTTTGTCTGCAAGAAAAAGTGACTGAATTGAAATCAGGATGTAAGCAGCAAGTGTTGCATGTATCGCAGCAACAATCGGAAGACCTGAAACTGGACAGAAAGTTCTACACGTCATGTCGAACGGACTCGATCCGATTTTGTCCAAATATTCCGTCCGGTACAAATGCGGTGTTTAAGTGTTTGGTAAAGCATAAAGATGATCCGAATTTGACTTCCAAATGCCGTGACCAGGTGGTGAGGTAAGAGCGAATTTGGGCCTCTCCCGGAATTATAGTACTATCTAACTAGCTAATAAGATTTAGATTTTATACAACTATAATAAACAGATGCGGATATCGAATTAGCTTACTACTTATAACGCTTAAAAATAAAATTTGAACGAATGGAATATACAATATCGATTTATCCCACATGTATCTCACAACTGCCTTGGCTAAATACTCGCTTAAAGAGGGTAATCTCCTAAGCTAATAAAATCAATAAATAACTAAAAAAAAAACTATCAGTAACGTGCCGGCAAACCATTGCTATAAGTATTTTGTATTTCTCTATAGGCATGGTGGCTCATATTTCTTTCAACGCTTTGAATAATTGGTTCATGTTTGTGAAATTTCTTATTGGTATGGTTTATTTTATGTCTCCCTACAAATATAAGTCCAGACTCGTTGATGGTCATTCTAGAACGGTGACGCTGTTGTTCTCCAGAAACTTGTGTGTTTGACCGTCGGTTTGGGATGGTTGTCTTGCTGGAACTTGCATATAATGGGAAGATTCTCCTCAGTCCATGCCAGCATGATACTTTCTCAGATGTCGACGTACTTTTTCTTGGTTAATATTCTTTCTGTATGGTGTATTGGTTCAACACCTAACCTCGTGCAAATTCCTTACTTCTTGGTTGCCTTACAATTCTGCTGACAGCAGGGCCAATGCGATTTATTTTTGTTTCATCGGTCCAAAGGGTGAATTTCCACTCATATATCCAGAATGTTTCCAAGCGAACTCCATTTTTTTCTTCCGATTAGCTGTCATTACCAGGGTGTTCTTTGAGACTATCCTGTCATGTAGTCCGCCTTTCACAAGACGTCTTCGGAATTATTCTCATCGAATTGTCACTATACTTTCCTCGGAAAATTCCGCGATGAATTCCGATGTCTGATCTTTTTGGACTGCATTTCGATTTGCAAAAAATTTGCCTATCCATACTATGAGTTGTCTTTCGGGCTCTTTTGACTCGGGAAATATATTTCAGTGCTCCGTAAACCATGCTTATGAAACACTCTCTGGCAATTTGTCGATAAGACAAGCCTAATTTTCTCAAATCTACAATCTTTTGTCTAACTAGACAAGTGCAACACTTAGCTTTTCCCATCATTAAAATTAAAAACAATTTTAAAACTTTAAAAATCACGTTTAAACTGCAACTAATGCAACTGGCTTTTTCAAACTGATCATAACGAATTTGAATGCCATCCTATTTATAGTAAAACACATTAAGTGTACGCTCGAAGTCTTAAGTTTTCCAGGACTTTATTTTCCTGTAGTCCTAAAGGTTGCATCCCTCAATCACCTTTGAATCAAGCAATAAACTGTCCCGAAGGAAATGAGTTATATTGAGGATTGGGTTTTTCTTTATAAGTGACAAGTGCTTCTAAATAATGTTCGCAGCTTTACTTTAGATTAACAAAAACTCCTGCAGCTATAAGTTTTTTTGCGCTTCTTTCACTCCACACTCTCATCACACCACAGTCCGTAGATCTAAATATGCTTAAGTCAAGTAATGTACTAGCAATTATTGAATTGGTATAAGAGATAGTAAAATCATAGCAGATGAATAATTATGGGATTGGGGAAGATTGATCATTGATGGCCAAAAGACTGAAGAATAGAAAATTGAAGGACTCTAGCTCCACTAGTGAGGAAGCTTATATCAATATCGGTATTCCCAAGAGATCCATTTTGGAGCCATTGTCGTTCTTAATTTATGTGAATAGTTTAAAAGATACACCGCTAAAAACGTTATGACGCCGTTCTCAAAATGACAAAATAGGAATTTAACATATATTGAATATAGTCATCAAATTCTATCCTAAACTCAAGTTCCTCGAGTTTTTTTTGGCAAATAAAAAACAAAGAACTATTTGAAATACACCTACCTATCCCTCGATTTACATGGAAGATAGATTCGGCAGAAAACGTCTAATTCGAATTCCTAAAATTTCCATAGTAAAACCGTGTAAATCGAAAGCAAGCTAAAATGTGGGTCAAGGTACATTTTGTTTTAGTGTGAAATAAAAGTATAATGTAAATATTATAATAAATAATATAAATATGGAAATCCTTTCATAATATAGTAAAGTAAATAAAAACTTTCAATTCATAGGGCCTTTCCGAATTGACGTCTTCGTCTTCAACTTCTTATAACAGAATGTGACGTTAGGCCAAGTGGAGCTTGCCTGAAACCAGTTAACTACATTTTGGCATTGCTTTCCTATATAACAGTTCACGAAGTCACTTTCTGATTTGACTTTTCGTTTTTTCGTTGGTTTGATGGTGCTTTGAGGCAATATTACGAAGCAAAGCCAACGATTTCGGACACCTTGTCTTGGTCTGCTTCAAACTCTTAGAATAGCTCAGCTACTCTGCCGACGTCAGAATCTGTCATACTAAGTTACCAATTATACCATATACCAATTTCTCGGATATTATACCAATTTCTCGGTCATTTGGCGGCCGAGGACTGTTTTTCAAAGACCGAAGGATGGTTTTATATGGCATGGCATATAAATGCAAGCTTTAAAATCACCCCACCTTATACCTAATATTTAATGCGCCAAATCGCGGGGATTTAAAAACATTAAGTTTAGATACTTTAATGTAGGTCCAAGAGTAGTCCTATAACGAGACTTTTCGGATGAGGCAACGATTTTTTTTGTTTTCTTTAGAGAATAGTATAATCCTCGATTCTTGAAAAAGATAGGAAATATACCGAATTTCTTCTGTGAACGTAAACTGGACAATATAGGCAGAAAACCATCAAACAACAACCAATTAATTCCATACTTATCTTCTCCTCTCATTTAACAGAAGTTGTTGCATCAAAAGTGGTCTGGCTTATTATTTTTACACTTACCTGTATGAAAGTAAATGAATTTTAAATTCGGTGTTCTTGCTTTATCATAAAAACAAATATGAAGCAAATAATATATGGACAATTGTTTTTGATTAGAATACAAAATTAAAAAAATAAGAAAGGTTATAATTTTGTTACTAGGAAATGGTGAAATACGAATTACGCAATTCAATTCCGAAATTACCTTGAACTTCCTTCTTTGCTAGTCCTTAAAAAATGATCGTAATAATCGTTGCTTTGTGAATGCTTTCAGACGCGACAAACTTCTTGCTCACGACTACCAAATAAGCCGCGGCCTAGCGAAGGCTTGCAAGGAAGACATCAGATTGCATCATTGTCGAAAAGGCGTTTCAAACGATAGAAGTGTACGTTTAGCGCAAATTCTTCTTTGCCTTGAGTCGGTTACGAAAAATGGTACCAAAATTAGTAACGATTGCCATGTCGAAATAACGGACCATCGCCAAATGCTAATGGTAGATTACCAACTGTCACCGGAAATCCTAAACGGCTGCAAAGATGATATACCGAAATTTTGTGGTGACACCGAGCTTCAAAACACAGCAAATGGCGAGATTATCCATTGCTTGTTGGAACATGCACGGGCGAAACGTAGGCAAGATCGACGTGTCACGTCGACATGCCAAAGGGCGTTGGAAGACTTGATCAAGGTGTCGGACGCGGGTGAAGATTGGCGAGTTGATCCGGTTTTGAGAAGAGCTTGTCAGCCAGTTGTCGATACTGCATGTCGCAATACTGATGGTGGCGATGCTCGTGTTATGTCCTGTTTGATGGAACAAATCGGAACGAGTTTTATGACGCCAGCCTGCGAATCGGCATTGTTGCTAATTCAGTACTTCGTTGCACGAGATTTCAAATTAGATCCACAACTTTATCGGAACTGTCGAAATGATGCAATACGCTTATGTAAAGCGAAGAAAATCTGGGATGCAGCGAGCGACGGTCAAATGGACCCGGAAAGAGGCCCTCTCATATTACCGTGTTTGCATCGATATGCATATGGTAATAAAACGGAGAGTTTAAAAGCTGAATGTTTACAAGTAAGATTTGAAATGCAACCATGAATTTCCATTGTTCACACGAAAACTGATCTTTTAATTTCAGGAAATTAAAAGAGTAATGCACCAGCGAGCAGTATCAGTCGATTTGATTCCAGAGGTAGAAGATAATTGCCTCAGTGACTTGTCGATATATTGTTATGACAAAACAGAGAAGGGTGCCGAAATGCAATGCCTGCAGGACAATTTAGAAAAATTGCAACCACATTGCAAGGTAATATAAATGAATTGCAGCAAATTGATAAAAAACTGATAAATGAGTTTGAATATTTATAGGAAGCTGTTTCTAGTTATACTGAGGATGAAGCTGCAGATATAAAACTAAATCCTCTTGTGATGTCTGTTTGTCGTTCCGCTATTGAAAAATATTGCTTTGACGTTTTCCGAAAAACCAAAGAAGAAGGTAAATATAATTCATCCGTGCTAAGCATATTAGCTTTATCCGAACTATCTTTATGTGTTCCAGGTGAGGTGATGGATTGTCTCATTTCACATAAGAACGATCCCGATTTACGCCAGGAGCAGAAATGTCGAGTTGCGATCGAACACTTTCAAATCATATCTCTCAAGAACTATCACTTCACTTACAAGTTTAAAGAAGCCTGTCGTCCACATGTTATACGATTCTGCAAGGCAAGCATGACAAAAAATGACGTAGTGGCTTGTCTAAGTGAAATAATGCGAAATAATACAATACGTGGCGAGCGTCATACGATTCCGAAAGAATGCCGGCAACAAGTTAAGGCGCAGTTGTATCAGCAACGAGAAAATATCGATTTTGATCCGAAGCTGAAAAATGCTTGTAAGAAGGAAATCAAGGAACTGTGCGCGCAAATACCCCAAGAAGGTGGTCAGGTGAATAACGAAAATGCAAGTGTGACGCTTTTTTCATTTTATGTTTCATCGTACTGTGTTTGTATCGTATATGTTTCACGTAGAGTTAGCTTTTTTTGTGGTTCGATCATATAACTAGCTTCCATATAAGCACTTTGTCATAACGTTTGTAACTCACACATTTCAAAGACTACCGCTAAGGATTTTTTTGATTACCATACAATTTCACTTGGAAGCATAATTGACGATATTATTTGATAATGTTACGACAATTTTCATTGTCTGTCTTACTTCATACTTTCACAGGTTTTAGAATGTCTTCAGGAAAAAACTCAATTCCTAGGCGATCAATGTAAGCATGCAATATTTAACGTAAAACGATCTGAACTGGATGATAGTTCAACTGATTATACGCTCTTAAACACTTGCAAGGAGATGATAGTGATGTTTTGTTCGAATACTGAACCGACAAAGCTCTTAGACTGTTTGAAATACAACAAGAATAAACCGCGCTTTGATGCAAAATGTCATCTTATCGTGGTGAATCGTATGATTGAACGTAACACCGATTTTCGTTTCAATCCCGTGCTACAGAGCGCTTGCGGAAAGAATATAGCACAGTATTGTTCACGAGTAATCGCAACAGCTAAGCCAAATGAGGAACTTAACGGACAGGTAAGTCAGAATTATTTTATTGCATTTGTTATTCAGAAATTTCAAGGACTATTCACGGCATAAAATTGATCTTATAGAAAAATTGATCTTATATTTTTTTAATGTGCGGAATTTAGATTTGCAGAATTGATATGGCGTTCGATATTGAGCATTGTGCTCGTGTGCTTGGAGTTAGTTGCATGTTTCTTGTGGGTCTATTTAAATAATCATGAGGATAGAAGTATTTCCCAAAAGTAGTTTTTTGGCTAGTATTTTTTTCGCATTTGTTCGATTTTTATTCTTATTTCCAGAGAGTTATACACTCACATAGTTTCGAGCACTCAGTGAATGACGATATGTGGTTCCCAAGTCAATTACTGCAACGTATTTTTTCGGATTTGTTTTTGTTAGAAAGCACTGCATAGCATGCAGCAAATGACTAGATTCAAAGAAAATTATCCGTCGGCCTATCTTTGGTATCTTCGGTATTGTGAGAAACCCGACCGGTTTCCCTTTTAATATCGACAGTCAACCATCACTCTCATTATATATTGTTGTTTACATAGAGCAAATGCTTTGATACTCAATTTGCGATCAAAGTAGAGCAAACACACACTATGACCTGCGTGGCGTAGTTTATCTGATTCGGTTTGTATGACTTAAACATCAATGACAGAGATTCCTATTTCACGCAATTATGTTTTGATTTTGCTTGTGTCCATGGAAAACAATCCGGTTAATATGACTTTATTTTAATGAGGCAGCCATACGCTACCCGATATATAAAAAAGCCAACATACTTTTGCTCGAAATGTTCGAGCGACCTGTGGAGGGTTTACAACAATATTTTGCCTGTAATATAAGCAAACTTTTTTGCAAACTTATCACCCGTCAATCAAAAAATATATAAAAAGTGCAAAGATTGACGAAGACCTGATATTGACGTATTGTAGTTGGTATTCAACGGGAAATAATTACTTAAGAAATAAAATTTAACCGGGGCAATTCGCAAAAATACATAAATATAAACTCCATACATTGAAGTACATCTAAGCAGACGCGAAATGTTTCACGAGTGGGTGGATATAATTTTACTTCTCGCCCATAGGTCGTGCTGCCTCCATAAAAATCCTGTAATAAGGGCGTGTAGAATTCTAATGCTGTATGCTCCAACAATTTCATCAACGATATTCAACAAACAATTGATTGACCTCATTTAAATTGCCCCCTTAAAACTACCTACAAAACATTTGATTGGCTTTTTTTTGGCAAAAACCTGATATTTATTCAAATAACAATCACAATTTGCCAGAATATCGCTTAGGACGTACTAAACTGTTCGTTTTATCATCTACAGTAACTGTAAATTCTTTAAAAAAATCACTAGACGTTCTGCAGAACTCATTAATATGTAGATACGGTCCGGTTTTTTCTATAGTGAAAAGATGAATTAAAAGTTGTTATTGTAAAAACGTTTACCATCCAAATATACTTGTTAAAGGCGGCCAGTTGTCGACTCCATCTGCACGTGGAACGCCTGTTATTGCAAACGATGTCCATAAACTCGACATTCTCCTTGCTATGGCAATGTCTTTAGCATTTTGTAGCGGTATAGTTGGAAATATATAAATATTATCATTCGAATGATGTACTCCTCCATCAAATGGAAGATGTTCGGTGGGGTGTCCATAGCCAAATCGAGTTTTTTCACCAGCATAGTCGAATGTGTAGAGATATGTGTTATGCGGGTTGCGTTGTGCATTCAGTTGTAAAAAACGAAGTGTGGGAACTTTAATAACAACATTATTCGACATCTGAATGAAATGGAAGATTATTTTGAAAATTGATATTTCATGTGATTGGCTTTTGCTTACATCTATGAAAGCTGGTATCATCTCTGTAAAGTTACCTCGTTCGAGCTGCTCTTGGGTGAATAATGTATGCATTCCCATGACATTAGTATAGCCACTGTCATCATTCACCCCGAGACCAAACGATATATCTTCAATCATTTGTATTGCATCCCTGCTAGCTTCAAGCTGTGGACCAATTATGTTATATATAGCTAAAAGGATACTTTTCTTGAAATTTACGAGCAGACTGTTTTTAATTACAATAGAAAGTTAAAAACTCTATTGCTTAAGACTTAAAATTAATTCGATGCATGCACTCTTACCAGCCAATTGAAATGTCCCGTCATGAGTAGTAACTCCGCCCATAGCTGGATAGGATTTTTTACTTTTCACCCATAGGTTTTTCTGGCTTTCAGGAAAGACTCCATAAAAATCATGTAATGTGGGTCTGAAGGATTCTAATGCTGTATACTGCAACAAACTCATCAGTGACATTTCCATAAATAACTTATTGACCTCATCTAAATTTTCAACATTTTGACAACCAGCTGCTTTTGCAATGTTTTGAGCTTTTTGGATCGGTCGCCTTTCACCTCCCCATTGACTAAAAACTGATCCTGATTGTACTATGACTTGATGAAACAGACCATCACGAACTGAAGGAGTAAGTGTTAAAAGGCTTACGATTCCTGCTCCAGCCGATTGTCCAAATATTGTGACTCGGTTCGGGTCCCCTCCGAAGAGATGGATGTATTTTTGAACCCATTCGAGAGCCAAAATCACATCTAGTACTCCGGCATTGCCTGGAATTCCCTCAGTGTTCGTTGCTAGGAACCCCAACGCCCCAAGACGATACTGTGTAACAACGAGAACTACATCATTTTCGAGAAGATAGCCTGGCGGATGGTCCGGTGCAGAGCCGTTTGTGAAACCACCGCCATGAATGTAAAACATGACTGGCAATTTTGAAGCGAGCTGAAAGAAAAGTTTTGATAAATATACATATATTCAAGTGTCGTGTGAATTGAAAAGAATATTCATTAACAGTACATCTTTCGTGTAGACTGACAAGTGCAAACAATCCTCCCAGTCGCGTCCGTCTAATTGCTCGGGCGTGAGTTTTTCGAGCGTAGTTATTACTGGACAAGTGATATCATGTTGTCGTACATCTTTAGGACCAATCCATGGTGCCCGAGGGATCGGTGGCTGCAAAAAAAAACAATAGTTTAAAATTCTCGATAACCGAGTCACGATTTACACGAATCAACAACGCTTTAACATTTAGAAAATACATTTAAAAAAAAGAATATTGTTTAAAAAACGCATCGAAGTCTTTCTGCTAATGTTAACATTGTTCATAATTATTTCACCAAACGTTTTTAAAGTTCAATAACTCTTACAACTAACAAATACGCTTATTCATTGATTCGACAATTTATATGAGGACCAATTACAAAAAATTATTTCTTAAGCAATTAGTAAATATGGTTTGCTGCATATGCTGCTGCTCCGAGTTAAAAATAGCCTTATACAATAAGAGTTTATTTTCCGATGATAAAGTTGATCTTCTATGAATTAGCAGATGCGTAATTTTGATAAGCAAATATGGTATAGTGCTAATATTTAATTCCTTTCTGCAATTATTAAGTATTAAAGGAGTAGACGGTCGTATTTCAGATTTGCTGTTTCTAATGAAAAATAGCGGTTTTGCACGTATTTTCTATTTGGAAAAGTATGCTATCAGTAAATTGGATTCTTGGGGGATAGAATTTGCAATTTCTATGAAGTTCTTGGAGATACCGAGTATGACCGTATCGTCAGTGAAAAAACCAATTTCGCAATTTAGGAGCTTTGAGATATCGCTTATGGAAATATTGTAAATTATAAGGCTAATGACTGATCCTTGCGCCACCCCTACATAATTGGCAAACTTCTCAGATGTAGATCCGTTGAGGGTTGTTTGAGACTTTCTGCAACTTAGAAAGTCAAGTGCTAATTTGCAAAGGAGTCTCTTGCAGGAGATATTCAATGGCATCTTATGCCCAACGTTTTTGTTCTACTGCCGATACGACTGAAAAACTAAACAATTTTTTTATAGTCTTACGGAATAGCTAATAGCGGCCAAGAATGTCCTTAAGGATCTATTGACTGTTTCAGCTGTGAAGCAAAGTCAACGTCTTCTGCTGTGTCTTCAACGAATAATTCATTGCGTCCCACCTACTAGCTCCAGCCAATTCTAACTCTAGACTTGATATATGTGTTACACGTAATCGATCGCAGGAATAGCAGCAACATCTTAAACTTTTATCTCTCCCGCATCATGAAGACAAACATCTTAAGCTACAGCACTAACAAATTCATTCCGAGTCTCCGCAGCATCTGCAACTGCAGCATTTGAAAACTCCATTACAGCCTGATATTCCTATGCTTAATCAAGACGAACGTTTTCCTCAGCCTCAAGTCTTGCCTGTGCCAAGTATTGCCACAAACCCGACTATGCAACCATCTAATCCAGCTCAGGATTATTACTTTAATGCGAATGGTTTTATTAGAGTTAATGCGATTTTTCTGTAGCTCTTTATATACATCGGAAACTGGGAAGTTCCACGAACGTGTTGTGTAAAAAAACTAACTGCAAACAATCATTTTGTGTGCTCATTTAAACTGACTCTTCTAGTCGTTCATAGTGTTATTGGACGTCTGAGCTTCTGGCCCATTGGTGTTTTAATCATGACCTTCGAACATCGTCGGCGTCCTGAAAATTTTCGGGAAAGTCGGGGTCTTATCTTTCTCCGATGATATTATTTGTTTAAACGATACTTGGCACTCTTCTAAAATTTTCAGCGAAGAAATTCTTCCCCTGCACTACGTCTTTGGAAATTACAGGGATAGAGTCAACTCAAAAAGCGGATGAAGGCCGGGTTCTGATAGATAATCGTAAGTCCTATCAGTGTGCTCTCTCTGTCTCCGTTGCACTCTTTCCCGTTGAATGTGTAGCAGATCCAATTCCTCTATAATATGTCGCCTGCACACTACTTGATACTGTGTATATTCCTTGTAATTCTTCCATATCCTCTTAAGAGTGTTTCTATAGTGAATCGCCTAATTATATTTTTACAAGGTCTCCCTATATTCCTATGGTTCCGTCCATTCAATGGGATATGGCATCTTAGACAATTTTGTGAAGAAATGTAGTTTCCATTTCTCTCTCTCCTCTTCACTCTTTTGCTGTTCTATGTCTCAATTTAACTCCATTCCAAATACTAACAATCGTCTTTTGGATCCTGCTCTCTCTAACATTCCCTCCAATAATATATCTTTCTTCTCCTATCATCTCTTACGTTGACCCTGATTCACATCATCCTGCATTCGCCATAAATTTCAAGCTTGTTCAACCACTTCGAAAAAAATGTGTTTTTTCTCTGCAAATTAAACTTTTTCAAAACTGATTACTTGCGGATTGCGGACTCGACGCCATTTATTAGTATACTTTGTTTCATGGGCTGGCCATTCATTTTTTTTACGCTCTGATTTGTAACTTGACATCTATTTACATGCCTAGGAAACATTCCCGCAAATTTTCTAGTCCACGTTGGTTTTCTATTTTCTATTGCGCTTCGCAACAAAAACCTTTTGGCTCTACATTAACTCCCTGAAAACTTCAAAATATTTGCCGAATAGCTTTACATTTAACGGTGATGTTACCTCTTTTCTCCAAGACATATGTGAGTTATTTGCTGCGTGTTTCTCCTCTACCGTTGTACCACCAAAGTCATCCAATCTTCCCAGCAGTAATACCCGCTCATCTTTAGCTACTCGTTTTGATTTCATTACGACCTTCCCTTCTGAAATATAAATTTTAATATCCTTTTGGACTGTACAGCCAGCAAGAGTTCTGATGGTATTCCGTGTGTATTTATTATCCTTATCTTTATGTTTTCTTCTTTCCATTTTATTTAATCTAAGCTTGTCCGCCGGTGTTCTTCCTTCTGTTTGGAAAATTGCAAATGTTTTTCTGGTCCTCAAATCAAGCAGTGCTGAAATTGTTTCTAATTTCCAACCAATTTCTTTCCTGTTTTCCAAATTTGGTCGATTGAATCATCCACAATAAGATATTTGGCGTATTAAACGTGGGGTCATTAACCATTTGCTCTCCAAGGAGCGGTATGAATTTATTAAAGGTCGTTCTACGCCAACAAACATGGTCGAATTTTTCAATTTCGTTGCTGGTTCGTTATATGATCGACAAAAAGTTGCTATAATCTACACAAGTTGACTATACTGTATTGTGGGATAAGCTGCGCATTTCGGCATTTCCAGAATCCTTCATTTCAGGTTCTGCTCCTATATTGTTAACCGTAACTGTCGTGTTGTCTCGAATGGCTATATTTCTTCCCCTTTTCATCATATATCTGGTGTCCCCCATGGTTCCATCTTCGGACCACTCCTGCTCGTGTTGTTCATCAATGACCTACCCATTTGTTTAAATTCCTTTTTTCACCTTTACGCGGATGACCTTAAGCTCCTACGTACTATTTCCTCTTTTGTCGACTGCCAGCATCTTCAATCGGACCTTATTGCTTTGAGCGATTAGTGTGTTATTAATTCTATCTCCGTCAATATTCTTTAATGTCTTGCCATGTCCTTTACTAGCAAACGAATACCTATCCACTTTGACTAATCTCTTGGTAGTTTGTTGTTGCATGTTGACCAACATAAGGTCCTTGGCGTTATCATTGATCCTCATCTGAAATTTAGCCTCCATGTTCAATGCATCTCATCGAAAGCGTCAAGATTCTTTCTTCGTTGTTCTTTTTATTCCCTTGATATATCCACTTGTGTCCGTCTATTCTATATTAAAATCGCTAGTACGTATCATACTAAAATACTGTTCGCAAGTGTGGTATTTTTGTTTTGTGTACTTTTCAGTCAGGAAGTCAAGTCCGTCTATTGTAAGTTTACTCGCTGTCTTTTGTATAAGTTTAATTTTTCCTACTGTCCTTACGATGTATGCCTAAAATGTTTTAACTATTCCCTGTTACATATCCCCAGATTGTGTCTGGATGAATGTATTTTGTGCAAATTATATGTTAACCTTCATTCCATTAATAACTCTATAACCGAATATGTGCAGAAAAAAAACATAAATTGACGTAATCCATAAAGATAATAATCGAGTAATTTTTGCATTCGTACGTTCAGTTGAATTTTGATCTTGAAAGTTAGTAAGCGGATACATAGTTAGATGACTATTTGTGGTGATAAGATTTCGCCTAGTAAATTTTTACTGAAACATGCCATATTTATTTGAACTTTGATCAGACATTTGTTCAAGGCAAACTACATTACCAAACTGAATAAAATGTTTTGTATATTCGTGCTTTAAAGAAACTATCATTTGAATGAATTAAGTTATTGAATCTGAACAAAAGCGATTCTAGATGCTCACATTTGAACACATTTAAATTCTCTTGACCGGTTAATTTGTAATTATAAAATGTCGCGTTATTAATGTAATCAGCTTAGGCAGCATATCACCAGCCGGACTTCATTCAATCGCTATATACTTCCTCTGTGATTGTGTAGATTGTCACTCTTAACTTGATCCACATTTATTTATGTTCTGCTCTCTTAGATCAGTTAATTTTTATTAATCAGAGATCAACTATATCCACTTGTTTGCATTTGGATTTTTTTTTAGTAAATATGGTTATTTTTTGTGGCTTTTTAAATCAAAGTCGACTAAAAATATGTTTACAATAAAATCTTATATAATGTTTCCTGTGCTGCAAATACTTTGCCACTTATAAACAATCACTCGAACTTATTTACATACCTTAAATCGTCGTGCGCCACTAGGTGGTTCAGCAAAATGTACACCACGAAATTGATAGATATCTTTATTGGTCCATGCTGACTTTCCGATCGAACCCTGAAGTGAGCCTAGATCAGGCAAAGTGACGAGAACCTCATCCGCTCCAAGACCATCAGTCATTGTAATAACAAGCACTGAAACAATAACGATTATAATTATGACAATTCCGAGACCGCCAAACATTGTCACTTTCGATCGAAACATTTTACGAGTACAGCAATTATTTTCACCCATCTGGTCTTCAGTTCAATTCAAACTGATTAAAAACAAGTCTATTTAAATGAAGCTAAACGTATGGAGACCAGAAATTGCTATACAAATATATACCGTTCTGCCACAATCACTGTCTGTGTAAACATATTAAATACCCCCCGAGTGTCTGCCCAATCAGCTCACATACTCCCGACGTTATGAAGAGAATCGCGAATTTTATGTAGACAAGATTTAATGAATTGCATAAATTATAGGTAATATCTTATCTTGATTGATAAAACGTATTTCTTCGTTCAAAATTTACATGTACTTACTTAACGAGCTTATCAGCTTCAAATGTTTATTAGTTAGTTGAAATTATTATTGAAGTGTTTGTGCAGAAATCGTTTAACTAGTAAAAAATAAATTTATAAATTACTAAAATTTATTAATAAATTAATTGAATAAACTAAATACTAAATGATGTGTAGTTTCCTGATTGTACCTATACTTAAATGTTGTGGAGCTTGCAATATTTACGATACGATTATAATTGACAAGCCATTGCTGCTTATATTCGGTATAACTTTAAATATATACCCAGCGGATTTAGAGCGAAAACAGTTCATTTATTATTGTTTTACAATGTACTTTACATATTGCAAAAATGAAACTCACAACTTTCTAATTGGGCCCCGTAAAAGAGGTATGTGTAAATATTCCTTATCAAAAGATTAACATAATACCGGGTTCAGTACTATACGATAGTTGAAACATATATCTAATGCCGCGTTTACACACATGGCAAATGTTGGCGAGCCGAGTGTGTAAATGGTCTCCTTGTTTATTCTCGGCTGTTTTTTTACATAAGAAGATATGGAGGGAAGTAATTTCACAAGTTCCTCGACGCAACGTTCGCCATATGTGTAAACCAGGCATAATACATCGTTGTACACCAATATATAAAATAAATAGAGTGCCCATTTTACCTAACCAGTAGTTGAAGTTAAAAGATCCAAAGCCGAAAAAATAATGAATTATAACCTCTTTTGTGTACTGTTTTAACCCGGAAAGGTTTCATTGAAATTAGTCTTTTTTTGATCCTAAACTCTTTTAAAGCTTTCTATGCTAATTACAAACAATGTGTACGTTGTTCCGATTTTTTTTTTGTTGCTACATTATCCGAATTAGTGCATAGTTGTATATCGAGGCTTATCCGGGCTACTTTTGAAACGAATTGCTGAAAGCTTTCATATAGGATTGACATTGTTTTGGTTAAATTTATCAACACAATTTATGTTTGTTAAGTGCATATTGCTGTTAACATTGTTGTTTAGCGAGAACTTCTTATCCAAGGTCTCATATCTACCCGTAATATATCCACAGTTTTCAAATTATAGCGATTTAGCTTTTGGAATAATCGTAATAAGTTGTTTGGAATAATCGTAATAATTTGAGCCCCCCTACATAACAACATCTACTTGATCTTATCCAAAGTTGAAAATACTAATAGATGATGTGTTTTTTGAAAAAATTATGAATATACACATATGTTAGAGTCTTCTTTTTTTTTTATTTCGATAAGAATATCTTCCTGATAAGAATAAACTTCAACTTCTCAATGAAAAAGGATCGAAATGGCATCGATGTTGGAGCAATGACCAGCTATTCCGATCAATTAAAAGTATCATTTTTAAATATTCTTTGTGAACAATTTTCTTTGTGAACAATTTTTAAATATTCTTTGTGAACAAACAAATCTAACCAACCAAAGATGCTTTTAATATTATCTTCAACTCTTTAGCTTGAACTCTCTTTGGACGATCAAGAGGAGGTTTATGTCTGGTTATATCCAATTCCAAATTTGTCTCATTCAATCGAGGAGTCTAACATAACGAGCCGAACTAATCTAAGATCATAAGTATGGCCCATGCGGCTTCGCCTGGTATAGAATTAAAGCCCCTTACCAATGATTTTAACAAAAAGCTTTTTACGCCCACTTTTCTGTCACTGAATTATTATATATATTTTCTTCTCGTTTCTGTCGTTTACTACCTATCTTTTTCACATTTAATGTCGCCTCCACACTGTAGGCCAACATGTGGCCCATTGTGTAGACGGGTGATGGCTTTTAGTGGCCGACAGTGGCGAAGCATGGAAATGGCGATGGCCGAGGATGGCTTTCGGAGCGGTTTTTCACACACATCAAAGCCGGCCATCATGCGCAACCGAAAAATCATGACTGGCCCAGTCTGTGGAGGCAACTTTGTGATGGTGGCCATCCTTGCGACCATTGCAGTGGTCGATAATGGCCAACAGTGAGGAGGCAGCATAAGGTCTCAAATAATACTAGTCGCTTACTTTGGCATTTTTTTTTACTCTGAAATCAAACTTAATTTTTCTTGTTGGTTTTGATAGTGTACTCAGATCCTCAAAACCTTTTACTGATATCTCTAACTCTGTGCGTTTTTTTGTGTTTTTGTTTACTATATCCTTGTATATTGTTGTGAAGTGTGGTGTCCTCATGACATGTTTCTTATGGATGCCTTAGGGTACATCCAACGTTGGTTCTCTCATTCCTTGTTCTTGAAATCTAATTTCGTATATGTTGCACATAGTGAATGTCTAACTCTACTAGAAATTCCGCCCTTAAAATGTTGCAAAGTAATTCCTTGATGAGTGTCTTCTCTTCAAACTGCATCGCTATCACGTTTTGTCAAATCTGTGTCGGTGGGTAACAACGCTCCAATAGAGCGACAACCAATTTTAATATCCCTTTCGCCCGCACCAAGAATACTTTTACTCTCCAAATTAAAAAACCTTGGGCTTGGTTCTTTAACGCAGACATTGGTTGATTTTAAAAAAATTGCGTTATACAGTTTTTCGTTAGCTCAAACAGAACTGCTGTATTTTTCTCTTATTTAGTAGATCTTCCGTTTTTTTAATGAATTTTTCTTTAATTAATATAAATATTTTGTCATTACTTTACTTTTTAAACTTATTTTATCTATGCACTAATTAGAAAATTTCTGTTGTATTGGATGATTGAATAAATAGATAACAAATAACTCACCCCTCCCATGATTGTTCGTAGCGATTGCCTTATTGGGTAGTGTCAAATCGATGATCAGTAAGAGATCTAAAAATAGACCTATCGCTTCCCCAATACACTTACGGATTGAGTAGAAAGCAATTGTGGAGAGTCAATCAGTCCAAGGTTCCTGCCAAAGGTAGTGACAGGAAAAGAGTCGCCATGGGCTGTGTTGGGACGTTTGAGTTTGAAAATTCGTCAAACCTGAGTGAACCCGGATGTTGAATGTTAACGGATAGCAGTATAAACAGCTAACTCTATCAACCCAAGGCGACTAAACGTGAAACACTAAACCACCGCGACTTCAAGATATTATTATGCATCTATCAAAATTAGTTACATAAATCAGCTTACCTTAGTTTGGCCCCACAAAATAAGATAAGCTGTTTGTTTGCATCTCTTTATTTCCATTCATGTTTATAAGATGAAATAAAATGTATTTTATGTAACGCCGTTATCATCATCTTCATTTTCGGCTAGGCCGATGCTTGTCGAAATAATTTATCTGTTTTATACTATCGCTTTTCGAGCTCATATCAAAACGAATTGTCTCCCAACATAGATTAGACAGAAAACCATCAGTGTTAATATTAACGACAGTGAAAAAGATCAATCGCACACACACACACACACATGGGTGCTTACTGAGTGGAATATAAACCTTGTGGCATAAAATATGCAGGAGCATTTTAAAATTGGATCTTTCATACGCCTAAAACTTGCTCAGATCGAAGCATATTTAATAAATTTGAAAATTTTGTATCAGTGTACGTGGAATTCGATGTACAGTAGAACGCCGATTATCCGAACGCCGATTAACCGAATCGCCAATTATCCGAATCGGCCCTAAGCGTATAAAACCAAGTAATTTTTCTTTTGTTTTGTTGTAACAAGTTGGAACTCGCTGGAGTCCGGCGCCTGCGTGACCTTGCCGCACGGAAACTTGCTCCAACGTCGAGGCAACTTACTCTGATCGAGATGTTCAAGTGACAAGATATTGTAGAACTCTGTTTGTTAAACTTAATAAAGTTTACTCTATGTGTGACAGTTCGTTTTTCTTTATTACCAGTCTATGTCCGATTATCCGAATCGACCCCGGTCCCAATTAATTCGGATAATCGGCGTTCTACTGTACTTGTGATTCGCATTAAATATAAGTCTGCGTATTGCTAATCATAATTAAATATTTCTGTTCTCTTTCAGATGATAAACTGTCTGAAAAATAAATTCCGTGAATCGAAACTGGATTCAGAATGTGAAAAACAAATGATAATTATTCTTTCGGACCAAGCCCTTAACTACAAATTAAATCCATTGTTACAAACGCTCTGCAAATCAGAAATCGAGGTGCTATGTGGTAAAAATACCGACAAATTAGAAGACGATGGCGAAGTCGAGGAATGTTTGAAGAATGCCTTCGTACAACGTAAAATCGTGAGAAACGATTGCCGAATTGAAGTCGCAACTTTGATACAAGAAACCAAAGCTGACATTCAAGTAGATCCGCTATTGTTGCGTTCGTGTACTAACGATCTACTCAGATACTGTTCAGATGTGCCTAGTGGAAATGGTCGAAGTAAATATAGATATTATTTTCAAATGTCCACACTAAGCAATACTCACAATATTTACTTTCAGAACTACAATGCTTACAAACGATTCTTAAAGACGAATCGAAAGCTGTGGAAACAGATTGTCGAATCAAACTCACAAAGCGAATGGAAATGTTTAGGAACGCTGAAACAGTGTGTTTTTTTTTTCAAAATATTTTCAATTTGTGCTTAACATTGCTAATATATTTTCAGTTGCTAGCTGTCCCGCCAGAAGACATGGGTCAACTTATAACGCAAGTAACTACATCGCCGGCAAAAAAGTTCTTTTTAGTGATTATCCTTTCTTTCGTCGGTGTCGTTTTTATATCGGGAATGTTTTGCGGACGGGCAACTAAACGCACAATTTACCGAAAAATGAAATAATCTGAAATCGAGCGATATCAAAAAAGTTTTCTATATATATTGTAATTGTTAGACCAAAAATATTTGAGCATTTATCATTTAAGTTTAGACTCTATCGATTCATTTTAATATAAATTCATATAGGATTCAAATTCGGAGGCGAAAAGCATTACAAAAGCAAATCCCTCATATACTCGTTACAATTTTATACTGTGTTGTAACTTGAATAATTTTTCCATTCTAAATATTTTCGACAAGAAATTCCAGCAAACATAAAACTGCATTTGACATTAGAAATTTTTTACATTCGGAAGAAAAAGTTTTCCATTTACTCAAGCCGTTAGTTTCCTAAAACTTACGGTTCTTTACCACCACCTTTCAACGTGTCAATCTAATCAATTGAATTACAAATCTCGATCAATGGTCTCGATAAACGCGTACACTTCCATCATTTTCTCTATGCATACACTTCAATCTTATAAATTGATTAATGACTTTTATTGAGTGAGATAAATAGTTCATTAAATTACACTTGAGTTGCTTAACTATTTTATCGATTTAATGGCAACTTATACATAAACCAGATGCAACCAATTTTCACAACTGACATTTCTCGAGCGTGTTCGGAATTCTCTTGTTTTTTTTTCATGTGAAAAAAAGAGAATGATGACGGCAATATTAGCTTAACAAACACGTTCAGTAAATCTTGTGTTTATAAATACCTAAATAATAATAAGCATGAATTAATGAGAGGATATTTTTGATACTGTTTCTAAAAAAGTGCTGAAACCAAAATTTTTTATTAGATTTATTCGTTTTGCTTTTGTCATATAGCTCATTACGTAAGGCAACTATTGATATCTTTAGATTTTAAGATAGTATTATTATTTTTTCGAAAGAAACGTGAAATTTATTAAATAAAGTGATACATTTCGTACTTGGTAATTTTAAACTTTTGAGTTGCGATGGAACTAACTATTAGTATGTCCTTTGTTTTCGTTATAGGTCATACATATTCATAAAAATGAGAAGTTCTACAAATATCCGTTAAATACGATAATCTAATTCACAAAGAAAGATATGAGTACGATACCTAAATGTTTGAGGCGGTAGAGTTGAGAATGCATTTCCATGAAAATTTCTTAGTGATCTACATTCAAAGTAAAATTATCAGAGTCTATGAGTTAGAAAAATGAAAATTTACCGAAACTGGGCATCTGGGGATACACCTTCGTCATCTTTACCGGCTTATCAAGGATAAATTTGAATGGAAGATTAATCATTTTTGACAGTTATCGAAATAAAATCGACGTGGATATTTAAACAAACCACAATAATGAACATGTTCTTACAGTTTCAGCTTATCTAATCTTCAACGAAATAAACCAGACACCGCTTTGAAGAAACCGTCACGATGAAGGTGAAAACTACAACTATATCAGTTGTAGTCATCGGCTTGATTAATAATTATCCAAAAATAATATTAATATAATCAAAAAAATTCATGAAGAAATGGAAATCCTTTCTGATTCGAAGATTTTACGGGTACAGAATGCCAAACATATTTTCACATGGGCTCTAACAACGTTAAAATCATTAAAAAAACAACAAACGTCACTTGCAAGGTCAGCAGTAAACTCGCGATGGCAGCAGGGACAAAGGTAAGTCCACTAAAACATTTTTTTTGGTATCTGAGTGCTTTAGAGTTAAATCTGCGCAAAAACTAAAAAGAAACAAAAGTTTCCTATTAAATTGACTATTTGGAGCCAATCTAGCTCAAGTTTTTTCTATCTTTTTTGGTTATCATCAGCATATGATGAGCTTAAGTGGTGGAACGCAAGTATTCAGTTTAAACTAAGTAAAACCCTGGAAAAATATTATATCTTGACTATAGCTACTAAGACGTCTCGATTTAAGTAAAAAATTAAAAAAAGTAGTTTAACACTAAAATAAAAACAATTCCAGAATAAATTTTTTTTCCAGAATTGATTTGATCTTACGATCAACCTAAAACACCATCCACAACAATAAATTTTAAAAATAGCCTGTTAATAAGTGATGCTTTTGCAACAAGAATAAATTTAAATACTGAAAAATGGAACTCTCGATTCGGTTTGATATCAATTTTGTATTATGGTAATAACTCGCCGGAGGATAAACGAAGTAGCTGATAGCGCTGGCAGAAGCTCCCATCCGATCTGAGTCTGCTCAAAGAAAAATGTTTAATGAGAGTTATTCTAAACCGTGATGTTAGACACCATTTCAAAAGTTGAATTGAATCATCTACGTGAGACCACACCTACGACATACACGGGAAAAAGTAACACAGGATTTTAAACGAAAAAAATAGTCATAGTAAATAGTCTGGACTTCGGATAATATAACTTTAACACCTAAAGCAGCCGAAAACCTCGAAATCGCACAAGAAATGAAAATATTTTATTGTATCTCATTTTTAAGGCAAATCCTTTCCTTTATTCAGGTCCCATCTTCAGGGCAGACGATTAAGGACTCACTTTTAAGGTGGAGACCAATTTTACCAGCAGTCGCGTAAGGCTCACCATTTTCCTTGATTTTGTGTATTATTTTCCACACCTTCAGCTAGGTGTCATCACTTCAAACCTGCAAATTTACACTGCCAAACACAAACTACATCAGTTATTTATAAAAATGCAATAGATGAGGCAGATATTAATCTGCCTCATTTTCATTTCTCTTCCTTCGTTTTAGTTGTGCTCGAAATCGATGTGGCTAGGATAATTTTTTTTATTTTTTGCACTGAGGTAGTGCTCTGGGTATAGAACTAATTTCGGCGTTTTTATTTTGGTACATGTTTTTATTTTTTTGCACTGAGGCAGTGCGATAACAACGAAAACAACGCGATATCAATTCTATACCTCTGGCCTAGGTATAGAATTGATATCGCGTTGTTTTTTTTGCTCTCAATGTTTACATATGCACAAATTCGAAAATAGTGGAGACTTTGAAACAAAATGCTGGATTTGTTTGGAATGTAAATATTATAAATTAATTTAGCCAATGTATTTTGTAAATTTGTCGAGAAGACATTGCCTCTCTTGCCACCTCTGAGGAGCCGTCACTGCTGTGAAGCTCAGTAGAGGATATTTTTTTGTTGGATTACTCCAAATATCAGTATCAGTTGTCATTCAGCTTGCTCAATTAGGAGTTATACTTCTTTCCAGACTTTTTCACATGTAGCTGGCATGAAAGTCTAAAATATTTTTTTTGATTCATACTTGTCCCTTATAAGTAAAATCAAGCCTCCAAAAAGCTTCAACTACATTGGCATTGCACGGAATCATATCAGTAATTATAAGGTCCATAATACATTTGTTGATTGATTATCGGGCCATAGTGGTGTTAATTTTTTCAATAATCGCTGCCAAAATAGGTGGTTTCCGCGCGCAATTTACTTTTCCACGTGCATTTCCGAATACTTCATTTAATTGCGTGAGTTTCGAAATGTCTAATGTGCTACATTGAATTTCTTCTGGAAAACTTTCGGCTTATATTCACCGAAGCCGAATTTGAAGCCGAAGGTGCTTTTCAGGGCCGCAGATGGCCGTATCCGTGGTCGAAGCTTCGGTCGGACACTAGTAAACACTCCTAAAGCTATCTGTGACAATTAGGTTTCTGAAGTAAAAATTAGAGCTAGAAAATACTTCATTCTAAAAATCTATTCTAATTCAATTTATCTCAAGGCGGCTTTAGATATGCGGTGTTTGTCAAACAACTCCTATTCGCCAAATACCGAACACCCAGTCAAGTAATTTGGCTTGGTGCTTGCGGAATGATAAGCACAGTGAATTAGATATTCGGGCATTGCCGAATGTTCGCCAAAACTGGAACATGTAGGAGCTGCTCGTCGTTCTTCCCTCCCGCAATATGTGTGTGAGAAAAACGAAATATTTGCTGCATCTTTGAGCATTGATACTTCATTATATTTATATCTTTAAATATGGATTTCAATATGGATGCTGATTCAGCAGATTCAGTTGACATTATATGTATTTATAAATACCGAATGTCTAAAGCGCGGATCCGAACATACCCAAACACAGTGCTCGTCTACTTTGATGTGAGTTGAAAGTTCGACAAACTACGGGAATAGCGAGCACCCGAATGTTTGTGCTTGGCCTAGGGCAAGCACTAGGCGAGCAATCCAACCACACATGCGAAGTTTGCTAAACTAGGTGCTCGGTATTTGACAAACACCGCATATCTAAAGCCGCCTTTAAGCTAATAAAGAAATTCGACGAAATTCACTTTTCTAATATCATTTATAAACTAATATAAACTTTATACATTTTCAGTCATTTACATTGACAAAATATTTAAAAATAAACTATTTTAAACGTGTATAAAATTTGAATAATCGCGAGATCACTACTAACCTTATCTATCTAAAATGCCTCATATTAGAATTAGCGAATCCTGGCGCATTGACATCTCCGTTTGCCAGACTGGTTTTAAGTTGTTTCACTACAACTGGAATATGAGCCAGTCGATCGCGTAACAGTAACGGAAGATCGTCTTGTACTGAAAAATGTGTTGGCACACCACCAACTGGAGTAAATGTCACCCCGCCGCCTTGACTCTCCGGAATAATATTCAATTTTGATCCGTCAGTGTATTGTATACTCACAACACCCTGTGATAACTGAAAAACGAGAATTTCCAACGTCAAATCATTCGGCGGAATGAGCTAGAGCGTGTATATTGAAATACCTGCGTTGCTATCCCGACTCCAGGTACGTTAATTTTTTTAACAGGCACATTCGTTTGAAATTGAATCTTAGCTTGGGCGGAAGCAGGCCGATTTGATGACAGTGTGCTCATGGTTAAGTTAAACGATGGCAACTAAAAGAGTTTGTTCTTAATCATTTGCAATCTAAAACTAGCGCGATACGAACCTGTTGAGATTTCGGCGTTTGAAAATGCATATTTGTATTATTCCGTAAAACTCCTCCTTCGCCCTTGATTTCCGTCGTTGGTCTGCGTCCAATAATTATCGGGAAGCAAGTTCCATCTGTCAAAGTATTACTCAAAGTTTTCTCCAGTAAAAGACAATGCTCCAAGCATTCCATAAAATGGTCGTAGAGATTCTTCGTCGTCCCGCTGAGTGACGCGGGAGGTATGTTGATTAAACAACCATTGCTATCGATAATTTTCACTTCACCACTTGAAGTCCTTGTAATCTTCGCTCCATTGTAAAAACACACCTCAAAATCAGTCAGACTTTCCATTAGCTGGCACTTCGCCTGAGGACTGTAATATGTAACTTTAGGTGTTTTGCCTTTAACAAGGCCCACAAATCGTGAAGCATAAATATATTTCTTCCAATACTTTGTCGGTAGGTTCTCGTAGCTGAACATGAAATCAGCTCCATTTGTTGGAATTTCCGGTGGAACATTACGGACCGGAATGCCTCTGAAATTGAACTCTATTAGTATTATACTCGAAAGATGACGCTATTATGCTCACCTTCCCTGCTCCGGCTGAAATATTATAACACGTAAGCCATCTTTTGACACCCAACACACATCGACTATGCGTTCCTCGTTGTAGCGTGCCTTAAACTTGATGAACTCGATCATCACATCGCCCGTTTTCAAAATACTCATAATCGCATTTTTCGTCCTGTGACGCGTCGGAAGGAGACGATCGGTTTTTAATGGTGGGATCGGTAATTGGTCTTTATTTTCTGTCGTCGGGAATATTGGCGAAAAAGGCACTGGCTCAGTTACGGGAGTAGGTACTGGGGGCGTGTTGGGTAGGTGACATGTTGGAACTGGGGATGGGAAGAAAGACGGCAAAGCGTTTGCTGGTGTACTTGTAATTGGTTTTTGTCGGACTTTTTGTGTGGCAGGATTTATTGGCGTTTTCAGATACTGTTGCAATCGTTCAGTGTGTCGTTTCTCCTGTAGTAAAAACAATAAATTAGCAGGATTGGAACAGTTATAAATAGCTTTCAACGGACCATGTTGTGGTACATATTTTCTTGAGCGTAATTCATATCGCATTGTTGTCGGTCTTGCGGCGCAGTGAACATTTGGATGTCTTGAATCTGTTTCGATGATGAAAACTCAAATCTATCGTAGCTTCCGCCTCCCCCAGGATCCTCGGGAGTATAATGATCTCCGGTCGTCGCAAAGGGTTTGTGGCTGTTTGTGTCGTACTTGATGTCGTCTAGGATGTAATTCGAATGACATGATACGTGAGCTTCGGACGATGAAGATGAATAATGTGAGCTTGACTTGGAATTGAAAGCGTTTTGAACATTGTGATTGAATCGATAGTTTTGAGATACACCGCTGTCAGTGTCCATATTTTCGTTTTGGTCTTTTTGCTGTTCATGCAGATATTGGTGCATGTCCCATGATTGAGGTTTGGAAGGCATAGGGGTTCCGGGTGCTGAGCTGTATGGAGTGGTTTGAATTCCTATTTCTTGACAGGCTTCAGGTATCATGTGCATTTCGAAGTTTTTAAACCGATCCGTTGACTTGCTTCGCTGTGCAGAGTAGTTGCTTTGTCGAGTGTTGTTTGGTCCTGTTCCATCTAAAAGTGTAAGATTGATTTTCGAATTTTACATTTTTTTGCCTAAAACAATTCCGAAAGAGAAATTTATAAGAATACTTACTACTGGAAATCGTGAGAATTCCGCTATCACCCGATGATCCCAGTGTATGATTTTGTTCCTTCAAAACATTCGAGGTCGTGTACTTCAGCACAAATGGATGATTCGGCACATCTTCTAATCTTATTCGCTCCGATGGATTCTTTCGTAGAAACTTATCAATAAGATCCTTTGCTTCGATCGAAATATGGACAGGCATTTCGTAATTTGACATCACGACTTTCGTTAGGGTCGATTTAATGCCGTCTGTGTCGAATGGCGGTCGGCCTGTTAGCAATGTATAAAACATACAGCCGAGACCCCAAACATCGGCCGGCAGTCCATGCGATGCTCGGGTCGCCACCTCTGGCGAAATATAATTCGGTGTCCCGCACATTGTCATGTGTTTTTCGTCGGGTCGACTGAGTTGTGTCGCTAAACCGAAATCGGCAATTTTCACTTGCATGTTTCTGGTTAATAGCAGATTTGATAGCGAGATGTCACGATGGAGGATTTTATGAGAATGTAAAAATAAAAGCCCGGCAACTACTTGCTTGAGGATATGTGCTGCTTCCGGTTCGGACATGACTTTCTTGTGTTGCTTCAAATACCGATTTAAGGCACCGTTTTCTGCTAGTTCCAGAATCAAGTAAACATAGTTCAGATCTTCGAAAAATGTGAAAAGTTCAAGAATCGATGGATGTTTCAGTCGCGAATGTATAGACACTTCTTGGCGGACTCGATTGACCATAGACACGGCTTGGATCAGTTTTTTATCGATCTGTAATATAATTCTTGTTATTAGTTCTGAAGAAAATTAAGTTTTGAAAAATAATATTTTTGTAATGAAAAAAAAACTATAAAAATTTTGTAATAAAGGAGATTTTACCTACAGTTTGTAATCAAATGAGGGAGGGTTCGATAAAAACATCATGACTTCGAAGTTAGGAGTTAAGAGAAGGTGAAAATTACAGTAGACATCAGCACACACCAACATATGCATTAAATACGTTCAACGAAATTATACGAGAAACCTTCAAATGCGAGCATATTTATCAATAATTGCAGCATAAGCGTGAGTCGCAGCAGAATATTTCTAATTTTATTGATTCGATTGAGTGGCCTAGATTTGAGTTTCGATTGCAAATTGTGGTGCAAATCAGAGACTATAATTTACTAAAAAAAAAATATACCAGAACTGAAGGGTGGAAACTGATTCGAAATAATATTTTTTGCCTAAAATAAATATCATTAAAAATTTATTAACTGCGAAAACCGAACGTATTGAAATTTCATTTTTCAATTTTGGAAGGTGAATCTGCGAAAAAATAGGAAATGCCTTAGGATGCACACGGACAAAATTGGTCAAAATATTACCAACGGCTTTTTTGAAACATTGTAAACCAATAGAAGACTATGAGATAGCATTTGCGAAAGATGAAAAATCGAAGAGAAGGGAGAACAAGGGTAGAGATCAGTCAAAATAGTGAGATAAGTTATGGGGACCCTTTGGATATATGAGTGGCTGTTAAGCTCAATTTATTTGCATGCTTGCTACATCTAGTTTCTCAAAATTTAAGCCCCTTTAACCTTTTGTACCAACAACGGCTAATCATCGATATCGTCGTAAGGTCCACATATTATTCTTACTTTTATATGCATAATTTTATTTCAAAACCAAATAATTATCTTGTCGATGTATACGTCGTCCGGTTTTGTGGGCGATGGACTAAGAAAAAATGAAAAATTGCATTGCAGAGAAGGGACAATGACGGAATATGGATCTGGGCATGAATGTATTTCCGTAATGAGCCCCTTCGATACACAGATACTGAATCTTCGTACTATCCGCTCTTCCGCGAGCATTGTCTCGCCCCGCTCTTGTGAATTTTCCTATGGCGAGAAGCGTTTTTCGAAAAATATATTTTTTTCACAATCGCTATCTATCTGATTTAAATAACTTATGAATAACCTAAGGCAGTTAATTTTGCACAATTTCGAGCTCTTCACATTATATGAAAGCCCAAGCAAAATAAAACAAAATAAGGTAGTCCACGTCAGGCGGACGTCTCCCGTGTTTTTTTGGCATTGCCGACCCACTTCCGAAAACAAATAAAATCCCGTGTCCATACACCCAAGCAAAAACAACCGGTAACGACGATGGTATATTTAAATCGCCTGATCTGAGGACATTCAAATAATTATTGGTCTAAAATTGTTTCGATGTGGATATTTCGAAGTTTGTATTTTTTCGCATACTATATTTGAACAGTATCTTTCAGTCTGTTACCCGACATACTATGAAAAAGCCGTTTTCAGATTGATGAAAATTGCTGCCATTTGTTTACCTTTATCCACCGAACCATTCTTGAAATTGCCGCATCAGCGGTAGCCGTAATAGTGCTGCTGTGCACCTGGAAGCCATGCTGCACTGGAGTTAAAGTTGAAGTTTTTTTGAAGTAATTAATTATACAATAGTTTCTGATTTTATCAAACACTTTTCTTATACTGGAGACGGCTATTGGACGATAATTTGAGTGCATCAAAGGGTCACCTCCTTTGAAAAATGGCGTTAATCTCGACAGCTTGAGGTATACTTGGACCTCCACTATGATTGACGCATTAGTTTAGACGCTTTTTAAAATTGTAAAGAATTTATGGACTCTCCAGGAAGATAATCTCCTGTTAACAGATACCCTTTAATTCAACTTTAGCGGCTATTCCTAGCAGATCCTCAGTAAATCTAGATATTAATTTAATGGTGATTTAAGTTAAGGTACGAGACGCTATGATTTTTGTCACATTCCGGACATGTTGATACCCTTATAGACAGCACTGCAAAGTTTTCCAATTAGATTCGACTGTCCACTCACTGTAAAGACTCCGTATGTAACCAAATCAGCTCCAAAAATTGAAAATTTACTCAAATTTCGCAAAAATGCATGTCTCGCATTAATCAAGAATCAGATTCGACATTTTGTGCCTATAAAAAGCACAAAACTTCGCGCACTAAGGACGAAACGGACACCCACTGCACAATTTGTTCATTGACAATAAAAAAGTTTATTCCCTGAAGCTGCCTGCAGGTAACTTTTCGGGGGTCTGAACGTGGATACTAATTTACATCAGAAATGGAGTGAACCAAATCTCTACTGGCCATTAACCTTGCAACAAAATATAAGAATAATTTTGTCGAGCCGTTCAATCAAGCAGTATTCGCCAAGAAACTGCGGACCGATTTTACGTGACAGGGGCTCAAAAATAGTTTTCCTGACTCCATATTAACATATGATCAATCTGCTCTCAGTTCAGATCTTGATTTGTTGCATTAAAAGTTGTGATTTGTTTTAGAAGGTACTGCTAGCTTATTTAGCATTGAAATATTGAGTCTTCAAAGCAAACTTTCGTCCAAGCTGTGGTTAATTTTCCCATAATTGTAGTGTGCCGCAGAGGATGAGTGACCAGAATCGCTTCGTGAGTTCAAATTTTATTTGCAATACGAACTAAAGCTGTAAAATACTTTTCTATAAAATCGATTCCTAAAAACAGCTTGAATGTATGACAAACTTCACAAAGGGCAGTTCATTGAAAGTGTAATTAATTTAGTTTAAATTCGCATTTAATTTTAAAGCAATAAATTCAACAGGTCAGAGCCGTGAGATTCATTGTTTCTTTTAACTTTTTTCCGTTTTGAAACCAAATTGATTTTTTTTTACAACTAAATTAGTTTCTGTTCATTAAATAGTAGTCTACAAGCTGCTACGAGACCCACCCAAGAACACATTAACCCGTTTATCCCGTCTATAGTTCACATACAAAATGAATTTACAAAATTGATTAATTTTCGCAAATAGATTTTAAAACAGAATTTACCACCTACTATCCAATATGATAAAATAGATACCCATGATTAATACCGAAGGACTTGACCAACGTGTGCATCGATGCGTAAAGGCGCCAAAATCTATCCGTCTCCCAGGCTTCATATGCGACACTTTCGAGTCGAATATTTTCGAATTTTAATTTTGTTTTTTGTTAGTATGTACTAAACTTATGCTTTGTGCATGGTAATTGAAACAAAATAAACAAAAACTAATCTACTATTTACAAACAACCATACCATTTTGATTGCCACTACTCTGTTGCTGTTCCGACATTTGGCTCGATATACAGTGGCGAAGCCACCTTTTCCCAATACATCTAGCAAGTCATAGCCCTAAAACAATACAGTGATTAGCCAAATCCTTGGAAGATTACTTTTTCTCGACAGTAATTGTTGCTCAAACTACCTCGATTCTATCGCTAAAGCCTTCATTTGCATTCGCCATCACCACTTAATTGCACTTTGTACACTCACAATACAAAGTCGAAACGCATAAAATACTATTGCAAGAGCTAAAGTTGCTTTAAACCGCTATAAAATATATCGATACGAAAACACTCCGAGCACCATAATTTTATTTTTTAAACGCCAACAAACCGTCAAAGGTCACAGCGACGCGTTTACAATCGTGTCGGTAATGCAGATTCAAAAATGACAGTTGTCAAAATGAGTATTGTTTTCGTCCGAAGTGTACATAGTGATGTTGATGACAGATTCGAATACCGAACGTTGCCGCGACTTATTTGCTAATTCATTCGAGTTTTTTTGGAAATTTATTTCAACTGTGTGCCTTTTCTTTAGTGAAATCATTTATTTCTTTGCTTCGAGTGCTACATGAAATGTATTACCTGAATATCTTAAAACTTTTAGCTCTACTTCGTACTGAGCTGTACTTTGGAACTGTCAAAAATAGAAATAATGACAAAGACAGAAGATTTTCAACTCAGCTGGAGCGGCTATCTGAATTCGATATAGTCTGTCTCTGTTTAGCGTCGCTCATATTCTATTAGCGAGAGTGGCAAAGCTATTCTATGACAATTAAAGTCAGACGGTCTGTAACTAACAAGCCATCACATTCTCGCACATAACTTCATACGATATCGCGGTGAATGCGAGCATCGTCGCAAGCGAATATTTCTGTGCCGTCGTCGACGACCATTTTTCTCGATAGGCTCGGCAAATGAATCTGATGAAATATGCGCCATCGCGTTGAATTGATTTTATGTTTATGTACGCTAGAAGCCATTACAGTTTGCGTCAAACGCTTGAATTGAAATTTATCGAAACGAGCCGCCGGAAAGCTCAGAATTTTCCGGATAATTTCGTCGCGTCCGCAAACCGATCTCACCGCAGTAAGAGATCCATCACGTAAAAGTCGGAAAAATTTACGATTCGATTGTGCGACGTTCAAGATTAAAATCAAGACGGAATCGGGAAACTATTGCAAGTGCTTGTATCCCTGCCGTGATTCGCAGTTTTCGTATCTCGGTCGGGACGAAAAATTCAACTCGAACGGTGCGAAACGGATAGTGAGAAGCAGCAGCAGACAAAAAGGAAAAAGTTCAATAAGGAGAAACTGGGTGAGTGACAAGTGAGTTTTCGAATATGTAGAGTGAGTGACGTGAACTGGGACGTGAAGTTCTCTTCGGTTCGGTATCGGGTTCGAGTGCGTGCGTTTACGATTCGTTCGCTTAGTTTTTAGAGCTCGTTAGAAATCTCGTTTAGTGTGAAATTGCATATGCCACAGGATCCTTGCAAGGTAGTGTTGGCGGAGCACCCCCATCGCATTTGGAAGTTCCAAGACCGTGAATGGTGGTCGTGTATAGTGTAGCAATACATACTGCGAAGTTGAATTTAGGCCAAGGGGGCGAAGTGGGGTCTGGTGATAGCGGTGAAAAGTGACACTTCTTGTGTGCTATCAACATTGTTGTGCGGACGTGCAAAAGTTGATTTTCATCCATAAACTGATGTGGACGTTTTTCAAAATTTCATATTAGTTATTATCGAAATCGAACGAACCCCCGATGAGATTCTGATTCGAATCCGGTTTGGCGAGGCGCTATCGCGACGGGTGTTGATTGATCTTTAAATAGCCGTATCCTTGCAACGCCTATTTGACAGATTAGGAGAATTTGGAGAGTTGTGTTTGCGATGATAAAAACACGTAAGTGAATAGATGTTTTAGTAGATTTGTGATTGAAAAACTTGTGTCAGGAAACATTATTTTAACGTAAGTACAGTTGTGACTTCTGTGCGTCTGAGTAGGATCAAATTATTCCTCATGGACAGATCAGAATGCTTCGTTGGCCTCGAAAGTCATTTCAAAAATATGGTGTAGCATCGTATAGCATATTTTTAGGTTTTTTTTTGGAAATCGACAAAGTCTTCGTTGTACTCTTACTAACAAGAATAATTTCATTCTGAATCACGAGTCAACAGATAGTGACAACGAATATTACGAAATATAGTTATTCGAATCTGCAATCGTGGAGCCCATTTTTTTCACATTTAACTTCGTCATAATAGTGAAAGATTTAAAGGTTATCACTTGTCATTTCAATCTGCGTGTCTTGATCTTGGCACTACGGATTGTATCCAAATTCCCCGATCAATTGACTATAACCTTCAGTTTCTAAATTCAATTTAACTATTGAGAGTGCAATGACTCCGGACCCTAAATATTCTTAAAATTTTATTAAGTTTCAACATTTGAATCAACCCGCAAGATGCTTAAGAGTTCAAAGCACAATGTACGTAACTCTTTTTTTATTGTTTCTTGTACGAAATTTGCATCCTTATTGACGCTTAGAAAACGCAAAAAGCTGAAGATAATTTGAAATTTTAACATTTTAAAAAATATCAAAATAATAGCGGAAAAAACAAAAGTATGACGAAAAAGACGCTCCAACGTATCGAAAAATATGGCATTTGCAAGAAGTTTGATTCGACGATAAAAGATTATTTATTATCCGCCTATTTTGACAAAACAATTACAGTGCATCAGTCGGGAACGTTTCATCAATGTTGTCATACCGCAGGCATCGATTCTTGGACCTGTGCTAGAACTGCATCCAACATCTCCAGCTGTCTGGCAATTTTGTGTTTTCGCGGATGACACACTTCTTATATATTCGGGAGAGGAAGAACCATCTCTGGAGCAAAAGATTAATAGAGATCTGGAAATATACCATGTGTGGCTTAGGCGTAGAAAACTGTTATGAACGTCTACAAGACCAAGCACATCATATTGCAGCAGAAAAACAAATGCCTATAAATCCCTTTATTCAGATTAACGGAACCCGTCTGGAAAAAGATGAACCAATAAAAAAAAATGTCATGGATACACTACATAAACCACATCAGACATAAATTCGCATCAATGATTGTAACTTTGGGAAAATATGAATTATTGGAAATCAGTACTAAATTACTGATGTTTAATGCTTATATAGGTACTATCAAGTATCACATACGGAGCTATATTATGGCTTCAGGCCTCAAAGCAAAACATCGAGTTGATAGGAAGATTTATTTCGAAAGCGATTAAAATTATCTCTAGAATGCCGACTCTAACACCAACAGTTACTTTGTACAGTCGAACAGGATTGTTAAATATTCATCAACTAATTAATTTTGAAAGGGGAAAAGTGATTTTTAAATCCTGAGCAACAATTTGAAATGACCAAACACCCTCGCACTGTGTTGGAGATAACTAACGGGAAAACCAGGAATGCTAGAAATCTATCTCTTGAGACTCTAAGAACGGATAGATTAAAAGTGGATTCAATACAGTAGGCTATCGCATTTTATAATTAAATGCCGAACTCGGTAAAATCAGCGAAAACATAATAGAGTTTAAAGTTTACTTGAAATCACACATCAAAAACACCAATCCTTATTGAAGTAGATACCAGAGTTATTTGTAGACTTTTATCTGGACATATGCCTATGAGGTATAATAGAATATAGAGGTATATAGAATAAAACTTTCCCCTATACCAATTTTTAATTGTCTGCGAAGTACTAGGACGATATGTTTGATGATGCGATGATGCACAGGGACCATACATACTGATTGGGAGAAGGAGAGAGTGGAAGGAAGGAAGCAAAAAAAGTCGAAGCAAGATATGATCTCCTCTAATTGAAAATGGTGGCTAACCCACCCACAGCCAGGGTGAATCCCAATCCCTCATACTGGAATACGGAAACCACTAGTCTGCGGAGAGAGTGCAAGAAGGAGTTCAACAGCTGTAAATGGTATAATGGAAGATAGCTGTATGAAACGATGCTGAGGGCTTTTAAGTACGCCGTACACAAGGCAGAGAAGTCCTAACGGAGATCTTTCTGATGAAACGTGGAGTCGGAATAAGGGAAACCGTCTTCGTAAGATTTTAAGCTCGACACAGGAGTCTGTGGATGCATCTGCACATTTTATTATTATTGTCCTCCTCTAGAAGCGGCGCATCAATCGGAGCAGGTCATCAGCCTAGTGCCGTCTCATAGGATCTCCATTTCCCAATTAAACTGGGTTCTTAACTCATTCGAGTCGTTTAAATCTCCGGGCTCTGACGGCGTTGCTCCGGCTCATATCCAGCAGTCCATAGAAGTAATGTTACCACGGCTGCGAGTGATACACTCTGACAAATAAATTTTGAGAATGATCAAATAAAACGCTAACTATCAATATTTCATCCAAATTTATTAAATCTGTTTCAAAATAGGCCAAATTTGAAGCGATACAATTCTTTTAACAAAACAATTCAATCATCCGTACATTTGTTGATGTCATATTCCGAGATTGCTTTGAGTACCTTCAGCGATTTCGATGTCCTTAATTCAGTTAGATGCAGAGATGAGAGCAATAGTAAGGGTGTCAAGCACCTGATCCAATATATGATAGGAGTCGATGCACCGCAAATGTTTGCTCCATTTCCAATTCGGGGAGGTGATGTGCTGCTTCGACTAGAATATAGCACGTACTAAATTGGTGTGAAATGAGTGGAAACGTACTGTCAATGACATCTACGTTTTCAAAGTTAAAGTCACTTTTCACGCAAAGTGAAGTGCTAAATTTCAAGCTAAATTTTCGCCGAAACAAATTTCACATGAAATTTTCATGCAAAATTGAAGACAATACTAAGCTTAAGACAGAAAAATTGAAAGGACCACCGTCCACTACGTTTTAGATCTGTCCTGCTTTAGACTCTGGAAAGGATGATTGGTTATTATATTAAAAAGACAATCGATCCTGTTAATCTCACAGTCACAGCGTGCTTACACTATAGGAAAGTCGGTTGAAACTGCTCTTCATGTCCTCATTGAGCAGATTGAGAAATATCTTGCTCTTAAATAACACGGTTACTGCATTCCTAGATATTGAGGATGCCTTTATCAACATTAAGCCTGAAGCAATCGTGTAGGCACTTACGATGCTAAACACATACACACCTTAAGGTGTAGTTATTTCTTCCCTGCTGGGGAACATTTCGATAAATATTCTTCTGAGGACACTAGACCGCGCCGGCTGCAGACGACATAGCCATAGCGTTGTCAGGAAAATATTTATTTACGCTTTCGAAGAGGCTCAATCACTCTGTTGACATACCTTTACGTTGGAGCCGTGGGATCGGCTTGCATGTGAATTCAAGCAAGAAAGTACAAAGTTCCTCGATTTGACTTACCGAAATGGAGCGGATACTCTATTGATATTTTCGGCTGATCCGCGACTCGAAGCTACTATGGATCGAGAATGTAGCACAAATTTCGCGTGAAAGGCTCTCGGTACACTTCTCTGCTGCAAAAGATCCATAGGAGGGAATGGGAACACACCGATTCGTATTGTCGCTTGGCTTTATACCGCAGTGGTTGAGCCAATTTTACTGTTTGCAGTGGTAATCTGATAGTAAACTGCTCTTAAGGCTACCTACCAACACTTGCTTGAAAAAGTGCGAAGATTCGCTGCACTCCTGGCGACAGAAGCACTCGGAACTTTTTACGTGTTGCTTCATTCGTTACCAACCAATAGATTAATCTTACAGGAAGCTAGTCTGGCTGCTGTAAAATTGTTTTGCATTTCTGTGTAAACTAGAACAAATTTTGACGACGCAAGTATCTTTTTTTGATTTTTCAATCCGCCGGGGGTTGAATGTGTCGCTCCGGATGTTCTACTAGATATGAGTTGTATACGAAAAATCAGCAAATTACAAAAAAATGGAAGTTCGAAAAAATAATTGCTGAAAATAGGAGGCAAAAAAAACTTAGGGCCCTTGAAAGATAAAGCTTTGTAACAACATTTAACACTACCACTCTAAAACACATTACTTGATTTGGTGAATTTTATGGCTGCTCTATGCTCTTTTTAATATGTAGACAATAGCTCTTATTCCTTCAATCATTAGAAGTCATCGGTATAGATGCTAAAAGTTCCTGGTCCATTCAGCTAACCTTCTAATTCCAAGATAATCTATCAAACAACGGAAAGACCAAGTGTTATATGCAGAACTGACATGTGAACTGTCTTTGAATGAATTGCGTCACTTGCCCTCCCTTTGCCAATTTTATCAATGTAAGGCTATCAGCTACCTTAAAACTGAGATAAATCCCTAAGCAACCGATGAATTTGCGTCAAAATCCGGAAACAATCTGGGGATTTTAAGTTTTTATCTTGTCTTATCCAACTTTATTTGGTTTTTTTTTCTTGTGAAGAGTAAGTCATGGTTATTTTCACTAAACACTTCTTTTTGCCACTTGTGAATCAACCTCACACCATACCGGATTAATTAACAACTTCTCTTTGTTTTATTCAATCCATTCTTTTGATTCAACCCACTGGTTCGCTCTTCGCGAAGCGATTTACGCCCTCTTTGGTCTTCGTTTGCTTGTGTACGTTCTACGTTTTCTTCGTTTTTTTGTGCTCTTCGTTCTTCATGAAGTCTTTTACGTCCTTCTTATGCCAAGTGCGTCCACGATTCTCCACCTTCCAAATCCCTCCGCCTGCTTTTTCCATCCCATTCATTCACCTCACCTTCCTTACTCATCCTAGTTCCTTCTAGCTTTCCCAGGAAAGCGACAAAAAAAGATAGATGTCACCAAAGATAAGAAACTGTTATTGGCCGATATCATACATCATCCTTAAAATGAATGTCTGAAACATATTGAAAAAATAGTAGTACTTTTCAAAAACCAATGCGTTCTAAATTCAAATTGTAGCCTACAATTGACGAGCCTTGACGAGCTTTTAAGAGAAAAATTTCCTATTTCTAATATGACAGTCTATTTTTAATACCTTAAATTCAATGAAAATACTTAAATATTGGAACCTATTAAAAATTGAATATTGGAATATGTTTAACATCAGAGTGTCTAAATAGTTTTTATTTTTATTTTTAGGAACCATGATGTGCTTACTTACACTAGGATAAAATCCACGTTACAAGACTGGCTCCTAAACAATTTAGCCCAACTCTAAAAGGCACAGTGTGTGGTCAAAATTTATTCAATCCGTTCGAATCAAAACGCACACATTGTGCATCTAACGCCGAATCGAATCTGCAAACAGCAGACTGCATATCCTACTAGACTGTATTATGGACAAGGAGCGAAGTGTGAAATTCATTACCACCACCACAAGTAGTAGCAGTCGTAGCAAGCATTCGAAGAAGTCTAATAAGAAATCGAAGAAACGTCATCGATCACGCGATTCCGACGCAGAGGACTCAAAGCATCGTTCAACGTCACTTGTTGTTTATTCCGATGTTAGCTCCGAAGATTTCTCAGCTCCCGAGGCGGGAGAAATACACACTGAAGAAAGCATTTCGCTGAGTGATAATACCGATAGGAAAGAACACCGAGATGTGAAACTGTTAGGAACAACTCTGGTAACGAAAATATCCTCGAATGACGATGATCTGGACGAAGAGCAGCGAAATGCTCATCTTGAAGTCGAGAGAAATATTGCGAAAATGTCGCCTGGCCAGGTGAGACGAATGATAATTGGCTCGCCGATAAATTCTTCGTCGAACTCGTCCATGCAGCAATCATCGTCAGTACGAAGCCCTAAGGTGCAGGATAATGTAGTAAAGTCGGCAGGCGAAGTAATGTCCTCTTCTGAATCAATAGACGATGATGACGATAACGGACGAAAACGAAGCAAAAAGAGCAAAAAAGACAAAAAACATAGAAAATCAGCGAAAAGTAAGAGTAAGAACCGAAAGCGGAAAAAACGCAGACAAAAGTCAGTGTCGAGCATTGAAACAATTTCGGATAACGACTCAGTTCTAGACGAAACCAACTTCACCCCGCCCATCACAAAACAAACCTCGCCAGCTCACTGGGACCGAACCTATACTCCGCTGAAAGAAACAAGTCCTGTTTCGCTGGGCACACCGCCTCTACGGCCGGGCAGCAGGACCAGTATCTATTCGGATGCCGGCGTATCTCACGGACCGTCAAATATGCAACATCGAAATCGAACCCCAACTTCGTCGTCAACGCACCATCGAACGCCGCCATTACGAACGATCATTCCGTCATCTGGTAGTAGTACGAAAAAACAGTCGCATAGCAACTATGTTGCGTCACCTCACACGCCTCCCTTAGCCGTAAGCCATTCGAAAACAAAATCATCGTCCAATTATCACAGCCCGGCGAACAATGACGAACTGATAGCTGATCGACATCACTATCATACTTCAACATCATCATCTTCCGGATATTCTCATCATCATCATAGTCATCATCACCATCACCATCATTCATCGCACAATTCAACTATTGAACAGTCGAATCGACGGACAACTATATCGCCTGGTAAGTGAATTATGTGTGTTCTCGTTGCCCGAATTGTATGGTAAATTATCTGGAAAAAAATTGGAAATGTGATGCAAAATCTAACGAATGAAACCATTTTGATGTCCTTTTTCCATAAAATTGGTTTCATTTGCTAAATTTCCTTGAATAAAATGAATACTACTAATAAAATGAATGACATAGTATAACTATACACTAAATTGTGGCTATTTAATCACATAATTATGTTCTATATTATGGTTTTCTCAGTGCAAAGAATTCACATGAAGAATACCTTTTTTGTTAAAGTCCCTTTGTAGGTCATCCTTTCTGCAGTGCATCGATGCAGTGAAAGATTTATCTAAACTCTTTTTTGGGAAACACCTACTTTATTCATGTCAGTGTGTTAGCTGCAAACCCATATTACTCATAATTACAAAGAAATGATCGAATGTTCTCTTTAGTTCTTATTATCTTAATTTCCTTCAGTAGTTAGTCTAGTTTTTTTCCTTCCATATCGGGGGTATTTAGTATTTCGAAAACTGCTAAATACTTTAGCATGCAAGCTCCCTGGCCTTTGTGTAGCTTTTGAGCACATCACAATTATAGCTTCAATTCAGTATACTTTCAACGAGATCGTTCACTTAAAATTTACTGTCTAGACTCTTCCTCTATAGCATCAGGTTGGTAATGACAGAGCCGGGATTGTGAATATTCGTGTTTTGTTTGGCAGTTTGTATTTCTAGAATGCAAAAAATGATAGCATACAGCAGTTGGGAAAATTGTGGAAAACATCTTATTCTTGACGTAAGAGGGCTCTTAGAACAAAGGTTTTTTAAAAAAAATAATGCCACAAAGCTGTACATCATTGAAAAGAGAATTTAATCAAAATATTAGTCAATAATAGTACTATTTTACACCGTTTTTTGAGTGATTAGTCAAGTTTTTTTTGGCATTTCTATAATTTTACTACGTCTTACAAGCTTACTAAATAAAAGAACACAATAAAAAAACGACAAATTTTCTAGCAATCACTTAACACACTGACAAATATTTTGCTTTGAACTCCAATAAATAACACCAACAATGCAATCCTACTATAAACTGATTAGTTGTGTATCATATCTAAGCACTCAAGCTCATTAGCTACAATCAAATGAAGGAGAGCTACTTCATATCAAGCTAAGCAAGCTGTGCTTCCTTATTTGTCTGTAATTTTTAATGGAACGAAGATAATGAAACTAACTTTATTGCACTGTTATGTGAATGAAATCATATTTCCATTGATGTGAAATGTTAAGGGAATATTCCAAAAAATATCGATATGAAGCCTTCAAACTTAAAAATCCACTTTTTCAAAGTATTTCCATAATGTTGCCGCTAATTTAGCGTTAATTGTACACCAAATAAAAATTAGCATTCCCACTAATGCCACATATGATCTTATCCATGGTCATGACATCATCCATATTATCTACCGGGTTCAACCCCTAGACTCGACAAGAGTTGATGTGAGATTACCTTACTTTGATTGATAGTATGGAGTGGGCTCAGAAGGCCTCAAGCAATGCGACCTCTTGGGTTTGTTGTGTCTGCTCTGAGTTCTACCCTATAGGATATCCAGGCTTCGTATGAACGTGACATTTCTTCCTTTGCGGGACATTTGTTATGTCCCAGTTGCTAGTGCTGGACAGTGTATGAGAAGATATACTACACACTCTGCCGTTTCTCCACAGTATATGCATCAGACGTTGCGCTCCTCAAGATTAAGCCAGGAGCTTCCGATTTTTTTCTTGCTCCATATTTGCATTTTCTTGTCCTGCCTTTGTAAAGCCCCAGTACAAAGTTGGACCTATGAAAGGCATTCTTGCTCCTTCTATGGCCTTAGTATCATCTTCTTTGTTTCCTTGGTGCTCCTCGTGGCCGGAGATCCGTATCAATTCTGTTCCCCTATTTCATTTAGGACCCTCCCGACTTCTAAAAGAACAGCTAAATTAATGTGATTGCGATTGATAGCCTTGAGAACCGTTTGACTATCCGATAATAATTCGAACCATTTTAATGTTCCATATCTATATTATATCAGCTAGAGCACTGGCTTCTAGTGGGTAGGGTCTCTGGTTCAAATCCAGATTCGGGCGAAGGATAGCGCATCGAGCTTTGAGTTCACCTAGCTCTGAATAAGTACCTGTGTTAATCAGGTGTCAATTGAGTTGTGTAACTAATCACTACACACTCATATTCACATTGATTGTAAATTTGTGAATGAAGCAATTTACCAGCTTCAATCTCTAGACCCGTTCGAGCGTTGTTGTGGAATTACTTTAACTTTATTATATGTGTGGCTCTAAGTATGGCAGATAATTCTGTTTGATAGATGGTGGCCTCCTTTGAAAAAACAAATGCATTTTGCACTTAGGTCCTACGATGCCTGCTCTTACTCCACAATCCATCTTTGAGTCATCAATATACCACCTTTGTATGACAGAGTTGGGCTTTTCTCCCATTTATTTCTTGATACAATTGTGACTTTGAACCTTTTCCCGAAGACTGCTTTGGTCTTTGATTGATCGCCGATGTTCAAAATTTCCATTATGGGCCTGACATCCTCCAGGATTATAATACGGCCGTTTTTGTCTCCTGATTTGTACCTGTAAGCCTGTTGTAGGCTGATTCGCCACTTCCACCTATATTTTGAGATGGAGCGGTTCTATGTATAGAAGGGCCTCCATTCCTGCGGTTGGAGTGATTGTCATTGCTCCAGTAAACGTCAGGCAGGCCGCCCATTGAAGCTTGTTGAGCCTATTAAAAGCAGGTTTTTGTGTGGTTTTCTTCCACCACATTGCAGCTCCATATAGGATGATAGATCTCATCATTTGTTTGTATGCTCATAGTGTCCGCCTTGAAGATAGTCCCCAATTGCATCCAAGCATTTGTTTTTGTTTTGTCATGCAGAGTGCCTTAGTGGCCTTCAGTGTCGTTTTGTTTAGGTGATTGTCCCAGGTGAGTTTCGTATCTTGGTGTATTTTTTTATATAGATATTTTACCTCTTGCAGACATGCGACAGTGTCCCTAATTTTTAGAACTCCAATTTATATTATTCTTTTTCTGGTAAATGTTTTTATGCTAGTTTTCTGAGGGTTTAAGTATAAACCCATTGGTAGAACCGATCCAAACCTTTCTTTTGGATTTCCTTAGTGGGATTACTTTACTGCACTAGTAGTATAGCGACGATTTTATTGTTAGCTGCGATTTTCCCCATAATTCGGAAAATTCACTGCATCAATCGGCAAAAACGCCGACTTTTTCAATGAACGAAATTGTAGTTTAAGCAGAAGCCGCACAAAAAGCTTCTTTTTTAGGTGATTTAAGCCCCGACAAAATGATTCGGTGTTTATGTCGTTATCGTATTTAAGTCGTATTTATGACCATGCAGTTAAAAAAGATTAATGTAATCTGGATATTTCGTGATGGACAGTAGATTACCAATAAATAGTGTATTTTCTTATCTCTTGTTTGCATAACAATGGTCGTATCTCCATTGCTGTTTGAGTTTGCTACGTAATTTTGAATGCGAAGGAAGTCTTGTTCGAAGTTCTATAAATCATGATTGAAAAAATTAAAATTAAACTGTATGAAAAAATTGTTATTAGGAGTGTAATCTATCTATAATCTCCGAAAGCCGGAACGTGATGTAGTTATGATCGTTTCCATAGTACTCCTCTAGCCTCCAGTCACTCGTGAGCGCTAACAATGAAGAGCGCCCGAAAATGTCAGAGAATATCTTCTAGTGCTTCTATTTTCATACGACATTCCTGATTGAGTCGTTCTGGGAGAAATAGTAGCTGACAAAGTTAATGCCTCGGTTTCTAATCCAAACATTGGAAGGCGGGCTTCATCATCACTGCTTCCTTTTTAACTCTAGGCGCTTGCGTTAGTCTGTTTTGCGCTGTAATGCAGTTTTTGCGCCAAGTTAAAGCGATCAACACCTCCTACTTACCATTATCCTTTGAGAATTTGAACCACTGTCACCGAGTGACGCAGGACAGCGCGTCACTAGCGCTCCTTAACATACGGGCTACTCATTATCGTAGCAACTAGATAATATATAATTAATATATGTTTGGTAGAATCGGATTTGGGTGGAAAGAATATGGAACTTGACAAAATGTTAGAGGAGATATTTTCTTTAAGGAGAGGTGTAGAATATGTTGGTCTGCGGCTGGTTATTCGTGAGATTAGTCACTCAGACAGTTAATCGTTGTCAACGTCTATAGTCAGATGTGCGAGTGATGTCATCTTTTATCATAGCGATCACAGCTAGACCATATCCGCTCCTATTCGTATGCTGCCACTGTCCGCCACCTGGGCATATGTCCATTAGCAGTCTACAAAACTGTCCTGGGCCATTCCTAGTGTGTCGATTTGCAAGTTAACGTTGATAGAGATCCAGGAATCGTTTCACAGCCGTATAGGGCTTATTCACATACAATGAAGAAAATTCCTTACAAATTTCTGCGATAAAAGCTTGTAAACTTCTAATCCGCTAAGTTTCAAAAATGAATATCTTAGATGCACGTGGTAATTACATTGATGCTTTGTTTTTATCCAGAATAGCTAATCATGTCACTGATGCACCAGATATTAATCAGGACCATTCATTTACAATCTCGAACTGTCAGAAGATCTAATGTTCTTTTCCACATTCAGATGTGCAGAGCAAATTACATGCTACAAATTTTAATACTAACGCAAATATTTTGTCAGCTACTATGTAAATATATTTCCGTTCGTTTATTGAAATAAACAAACAAAAAATATCCATCTGCTTACTCACCATAGAAACCATAAGACCGCGACCCGTGGCAACCAATTTGAAAACAAAACGAAGAATTTCTGTAAACCATCAAAATTAACTTTGCTATTGCGCTATGAATAAAATATCTGAATTCAATTTGAGAATTCTGTTGTAAAAAAACCTAAAAAATTATCTGACAATTGTGGATCACAAATTCACGCATCATGTTTCTAAGGCGAAGTATTCAATTCTTACTCCATTTGCATTGATATTTTCTAACACCTGTATTTCTTTTCAACCAGCAGATCGTCGTAACCTTTATCATCATGGTAACAACACACCGCCACCTGTTAAGAGACGAAAAACTCGTGAACGATCCTATGATAACGGTGGTAGTGCTGTGACCAGGGAGAAATTCCATTCGTCTAGACGTGACAATGATTATCGTGATCGAGATCGTGAACGTGAACGTGAAAGAGATCGAGACCGTGACCACCGAGATCGTGAAAGGGATCGCGATCGAAAATATCGTGACAAAGACTATGATAGGAACTACGATAGGCATAGAGATCAAAAGTATGTACCAAATTCTAGGAAATATTCGAGGTAAGAATAGTTTAGATTTGAGTGAATTAATCATTCTACAATTTGTAATCTTTGTCGAGCAGGAGTCCAACTAGTCCTCTTGCTACGTCACACAAACGACGTTCTAGGTCAATATCATACAAACGACATGGCGAGAGTATTTCACCGGATCGATCCAGGTCGGCGAAACGATCACCCCGTCAACGTCGTTCAAATAGTGGATCGTCTTCGTCACCGGAAGTGAAAAAGGTTCGGTTCGGTTACGAGAAAAAAATCAATGTGACTGACACGAGTTTGTTTGCTGAATTAGTCAAAGACAAGCATAAGAGAGAGAAGGCCTTACAGGTATGCACAAATTTCACATTAAAAACGAAGAAAACGTCCCTACAGTCGGAATACTTGCAGGAAATCCTGGAACGGAAGGAAGAAAGTAATGGTTGTACGAATGAAAACAGTTCATCGAACGATGACGTGATTTTAACGAAAACTAACGACGGTCCACAACCCATTGCAAACGGTGTGAAAGTGGAAAATAATCAAAGTTCAATGGAGATAGTCGACATCCCTATGCCGAAAATCGAAACGACTGGTTCGAACAATAATCTGAGCGATGATGCTACAGATGGAACGATAGCCTCACCGCCACATCCCAGTATTGGTGACGAGGCACCACTTAATAATAGTGTAAACTCTAATAAAGAAAGCAAGTCAGAGAATTCTAAGACCAAAGTCAATATTACTATAAGTAAATCGAAAAGCCTTACTAAACTGCCCATGCCGCCGGGTGTGAACGTGGCCGAGTTGGCGAATGCACCGACGCCGAGTCCTCCGCATGATGACGACTTGGATGACAGCATTATAATTAAAAGTTCGCTTGAACCAAAAAATAGCAAAACTACTAGTCTCCTATCAAGCAAGGCGACGGTGAATTTAGTTCCTCTGTCATCTTCATTAAATAGTAATAGCAACAGTACGACGGCACCTGTTTCGGCGAAGAAGGGTCTGTTAAATTTACCTATGCCACCGATGGTGCCTGGCAGTGAAGAGCTTAGTGGCGATGAGGACATTGGCAGTCCATCTGACTTCTCGAAAGATTCAGAAAAATCAATTGTAAATAGTAGTGGAAAGGCGAAAGTCAAGCCGAAGCGACCGACGATTTTGAATCGGCGCAGCTCGAGAGCAAATGTACGAGATTGGGGTGAACGGTGCGTAGATGTTTTCGAGGTGATTGCCCAAATCGGCGAAGGTACTTATGGCCAGGTATGACTCAGATTCCTTCGTGTAATATTACGTAAAAAGTGACCTTTGACATTTTTTCATCCACAGGTGTATAAGGCTCGTGATAATCACACCAATGAATATGTAGCTCTGAAGAAAGTACGTTTGGAGCATGAGAAGGAAGGTTTCCCCATAACAGCTGTTCGAGAAATCAAAATTCTGCGACAGTTGAATCATAAGAATATCGTTAATCTTAGGGAGATAGTTACGGATAAACAAGATGCCTTAGAATTTCGAAAGGACAAGGGTTCTTTCTATTTAGTGTTTGAATATATGGATCATGATTTGATGGGTTTGCTGGAGTCGGGAATGGTTGATTTCAATGAAGAAAATAATGCGAGTATCATGAGACAAGTGATGGAAGGACTCAACTATTGCCACAGAAAGAACTTTCTTCATCGCGACATCAAGTGTTCGAATATTTTGATGAATAACAAGTGAGTATGCTTGCGATTGTTTCTTCACACGAATAGTAACGGTGTTGTGTTTAACAGAGGCGAAGTTAAATTGGCTGATTTCGGTTTGGCTCGACTTTACAATGCTGAAGATCGTGAAAGACCTTATACGAATAAAGTGATCACTTTGTGGTATCGTCCGCCAGAGCTTCTGCTAGGGGAAGAACGTTATGGACCGGCGATTGATGTCTGGAGCTGTGGATGTATCTTAGGTGAACTATTTTGGAAACGGCCGCTGTTTCAAGCCAATGCCGAAATGCAACTATTGGAGGCAATATCACGAGTCTGTGGCACGCCTGCGCCAGCTGTTTGGCCTTCTGTCATACAACTGCCATTATTTGCCACGTTGAAATTGAAGAAACCGTATCGACGTCGATTACGCGAAGATTTTGAATTCATGCCCATACCCGCATTAGACTTATTGGATAAAATGCTGGAGCTGGATCCTTCCAAGAGAATAACAGCTGAAGATGCATTGAAATCGCCATGGCTGAAAAATGTGATTCCCGAAAGGTATGTGTCTTGTGTTTTCTACTGTTATAGCGTATTTTCACTTGTTCAGAGCTCATATGTATCAATTTATCGACTTCGTGGATGATTCGTCCAGAATATTTGGCAATAATCTTTTTAACACTTTTGATTCCGGTCGGGAAACTCTATACTGTTGTATTTATCTTGAAATATCGTTTGTCGGCTCGTGATTTGTTGCGTTTAGAATCGTTTCGTACATAAATACAAAATACATAAAACAATTTGCAAAAATTCTGACACTTTCGATTTCCATCCATTCCAGTATGGCTGCGCCTAAACTACCAACTTGGCAAGATTGCCATGAAATGTGGAGCAAAAAACGTCGAAAACAATTACGCGAACAACAAGAAGCTTTACAAAACCTACCACCTGGCAAGCCAGCATTGAAAACAATTTACGAAGGTGATATTGTGCAGTAATCGTAAAAAAGAGCTAAATAAAAAAAAAACAAAAACAACTAAAACTGATAAACCTTAAAAAAATACATGAAAAATGAAAAATACAAAAAACAAATTAATTTTATATTCAATATAAAAATACTAAGTTAAAATAATATAAAAATACTTTATAGTTAGTTATATATAACAAGAAATGTGAAATATATAAATAGAATGAAATGATAAGAATACTATTCTTAATATGATATGAATGGAATTATGTAAATTATATTTAACTATTATTTGTATAAAAAAAAATTAAAATAAAATTCAGGACATTTCTTCTTGATGAAAAAAGCATCAACGGAAATAACAACAGCTAAAAATAATGAAAGGTGTTTAAACTTCGAAATAAATATCATATTGATTCACTCTATCGGTATCTTTTCCTGTCTGTATATCATTTATTACTTACTGAAGCTCACAAATTTCGTAGTTTTTATACATAGTCGATGTATTAAGATTAACTGTACGATTATGAAAAAGATTATGTGAAATCTACCTTGTTAAAGATAATTTACGGAATTTTGTAATATTTTTAATGTATATAGCTAAGAAGCGGGAAAATATGTTATAGCTGTTTTTGTCATTTTAAATAAAACATATGGGTCTTATTTAACCGTTTGCTATCGATTGAAGTCGAATATGCTATCTATTATTTTTAACATATAGAAAAACAATAAAACACGTAAAAACTGTCAGTAAGTAATGACAAGGTGACGTTGTCGACATTCTGTCTGGCTTAAAAATACAAAAAAGGTAATTATAATACCTACTTTTTTTCGCTTTGATTTCTCACCCTCCCGATGCAAGCGTGCACGTAACGAAACCGAACCGAAGGATTAATAATGAATCAAGAGCACACTACTTAACACCTACAAAAGATTGTGTGCTATTGACGCAAGCAAATTAGACTGAGCAATGCTAAATAATACGAATCGAAGATAGAAACATGTATTAGATATTGAAGTAAACAATGGTTGGTTGGTAGAATATGTGAATAAAATAAAGAATAATGTGCAAAAATTGATATTTTTTCTTCTTAATTGGCTCGAAAACATTATTGCGTGTTGAATGTGCAATAAAATACCTGTTGGCTAATACCGACATTGAATTAGAACAATAATCAAAGGGATACGATTGCCCTTTTTGGTTGATTAGTTTAACTTCCGATTTCAGAAGGTTAATTTATTAGTTAAGTGTTTTTTGTTCATATTATTGAATAAACATTTTATATAAAGGTCCTCGAAAAATTGATTGAATGAAACCGCAGCAAAGAACCAAGCTATCAATCTGCTTATCCACATTCTCATATTGCCCTACTAAGCATAAACGTTCTATCTATATTTTAATACTTCCGAAATATTCAATGATTTGTGTTTTGATTTGTACTGAAGATATATGGAGAGTGTATTTTTCAATATTGATTTTAACGTACTTCCACAGAAGATAGATTATTCAAATTTTGTAGAATGATGTAATAGAGTATGTAGCTTTCGAATTTCGTGTTAACTTAAAAATGAGAAAAATTCAGATAGAACGATTATGCTTAGTAGGGCAGCATATCTAGCCAAGACACATCTATTTCGGAGAATTCGGCCGATCCTAGCGCGATCTACCTCATTTTGTAGATGAGTGTTAAACAGAAGACAACGAGTTGACATTAGAAAAGGCGGGCTTTTATCACGGGCGTGGAATAGTGCTCAGTTTATTTAACTACTTGTTGAAGTGCTGAGTTATTGTTTTAATATTTAGATTATGGTGAATATTGTCAGAAATCAAACTTGTGGAGTGATTTAAAGATGGTGTTGTAGATCGTGTTGCTTGGGAAAAACGAAAACAACTTACCCCCGAGAAAATAACAAGCTGGCCTCGAGAAAAAAGTATGTCAGGTATTTAAATTTGTTTTGTTGCAGTGATTCATCAATTTTAATGGTGAAACCATCGCTAGTCTAGTCTACGCCTATTGTAGGATAGAGCTCTAGACGTCCCGCCTTTGTGGCTTTGAGTTGCTTTGGTGGAAGGCTGTAGCTGGAGAGCTGCAGTAATTGTTTTTCTCCGAAGGACGGCTTTTCTCTGGAATTGACAAGACGTGAATCAGCGTGTCTTAAACTGCGTGTTCGCGTCGTCGCGTTGTTTTTGATATGCCTTTGTGTTTTGTGTTTTGTGTGTTGTCCCATTTTCTAAAAGTTGCGTAATTAAATACAACGTGATTAAGTGAAAAAATAAATAAAAAGTCGAACCCGATGGCCAGGTGCCGATAGGACAAGGCCAACCACGTTTCCTCGAAAGAGGAAATTTCATTGGAAAAAAAAAGCATACGCCAAAATTCCGCCGTGAAAAGGGTCTTCCGAGAACTGATGACTATTTCTAATAATCCTAAGCTTGTAAACTTTCCTGACTAGCTGTTTGCGCTTAGTTTCTAGCTAGTTGCTGTACATTTTGTCGCTGTGGTGTAGAGAATGGAATCCTGCGTTGACACCGGATGAATACGAGGTGACAATTCTTTTACAAAGACGTGGATTGCAAATATAATAGTAAAATAGTAGTAAGAGGCTTTTGATGGCAAATGGTTGTTAGAGCAAGGTTTGGCTATTCTGTACTGGCTACCAAAATTTTTGTACGGTATTTTTTCGTCTTAGTCATTGTCATCTGTAATCGTAAAACGATTTAACATTTTTGAAGTTTGATTCATCTATGTATTTTTTCAACTGTTTGCATTCTCCTGTCTCATAATGCCTATAGCTCTTTGCCACTTTCACCTAGTATTAGCTTGCCCCACATTTGTCTGGTACCCGAAATGTTAAACCGTTACTCAGATTCGGAGTGTTCGACTGTAAAACTATTCTACATCAAGTGCGTTAGTCCGCATGTAGCCAAATTGTTACCGACACGCTATATTAAGCAGACTTTTTTGGATGCATTTTCAATAATCGCAAAGTTTGAAAAAGGAAGACCCGAGAGAGAAATAACTAAATAAATGAAAAAGCAAGCTATAGAAGCAAGGAAAGATAGCAAATAAACGCAAAAACAGTGCAAATAATTATCGAATAGAAAGGAAAAATTAATTTGGGTGAAAACAAGAAGGATTCGTTCTTAGCTGCTTCCGAGATTGGCCAAATGCCAAGAAAGCAGAGGAATAGATGACCGTCTGGAAATTTGAAAGAGTGCTTCAATTCGATTCGCTTCTCACTGATTAACTGTCATGGTTGAAGTAGGTTTATTTCAAATAAATTATTTAACAATACACACTTGAATACTTCCAATAAACCCACAAGCTTGTCCCATCCAATAAACCCACAAGCTGTCTTAAGCCTATGGATTTTCGTTTGAAGTGTGCATTGAGAATTCAGATATTCATCTAATAAATCAAAATTAAACTATTTTTCTATCATTAATAGTTGAAACTATCTAAATAATATGCTTACATCTATCGCTTTTTTGCTGCTGGTATCCAACGGAAAAAGGCGCATGATCGATGTCCCTTCTCCGTCCTTTTCGGGACGTGTTGATGATCTTCTCTTCGATTCTTGAACGCCAGCTGCAGCATGCAGGACTATGTTTGAGAAATGCACTTTTGAAAAGTCATATACATTGACGAATGGCAGCTTAAGCAAAGCTATCTTTGTTTTATATACGCTGCATTAAGTCTACAGATCATCTGCGGATAGATTTATTTTAACATTCCCGTTGTGTTTAGCAGCAAAACTACTTTCTCTGCGATTAAATTGGTCGAATCTCTGCCCAACCTCAGCTGCAAATGAAAGATCTTCGGTGGTTTTGTCATCGGTAAAGAATGCAGAAAAATAGTATACTGCAGCATCGTCGAGAAATGTCGCACCGTTGACCGTGAAGGCGTTGATTTCCGGATACATTTCTATACTCGGTTCGGTGCTTCTGAGTTTCTGCTCGAAAAGTTTGTTTAGTTCATGTTTTAACCATAATGATAAAATCTGTATCCCTTACTATAGCTTCAACACGCCTGTATTCACTCGACGATGGTAGATACGAGATAGCTACATTTTCAGTATCAAGCATCTGGAGTGCAGTACAAGCATATCGTCAGGAAGATCTCTTTATGCAGAGTTCCTGGCGGGAGATGACTATTTTGTTTATTGAAGGTAGCGGAGGTGGAGAAGTTTTTTTTTCACTGGTTAATAAAGCCCTGGCGTTTTGCAGAAATTTCGTGTTAGAACGATTTTCAGTTGACTTTTCTGTAGGGGGTGATGAGTTGATGTTCGGAGTCGAAGAAATGGAGGCCCTTCGTCCTCATAAAAAAACCTCACAGGAACCTTATGGTGAAAAGGTAGACGTATCATAACAGAAGGAATGCCAAAGGAAGTTTTAAGCGAGTTGACACAGATTATTTTGAATTCCTAAGCGAGCATGAGCATAAATAACAGCGTTGTTTTGGATATGAATAACTCAAAACAAAAAAATTAACAAGAGCTCAAATCATTTGTTATTTATGAAAAGCCTATTTTTTGCTAACATCTGCGCCAGTAGTTTAATAGTTGTTTCCCTCTAAAAATGCTGCTGAAAGCCCATCGAATGATAAACCTGAATTAGCTTTACCCTCTAAATAGTTAATAAGCATTGGAGGCTTTGGATACATGCTTGAAATACTAAGTAGGTGTGAAACTTGTTTTTCAGTTTGTTGCGAAAGAAAGGCACTTCAGCAAGTGTCCTCTGCAGAGTTCCCTGAACATTGATAAGTTATGAGTGAAATCTAATCTGGAGTACCTAAAACTCGTTTTCCGAACTGATATTCATATCTTTTGAATTCAGTTTGCACTATTGTTGAAGGTTACGCCTTCATTATAGCGCAATTTTTGGTAAATGAAATAAAAAATGAGATTATTGAAAAACTAAATTTATTTGCACAACTGAGCTATAAATCTACTACTAACATAATATATTTTAAACTATTTATCCTGCATTTACACCACCCATATTAGCTTCATACATGTACGTGTTGACCAGCGACCATTGAAACACGTAGGGATCGGTATCAGCTAATTCGTAAATTGGTCTGTCATGGGAGTCCTTCTTACCAATCGGTTTCAAATTATATGTCTTATAGTATCTATGTATGACATAATTATCAACATGGAAATCAAAATGACCTTGAACTCTAATCACCATATTACCGTAAATATCGCTTCGAAGCGCTGCCCGCAGGAATCCTCTGTAGTCACGGAAATTCAGATTTTCTATGTAATCATAATTCAACCGAATATCGATTTGAATTTGAAGAACTCCACCGATGAGATACTTTGCATCTAGTAATTCCTGGACCGGCGCGCCGTCGTAAACAGCCCACAAACTATTCGTCAAAAAATAATTTTTACCATCTGCTCCCAATATGGACATATTCACGTCACCATAGTATTCGTAAGAGCTGTCCGATTCTATTTCCAGCGCCATAGAAATAAAGGTCCCGGGTGTTTTAGCACCCAACGGATGAAATGTGAAGTGTCCTGTGAATCTGTCGTTGATTCGAAATTCGTGCTCCAATTTAATGTTGTGTTCGGATGTTCTAACTATTGTCGGGAAATTTTTAATTTTTATTAGCTGCGTTGTCTTTAGATTTGTTGCATCAAAAACTTCGATAGAAACCGTATCGGACTCCATGTTTGTTTGTTTTTTTTTGTTTCCTGAGATGTAACTGTAATCACATATAAATGTGTACTACTTTTCAGAACCCTTAGCAGGACCATTTTATAAGCAAATATATTTACCTGCCTATAATAAGAAATAGGTAAAAGGTCATCTCCCTAATTTCAAAGCTTTTAAATATTGGGCTAATTACTTTTTTTCAGTATAATTTATTTTAGGGTCATTAACGTGTAATTAAAATTTGTTTTAAACGATACCGACTCTGAAATATCTTAATCCTGATAATAAAATCATGACCTAAAGACAATACCCAAAATGTCGAATTTTAAAGGACAAAATCAATTTTTTCAGGTAAATAAATAGTGATGCAGGTCATGAGGATGAGAGAGTTTCCTTCACCCTAATAGCTAAGTATCCCATCATGATTTACGGCTAAATGATTTCACCATGCATAATTTTCAAACAACTTTTAGAAAATTCGGTAAAATGACACCATACTATAGCGAAAAATGTTCACGATGTTTTTGAAATAGCTAGAAAATAATCAAAGTACCTTTGGACATAATATTCCATTCATTGTGGAAAATGATATTTTTAAGGAAGCATTTTAAACACGCTAATTGCCGTATTGCATTTGTACTTATTAGTATTCCCAAGTACTTGGCACTAGATTGTGGCGACTTTCTAAGCTATAATAAATAAATAACTCTATTTTCATAAACTTAATAGGTTTCATTTTATTTGCTTTAGTAAAAGGATCAAATTTTACTGGGACAGTCCTTATATAAAACGTGCACCACGAACGACTGTAGCTTTAAGTTTCTAATTATAAGTTATTCGCGTTTTTTTTACGTGCGCCTTTAAATTCTTGTTGTCATTACTGGAAGTCACCGAATTTGCCAACTATACGCCACATAAGCATAGCCACGACCTGTGAACATCAGTTTCACCGGTCTTCCATTAAGCTGTGGTTGCAAACTATTGTAGAATGTCCGTTATTTCGCCGAGTACTTCACCTCCCTCTAACCACTGGTCAGTCCTACTCAGTGGAGACGAGTGATACAAGACGGGTAAAGCCCAAAGCTATAAGGACAGGCCCACGAGCTCGAGGAATGGAACGTCAGCTTCCAACTAAGGGGACTCAAGCAATAGAAAATCCCCCAGAAAAAGTCTTGCAGGTTTCGGATCGTCGCCCAGATTCCCCGTTAAATCAGTCAATCGTCAATCAAGAGCTGGTTTCGGATAGTGAATCAGTTGGCTCAGAACACCAAAGGGAGCCGCAACCTCCATCGTTGGATGCTCCAGCCTTTGTGTCTATACAGACGCAAAACCGCCCTTGTACGAGTGAGTGGTCAGTATAGTGGGAGGCAGGGGAATTAAGTTTTCTGTTAGAGACGTGTCCCTTCTGCAGGGTGTCAACTTTAACGTGCCACACCCTCGGAGAAAATTTCGCGCTATTGTGGCAGCATTTTCATAAATTGTTTACTTCACTTCTATTCTCTTTAACATTCCTTGTCAAGCCTCCTCATATTTTAGAATCACTACGATTTATTTTAAGCATTGATAAATAAATATATTCATCCATGGTAAGTTCGATAAATTCTAAAATATCTTTTTCGGCGCTCTTATTCTCGGATAATATAAATAACACTAGTTTCTCGTTCTATTAATGATTTTGGACGCATAGATGGACATTTGGTCAACTCAAAAATTTACACCAATCTTGGCATTAGTAAGCTTTTTCAATTTTTTTTCCATTTTTTAAATTTCTCTTACAATGTAAGCAAGAAAACTTATTAAAATATGCGCCACTGGTAAACGCCAATGAAACTGATCTGATAATAAATTCGGAGTTATATTTTCTTAGAGTTATTAATACTTTATAAATCAAGTGTGTATTTTTTATATTGTTTCATTTTTTTTCTTAAATAACACTTCCAAAAAAAATCTGATAACGGATTAGGTGTGTGCATAATTTTTTCAGTCACTGCGTATGAAAACAAGATGGGTACCGCATTTGCTAACATTTAATCAAAAACGTATTCGAATGCCTGCATCGCAAGCTTGTTTGGATCGTTTTGAGCAAAATAAACTGGCTTTTAACAGTTACTGAATTGCTTGCTGTTGATGAAACTTGAATCCACCAATACACACCAGAGAAAATAACAGTCATCAAAAACGAAACTCAAGTCGTCTCTGTAAATATTATTTTCTAGTTTTTATTTTTCATTCCCAAAATTAAAACGCTATTTGCTGCATAAATACGACTAGAGAAGACTGGTCTACTTCTATGTACCCTCGAACCCTACCCATTTAGGCAACTGCAATCGTCTGCTCGAGAGTTTCTCTAGCCTCTACTATGGCTTTAGTTATTTCACAAGTTATCACTCACTTGTGCATATTCACGGGTTTAGGCGCACTTCGTTTTTTTTTATCTTCGGGTCTTTCAGATTAAAACAAATTTTTCATTAAAATTTTATATTTAATTTAAACAAACAATGAAACTATAAATACAAATGATAACACTTCTTTACTCTCTATTTCCACGAATTAGCTTAGCTTCGAGCATGTAAGATTCGATGAGGGACCATTGAAATATATAAGGATCGGTTCTGGGTACTACATAAATTGGTCTTTTACGTGTGTCTTTCCCAATCCGTATGGAATTACAGTTCTTATAGTATTGACACATTACATAATCATCAACGTAAAAATCAAAATGATCTTGAATTCTAATTATCGTATCACCACTAATACCGGAACGAATCATTTGCCGCAAATATCCTCTGTAGAGTTTATCCTGTGCATTAGCTATATGCACACAATTTAAATAAATGTCGATTTGAATCCGCAGTACGCCGCCGATCAGATACTTTGCCTCCAGTAATTCCTGGATTGGGGCGCCGTCATAAACTGCCCATAAACTTTTCGTCGAGAAGTAATTTTTGTCATCTGCTCCTAATATGGACATATTCACGTTTCCATAGTATTCGTATGAGTTATCCGATTCTATTTCCAGCGCCATGGAAATATTTGTCCCGGGTGTTTTGGCTCCCAACGGGTAAAACATGAATCGTCCACGGAATCTTTGACTGATTCGGAATTTATGCTCCATTTTAGAATTACTTTCGGTCTTACTAACTATGGCCGGAAAATGTTTAATTTTGATTAGCTGCGTTGTCTTTAGATTGTCTTCATTCAAAATGTCAGTGGATATCGTTTCAGATTCCATGTTTCTCTGAAAAAAATTGTTCCGTGTGTGCAGACGTATTAACAGTGAAAATTCTACTACTCTTCTAGATCCGTTACGAACTGTATTTTATACTTAAATAATTTTATCAACTGCGAGATTTTCTTGGCGTAAAAGGGGCTTTTAATTAAATTATATATTAAAATTAAGTTAAATAAATGGATATTAAATTTAAGTTAAATCCACTTCGCTGCAAAGTGATAAGCTACCCCTAAATTGTTCGACCCTTTTAAAAACTGTAAAGAAAAACCCAAGTACCTGCATTATTGAACTAATGGAATCGTTATAGAAAATTCAATACAAAAAAGGACTTCTTAATTACTGCTTAATGAGTTAATCGGATTCACAGGTACTTGTTAATCGGATTTTACGAAATATAAGAGCTATATTAGAATGCTAGAGCTAAAAAAATGAACATTTTGGTGGCTAGCTATTTTTTATTTTAACAATTGTCTATGGATTAATTTTCCGTTACTTTCTATCAGTTCTAACATTCTATTTGGTAGAGTTTTAAAAATATATTTAATAAATTTTCGCAAAAGTGTGTTCCATGCCGATTAATTTCCGCTGTGATAAACAGTACATGATGCAGTTTTCAAATGTAATACAGTTGAAAATACAGCGAGAAAATAGCGAAAATAAACTACCACAATCGTTAGAAAATGTAAAAGCAACTAACAGGAAATTACCTCGTTTAACTTTCTACATATTATGAGGGCTTTTTCTAGCTGAAGGAAAGCATCAAGTTTAGGCCAGGAAAAAATATATTACACTCCACTCTGTCGTTCAGTTTGAGCCATCGGTATTCATTTCCGCAACGCTATTTTACAGCTATCTACCGATAATCCCCTGGCTCATTCTTCTTTGCTTGGGATCTGAACTTCAGAGCTTTGAGTCAGAGATGGTTGAGGAATAGTTTAATTGACGTTCGCTGGAATATATATGTCGTTCACCAATATTTAGCATGCCCCAGGTCTGTCCTTGTCGAGGGGTCACCATAATGATTTCGAGATTAGAGTAGAGTCTAACGCACTGATTATCCAATACCAAACAAGCCATCCTAAAATGGTACTTAGACAAATCGATCTATAATACATATAGTGCGATGCTTTCACTGCCTTAAGCCCCCATTCACAAGCAGTCCAAATGGCTTGAGGCCAGGCCAAAAACTCACCGTATGTGGGAGAACTTGGAAGGACTCATGAACTGAAGGAACCAAATTGAATTTCCAATCAATGCAAAGTTAATGGACTCAGGCCATCGGGCTATTTTTTGGCGCGACCGTGTGTGGGGATTAGTAAGCCGAGTTTTTACAGCCCATCAAATGGACTGGTCGTTTGTGTTGAAGCCTCGCTCCAAACAACGTGGCAGTCTTCACACGCTGACCTTTAACAAGCTCATTGACTGTTTCTGGCATTATTTTATTTAATCCGAAAATTCAGCATAGTGAGTGGTGGTGGCCATGATTTGGGATGAAATTACTGTAGACAATTTGAGCTCTTTATAGCTGCAACCGCTTGCTAAGTACCGCAAAGTAGCGATAAATCTTTCGTGAGAAGTGATGGCTTGCCTCACATTCGTATCCTTTCGTTTGATTAATGGTGTGACCAACTGTAACAGCGTATTAAATGTTGTTTCGTCAATTCTTAAATAATTTTGCCAATCAGAGGGCTCAAGTGTGAGTTCTTTAACCAAATTAACGTGACTCATTTGTTTCTGTTCGGCAAGCCATCCTTTCTGCCACTTCCTTTTTGGATTTCGTTTCTTTGTGTGGATGCAACCTGCAATTGCAAACAACTCCTCCATATGGCTCGGGTCCATTAATAAATTAAAAATATTTTTTCCATCAGGTTTTTTTTCTATTTTTTTCTAATTAATGACAGAAAATGGAATAGAGTGAATGGATAGAGGCTCTATCGTGAGTGGCGAGCTAAATTGGACTTAAACCAAACAGACTCAAGCCAAATGGACTCAGGCCGTTTGGACTGCTCATGAATGGGGACTTTTAGAGATAAACACAACTCTCGTTTTCTATATAGTAAAATACTAAAGCAGGCATCGTATATGAGCATATTGCCCTCTACTAACCACTGAATATAAGCTGATTTGATACCATCCGTACCTGGTGACTTGAATGGGCTCAAAGAATAAACAGTACATCTTGTGTGTGCGCTAAAAATTACAGGAATCGTAATTGCATTGTATGTATAATTCTAACGGTAATGTTGGATATGTTTACCTGTTTACCAAGAAAGTGAATGTCCACGGTCTTTTGTGTGCAAATCCGGAGCAACAGGATTTAAACTTAGAAACTTTCGGAGGCTACTAGCTCCACTGGTATTTCCAATGTTTGCGTACAAAGATCTTCATGATGCACTTTTCGCTATGCGCACACCATTTTTGAATAGCATTAATTTATCATCGTAGTTGCACCAATTGTTGAGCCTATTGGTGCTATTCAATTTCCATGCTCAGAATATAATACCGGAAGCCTTGCATTTCAACCAACATATCAAAATAGAAAAAAAAAAAACAATGGCTGGTGTTTATTATAATTTATTTTCTACTTTTTTATATTGTTCGAAATTAATGGGAACCAGAGGTGGTGGTTCTGATAAAATGGGCAATCTTCTTTTGTGTGCTATACGCTTGACAGTTGGAAAAAAGGCAAGAGGTGGTGGATCTGAAGAAACCGGTTGCCGTGTTTCTGTCCTTATTGGCAGCAATTGATTGGCACAGGATGTTTGCGGGGCAGGTGAGCTGATAGAAAATTTGTTATTTGTGTAATTTTGCGGGCATGGGATACAGTGTAGGCTGCTACTACTCTCTCTGCCGATGTTGTCTTCATTTTCCGATAGAATAACGCCGTTTGTGATAGGATATTGCGTTAGCGCGATTGAGTTGCAAGGCAAAATGATGGTGTTCAGATCATTTTGCAGAATCATTTCTGTGGTTTCTAGTTGTTCTTTATGACACTTGGCTATTTGACGCTGTGCCGCAGAAATAGATGGCGAAAAACAAGTACATGCTGATGTGCTACAATGCCGAATATCCGATAAATTTCCTAAACTAATCGAGTCATTGATACAATGACTACTTAGTTGAAGAAATTGCAGAGGATTCCTGAGATGAACTGGTGTCTTAATCCATAGCTGTGTCGCGTTTGAAATTATCGTTTCGGTAAACAAATCACTTTTTCGTCTAGCTTTCGTACCTGCTTGACTAGGACTTGTTGCTGATTTTCCAGCCGTTTCATTTCTAACAAGTCTGATCTTCTTGTTGATTTTCACGTAAGTTTTTGTCGCTAGCTGTGTTATTGATTCTGAAATGAAAGTAAAATGATTGCCCGAACGACGCTTCAATCTAAATATATACCCAAGATAACCCAAATCGTGGGGCTTTCTGTTCCTATAACTGTCGATAATTCCCTGTTGAAATTTTTCAAGTGATTCATTATTCCTCTTTGGGTCCCGAAAATTGACATTTTCTCGGCTCCTGTCGACCGCAGCCAAGAGTATTCAATGTAACTGCATAAATTCGACATATCTGTGGAAAATATATTTTTTTCCTTCATCCATTTCTTAATAGATTCCAGACCGGGGGACATATATTCGGCTGGTAGCAATGGTAAAACTAGAAGCATTCGAAGTGCACTCGCCCCGACACCTTTGTACGTTTCTTTCTGTAGGTTTAGAGCTCTCGTTTGCGCCAGAACTGCATCTGTATAGTGAAACCAACAACCTTTCACCACTGATTCAGGAAATGCATATGCTAAGCTGATTTGCATCGTCGAATCGAAATCAGACATTATCATATTTGGTGAAATGTTTAAATCTTCGCGAATGTAAGCAAAGAGAGCGGCGTAAGTTGACTGTGTTTTGGCTGTAACTATGAAGTAAACTATCGGAGCAGTCTGTAAAAGAAAACCTGATTATTTCATGAATGATTTTCTTGGTAAAATTTTAAGCAAGTTAGGACAGACACTTACAATATATCCCTGCACTGCATGAACAGTAATCAAGTGATAATGCGAAAGCGAATCAGGATGAAACTCAACGGTCCCATCCAAGTGAATCTCATCGATCCTTCCAAACAGTTCAACTGTTTTGCTATGCATGAATATCATACAAATCGAGTCTTCTAGCTTAATGGTTTTTTGATAAATCGAGTCTTTGTCCGGGCCGCTATTAACCCGAAACAAATCAGAAGTATCTAACACATCAACTATATCAGTGACTGTGTTCGGTGTTTGGGGCAATTGTTTACGTCTTGCTTTACGCATTGCTGATCTGGCTGAAGCGAAAGGATATAGCATAGCAGCATCCGAATGTCGAGAAGTTGCCTCATCACAGTAGATGGCGTATAGTTCAGTCTGTTCGGAAGCCGCTCGTTGTGTCAGGATCTTACGGAATTTATCAACGAGTGCGCGATCTGGTTCGGCTGGATGATTGTGAGCGGTTGTACTACGAACTTTGCCGTTTTCGTCTACGCATCGTCCAGGACATTTTGATGATATGTAACGGCAACATCGATAGTAACTGTTTTTGATTGGAGTAAATAAAAACACCAACAGCATATGATAGACGAGTTTACCTGGTTGTATTTGTTTTGTAGGCAAGCCAGTACTTGTATCCGTCCGCGTACATTGCGATTTCATAATGTAGGAAACATTTCAAGCCATTGTTTTGATTTTAAGTGATGACGATTGAGACAATTAGATTTGATTGATTTCAGTAGATCGGTGGTCGGGTCGACGAAGAATATCGGTAATTTTTTTTTAGTTTACTGAATCCTGTTTGATGAGGGTTAGGTTGGCTTATGACGATACGTATCAGGCATCGTTTATCGATACCACCATAGTTTTTTTCCTCCGGTTTTTCTTAACTCTCTCAGAAAAAGTTATTGGCTTTCCAACTAGCAGGCACCAGTCAACGTTTGCACGATTGTGGGCAGATTGTGGGTACCTCCATAGTTATGAAAATCAACAAGAGTTCAACACCCGAGGAGAAGTGTCAGAAAGATGACATATATTGGCACGGCATAGTTTAGTAGTGCGAAATTTCTTACCTGCCGTCTCCACTAGCAATAAGGCCGAATTTACATATCCGGAAGTTGGGCGAAAAATAGGCACTCGTGAGTTACTTTTATTTATCTTTGGGTAAAACAAAAATTAACATACATAAAATTTCCCGTATACGTCTTAAGACTAACATTTGTTTACTTATCTACGATCTGGAAGGATGAAGTCATTCGGAGGAGCCCTTGTCAGAGCGTATGTATAAACTATTAAGTAGCACGGAGCAGGATTCCCACTTTACTCCATTTGAAGTAGATTTACTTCATGTTTATTTTGAAAATGATAGCTATTTCACTACTTCAGTTCCTACGAATTCTATTTCTTTTTCGGTTCGAATCGAATCAGAGAAAATTTTCCTATTTCATTTAATATTTTTCTTGCATCGAGCTTTGACAGTAACACTTTTCTAGTGTAATGTTGTTTCAATGCAACGAAGAACTTAGTCACTAAAAGAACAAGTCATGCTAAACTAAACTATATAAAAAAAATAATACTGTACCGCTTAGAAATGATAAAGACTGTAAATATAATTGTTTTGTATATAAAATTTGCATTATGCCTTAATTTGTTATTTAAAAAAATCCTTATTTGAACTTTTGACGTGGTTTTGCTTAAATTTTTTTCCGTTATAGTAAAAATGATAAGTTTTACCTAATTTATATGAAAAGTAAATTAATGCTTTAAATTAAATGACCCCAATCGATCATCTACTTCATTTATTTTATATCTACTTCAATTTCTTTTTAACTTCTGCTTCAAAATTTGTTCACGAAATGTGAACCCTGGCACGGAGCATTAATTACGATACAATTACGCCATTACGCCATTGAGACACCCATCCGCCCATCCGCGACACCGGAGGCGATGCTTCATTCAGAAGACGCTTGGGCATGTGTTGCAGTAAATATATAGGCGGTATTGCGGCTGAAAAGAGAAGAGGATTGTTTACATACTCCTTATGACAGAATATTGTTGCCGTGGGGGCACCTGATGTGCTAGTGGCACGGCGTGTAATGTTTTAGAATCTCGCATAATCCTGCGTCTTTCGTAAGGAACCTTATGAAAGTTTTTCGACACCCGTCCAAAAAAGTATAACATTTAATCAGAAAGTAATAATAAATTGCTTCGTTTTGATGAAATTTATTATGTGAAAAAAACTATTACATGCTTATTGACTTACCATCTAAAAGATTGTTTTTGTTTTACTTATCGTTTACATGTCTATAATATGCCTTAAAACTATAATGTATACTTGTTTTCTAAGAAAACAATTGAACAAGTTGATAAACATTTAAAAATTCGATCAAAATCAATCATATATAAAGAACATAGTTTCTAAAAACGAAAATATTTTGAGCTGCATGAATTGCTATATTTTCTAAACTTAGTTTACATTTTGATTTGAAACATATACGCGATAAGTGTTTGTATGTAAAATGTAAGTTTGGTGGTTAAAAATTATTTAACAACAGATCATTTCTAAATTTCTAAGTATAGTGTATTTCCACTGACAGACAAATACTGACTGGTTCAAACTCGGAAATTTCCCATAAAGATTTTCGCTAATTTTTAAATGTATTAGCTTTTACAAACATTTTTATATAATATAGACACCTTGTACGTTGATGGTTGTCCGTAGTACAATTTTATTTGCGCTTTAGACCTATGCCAAACAAGTGCATTTTTGCACAGTTTTTGTTCTAATTTTAAATTTGGAATGATTGGGTTGTGTGGAATGATTTTGTTAAAGCTTTGTATCTTTGAAACTAATTGTGAAAATGCTACTGATCGATCGGGCATTGACATTAAGTATTTGAAGCACTCTACTTGGGAGGAAAGCGTGAATATTCATGATATTATACTTGGATACAATTCATCAGATACTGATTCAAGCAATATAAAAAATATACTGTAAAATATAAACTGAAAATTCCATGGGTGATATGGATTTAATTTTACTGTATATGAGTTTATCAAATCTTGAAGAAATCTTATTTTACAATTAGCATTTTGAATTTTATATAAATATGTATATGTACTACTTACTTAGTTTCGTATAAAAATATTATTTGTCTTCATCGCTTTCTGTCAGTTTATCCTTTTTTTACATGTATATATATTTCTTCATCAGAAGATATATTTCGAAAAATTAGTTTGGATGCGCGCAGCACTGTTTGATAAAACTAGCTTCAGTAAACGTTTCAGGTATGTTTAGAAAAATCAATTAAGTTGCTGTTGGTCCGCTTAAGCGGATTAAATGCTTTGAACTATTCTGAAATGCTTGAACATATCCAAACATTTTACTATTTCTCATATTAAATCTGTTCAAATATGGCAGTGATGTTTGCAGCATTTTTAAAGTATATATTTGTATGAATTTAGATAACCTTACTGCGCGCATCACAAATGCGTCCTGTTCGCAGGTTTTAGAAAATCTCTTCGAAATATATCTTCCGGGCTTTATTCTAGAAACGATCTTTCGATGCTGCACTGTATTCCATTTCATTGAGTGTTTGTAGTTCTTGCAGTTCTTGGAATTTCTCATGATCACGTATGTGTGCATAATTGGCTGAAAGGCACATCAAGTAGTGGATAAGACTTAAAATAACTAGCAAGCTAGCTAATGTCGCTAGAATAAACATTATTTCCGAGGGTTCGACACCATCTTTGCAAAATGCTTTTTTCTCGAATGTTTCGCAGATGGTCAAGTCTTCTTGGCGTACGTTCGATGGAAACATGAAGTCTGAAAAGAAGAAATAATTATGAAATAATATGGCTTGGTGAGCAAATTCCGATTTGAGAAAAAGAAGGAAAAAATACAGTTGGCGTTGCTTGAAATAATTTTCTCATAAACGTAGTCAATTAGATTGCGATGTTAACTAACAAGAGAAAAAACTATTACAAATTATTTGAGTCACATGATTTCTTTTGTGATAACGTTAATTACAAAATTTATCTATGCTATTATAGCACAGCTTCGGCAGAAGGAAAATTAACGCGCTGGAGATGTACACAGGGACGCTCCATCGCTAAAAACTTCAGTGTTGGCTTAGTGGGGGAAATAGTAGATTTAAGATTTTTGAACATTCTTATTGAATGCGTTAGACGTGTAGGAGTCAACGAGTGTAACGGCGCGGCGGTCATTTACACGAAGAATGTGTTGATGTTGTTTCGCAGATTTATCTTCTTGATTACAGGAATAAAAGTGACACTTTCTTCCGGGGTCTCCTTAATCGTGCTTGTAAGAGCAACACTGAGCAACCTTGCAGATAACCTATAAAAATTTGATGAGGACCTCTAAGAGATAATCAATCGGATCGGTCTGTGAGGGACTGGAAATTGCACGAGACGTCGAGGCTGTGCAAGGTGTTGGAGAAAAACCACTCAACTAAGCTGGAGTCTCTAAAATGACCGGATGATGATTTTACCAAGCCCAAAAAGCTCTATAGTCTTTACTGGAACTAACTTTCTGGGTGCCCCGATGATTGAAACACAGAAGGTATTTGCGCCTCTGGCTCTTCCCAGTTAGATCTGTGGTCAAGAGCGAAAACATCAGGGATGCAATCATGTCCTTTGAATATTTCAAATCGCTGGACGTGGATAGCATCTATATAGTTGTGCTAAAGGAGGGAATTCACCACCTGGAGGCGGATTTAAAAGAAATCTTTTGGGCATACCTGAAAAAAACTATTGTAATAAAATATGAATTAAAAACTACCAGCCATTTTCATGGAATCGGTGTTATTTAGAAGAGGTTGAAGTAAAAAACAGAGATAATGACAGTAATATAGATCGAAATGATGAACATGATTGATTGATGACAAAAATAATAGTTGTGGTGATTTGAACGATAAGACGTCCTCAAGACAATGCAAAATGCCCTTAACAAAACAAAAAAAAAGTAAATAGACGTGTGTGAATGCTTTAATGAAGAAAGGACTGCCACGGAAAAGAAAAATATATTCGGAATCTATTGAAGTAAAAAAAAATTAAAAAATTAAATCTACGAAAAAACAACATGGTGTGAAAGAATAGTGTGGGACAACTTGCGAGAAAAAGTCCACAACTAAAATTTCGAGAGAAAAGCTGGATATGATAAAGGCTGAATTTTGGGATTTAAGTAAAATTGCTCAAAAGTGGTTTATTCAAGAGCATACAAATCCGAAACTGCCGGAAAGAAGACGAACTACAACTTTTGCTGAAAGAAAGTGGACTACGATATATACAATATGCTTGAAAATGAAATCAATGTTAAAACTGCAGTGTGTAAGATGTTCTCTGCACTAATAAAAAAAGGTATCTAATCGAAGTCCTCTTATGGCATTGCAAAGTTTTTATTACATTGTGCCAACTCGATAAAACGTAAATTACAATTTTCTGAAAACTACAAAAATGAAGATAAGAATTTTTGATCCTGGACGGCAGTATACTAAAGACCAGATGCTTACACAGGAGCACAAAGCTCCGTCTATAAATCAATAATAAGACCTGTGCTGTGCTATGGACACTAGCGTCAGACTAGCTCTGCACACGTATTCAACGCCTTCGAAAGACGGGTCTTGAGCCGAATAATTGGTGTAAAACAATCAATGACGAATAAGATGCAACCACAAACTGTAAGAAATGTTTAGCGATCTATAGGACGCCAATATCATCAGACTGCGGAAGCTGCAATGGGCATCCTCCCGTGCAGCGAGGTATTCGACTTTTTTTTTCTATGATAATGCCAAAGTTCAGGGGACTACCTTTGAAGCGAATGCCAAAGCTATGGCGGTAGGGAGACACATATGGGAGAAGCCGATTACAATTAATTCCACAATTCTCTAAGTGTCACACTTTATTCTTGTGAAGTGCTGGTGTTATGCCTAGTCACCGCCGAAGCTATGATGCGGCACTTAATTAGTGGAGCGCTGGTATTATGCCCAGTAGCCGGCTGTTAAAACAAACACAAGACGAACAATAGAAACCTCGAATAGAATAATAGTGACATGAGCCTTCTTATCATTCGATATCATTAGTGGTTTTATCGGAGTTGAATTCTTAAAAATTAAGATGGCGATAAATACCATCAGGAAAACAAATTCTGATGTTTGCTCTATTAATATCCACATTCTAGCGTAAATGCAACCAACGAGTATGCTAACAGACGCTGCAAATTCGAAATTCAAATTATTGAATAGTATGAGAAAATGTCAATCCCCAACAACATCCAAATCATCCCTTATTAAAGTCATTTCTATCCCATAATTTTAAGCTTTTTTCATATGTAGTACTTATATTTATGCCCTGCTAGTTACGATAAATAATAAAATTCAAGACAATATTTGCGAGGATCTGGGAGGGAATTGTGAAATTAGTGCGTCATGTGAAATATCTACTTACGAAACTGTGTCAAGTCAATGCATGTTCTAGACTTCTCCACACTTGAGCACATATTCCAGAACATAGTGTAAATAAATGTGACGACGACAAGGAAACAGAGAATTAACATCCATATGAAATTCAGCAGATAAGTTATCCCCATAAACTAAAAAGAAAAGTCATTATAGTAATGATTTCATAAGACACCACATGAAACATACCACCGCACATGAAATCCTTCCGCCCACTCGCGACCTCCATGCTCTGTAAACCCGATGTCGAGTCGCTCCAGTTGCAAGGAATCCAACAAACAGAATCATGAAACCCAAAGCTGCCATTGATGCTGCTATTATCACAAAGATCATTTGCACTGCTTCAATCCTAAAAAACTATGAGTTTAGAAAAACAGTTTCACAAACATCAGACGAATCTTACCATAGTAGTCTTATATGAAATACTTGATCCAGCATAATGATTGTTAGCGAAGCACCACGATACATTGTTCCACAAAATATGCCTACACCCAATAGACACATTAGCGTGGCTATTAGGGTAGCGTACGGAATGCGGGTCATACATGCTCGGCAGCAATCACCTATAATTCAATTTTATGAAATTAGTTAATTTACATTTTTTACTTCAGTGATATAAGCTCGATGATAAGCGGACATGAAAACTGTTGAGACACATTTCATTTCAGTTTTCGACTTTCAGGGCAATGAACCTGGTGATGAGAAGCACTTAAATGGTAACTACAAATATCTTCATCAAGCTGAAACACATATTCAAATCGAAAAGGATGATCGTCGCAACCGGTGCCTTCATTTCCGGTTGCGATCTAGGGTGTGTTCAATGTGCATGCTATAGCAGCTATTAGCTGCTATTTTAGCAGCTCTGGCTGTCCAATGTCACGAAATAGCTACTTTCTGATGCTTGCTATTTGACAGTCGGGCTGTCCAAGATTCCGGCATAGCTGCTAAGGTAGCAGCTATTCGCTGCTCGTAGTCTGGAGGATAGCTAGAAAGTAGCTAAGGCAAAATGGCCGTGCGTACACAGCTGACATGCAGTTTAAACGTCATTTTCAATTTGAAATTGAAATGAAAAGAAGTTTTTGCGCTTTTGTGACAAAGGAGATGAGGAATAAATTTGAAAATAGTGACAGCATAAATTAAATACGGGCTTTTAAACACTTAAACTCAACTCGAGTTTTAAGTTGGCTTGTACATAGCGCAGCTCATCTTGAGTTTTTAGAAGGCAAGCAGGAATCGTAAAAGGCCGGGTGCTCTGATTCCTGCATTATCAAATTTTCAACGATTATTTTTTGCTCTTTTTCTCATATATGGCGTCAAAAGCCGGAAATAAATGATACGTTTTAAATATGTTAGGAAAATTTTAATGGATTGTGCAGCTGTATTTTGAAAACTCCTAAATTTCATACAGTTTCAAAAGTGCAATGAAAGTATTGAACTGATCCACGAAAATGCAAAAATTACAATAAAAAAATTGAAACAAAATTATTTTTGAATTTCCTGCGTGAAGGCTGCCTTCGTAGCAGCTCTTGGCTGTCCAATATCCATAGCTGCTTCACCTAGCTACTGCGTATTTTGACACTTGCTAACGTGATGCTATGCTATGCTTTTGGAGCAGCTATAGCATGCACATTGAACACACCCCTAGTTGGCATCCTTAATGGCTTTCACAATTTACAATTCGATTGACGTCAGCTGTCATTTTATTACCAATTATTTTATCCACCCATTCGATGAGAAAGCAATTGAATTAGTGCGTATATATGTACGCTCCAGTAAGATATGAAAAATGAATCAAAATACTTAAACTGGGTCTGGCGATACAAATAACTTTAAACAAAACTTGAAGAGCGATGACTGTAAAAACGGCAGTGGAAAACAAACACAATAACATATAAACGGAACTTTGTGAATGTGCATTGAGGAAGCAATTTACAAGATAGGTGTTCGGCACTAAGTGAAGTGCACCAACAAACGATTACAAACATGTATACACCACTATAGAAAGCGCTTTGTCACTCTTCCTACCTCTGGACTGCCTTATTCCATGTACGTCCGAATATCGATCTAAAGAGACTTCCGATCGGTATGTGCTTCTTCGTCGGTTCGGTTGTGGCTGGTGGTTGTTGTAGGCCTTTGTTGAGACACCGTCATCGTCGAAATTAGTCTCCAGAAGGATTTCTTCGCGAGGATCGCGAATTCTATCACGATTACGTGATCCCATGGTCGTCTATCGCTTCACTATTACTTCTTATCACAAATCAAAGAATTTACAAAATCTTGTATTCAACAATTGACTGATTAATAGCGGCAGCTGCGAAGGCATTTTCAGCCTTCCACTATACGAAACACTTCAATCAATGCGAACCTGTGTGATGAGCACGTCCGTATTTCCAACTACTTCACCGATTGTAGCAATATCACGATAATTTAATTGGAAGCCAGGGTGAATCATTGACGGATCGACTTAATTGAGCATTCTGAATTAGAGCGTACCGTATATTTTAAGGTCAAGAAGATCTGAGGCTAACTATTAATTAGTAGTTAAGACTTCAAGCCGGGCAAGAATCGTTCTCTTATATATTGGTTGAATGAAACTGGTAGGAAGTAATATTTGCCTCACTTATCTTACGCATAGATTAATACGACTGGAATTCGTCGCTTATACAATTCGAGATCCCAACATACGGAATGTCAGAGCCCCACAATTCAAAATCTAAAGAAAGTATGATCAACTATCTCGATCTCCTTTTTTAGACATATCGTTTTTAAAGCGAAAGAAAGAGATCGCACTTAGTGTCAGATGGTAGTCAATTAAGCTAGAAGCCCCACCTTGCTAGACACGCACCCAGTCAATCTAATATTCTGCGACACTATCTTATCGCGAGGGATTTTATCTGGAGATAACACTACCTGTGATAAGCAATTGAATGAAACCTACCCATTGTGATTATCGGTTCACTACAAACAACTTTACTTTGCTGAAAGATCGATGTAAACAAATTTGTAGTCTTTTCGAGTGTAGACGCTGGGGTACTGCTTTGATTACACTTTCACGCTATATAAGAATGTTTGAGGATTAAACTAATAGGCGCAAAGATAGAAATTTATTCATTATAAAGCATTTCACAAAATGTATATGTGAAAACCCGTCACATATTGTAAAAAATTGATGTAAATAAAGTGAAAATCTGACAGCACAACAAACTATTTCCACCACGAACGAATTGACATATCGAAGGGGAAGTGTGTTGGTGGATTGATTTGACGGATTTGACATGATAAAAGTAGTTGGTGCAACCTGTCGCAAATTATCACAGAGGTGAATTGCTTGACTTTGCAAAACAGCTGGTTTCTGGCTATTCGTGTGATTCGTGCTTGATTCGTGTTAGATTCTGGTGTAATTTGTTACCGTAAAATTACATGGGATGTTTTGTTGTCGTCTCCTAAGGACTACATCTATTAGTGTAAAATAATATTAAATTCCCGAATATGGCATAGTTTGAGCTCTTATCTACTTTACAGCCGATTCATTCGCAATCGTATTCGGGTCCTGCTTCGTTCAAAAAACTAGAAGAAATTCGTGAACGTCTGGCTAATGGACCGAGTTTTCAGGACTTTGTTCAAAATCCCGACAACGCAGCCGAAGATTGGAGCGCGTACGATGGTAAACTGAGACGCGGCAAAGATGATGGCGAACGTCTTCGTCTTCCGCCCTGGCTGAAAACTACAATTCCAACTGGGAAAAACTTCTATAAAATTAAGGATCAATTGCGCGAATTGAAATTGGCAACAGTATGTGAAGAAGCCCGTTGCCCAAATATCGGAGAATGTTGGGGAGGTGGTGAACATGGAACACAGACGGCAACAATCATGGTAAGTAGAGAAGCATACGGAAAAAAGCCGCAGAAGATTTGGCGCCGTTTGACCTTGCTCTGATGACACTTGTGATAACTTTACGAAACTTTAGATTAGATTTATATCGTTAAAAAATAATTCTAGTTAATGGGTGACACATGTACTCGAGGATGTAGGTTCTGTTCAGTTAAAACAGCTAGAAATCCACCTCCTTTGAACCCGGAAGAACCAGTGAACACGGCAAAGGCAATAGCTTCATGGGGCTTGGACTATATTGTCTTGACTTCAGTGGATCGTGATGGTAGGTTGAAATTTAAAAGTCAATTTTTTACGCATGATTATGTTAAACATAAATTAACAGATGTTCCCGATGGTGGTGCTTCCCATATTGCAGAAACTGTTCGTGAAATCAAAGAAAGGTAAGTCAAGTTCAATTATGCGTATTATTAGTTTCCCTTGTTGTACGGGAGAAAATTTTGGTTAAGCTTAAATTTACCTACAATCTGTTTAATTTATTATTTCGTACTATTTTCTCCAATAAAGAAAATTTGTTCTGGGTTAATTCTTAAGTGTATATATGTAAAGAAAGGACAATATTTAGGATCATTTGATGAGATGAGAAAATATAAAAGAAGATAATCTCAATTTTATGTAAAACAAATTTTATCATACTTTTTTCGACATGATTAGTAGATTCAGGGATTTTCGGAAAACGTCAAAAATGCTATTTGAGACCTGACTATTTATCGTAGTTGCAACACTATATAAGCATATTTTTATCTCATATAAAATATATTTACTTTGCCGCTAACAGTAGGTAGCACCGTTATTGTAAAATATGTTCAAAACAAAAATTTGAATTTAAAAATAGAACGTACGAAATTGTGAAAATGAATAACTTATTTAAAATGAGTAAGGAATCAAATCAAATAACGCAAAATGTTAAAGGAAGTGCTTAACAAACAGATCTGAACGATCACCTGCGAATAGCACTAAATTTCGGAGAGTAATAAACAAGTCAATTTCAACACTAAATTATGAAACAAATACAACCTGTATCAAAAAATAAGTTTCAAAAGGGCCTCTCAAGGATAATCCTGAAGAAATAGCCCAATATTCTAATTCTTACTTTGGCGCAAACATCATGCAATGGCACCAAAATACATCTGCGACATATCTTAGATTCAATTTAAATATGTTAGGATCTTTTGTCTTTGAGTGTAGAAAATTAATCCGCAAAATTCTACCGACACAAATTAAATGACGATATACTGGCAAAAATTGTACAGTGCAAACACACGATGAACGTAGTAATTCAAAATAGTTATTTTTTGACTAGATAATTTGTTTTTTTTTTTATATGATAAATAATTATAGTCGATAAAATACCACAGTTTATTTTAACTGTACTATTCTTCACAACAATACGCCAATTGTCTGGGAAGTACTAGGAATAACAACTATGTGTGAGGGAGTGTGGAGTGAAGGAAGTGATTTTTTTCGGGACTGTTTATTGTAATAGGTTAATGGTTTTTACAAATATTCAATTCGAATTATTCATACAAATATTTCAACCAAAAAATACATATTTTGTACCCATTGTATCCATTAATCATTGCGATTCTCATTTCATCGTGTAAACATGGTAGTTTGAATATTCTTTTATGTTTTCTCTTTTTTTTTTAATTCAGATGAAAGCATCGGACAGTGTAATTTAAATTTGGTTTATTAGACCATTACTGGGCAACTGTTCGGAACGTAAATATCCACTTACTGCGTTGTAAAACTTGATAAATTCCGATTTAGCGGCTTGAAGAACGGTCAGGTACTGTTTTGAATCTTAGCTCGTTAATCTCGTCTCGTAAATAGTTTTGGACAAAGAAAAAGAAAACTATCTATAGTGCTATCGATACTATCGCTCGATAGTTGATATCGCACTGAAACTATCAATTGTTTTCAGTAATATCTGGAGACAAAAAATTTTATTATTACACTTTTCTACTGTTATTTATTTAAACTGTAAACCAACTAGCGCCCGTGAATTCAATTTTTCTCAAATTGTTCCCGACTTGTAGAAAAAATGGCCAAAGAAAAAAGTTGTGCGGCGCTCGGATGCATGATGGTTGATTCCCTGACTAGTTTTTGATATTTTTCTTCTGCGTAGAGGTATCGAGGCGTAATAGGTTTAAAGGATATGTCCTGATGAGGTAAAAGTTGAAGCTGCAGACGTTTTTATATGCGATTTTCTCAGGAAGGCTACTTTTCAATGTAATGAATTAGTATTTGTAACAATAACATAATTGGTGACCAAGAATGAAGTAAACATGGAAAAGTTTCGTGGATCAGTATTTTAAACAAATTGAATAAACCTATTTAATTTTAATTTTTTTCTTAATTTTTGATCATCTCAGAAAAAAAAAACACATTTGATACAACTTTCGAAGGCCTAATCCCCAAAATGATCCATATTCCCGCATAAAATATTCTCTGCTTGGAAACTATTTAGAGCCGATATACGTTGTCAATGTTAGACAATAAGGAAAATGTCAGACAAGAAGAAAAAAAGCGATCGCAATTTAAAACTTCTAACTGAAACTTGTTTATCAGATGCTTTCTGCATCTGAAGATTGTACAACCAAGTGGGTGGAGCATCGCCTGCTAGCTCTGAGATTTCTGGTTCGAGTCCAGCCATAAATTACGAAGCATAATGACAGCTCGGGCTTTGAACTGAAGTTTCAGAATAGAGCTGACCTTTGAGAACGATTTTCAAAACTCTAATCTCTGTGGCTTATAGAAAAGCCTTAAATGACATTCAAAATTTGTATTCCAACAATAATTCTAAAATTGTATCAATTGTTCTCGCTAAGAACCGTCGGACTTCAATAAATGTTGGGAGCTTTTTGATTGTAACATCACATCATTTTATAAGCCATAAGACTGACTCCATCTAAAATCGTTCTAAATGGTCGCCCAATCCTCCTTTCAATCCTGTATACTCTTGTTTTGATTTAGTGTTAAGTGCAAAATTGTCTGTCCTTCATTGTTCGCTTTATTTATCAATGTGTTGAATAACCGTTCTTAATACTGACGACTTAAATAAATTTTGAAACATCGGTTCCATGAAAAACAATTTGCTACTGTTGCATATTCAACTTTCATTGTTGGTGTAATTGCAGCCGTCTTGAGATTTGATTACAAATTCTATTTATTTTATTTTAATATGAATTGCCTGCCAATACCTCTGCGAAATTTACCTGAAAAAACTAAACATTGCATTAAAAAAAAAGGTTCTTTAGATGAGTAAATTCAAAAATCATTCAAACCCATGACATGATGCTGGTGTTTTAGCATAATTTCTGTATATGGATGCATTCGAATAAATATATTCGCATTTACCTGAATATTTACCAAAGAACCCATTCAAACAATAAACATTTATTTTCAGGAACTCCAACATTTTCGTGGAATGCTTAGTGCCCGATTTCCGTGGTAATTTGGAAAGTGTTCGAACAGTTGCTCTCTCCGGCCTAGACGTCTACGCCCATAATATAGAGACTGTTGAATCTCTTACGCCCTTCGTACGTGATCGACGGGCACAATATCGTCAAACTTTGAAGGTTCTAGGCGAAGTGAAAAATGTTAATCCATCACTGGTAACGAAGAGTTCAATAATGCTAGGCTTAGGTGAAACCGATGAACAAATCGAACAAACAATGAAAGACCTACGCGAGGTTGGTGTTGATTGCTTAACACTGGGGCAATATATGCAGCCGACAAAGCGACACTTAAAAGTAAACGAATACGTAACGCCAGAGAAGTTTAAGCATTGGGAGCAGAAGGGTGGCGAACTGGGTTTCCTGTATACAGCAAGTGGGCCGCTTGTTCGAAGCTCGTATAAGGCAGGTGAATTTTTCATTACGAGCATTCTGAAGGAACGTAAATCTAAAAATGATGGAAGTAGTGAATAAAATTGTGTAGATGTATAATGTATATTTTGAATTTGCTGTTTGGATAAATTAGAAAAATATTACTTGGAGATTTTCATTTGCTAATTTAGAATCTTTGTTTCAGATGAATTGTTCCAGTTTTGTAATCGTCTGAATACGTTTTGTCTAAATTAGGGTAAGTCTTAACTGAAATTACTTACTTTGTATTGGCCGTACTTTTAACACAATTTTTTTAATATGACACTTTCGCTATAGACGTTGATATCATAATTATTTTGCCAACAGTTTTCTGTCATTTTCTAGAGGCTTCATGTTTTTACGACTATCTATATTTGTAAACAAGAAGGCTTTAATATTTTTCAAAGCTTATACACTAAGTTGTTGGCTGTACAAGTCTCACAGAAAGTAATATTTTGCAAAAGTTTGGGCGTTTCGATGGATCCATTCCAAAGTTGAACCTATAACCGAATCTTAATCATAATTATGTGTTGACAATCAATTGCACTTAAATACTTAAACAGTTTATACTTTATGCATACAAATCGACAATTATTTACACTGTTTTGAAATTGACTGTATACGAATAGCCGCTGGTTAAATTTTCTTCACTTCGAAGCAACTTATTGCTTAAAAACTTCCGTAAATGTTCTCTAAAGACGTTTTATCTTCATTGAGTTTACGTTGTTTGATTATTCTGTTTTATGTTAATTGTTAATATGAGTTGATTTAAATTTCTTTTCTTTTCTTTTCGACAAATTAAATTTGAAGATAGACTTATAGTTTTATGTACACAAAGCATTCTTTCGATATTCTTCACCTTTAAGACATCAGGCGGTTTATATCTACTGTGACTAGCAATTTATTTGAAATATTTTTTTCTCGAAAGGGCCAAGGTTTTCAAGCGTAGGTTTTAATGTGCGAATAGGCGTAACCGTCCATGCCGCTTAGAGTTCGTAACCCGGCGATCGTCCTAAAACCCACGCGTTCACGCTAGTGCTTGAGCAGTTACTAGTTTTCTTCTTCCGTTCAAGAGCACATTCCTGCGTTCGTTCGTTAATAGATCAATTAGGATCACTCCCGCTATGTCTGGCACGGCTTTTTTCTGAAACTGTTGTTTAGCTGCTGGCACTTCGCCATGCGCCCCTACGCAGGAAGCCTACCATCCTAGTTCGATACTTTTCAAACTATAATTCAGCGGCCTTTCATCCAGCCCCTCAACTCTTTTCATTACTTGTTTGAGTTGAGCGTTACGGACGTCCAGCGTTACTAAAAACACGTTAGGTCTAGCGGGGTGACATGTGGAACTTTGTGGAAGGTACATATTATTGAGGGCCCACTGCGGTACCCGTATTCGTTTTTCGAAAGGTCGCCAGCTCTTTGTATGGTTTTTTTAGCCGAGGCTTCAGTTACCCTTCTAGAAGTTTCCTTGGAGTATGTGCAGTATGTGGTGTGGTGTGTGGTCTCCCTTAACATTTGCAATCAGACTGTTACGCCATGATAAAGAAGCCTTTCGGTTCTCCGTTCTGGTGGCTACGCTGCGCAGCTTTTATTCAGCTCCTGGTGGACTGTGTGATCGCTTTCTTCCCTCGCATCATGCACTGAAAAAAAATACGAATGTACAATATGACTGGGGTACCGATCGAGAAGACCCTAGTGCTATTATTTTTGCTTTTTTTAACACTCTGACCAATAAACCAAATTTAAATGAACATTGCTTCCATGCGGAGCAAACACATTTGATCAATTTGCAGATGAGTGCAAGCTATGGGTTTACATTTGTCATTCAATCAATCAACTTCCAAACATTTTTCAAGATAAAGTTATTTATTTTCATTTCAACTTTATTTAGTTTATAAGATTCAACAGCTATTATACAGAACAAAAAACGAATGCATCTAAACAATATATCACATCTTACCAGCTTCTAAAATCAGAAGTGTAAGAGTAAAATTCAGGCTGAACATAATACAATGGTTCAGCAGGTTCCACAATGTTATCAGCCTGAATGGCTGGTTGTACGTACTGAGGACTATCAACAATAAATTCAGGCTGTACATATTGAACGTTTCGAGCTATAGCTTTCTGTTGAAAAGCTACCAGTTTTTCTGGCTGCCGTGGTGGCCAAGCTTGAACATTACGTTGCTGAGTTTGTAATACTGGTTGTATTTGAAAGGTTGGAAGAACTGGTGAAACTGGCGCGGCTGGAACAAACGGTGAAACTGGAGCAGGAGCGGCAGGTCGCACCCTGTCTGCTGCTAATGAGGTTGTTGAAACGGGTTCTATAGTTTCGACATCAGCTAATTCTGGGGTTGTGGTGGAGGTTGGCTCAAAAGAATCTACAGCAAGTAGTCCACTACGCGATATCCATCCACTGGGTAGCTGGATAAAGTAAAAACCATTGCCTAAGTTTCGTGGCATAGGGGACCGTTGAGTTGTGGGCTCGAAAAGTTCTGGCTCAGAAGTTGTGGTTGGAGTACCTTCTGGTGGACCGTATTTATCGGTTGGAGGAAGGTAAGTTGGCAGAGGATCGGCAGTCGGAGGTGGAGTATACTTTCGCGGCTCTCGCGTCGGTGGCCAATAACTAGGAGCTGGCGCTGGTGTTTGGGCTCGTGCATCGCGTGCTGTAGGGTCGTATGTGGGAGATGGTGTAGCAGTAGCCGGTTTTGGTGTTCGGACATCAATGGCTGGTGGACCGTAGTTCGGTGACGGACTTGCTGGTGGTTCATAATTATAACCTGGCTCTGTTGCATACTTAGGCTCAGCCGGCAGATCGAAATTTCTTCCTGGGCGGAACCCGGAAGCTGGGTATGGGTCATTCTTCCATGTAGTACTTGATCCAAGAGCTGGAGTCGTAGTGCCTGCAGGATCTGGTTTTCTTGTTGTAGGGAACGGACGATTACGTTGCGGTAGAGCACTGATAGTGGCAAATATTGCGAATAAAATTAAAACAGTGTATTTAGCCATAGTCTCGGCTCAGTTATCACACAAATCACTAAGCCCAACTTGAAATGTTAAAGATATGATTCTAGTAGTGTCACTAAACTAACTGATGATAATTCAAACAAATGACTTACTTTTTATATCAGCCAAAAACCTGTCCCATTAATATTCATAAGACGTTTGAGGTGATACCTAATAATCATTGACATAATAAAAACAATAAATTTTCGACACGATCGGAAGTTGAATGGGTACCGTAAATCAAATTTCGGACACTCAGATTGATCGAATTGTTCGCTGACCCTAACTCGTATTGAACATGACATTGTTGCAGAGCATTTAAACAATTAGTCACATGCATTTCATATGAATCAAATGAAAATTTAACTACCAGTTAGAGGTGATTTTTGATTGGATTAAAATGTATTGATGAGACATTTTAGTCTCTGTTTCGCGTAGTCATAAAGTAAATTTATAAAGGTCGATAAAAGACTTGCAGCAGTGAAAGAAAATGTATTGAGAAATTTAACTTTGCAAGAGAACCTAACAATCATCGATATTATATTTATTTATATTGTTAGATTTTTTCAGTTCGAATTCCAATTAAAAAAAAAATAAAAAAAAAATCTACAATGCAAAAACACAAAAAAAAAATGATTGTAAAAAGGAAAAGTAAAAATAACCTAAAATCATTAAATTAGTGTTAGAGAAAAAGCGACGCAGCAAGAGTTTACATAAAACTACCTTACTTAAGAGAGTTGACGGAATGACAGGCTTGTTTTCTCAATTGACATTTGCCGTTTCTGAGTAGTCAATATTGTGCGTGCCTGAGCTGCACGACAATTCCATTTGTTTAGCTTTCTCTACTTATGGGTCTCTATATCATTTTTCGTGAGGGACGCTCTCTAATCTCCTTAAAACCTTGGAGGCATTCCTCCGGATTCTATGTTCTCGAATAAAGTTGACGTTTTGGGATTGGGCGCCTGAAGTGGAGGTGGTGTCTTAAGCACCTAAGTCTGTCTAATTGCCGTTTCTGGTGCATTCTTCTTCCTCTCGTTAGTGTTAAGCTTCATTGCCTTGGCACTGCGACGGGTCGAAATATGAGAGTAGATTTAATTGCCAAAAGTTCGTGAAGACTTCGAAACCACTTCTTCAGAACCTTTAAACAGAGGAGCGGCCAATTGTCCATAGACGATGGAATAGATTTTCTAATTACTTCTCCTTCGGTCGATAGTAGAGTTTCCTTGATAACGGAGGAACCATAAAACATTACTTTGCTAGAGTATGAAACATTCGTCTTGTGCTAGACCGAAAGTTCCTATGCGATCTTAGAGTAAATTACCATGCACCATGGGGCCGGAAGTCCTTCCGAAGAACTTTATCCATTCCAGTAGCAACGATGAGAATCGGTGGTTCGGTTATCCAGATTATCTTTTGTTATGTCCTTAACCCTCCGAGAACATACCTATTTTTTCGATCATCGAGAACAATTGGGGTCAAATTGACACCCAACCACTTTTGAACGTCTATAAAATCGCAGCCACTGAAGATTTTCATTTGAAAAAATTTGTAGATGTAGATTGAGGCCTCTTTTAGTAGTTTTCATGCATTAGAAGTGGTCTAAATGTTCTTAACATACCTACAAAAATTCGCGAGAAAAACAGTTTTATCGAAAATCAGCTTTTTTACAAAAAAAATCGTAACCTTGTCAATTTTCAATATTTTTGGCTAAAAATTTAGGGGGATACACTCAAGGTATGACAAAATCATAAAAAATAGCCCTATAATGACCCTTGAAAAAAAGTATTTATTTTGGATATTTACCGTGGTGATTGTGAGGATTTTAAAAAGTGCACATTTAAAAAAAATCATAACTTTGTCAGTTTTTAATATTTTGAACTAAAAATGTATATGGATACTCTAAAGACATAGTACAGTAATAAAAAAATAATATAAAGGGTTGCTATATAAAGGGTTGCAAAAAAAGGTGTAATCATTTGAATAATCAGATTCTGATTGCTCCGAGACATGGTCGGCTTCGGAGGAATCACTGTCGCCAAAATTGTTATCATTGTGTTCAGCTAACAAATTATTGCGTACACTAGAACGCAGATTATACATCATATTGCTAAAAACAAAAAATAAAAGCACTTGCAAACTTATTTTTTTGGCTTTTTTAAATTAATCTATCGATTTATTGAGTAAAAAAATTGATTTTTTTTACCTCAATATTGACGTCGAGTACATATGGGGTCTATTTGACCCCTTCAAAGGCTTCTCAACGACGACTGACGGCTTGGAACTGTATGCGAATGGTGTAAACTGATAGTCAAGACACAGAAATACACTTAGGAGCCTATAGTACCCCCCTTTTCCTGCAGCCCTAAGCGCTGCGATCGGCCAAAAAGGTCACTGGGGTCAATTTGACCCCCTGTGTTCTCGGAGGGTTAAGACTGGTACTGAGATAAACGTGCAGATACATTTTGAAAAGTCTATATTATCTGGTCATTTTTTGGAACGAAATTTGGACAATTGAGAAAAGCGGAGACTGCTAATTTCTGATAGATAGAATGCTAAGTATTTTAGTGTTCGATCGATTTTTTTATTCTCTGTTGTGTTGAATGCATTGACACAATTCAATTTTCGAATTGAAGACGACTTCTTGTTGATCAGAAAAAAAGGACTTACAGAAGTTGTCATAATGACAAACTGGTAGCCGCATCAACTAAGAAGTCGTTAGCTGTTCAATTTTCGGTGATTTTATAAGCTCATAAACCTAATTATTTCCTGCTTAAAATAAAATTTCACCTAGCTTTCACTAAAATCTAAATTTACAACACTCTTATGCTCAGCCATCATTTTAGTTTATTTCTATACATGATTTTCTTATAATATGTTTATTTCATATAATTGTCTATTGTTTTATTTCACTTTTGTTAATTTAATAGATCATACGTAGTTTATGTTTAATACCTCTCATTTTTAAATGTTTTACTTTGTTTTTAAATACATGATAGATCATAACATTAATATAATTTTTTTACTGGTGTGTATGTATGTATATCTTCTTGGTTAACAAATTATAAAAAAACAGTAGTTATCTGTTTTTGACGAGTTAAGAAGTAAAATAAGATTATTATTCTCTTTGTTATATTTTCGCTGGCAAATTGCTCTTGAATATAAATAATTGCACTATTATTTATTTATAGAAATACATATCCATACAAGTATTATAGTATTGATACACAGAAAACACAAACTAACGAAAAAAACATTGAATGATGACATGATACAATATAAATTCTATAAAAAGCATGTCAAATATGTACATTACACAGTTCGAGTCGTAGTTATATTTGTGGTCAATTGTAGTCATCTGGCTGGTCGAAAATTACAATTGAGCTAATATATTTTATGTCGCTTGGAAGATTTGAATATAAATAGGGGTTTTAGGGCTAGTTTTTGAGAACGTAAAAACCACGCGAAAATTTTATTTGGCACAGTTACCAATGAAAAATATGTAGATTTTTTTGCGTGAAATTTCACAAGAAGTATGTGAGTCATTGGTATACTTGAAATACTTGAAATTGGTTAAAATTTTGAATGTTTTCTTTAAAAAAATAAGTTTTCGTATTGTAGTTTCGAATAATTGCTTGTTTTGTTCACAATAAATTGACAGAAGTAAAATCATTCCGATATAAATAACAACAGTTAAATAAAGTTATAAAGTTACATCATACTTTGAGCGATAGGGTTTAAAAATTATATTATATTATCATACAAATTTTTGATTCATAACTGTTACAACTATGAAAACGATTTCTCTAGGACTTGCTAGGATTAAAAGTAAGTTGCAGATTAGTATTATTTCAATTCATTTAGTTTCAATGTTTCTGTTTTATCCGTTTGTTCGGCAACGTATAGACTATATATGTATATAATTAGTTCATGTATTTATTGCTGATTTGAAAAATAGATGTATTAGAAGTAACTTTTGATCCGCTTTCTTAAGGTCATGATAGTTAATCAGCTCATTTAATTTTTGCTTGTACTAAGTTCGTGGTATCTATGCTTCAATGTGGAATGTAGATATTTCGAAGTGTGCATTGGCATGACAGTAGTTTAAATTGAAAATCAAACTCTTTTCCTTTAAAGCACATCACCTCAAAACAAATTTTAGAGTTGATCGAAATACAGCTATCTGCATATCGTAAAATAACAAATTTTACGTGAAATATATTTTTCCACATGTTATTAAACTAAACCAAACTATGAAATAAAATCAAAATTACAGTTAAGATCACATAATATTCATTAAATCATTTGCCTACAAGTCAGTTCACGTTATTCAGGTCAAAATTGTTAAGACGCCACAGCACATCAGGTTCAATTTTCCAATTTTATGGTTCTTCCTCTTCTTCTTCTTCTTCTACGATCGGTTTCTTATCATCGGCTTTCCGTCGTGTTATTTTCTGTATGGCTGTTTTAGCAGCAGCTGCTGTTGCACCCCAATGTCCTTTTGTTGCTTCCGATGATGTCATAAGCATCGAATAAGAAGTTCCAGACTCACCCTCTTTACTATGATGGATTCCATAGAGGAAATAGACAAGCATTCCAATTGAAATCCAAATGAAAAATCGAAGCCATGTTAAAGGACTCAGATGGACCATGAGCTCGATGTTACAGAAGATACTTAAGGCGGGAATATAAGGAACCAATGGTACTTTGAATTGTAGTCCACGGGTGTTCTGATGATGGGCAGCGATGACGACAACACAGGCGACCGTACAAAATATGAGAAAACCGTAGAGAATGAGTGCCCACCATGTTCCTTCATAGAGCTCTGTCCAAGATATTTCCAATTGAAAGCATATGGCAGCACTAAGCACGGAAAAAAGAAGCACAGATGCAGATGCCGCTGCGCCCGGTTCGAAGCGACCTAGTAATGGTTCTAGCCAACGGAACTGAGGCCGTAGGCGTCCGGTTAGAGCTACTTCAATCAAATCGCTAGTGGGAGAAGCGGTGTCTAAACTAGATTGAGAAGTATTGTCATCGTCTTCATCAGGAGTGTCCGGTGCGTAGGTTACATTCTCTTCAACTGGTGGCGGTCGATATCTTAGAATAATCACACTGGCACTTACTATTGTGTACGCTAATAGAGTTCCGATAGACATGAACTCAACTAGCTTTTCTAAATCGAATAGTAGTGCAAGGAGCGCACTACATATTCCTGATATTGCTAAATTGATCAGTGGTACTTGCGTTGCTGCATTCACTTTCCCCAAGAACGAAAACAGTAGTCCGTCAGATGCCATAGCGTACATACATCTGGGCAATGCAAACAATGATCCGAGCAATGTCGTTGTCATGCCACAAAGTGCTCCAATCGAAATCGCGTATTTGGCCCAAGGTATGTCCAAAGTGCCAAAAGCGTCAGGTAATGATGCGGTAGGGTTGATGTCTCTGATAGGAACCATTAATGTCAGTGCTGCACTGACTAGGACGTAGCCGACGGTGACAACGGAAAGTGATAGAATGGTAGCCAGTGGAATAGATGAACTGGGATTTTTAGCTTCCTCCCCGCTTGTAGCTATACTGTCAAATCCAACAAATGCATAAAAGCAAGTCGCAGCTCCTGCAATAACACCTCCAACTCCATACGGCATAAATCCGCCTTCAGCTTCACTCCAGTTCTTGGGATTGGCATACCAAAAACCCAGACATGTCACGAGCAACATAATTAGAATGTTCAGCATTGTAAGTAGTCCGTTAAGTACTGCAGTAGCTTTCACGCCAGCACCCAAAGCAGCTGCATATGATAAGCATACAAAAAAAGCCAGCAAATCGGGATATTTAGAGAAGAGCTGCTCGTGCATTTCTCCGGTGATTAACATTGTCGTATTGGCAAACCATCCTCCAACCATCGAATCAACATACCCACTCCAAGCTCTTGCAACAGAAGCTGCACCTAGCATATGCTCTAGAATAATATTCCAACCGATAATAAAAGCCCAGAACTCTCCGATGGAGATGTATGTAAAAACGTAGGCCGATCCAGCTTTGGGTAGACGAGTTCCAAACTCAGCGTAGCATAAAGCGGCTAGCATCGAAACAACACCAGCCAGTACGAATGATAAGACTATACCAGGCCCGGCTATTTCTTTGGCAACGGTTCCGGTTAAAACGTAAATGCCAGCTCCAACCATATGCCCAATCCCTAAAAACCACAAAAAGAAGAATTAAGTTTAGTGTTGGAATTTGTAATCGAAGTGTAATGGAACATTTATCAAAAACTATCTGTCTTTAAAAAATACTCCTGATTGCGTTGAAAAAAAAAATTATAATTATTTCTTAAAATTATAATTACAGTGAATAAGAAAATTTGCTTCGTGTTTAGATCAAGCCACTCTGTGAATTTCGTTTTGAGTAATAAGGGGAATTTTGTTTTCTGATTGGCGACATTTCAAGATGGTGTCACAGCCAAAAGGTTGCCCAGATTTTAAATTAACTCCTATCAGACCTGCTCCTACCCAAAACCAATATATAATGTAAATTTCAGTTTGATATGATGATCCGTTCATGAGTTCTCGAGAAAAGAAGCATTAGGGGCGGAAGTTCTACCAAATAGTCCGAAATATGACGCAGTACATACCACGCTGTACGTTCCGTAAGGGCAAAGATGGTAATGCGACCACCGATCCTGAAGACATTCTGGAGCGATGGGAAGTGCACTTTATTGAACTGCTGAACGGAATTTGAAGAATTGGAATTTGCACCAATGCAAGAAGAAACCCTTGTGCTGCCGTCCCCAAGCAAAGAAGAGATGCGAAGAGCTATAAATCGGCTGAAAATCAGTAAAGCCCCTGGTGTCAACCATGCCAGCTGAGCTGATTAAATATGGAGGGCCCACATTACACCAAGCAATTCATATAGTTTTATTGCACGTATGGAAGCATGAAGATGTGTCTGAAGAATAGCGGAAAGGAAAAATATGCCCCATACATAAAAAGGGAGATTCAACAATGTGCAGCAATTGTAGGGGTATAATATTGCTGAGTACTTCCTTCCAAAGATGATATCTTTCCGGAAAGGCGAATAGCCCCATACGCTAAAACTATCATCAGATAATATAACTGTAGCTTCATCTCAGGCAAATCAATACTTGCTCAGATCTTTACTTTTAGATATAATTACCAAAATAAAACTCGGGACATTTCGGTGGGCAGAGCACCTATCTCGTATGAGCGAAAAGGAACCTCAGAAATTCTCTTCTGCGGCAGGCCTAAACTGGACTATCGGTGGTTTAAATGGAAAAGCTACAGTGACAAGTTCTTGTATCCGGTAGCTGAAAAGTGGCCGAGGGTTCTCTATCACTTATACAGAGGTAGGTCTGAGGCCAGTTTAATACCGTGTTGTAGAACAAGTAACATAATCCATTGAAAATATAGACGGACATGAAATCGGTCCTATTAGCTCACTTGGTCGAGTAGGTCGTTCAAGTGAACTATTCGCGGGTCACAAACGCATTTTCCAGTCAAATTTTATAATCAATATATGTAAGAGTTTGTTCATTTTTAAGCAAGGGTAAGAATATCCAGCTCTAAAAATCTGGCTTTAAAGTAAACCGAATTCAGTATTCGTGTTTTTTGACATAGAGTCGATAAACAAATTCATCGAAATATTAAATAGTAAAAATACTATTGTTCATCTGCTTCTAAGGTAAATATTTATGTTGGAACATGTAATAATACTTTTTTGTGAAAGAAAAAAAATAATTTTAAATTGTATTATTCATTTAGCTTACCTAATAACGTTATATCAAAAGTGTTCAAACATCGATTTAGCGGAGTTTCCATTATGTCGACTGGTAAATGCTTTGTACGATTCATTTTTGAGCATAGGCCCGACATGACGTGGCCCAGGATTAAGCGTCTTGTGCTCGGCATATTGTCCTATTGAATAGTTCCTTTTGGCTCTCAACCGATATATTAGATGCTGTTTGTACGTACGGGTTGCATTCAAATCCTGCAATTTTAAGAATTTTACACAACGTCAATCAATTTTCTTGAATTTCAGCCATATGTTATATATCTGTAATTTGGAGCATTCTCACTTACTTTGCTTCTATCTTTTATCCCACCTCAAAAAAGGATAAAAAATGGTTCGTCTACCTACCTTGTTATTCTTTTTCCAGGCAATTGCCTTTCAGAAATGGCCTATTTGTTTTGATAGTCACTTTTTCGTTCGATTGATTTGTACACTGAAGTGAAAATAAGTGATCTAGTATTGTAAAAAAGATGTTAGAGGAACTATCAGACGAGCGAATGCCATATCGGGGGTGTCATATCAGAAAATATAGAATGCGCTTGCGTTTGAAATGTCAGTAGGATGATACTTGTTGCCTCTAAAAAGGAATAGTATCGTGGGAAGGGTTAAAAGCACGTGCTCATAGTAAACAATTTTGATAAAGGAGATGAGGGCCAAAAAGGAGCATTGAGATATGAGTGATTTCAGTTCTTTACTCAAATTTATTCTTAGCAAGGTCGCTTTACAATGTCTTCTTTAACTAATAAACTAATGTTCGTTTCGACAATAGTTAAATATTTCATTGGTATATTCGAAAGGTTAAATGCTTCATTGAAATCAATAACAGAAATTATCAAGGCACTCTAAAAGAATTATTTCAAAGTGCTTGTTATGATTTCTGTTTATTTTTAAACATTACTATTCACGAATAAAGTGCATTGAACTTGACGAAAATCGAAGACTTATTTCCTTATACGGATTTATTTGTTCGTGACATATTTACTAATTAAGAGTGCGTTATAGCTGCGCATGCAGAATATATTTTTGAATCATGCATCTTGGCATTACAACCTAAAAATAATGCATTCTGTCACACCTAAAATCCATTACGACCATTAGTACCGAAGTTGAACTTGTAACGTATACCGAAACGAAACCGACCATGACATCAACTGAATACTAATCAGGTGTATCTATAAAAGTGAAATGAATTATTTAGCTTGGCTAAGAATAATAAGTCATCTTTTTGTGCCATCGTAAACACATGGATTCTCATCGATATGTTCCTTTTCTACGATTGGGTGCTTAACTAATAAATATAATCACATAGCATTGACCATGACAGCTTGCGAATACGAATTTTGAATTGTAATTGGATTAAACGGTGAGAATGTATAAAAAGTGAAATGATAACATCGTCAATCATTCAGTTTCGATTAGATTCATACATCATTCACTTGGGTCTGCTGCAAGTATCATAATGGCAAAATTGAATTATTTCCTTTTGGTGGCTACCTTTGGAGTAGCTGTTGCATTACCACAAAGGAATTTGCCGTATCCGACAACAAGAAGGCCAGGTCCTGGAAGCACTACCACTTCTGCTCCCAATAATCCAACTACCTCTTGGACGCCATCAACAACGGCCTGGACTCCCTCGTCCTCATCGTGGTCTCCCTCAACAACACCATCAGAAGCAGAAGCAAGTGGTTATCCAGCTGCAGGTTTTCGACCAGGACGTGCATTTAATCTTCCTACAGAAGAGAAGAAGGCTCAAGAGCCATCATCAAGTTATGGTCCGCCAGCTGATAAATACGGACCTCCTGAAGAGCAGACCACCACGATTCAACCTGAACTGGATGGATCAGGAAATAATACTTCTTCGGATAACACCACAGCGAAAATTCCTAAAGGACTTGAACCAGGATTCTACTTTATCCAGTTACCAGGAGGTGGTATTCAGAAAATTGCATTATTGACTAATGCTGCTTTGGTTCAGTTACCAACGGCTGCAGAGGAATCGCCTTCTTCAAATGACGAAAAGAATGATGAAGATGACGATGCAATTGAACCAACGACAACATCACCATCAACAACTCAATCGCAGCATGTTCAATCAATCGCAAATACTCGTACATTCCAAGTTTGGCCGGCGGTACCACAAGTTGTCAGTGTACAGCCAGTCGTTGATGTTCAGCCAGTTGTTGTCGAAAGCGCCAAACTTGTAAAGCCCATTCGCAGTCAGCCGCTCGTGAATGTTGAGCCAGTTTTGTATATCCAACCAAAGTCGTATTCCTACACTTCTCAATTCAGAACGTGGTGAGGACATAAAACTAATTAACGAGACATTGTACACGTATTGTTCTCGTACTATTTATGATTTGTGATTGTAAATGAAATTTTATCTGTGAAATAAAGTAATGTAGATACATCTTAAATGTCGATCTTGTAAAATTGTATAAAGCTGTTTAAATCATATGAATATGATTCATTTTATGCTTCAGCACGTTTCACTCTCCTGCTGTTGTAGTATTAATGATATAGTCTGTTGCTTTTCTTAGTCTTTTACATCTTTTCATCTCAAAAGCTTCGATACTAAATTCAGCCACACTTATACCCACGAATTGGGCGAGTCGAGTCCCTTTAATCGGGCTAAAAATCCTACAGAATTTTAGGACTTAAAAACATTCAGTGCTCGCCAGCCGGATGGATAAGACGGCTCTTGAAATAGTTAAAGGCAATTATTGAATCCATTGTTGGTCCTTGTACAATGTCCATGATTGTCGGTGAATGCCGTGCATCTCTTAGGGAGATGTCGAGACATTCGGCAGTACAATTGATTTGGGTACCTGCACATAGGGGTTTTGAGGGCAACTGTGAGGCCGATGAACTAGCTAGGCTTGATACCTTGCTACAGGAGGTCTCATGCTTCTCCTCAATAGGAATATCGATGCCATCGCTCAAATTGACCATTAGGCAAAAATATCTTGAGGGCGGTTGAAAGTCCTGGGCAGATGAATTATCCTGTGCAATAACACAGGACATGAACGCGCATCGCACCTGGCAGCTGTTCGACCTAATTCATGCGCCCTGCGTTGTGATGTGGGCGTTAGACGGCATGCGCAACGATTTGGCACAGGTTTTAACGGCTTCTGTCGGAGTTGTGGCTCCGAGGATGAGGAGGAATCCGTCTTGTGCCCAACTTTGGCGACGAGAACGGTGGCGGCGCTTGGAGAACCCTTTCTCTCAAATCTGGACAAACTATCCCTGGTCAATTTATCCAAGGAAGCATATGGTTTCCTGGCTTTAGTGATTAGGCGAGAGAAAAATTCCTGTGGCATCACAACGGGCCTCTTTTGTGGCTAAGTGCGACTGTCGGCATTTCTCTGTCGATCGGTAGCCACTTTAATCTAACCTAACCTATTTGGTAATGTACGTTTTGCCGGGCTTCAGCCGTGAAATATATAATTATTGCTTTAAGTTAAGTTAAGCTACCGATAAAATTTAATTTGATGAATTATGTAATACTTTCCACTTGAATATTTGTACCACCCTTCTACACAAATATTGAGGGGACAATTATAAGTCCATAAATGAGTGTAAATTGCCTTAATGGTAAACGAAATACAATTTGCTTGCATCATTTTGAAGGGGCCGAAACGAAGTCAATACATGAGAATATCCTCCTCACGTTCAGCAAACCCCATCAAGTGATGATGGACAAGTTTCACTATAGGTCTGACGATATTAGCCGTGCGCACAATGACTGCACTAGTACTAGTACACAGAGCACGAGCGAGAAAGGTGGCAAGCTAGAACTGTATAAAAAAGTAAAGTAATTCCACGACAACCCTCTTGCGGGTCTTGAGGTTGAAGTTGGTAGAGAGATTCATCACAAATTTACAATCAATGTAAATACGAGTGTAGAGTGATTAGTTCCACGACTCACTTTACCCCTGATTAACTCAGGTACCTTATTCAGAGCTAGGTGAACTCAAAGCTCGGTGCGCGGTACCACGCCCGAATCTGCAATCTCAAGATTAGAGAGAGAGAGCAAGAGCTGTATAATTGCCCAAAAAAAGAACAATAATTTAGGTAAAAAGATTTTCGAGCAACTGAAAAAAGATGAGTAGAATACTTGACCTACATCCCACGTGACGAGAAGGCCAAAACAGTAATCTTGTGAGAAATCCGTCACTCAATCTCAGTCGATAATCGTCAAAGCACGAACTGGCTTTAAAATTGGCTGTTTGAAAAAGTGAGAGATTCAGCTCGACATGTTTTTGGTTCAACCGCTTGTAGACGGTAAACTTGACCAGCTAACGCAAATCAGATATTTTCTCATTCAGAAGGTGCACTTTCAGAAACTATGTCCACGCAGCACTAAACAGTCCCTCAGATGCCAATCGTGTGGGTATATTGCTATGAATTGTGGAAGAAAGCATCGCTGTATCAAGTAAAACGAAACTATAAACATCTTGTGAACTACCGGGGATGCAGTATGTTCACCCAGATTAGAGGAATCAAATGGAAGCTGGGCATAAGAAAGTTAAGCAAAGGCAGTAGTTCATCAAACAGCCAGTAAGTACATATTCCAACAATAAAATATCAGGCGTCAGTAAATCCTATCTTGAATTTGAATAAGCCTAGAGTGACTGAACTGGATGCCTTTGACTTCTGCATGAAAGATAGAATGTAGATCACAGGTACGGATGTATTCATATCATTTAGAAAACTAAATGTTTAGATAAATAAATGACTAGCAAGAGAAAATTCGTCGTCAGCATGTGTTCAGCATGAACGGGAAAATCACATGCCTGAATACAGGTTCCTCTTTTTTTTTGTATGCCAAAAGGCTTGCTTTTTAAAAATTTTTTCAAGGGCATAGGGTAGATGTAATTCTACTTCCCGAAACTCACCTCACTCTCCACCATAAATCGTCTTTTTCACACTAATTCCTTCTCAGGTGTGATAACGGCTCAGATACAGTAGTTCCATTCTTCGTATTGAAGAAGTAGCTCTACCCACATTAAATGCTATGAAACTATCTGCCGGTAAATTTGTGTTGCAGAATAAAGAATAACATCGTATATGATATTTATATATATGTGCTGCGTACAAATCGAACTAATGATTTCAGCGCAAACGTTCCTGTACTCAAAACAATCGCCGGTGGTTATTCACTCGTAGTTTTCGACGCTGACTTCAACAGTAGATACCCAGATTGGAACGACCCAGTTGTCAACACAATTGGAAGGGCGTTCACTTCTTCACTACAGCTTGCTTGGATCATTCTACCATCATCAAACTCGACACTTCTTAGAGAACAATCAAGCATTGATTTTTACATAGATTACATAGGTATCACAACGAACTTATCTTCGTCGAGGACCTGTACGAAGAACGAAGGTAGGTTGGTGGGTTCCGCTGCTGCCTTCTTCAAGGTGACCCCAAAAGAACTGGATGATCTTCAGGTCCACCGACGCTACTTTCGTTAGACTTGTGAAGAAGTATGAGGTAAGGGAATGTTTCCTTCTTCTAGCAAGGGCCGGGTATTCGTACAATAGGTGAATAACTGTTTCCGCTTCACGCATCTACAGCTCCGGCAAAAGTCGTGGAAAGGTTCATACAGTCACTCTCATGCCTGCCACACAAACAATGTCCAGTTAAAATTTCCACTAATCATAAATGGCAGAAATCGTATGTTTCTATCGGTAATGTTGAGTGTTGAGTTAAAGTGAGTAGAGAAAGCGAATACGTATTGGCTTCCACCTCTCGTTAATGCTCAACTTCGTTGCCTTATAACGACGAGGCATCGAAACAGGAGGAACGATCGTTTGGCCAGAGGTCCGCGAAGGACCTCTTGGAAGCTAGCTCTCCCGAATCGGTGGAGCCGGTTTTCCAGCTATATCTCCTCCGGTTGACTGTGGTGTCAGCCTTCTAACCACTTTTCTTGCATCGTTAGGACTCCCGACGTGAGATAAGCCTTCCCCTTGACATAGGAAGGAGAAGTTGAATTAAAATTGTGAGATTTCTGTCCGAAAATAGTTTTTTGGAGAACATTAAAGCTATTGGGTCCAAAGCACCAAAGCTTCTAGTCCTTATGGGAGCAAGTGCTCAGAACCGGATCGGTGCTAATCAGGAGCCCAGCTCAACTGAACTTACACGGCTAAAATAATGGCCACGAAACTAAAAGTGTTATCTGAAACCTGCTACGGTTTTATTAGGACGAATATATTTACCCGGAGCCTTTCACGAGCAAATTTTACTCTGTCGCTATCGCGTCAAAAGACAACTAGGCCTAGAATGCTAAGATCATAAGCCCAGTGCGTAGATAAAAACGGGATCAGGGAATAGTCCGTGCACGAAACATAGGTTGTGCCGGATGATACTCCTAGTAATGCCACAAAAGCAACTACTTATAGAGTAGCTACTCATTTGTCACCACAAAAGCATCGTAATAGTTAGATCATTGGGTATCGCCCTGGATGCATTACAAGGATGCGATCTAAGCTATATATCAAAAACACAATGCTATCTAATGGTGTTACTCAAGGCTCAGTCCTAGGCCAACATCTTCATTAAATTTTCACTGTGGATCAGCCTTGTAAACCAAAGAACCAAGCTCAAAAACTTCTGTAGACTGATGATTTCCTTAACCGGCCTGACGATTGACACAAACGTATAAAAACACCTCAAAAATTGAGCAAATCAACAGTCTAACTCGCAAATTAAAATTAATGCCCGTTTTTCTTTCGCTTTTGATGAAACAGAAACGCAAAGTCGTTAACCAATTTGAGTTCATTTTTTCATTCATTAGAGTAATAACAAACATTTTATAAAATAGGCGAGCTTATTAAAATATCACTTAGGCTCCTCATCATTCTCATAGAATTCTAAGACATTCGAAAGAATGGCATTGCAGACGTTTTCAACATTTCTTCGAAAGTCGTGTTTAACATATTTCATGACCCACTGCTTAGTATTTATTAATATTGAAAAGTCGTACACCATGAAACTGAGGAAGTTTCGGTAATGTGACAATGATCAGTGAAATAAAATTTATAATAAAATGTTCGCTATCGTTGCGTGTATACAGGCACGTGAGTAGAAACCTGCAAATGAAAATAAAAGTATATTTCAAAGCCATTGAATCTTTTTCCAATTTCATTACGTACACAATTATTGGAACTGCTGTTAGAAATCGCCTTGTTTTCGTCCATTGTTCTCCATCGTCGATTTGCTCCCAATGAGTGAGAAGCGAGATGGTTCCATCTTCGGTGCTCATCCATGGTGCGCCTTTGATCGAATGTAGAAAATACAAATGTGCCTGTAATAAGACAGAAATCAGTCGTAATTTTAATGTGACAAAGTACTTATTTCGTGAGATTGCTACACTTAACGCAACGCGAGAGATGTTTGGGTAAATGATGGCGCGTTAGATTTCATTTTTAGTGATGGGAAGAAGTTAAAAGAGAAAATTGGGTAATTGCAGCGATCTTGCACTGATTGTATCAAATATTTAAATCAGGCCTAACTGCACCTCTATACCAGATTGCAGGAAATTAAAGGAGAACAACAGACGAGTATGCCTCAAAAGCATGTCTAGCCTTTATTTTCTGGTTATACATATTCATCTTAATATTACTATAATTTATAAGAGCAGTATAGAAATACATTAAGGGAATTCGGGAAAATCACATTCGTTATCTATAAGTCTGACACCACAATGATTTGCTACCTATCAAACGTATGCAACTTGTAAACAAGTGGTCTTATATCTGCTAAAAATAACTGAGTTCACTTACCGCATTATGTAGTAGATTGGTTATTGTCCATGCCATCGGTATACTGATAAACGGTACAGATAACAATATCAGATGAGTTAGGAAAATACCGAGAACGTATGCTAGCCAAAATCCACGTGAATTGACCCACGACGTATTGGGGTTCGGATCACCGTGACCGCCTGCAATCATTTTTCAAGAAGTCGTTTTGTAATTTAATGCATTTAAATTTATTAGGTGGCCTCTGATTGAAAGGTTTCTAATGCTGACGAATCTATTCGATTGTTTTCCAACTAGGTCGTCGTACAACGATCCAGGAACCTTTTAGCTGATGAGTAGTCGAATGTTTGTTATGACTTTCTCTTGAGATCTGTCAAACTGTTCATTGTTGCAGGGTGGCTTGGAATATTTATACACATTTGTATCTCAGACAACTTTAGTTGAAAGTAGTAGGTGGGTTTTATTGAATTGCGTTAATTTTGAATATATTTGAATTACTCACAAATGCGAATTATAAGAATTCTTATTGGACTAGCTGACTATTTTAAAATTTAAAAATGGCTGTTGTACAATATGTTGCGAATAGAAAACTGATGTTCAGCTAAATAAAAAAAATATTTTTCATATGTGTAACGTACCAATGATAGATCTATTTTCAATATTAGGCGCGTTTTTTTGCTCCCCATATCCATAACAGAACAATGCTAACCAGTGCAGACGCATTGGAAACAACAACAATTCCTATTATGGAAAGGGGGAGTTGTTGGTGTTTCCAATGCCTCTGCAGTGGATAGCATTGTTCTGTTATAGATAGGGGGAGCAAAAAAAACACGCCCATTAACTATACAGTCCCGAAGCAGCTTAAGAAAAAACTTGTTGCGGTGATTTTTGTACTCCCTATGGTTACCAAAAATCTCATGAAAGTTCAAGTTATGCATGCTATTTCAAACCTTATGCTGTTTTAATTTTGATAGTTAAAGGTAAAAAATTGAAAAGATATTTAAAATAAAAAGTAAAATTTTAAGAGGTATTTTTTATTTCCTGGGAAAAAGACAGCAAAATGAACGATGAATCAAAGCTTGCTAGCTCCAATGTGAGGATTAGGGTATCCAGGTATCCACCAATTTTCAAATCACATTAGAAAGTTATCTATTAATCTGAAAACATAATTGACCTGCGATCTCAGTCTTTTTCTTTGTACACTACGCACATTGTAATACATTTCCAGCTAGTTGGTTTTAAAGTAGTTTTTAAAATTTGTGGTCCCCTCAACGCATGCCATCTTTTCCATCCTGGTTTGAGCCGACTTTTCTTGTTTTGTTCATATTTTACACTTTCACCCAGATTGAGTTGCTTGTTCAGCGCTAGTCAAAAAAAAATAATGACTTGACTGAAACAAAACTTGTTTGTTGTAATTATGAGTCTCTGAACGTTTCATCAAATTATCCTCATTAATGATCTACCTATACATTCCGGGAACTTAATAGCCCACCCCGTAGAGCAATGTTTTTCTCCGGACTAAGGTTCACCACATGCTGGCGAATTTACTGCAGCCGTGGTGAGCTACGAAAGCGAGACACCAGCATCCGTCGGGTGTGGATTTTCTAACGCTCCGCTGAGGTGGACGATGATGCTTTCACGGCCATTTGTAGGGCATCTTGCTCAAGGAGCGCCTCTTGGCAGGCTCTCTTCTGGACTTTGGTTCAGTTGAAATGCCCTGTCTACGTCTCTATGAACAAAATTAGTTACACTATTTTCCAGTAAAGAAGTCATAGTCCTTTACGGTTTTAAATCTTAATAGAATTAGTTACGTTAAAGTTACGGTGGCTATCTTAACAATTGAAAGTTTTGTATGATTTTAAATGAAGTTGTTGATAATTTCTAATGGAGCTGTGGTGCGTAAGAAAAGAGTATTAGCACTGGATGAACCTTATGCTACTACCAGACAGAATCGAGTCTCTTATACTCGTGACCGAAAACAAAAAAAAAATACACTATTTTTCACAATGATTTATTTACAATATAGAATATCTTAAAAAATAACATGATAAATAAATCGATAACAGAGAAGATAATGTGAAATTTTTTCTCGTTTTCATTTATATATTATTGAAACTGATATCTAATTACGATTTGTTTCATTTAAGAAGATCGTTTCATCTTTTTATCATAGTTTGTTTTAATATAAAAACAAAAACTAAAAGAAAGCAGTCCTAAAAATACTCGCTGTATTTCAATTTATGCCAGCCACTTAACGATCGACGCATATCCCTATAGCTGTTTTGCAGGCCATAGCAAATGTACAATGTGAATCCTGAAAATAAGAAACAAATCAGCACTAGTAAACATAAAAAATAGATATTCAGTTAAAAAATTTTGATTTGTGTAGTAACAGTTTAATTAGGAGGCGAAACCGACAAAAAAGCGAAAAAATTATAACATGAGGAAAATGCTATAAGAACCCTTTTTAATTGAGTCCTTGGGTCTGTCAATTTATCGTCAACAAAATTTCATAGACATTTTTTTCAGCGTAAAACAAACGGTACCAGTTTTGATTTCGCTGCATTTTCAAAAAAACCGATAACGGGTTTTGTTTTGTGTGCTGGTTCTTGTGCGAAAAGATTTAGTGATAAATACGAGTAGGATGTAGGAAGTGACTGTGAACGTAGTTCGCAAAGTCGAGTGTGGGGTCACAAGAATGCTTTTGCAACCAATTCAGTTTACACCACGGTCAAATTAAGATAGTGTTGAGTCGGATCAGAGTTTCTATCTATTCAATGAACCAATTCGTTGATATGGACGATTGGCTGTTGCGATCGGAAGATACATATTGATTCGAAAAATTCATCTCAGGATAGGAAATTGATTTCTTTAGGCCGATTTTGATAAACTAGTGTGTACGACACAATGTTTTGGGCTAATTGAGACATCAGCTGCATTAATATGCCAAGTTTAGTTCAAATGATTACGGTTCTATTTTAGCTCATCGACAGTTCAATGACGGATTCCAATTAATGTGAGGTGAAGCAATTCGTTATAAAAGTCCCTTCGAAAGCAGGCAATTCGTATGAGATAGTGACTGCATATTATCCGCAGAAAAGTAGAGAAAAAAGTCATAGTGAACTCTCTCCAGCTTGATGTTTCATGAGTTACCGCGCTTGTCATATCCCTTAGCGGTTTCAAAAATATATTATGCACACTGGTTAGGAATTGTTCCTGAAATCCGCCATTTTCCACATTAATGGTATTCGTGGTCAACTTGATTAAAGGGCTCCTATGCGGCAACTTAATTTACTTTTTATGTTAGAGCTATGACAAGAGATTCAAAATACTTATTAAAATATGTTACACAAACAGAAAAAGTTTTTCGCTTCCAAATTAAACTTAAAAGTTCAACAGTACAGTTCTATAGTAATACCTGTTTCAAACAATCCTTATGATCATCCAAATGCATGCATTAATTATTTTATGTCAAATAATATGCTAGAAACATGCAGTTAGTATATGAAGTTGTATGTAGAGTATTTTCAAAAACAACAATGTTATTAATTTAATTTTCCGAGCTCGCAGTTAAATATCTACAATCTAATCGAGTCGCATCGATTCTCGTACTGGTCGTAATCGTTTAAGAGCTTCTTCAATGGTCATCGGTCGCTCAGCTGATTTTTCCAAAACAGTTTCTTCCATTTTGATTGGCTCTTTTACTGGCTGCCTTTCTTCGCGTAACGATTGTAATACTTGTGAAAATCTTTGTTTGTGGTCGTCGATATTAGTATTTGTATCCCGTACAGGAACCGGTGAAGATGACAAAGATTGCCTGGCACTTTCTGCACTAAGATCAGAAGTCGTCAGATTTTCTGGTGGCTCTGGGGTTACAGAACGAGAGCGTGCACTGAAATTCGGATAGCTTTCTGGGCGAATCTGCGAACGATAGGAAGGACCTCGCTTCAGTAGTACGGCCAGCTTTTCTTTGAATGGTAGATTTTCTAAATTAGGTTGAGGCTCTGTATCATTTGGTTCAGAAATGATTATTGGTGCTGTTTTTGGTCGCAGTTTTTCTTGCTTATTCGGAATCATGACATCCAGCTTGGGACGTTCTTTTTGTGTGCTTTTGTATCGATTTCCTACGGTTTTATACAGCACCGGGTCAAATTTTGGCGCTTTTGGTATATTATTGTCATCGTTTTTTACAGTACCATTCTGAACAGGCTCTGTGCTATCGCTGATTTCGATATCTTTATTTATTGATCGCATCATATGAATTAGATCATTCTCACTTTTTGACAGTTTGATTGGGTACGGCCCGGGAGGTGGGCTACTATCAGTGCTATCATTCGTTCCTTCGTTCAGTGCTTCTTCAGCTCTTCTGATTCTGGCAAACGTTGGAGGATTGACAATCATTTTACTTAATCGGTCTCGAAATTTCTGCGAAGATCTTGAAGGAGTTACCAAAATATCTTCGGAAGAACCAGAGGATCTTCTAGATGACTTGAGGGATGATGAAGGAGTCTTAGACGCAGATCTTCTTCGCACGGCTTCCAAAATCGCTTGGTCTGCAGGTGTGTCGCTTACAAGATTGGATGCGGTTGCATAGCTGAGCGGGGCATCGTCCCTGGGTGGAACAGGTGGAGGACTATCATCATCACTGGAGTTTTCAAAATCTTTCGGGGTCCCTGGTGCTCCAGGGTAATCTGGCTTGGGCTCGGGTGGATAAGAAGTTTCGTTTTGACTAGACTCATCAATAGGAGTTGCAATTACAAGCACAGCTTCTTTGTCTATGCTACTGGGGTCTTCTCTCTCGTCAGGAGGCTTTTCGATTGTATTATGGTTGACATCACCCTCCTCTTCAGCCAGATCCTCGAATGAATTGTGAATGATAGCCGCTGTTTCAATCGATGAAGGTAGTTGATCAGATGCTATTGACGAACTTCTATACAAGTCTCGCATTGACAGATCTTCGACTTTAAGGACATCGTCGAGGATCGCTATGACTGATTTGGCGTCTTCGTCTGCAATACTAGAGCTGGTAGGATTGACGTCTTCAATGAACAGACTATGTCCGTTCGGAGTCTTTATCTCACGAATTGTTCCAGAGAGCTCAGAAGCTGGTATGATTTCATCTAATGATTCTTTTGGACTTGGGGCTCTCGGCTTGACCGACTCATCTACTGCATTATCGTTATCTGTCACAATCATTATACCGTTTATATCTTCAGCGGTTTTTATAGATAGAGTTTCAGCATTCGAATGGATCGTTCCGTTGGGCATTGATTTTTCAAGGTCGATTTGAGGCGGAACAAAATCGTCGAATGATGTTCCGCGATAAGTGATTGAAGATGCGCGATTGTTGTAGAACTCAGTACGATTGTAGACACATATGCAAATTAAATAGATTGGTAAACCTGTTTAGCGAAAGAAATTGTAATATTCACATGCAAAATTAATTTGTAAGATTATGGTATTAAAATAAATATAGAACCTAGCATAACATGCCATAAATATTCTTAATCAAAAATTAGATGTAACTAGAAAGGTCGGAAAAATTGTATTACCATCCCTATTAATAAATAAGTTTCTAGATTGTATGCAACTAAATAGTACTACATATTCCCAAACTATCCACTTAGCCCATAAATTAGTATACTCACCTATAATCATCCAAACACCAAACCGAATCCACGTGTAAACATCTAATTGTAGCATTAAATATACATTTATAAAAATACTGATGCCGGGAATCAAAGGTACAAGCGGCACTGTAAACGTACTATTTGCACTTTCTCGTGGTTGAACCGATATTGCAAGTAAGAGAATCAATATCAATGCCAGGAAAACGCATGCAACTGCAATCGCCCATGGTTGAAGCTTTTCAATCTCTTGTATTGCATAGAGAAATGTAAAACTGAATCCAAAACAAAAAGCACCTGAAATCAATCAACGTTAAAATACAATCTCGAAAAAATATTTCAATGGGCTTTACAGTAAAATAGTAAAAGTGTTCCGACCACTCTTGACGACAAGACGTTTGGTATTTGCACCCGTCGACAATTGAAAACCTGTATCAACATTGAAGATGTATTGATTCGCTCGTTTTGATTATTGACTAGATTAGTGCCCTCTGTCATTTCCGGAGGAGGAGGTTGTTTGCCATTGTTATCATGGTTCATATGCCTACAAAAGGTTTTGGTAAGACCTGGTTTTAAATCAGTGTCTAAGGCTCCAAACCTAAGTATTGTTATAGATATTGCAACAACAGTATAAGCCATTAGTGTTCCTATCGAAAGCATGTTAACGAGTTGCCTCAAATCGAAAATGGCCCCCATTAAACCTGCAAAAACATAGAAACATAAATACTTGTCCCTATTGGTAGTGAAAGTCCTCACCCGTTAATGTTGCTGCACAAATAGTTCCTGCTATGGGTGTCTTAAATCTCGGACTGATATCTCCAAAGAAATGAAATATAAGTCCATCTTGTGACATAGCATACATAATTCGTGGTAACGGAAACATAGCTCCAAACATGCTCGCTATCAAACCTATCATACCGCCAATCGTAACGATCCATTGAACCACTGGCCAACCGATCATTTCGAAGGCATAAGGCAACGGAGCATTGACATTCTAAATAATTGAATGAAATGTCTAAAATCAACCATCGTATCGTTTTGACCTTGGTATTTTCGTACCTGCAGATAATATGGCCACATAAGTGTCAGAACTGTCGAAACTCCAAAGTAAGCCAAAAATATGATGAGCAGTGAGAACATGATTGCACGTGGAATCGCTTTTCTAGGATTTTTCACTTCTTCGCCGGTCGTAGCAATGCAATCGAATCCAACGAAACCGAAAAAACAGGTGGCTGCGCCTCTGATAGTGCCCTCAAAACCATATGGGAAAAATCCACCAACACCGGCCGTATTGTTTTGCGGCAGCTGCGCAGGAGAGATTTGCCAATTTGATATGTCAGCTGTAAAAGGAAATTATTGTTTTAAAATGGACAGTAATAGTAACAGCAAATATGTTCGTTCTCACCCTTAATGGATCCAGCGACTATAACTATAAGAACAATCCCAACATTGAGAACAGTAAAGCAATTATTCAGCAGCGTCGATTGTTTGAGCCCGAATGCAAGGGCAACTGAAATATACAGAAAAAGGAAGATGAAATTAAATTGCTCAAGCCATTCCCCTAATTTAAGAAATGGCTTATTAGTTTGGTGGCGTGCAGTTGACAGCTAAAAATAACTTCTTCGTTGTGAGTTTGACTCGAGTACAAACAAATTCATTTCAGGAAAATACCAATTCCTACAGGTTAGCAAGATTTTCATATCTATCTTAGCGGAAAAGAGTATATACCGAATTCAAACATTCAGCATTGTGAAGATTTTCATAAAGCTACTTTTCAATGATCACAATGATATCAAAAGTTTCAACGTTAGAGAGATCATAAAACTTCTAAGTTTCGATCGTATCTGCCTTATGTTGTCGTGGAGTATTTAGATGAGTTCGTCCCGTTTTTTATTGCAGTGCTTGGTTTATTTGTCTTTTTGTTGACGATTTCGTGCACAACGGAGTTCAGGGGCTAGAAATTGCTATTGGCAATCGAACTAGAGCAACAATCTGGAGCTATAATTAAGATACGTAATGCTGATTTACAGTCGTTGGGCCTTTCTACACTTTTTATTCTTGATGCAGTCCTCAAACCGGTATTCTGGGCAAGAGGCTTGGAGAGAATTTTTCATCACTTTTGAAACTGATTGAAACTGATGCAAATCACTAACACAACTATAAACATAGTTCACGGGTCAGGAATTTTTCATGAAACACTCAAGTCGAAATGAGAAAACAACAACGCGCACACATTCATATGCATAATCGGTATATGAACGGTTCCGTTGCTGAAGAATACAAGTGTGGAAATGGTGATTGTTGTAAAACCAGTTTGAGGAGTGCATCAAGAATACAAGTGTAGAAAGGCCCGTTGAGTATGAAGGATTTTGTGAGCTCAAGGATTCTTTCGAAGTTTTTCCTTACATCATTTGCGGTGGCATCAGGAACAAGTCTCGATATAAAAATAGCTCTGGGTTGAGGGTGCACCTTGCACCCTTGAGGGCGCACCTCTGAGACTGCAGTTGTAAATATCAAAGTAAATATATGCAGTGCGCGAAATAATTATATCGGACAAAGAGAATATCGGTAAAATTATGATACTGATTCGAAAAATAAAAAATTAGTTTTATGTATAATTATAACGGACAAATCACATAAAAATGTTTATAAGTATTTTATTTCAAAAATTAAAAACAATAATTAACACCAAAAGAAATCTTAATAATCTATAGGGCTTCCCTTATTTTGTATCACTTTGCATAAACGACGGGGCATGGAATTAACAAGGGATTGAAGAACATATGTTCCAATTTGATTCCATTTCTTTATAATGGCCATTTTTAGTTTTAATGTGGTGTCAAATTGACGACCTTGTGAATAGACTTGCTGTGATAAGATAATACATAGATTTTCCATGGGGTTCAAATCAGGGCTTATAGCAGACCACTTTAATAAGGGTATGTTCCGGGACTCAAAAAAAGCTTCGTGAACGTCGCAGAGTGTATAGGTGCGTTGTCTTTCTGAAACAGCCAGTCGTCTCTCCATAAATCCTCTGCAAAAGTGATAAGCACGTCGTCCAAGAGTTCAACATACTTAGCTGAGTTCATTTTATTTGAAATAAAACAAATTTCAGACTTTCCCCAAGAGGCGAATGCAGCCCATATCATGAGGGAACCTCTTTGAAAGTTCCTTCTATGACACGTTTCCCGTTCTTTACGGACATCTCTCCAATATCCATGACGGAAATCAGGCCAGTCTGAATTGATTTTTTTTTTCATTACTAAACACGACAGAATACCATTCATTTGTCCAAAATGTGTACCGTTCCGCAAATTTTAAACGTGCAGATTTATGACGTGGCAGAAGCCTTGGTATTTGCAAGCTTTTTCCACAATTAACATTTTTATTATTCTTCAGAATCTGCGGATCCCTTCGCGTAGTGATGGGAAGATTCAATTGAAACCGTATTTGTGAGGGACTTAGCTTTTTATTAACAGCCAGCCGTTTTATCTCTCTTTTAGACCTCTCATTGACTTGAAACGGACGACCTGATCTCTTGATTTTGGCGTAATTTTCGGGATTTTTTAAGAAATTATTCACCGTACTTTTGTCCCTGTTTAATTTTTCAGCTATTCTTCTGATTGTTGTCCCGCAATCCATGTAAGCTAAAATTTTAGCCCGGTCTTCAGCAGTCAATGTTGTCTCCCTTGGCATTTTTATTGATTCGAACTGTAATTTTAAAAATTGCGAATTAAAAATTGCACGTGTAATTTAAAAATTGCACGTCATTAGTAGGCTGCGTATACCTTGGTGAATTAACTAGTCTTATAAATCTAGACGAATTATCAATTTTACACCTAGAAAATATACTTCACGTACAACTGTCCGCTATATTTATTTCGCACTAGCAATTTGGGCTTCTGAACAAAATTAAACACCAGCTGACTACAACGAAAAATTAACAAGTAGCTCAAAGTGCCGTTACATTGCGTTCGCTTGCAAAAATGATATGACGCCAGCACAAATAGTGTGAGACGATTCATTTTCTCAGAAATACTTAGTGATAGTTTGTATGTTATAATTATTTCGCGCACTGTACTACAAGGTGATCTAAGTTGGATTTGTCATTTAATGCGTTTAAGCTAGTTTCCTTAGGTTCATTAGATTCGAAAACTGGAGATTTTGGAATCGCATTATTAGTTGACTTTGAATCATTGATGATTTTTCTTCAATTTGCTTTAAACTCACTCATTTTTCCATCAGTTGTACTAGAAGTTGGATTGATGTGTTTCAGAGCAACGTTGTCAAAAGTTGGGTTTCAATTAGTGAATTCATCTGGTAGGCTATATATTTATGTATTCACTTGAAATTTCTTGAACTCACAAAAATTCACTCGGATTCACAAAATTGCAAAAATTATCTATGTCGTTAAAATATCCGTTGAATCAGGAAATAAAATAAAAGTATGTTTGAACGGGATAGCTCAAAATGGAAAAAACAATATGTTAACACATCAGAAACAAATGAAAAACGTATGTTTGCCGTGTAGCAGCGCTAAATGTACGTAACGGGATATCTAGACAAATTGGTTTCGAATCACATACATGTATATATCACTCGTGATAGCTAAAAAATGCATGAGCGACGAGAGGAATAAAGTAGGAATAACGGCCACTGGGAGTTAAAAATTATCCACAACGACTGACTCGAGCGAGCATATAATACGTTATCACTGTCCGATGTCACATAAGCGAATGTATCCAGAATCCTGACGGTATCTTGACTAATTCTACATTCAATCTGTCTTTACGGACTCATATTTCCCGGGGATTTATGGTCCTTCGATATATACAGCTCATCAAGTGAAGCAGGCCATCACCTCATCGTTGTCTGAATAATTGAATACCACAGTGAAAGGTTTTTTTTTGTGCAAAGTGCACTACGGCCGAATGTCGCAGTGAAAGGGCTAATTATCTATTACTTTAAAATCATAAAATTCTCTATTGCTTGTATTTCTGACTTTTTTGAACGGTATAGTAGTGTTCAAGTATCTGCTCTGATTTATTTTTTTTGTTCTATTAACTTATTTCCTGAGTGATGTTTGTGTCAAAGAACAATATTTCAATCCATAAATGCAATAATCTTCATTTCTTACATCATTATTTCTTCGTTTGCGATGACTATAAAATTAGGCTGACCATTTACATCTTTTTAATAATGCCCTAGATAATACTAAGTTGTAATGTTCATCTGTCGATTTCTTTGTTTTGCGATAGATGTAAAGCATCATTTTGCCTTTTTACTAATGTTCGAAGAACAATAGTATTAAACTCGTTTCGCCGAAAATTCATATTTCTTTATTTATATATATATATATATATCAGCAAATCGGTTAATAGAAGTAATCTCTGGAGTGGATGATCCGATTGAGCTGAAATTTTCGGAGAACGTAGATGTATATAGTAGGTAGGTCCACAATTTTCTCAAATTCAGATACTCTAAACCTTTTGGCTGCGGCGAGCGTTTTAGTGAATTTTGAGGTACTCCTATATATCCAAGCAGTGTAATTTTTTGTTAAAGAAATGTATTGGGAATGAAACCTAATTATGTTCTAAGCTCGTCTATGATAAAGAACTGGAAATTTTGAGCCGTGTGTGGGTGCAGGGTGCCTAAAAGTAGGCAAGGATTTTTTTTCAAATTTTGATTTGTCATTACTTCTAAGAAAAGCAATGGATCGTCGTGAAATTTGCAGAGCGTATTTATGTTGACTAAAATTTAGCGCACGTTGATTTTAAAGATAATGCGGGTAACCCTGCAGCTACGGCAGGCTCTTGAAAAAAAAACCTTCAAATCATTGACCTTCCTGAAAAATTTTTGATTTTTGACAAAAAAATCAAATCACTGATAAATTTTAATCTTTGTCCATCATGTCAAATTGAAATTTTGAAAATTCCGATTTGCACAAGAACGGCAACCCATCACCAAATTACCTCTATTTTCAGCACTCGAAAGTTCTGTTCACGAGAACTGACGCCCGGATTATCCGATCAAAGTGAAATTTACAGAACATGTTGGTATTAGCTAGGACCAGGTCTGATAGAAGTGATTTTGAAATGCGGGCAACCCTGGGCCAGTGGTACCATCTTGAAAAATCACTGAGAAAAAAAACCGGTTTTTGGCCTATAACTTCCGATTCAGCCATCAGATTTTGACAAGATTCATCCAGTACTTGGATCTTACTCTATATAACATTTGATGAAAATTTGGCTGAAAAATTAGAATAGAGTTGCCAGCTATGGTGATTTTTGTCCCCTAAATCTTGCAAATTTGCTCAGCAAAATAAAGCTTTTTTCCCTATAACTTCCGGTCCAGTGTAGAAATCAGAACGAAGTTCACGCAGTAAATGGACTTTAGTGTGAACCAAATTTCGTAGAAATTTCGTACCAAAACTATGAAAGAGCTGCCAGCTATGACAATTTTTGTAATTTTGTTTAATTTCTTTACTGAGCGATTATGTCATTAGATTTCCAAATGGAAATGATCCTGCAATGAAAATTAACAAGAAATATTAACGCTTTAAAAGTTTGATAAGCTTTGAGGGTGGTAACCCTAAAATTCTTTTCACCCGTATAACTTCCAGCGCAGTGATTCAATCGAATCGAAATTTACTGGTTGGGTTTAACTTAACGTGAAGCAGATTTGGTATGTATTATGCTTTGCTGTTGACACAGGCTAACCAGCATTAGCCATTTCCGTAAATATTGCACCAACAGATGCTTCAAACAACGTTCTCATATGCAAAGCATTTGCAATAAAAATAAAAAATGCTTTTTTAAATTTTTCGAGTTTTGAACATTTTTTGGATGGCAGCCCCAAACAACGTTTAACCGCTGAAACTTTCGATGAAATCCTGCGAAGAGAACGAAATTCAAAGGACACGTTTATTTGAGTATGAGCTTGTTATGGTAAACTTATTGCTACTTCGTTCGGAAAGTGTTGCCAGCACTGAATTATATGTGTTATAGTTGAGTTTTGTTGCTTTGGATAAGGAATGGTTGATATGATTCTAAAAAACAGTGTATTACGTCTTTCCACACTTTTTTGTCACTCAAAGACAATTTCTTCGAAAATTAGTTTTCTAGCGGTTCAGGTGCGCTAGAGTTTTTATTCCTCATTCTACACGATTTCAAGTGGCGTCAGTTCGTATAGAACAGAATGTTGAACGTCATACTTCTATTAACAATCGCTCATTCATGTGACCCTTGATTAAAAGGCCCGACACTCCCGGTTTTTTTTCCGAATCGCACAAAATAATAATCAATGGTGTGTTCTGATAATACTATCATATTTGCTATGATTTCTAATTTGACTACTTATATATTTACCTACAGCAACTTTACTCACATCAGTACTTCAACGAAAACATTGATATCGGTCTTATTCATATGAATTAATTGGACACGGTTGCATCGTTTCAAGAGACGGTTGTATTGGAATATATTCATTTATTATATAATGATTTAAGGCTCAACGAGAATTGATGGTTGAATTGCTTGTTTGTTTGAATTTGTCTATTTCGGTCGTATAAACTTATTGCCACTGTTGTTGTGTCAGTTCGAGTGAATATTTTTTCGTATCAATGGTTTCATATCAAAGAATGAAAATGACCTTCGACAGTGAATTTTAAATGCAGGCGAATATTTCTAGTTGTCCGATTACGATTTAATATTTGCGTAATCGTTTTGAAGATTAGTCATAACGTATAGGAGTGGTAATGTGAAATTCATTATTTAGACAGCGTATTGTTCCTTATAGTCACAATCCATTAATTTGTCAAATGTCTGTCTGTCGAATCTGTCTCTCCAATGTGTATTCATTTTGAATTCATTTTTGTTCAATTTTCCAATCAGTATAATTTGTATTCTACATAAAATTGAAATAAAATCCAAAAACGAATGCTTACCTCCTAGTAAAAAAGCCGATCCGAACGCAAAAAAATCGAAATATGTTCCCAGGAAGCCCCAATCGATAGGTGCCACTTCACGAAAACTAACTTGCATAGTGTTGTTTATCAACGAATCTAAATATAAGCTTAGACCACGTGCAACACTTGCTGAACCTATGATATACTCGAGTATGAGATTCCAACCGATTACAAATGCTGCAAACTCTCCAATGCAAACGTAACTGTAAATATAAGCGGATCCTGCCCGCGGAACACGAGCCCCAAATTCAGCGTAGCATAATCCTGGAAGTATAAAAAGGCAATATTACAGGAAAGTAGACATTTGAAAAAGTTTTTTTTTTTTAAATTTAATCTGATTCAAATTATCATAGCTTTCAAAACAAAATATTTTAATTGGTAGAGCAATTTTCCCGTTAGTTGCTATACATATTCTAACTTCTTGACGCGAGATTCACTTGTTCTAGTTCTTGGATGCCGTTCTGATATCTTCTACAAAGGGCCTTTCCAAATCCATGTCCTCGCCTTCAGTGTGTTTGTTGTAACTGATTGTGACGTCAGCGGAATAGCCAAAATATTGTGACAGTTGCCAGTAATTCACCTGCTACCTACAATAATCAGCAATAAACCACGAAGCCAACTGATAACCAGACTTCGCAATTATGCAAATGTGAGGATCAGCTGTTGTACAGCAGAGCAATGTGAAGACAAGACAATCTAATTCAGACAAACTCAACTTGGTCTGACGCCACATTCGGTTATGAAAAGCACAAAATGAAGACATCAATTCCGAAACGTCCATAACTCATAATTTCTTTGTCCAAATGATTTTGATGACTGTGGAATAAATTATGATCAGGCGGTGTAGAGTGAAGATTTAGAGAGGGTATTATTTCCCCAGGCACGACTACTGTTGGACTCTCAGCTGATATAATATTCGCCTTTTCAAATAATGCAACTACCAAAAGAGATGCAATCAACATTTTACAAAATTCGCTAGCCATTGATTCTTCCGCAATTGTAACCTGCAATGTTCCACTGAAACCATTGCAGTCGCACATGAGGCTGGGACTTGCAGAACCTGACCCAATGTCGTGCTGATTTAGAATATTTGCACGCAGTTGAAGAGTATCTCCAAGGCAGACACTATGGACATACAAACAAACGGTGAGACATATCAACCTTTAAGGAGCCGCAATGTGTAGGTGAAAAACCGCACACAAAACTGTCTGCTGCTAACAGCTTCAAAAAATGGCCTGTCTGCCAGTTATATGACAAATCAGCTCCACCCCAACGGCAGGCACGAAGGCTCCTCTAAACCTAGAACCGCTAAACCCCAAGAAGCAGTAAAACAAGCTGTACGCCTACAATATGTCTACATTTACAAACTAGGAAACCTAAAAGGCCACCTAAGAATCGTGGAGGACATCGGGTCCATAATGGAAATGTTGCACTTCAGCGTCCAAATAAAGACCAAAGCAGTCTTTGAGAAGAGGCTCAAGGTCACAAATTCATTGAAGAACAACTGGGAGGAGAACCCACCCCCTAGTAAAAAGAAGCGCAAATGCAAATGCGCAAATGACTTCAAAATGGATTGAGGAGTAGGAACCCAAATGCAAAATGCAGTATAGAACCCAAATGCAAAATGCATTTTCCTCTCCCTAAAGAGGCCACCATCTATCAAGCATAACTATTTGCCACACATATAATAAGAATAAGGCCCGTTTCACACGAGACACTCGGTGTCTGGCCACTGTGTCTCTAGCCACTACCGGTGCATAGAAATAAATGAGAGCATACACACAGAGCCACAGTGTCCGGGCCACAATTCCATACAAAAATAGTGGCTGAGGATTCAGTGGCCGGACACCGAGTGTCTCGTGTGAAACGGCTCTAAGGAACACTAAAATGTGGTCAGAAATAAAATCCTATCAAATAGCCAAGCGGCTCTCAAGGCTACCAATCGTGATCACATAAATTCAGCTATACTCTTAGAAGTGAAAAAGGCCTTAAATGAAATAGGTGCACAGAGCAGTCTCGAGTTGATATGGATCCCCTGTCGTGGGAGGCAACAACAAAACGAGGAAGCTGATGCTAAGAGCAAAAAAAGAGCAAAAATTGCCTTCACAGGTTCTTATCCCTACTCGGATTTGTCAAAGGCAGACACTGGCAATAAAATTAAAACATGGCGCAAGTAAAAGATCAAAAGCTACTGGCTTAATTTTGAGGGTTTGAAACAATCAAAAAACATCTTGGCTTCGATAACAAAAGACGCAGAGGTACTCTATAAATGTGGTATAAGATTCCTATGTGGAGCATTGACCGGCCACCTTCCTTGCAAAAGGTACCTCCACAGAATAGATCAGGAGCGGGACGATAGCTGCAGATACTATGGGGAAACATCAGAGTGTCTAGAACATCTTCTCACACACTGCCCAGCACTAGCAAAATCCAGATTAGAGCTCCTAGGCATTGCTCTTCCCTCCACAAGGGGCATAGCAAATGTCCCGTCAAGGAACATATCCAGGTACATAAAAAGCCTGGATTTCTTATAGGACACAGCGCAGATGGGTAACAATAGACTCAGGAGGTTGCAGTGCTAAGAAGCCTGCTGAACCCACTCCATGCAATCAATCAAATTAAATCAATCAACTATTATCACCTATTCGCAAACGCAAATGACTTCGAAATCGCATCATTAAGCCACCACTTATTTGTTTGAAAATACTTGCAAGTATTTTCGTATCGCGTATTTTCGTATCGAGTATTTTCGTACTTGCGAGTATTTTCGGACTTGCAAGTATTTTATTCAATTATTCAAAAAGTTTTTAAGGCAATAAATCAGACAAAATCGGCCAATTTTGGGTTAGGGTGGTTTGGGACATAACGGGCCAAGGCCTATTACTGTGATACAAAAATTTCGGTTTTGTAAGGGAGTAAGGAGTTTTTTGGCCATATTTTGGCAAAAACTGCCTTTACAGCGCTTTCGATGATTAAAAGTGGTCGGGGAGTATATTCATGACATTTTAAGGGCGAAAAATTTTCGTTAGGGAAAAATTGGGCAAAACTACCATTTTTCCAAAAATTTGATTTTGGTCTAGCATGAAATTTCCATACAAATCTGGGAAAATGCGGTCTGGTTTCTAAGATACGGCAAAATGAAATCCACCCGAAAAAAACTGAAAGTAGTACTAAAAATGTTGAGATCCTTTTTTAGTTCGCCAGTTGGCTTCTCTGGCTGTGCTTAAGCCCTTCCCGTGACTGCACTCTAGCCCTACCAGGGTTGTGACTCATGTCCAGCCTTACCGAAAAGGTTGGCCCCCTAGTGGGTGCATGTTTAATAGACGTAACATTTTTTTTATCATTTCTTAATAAAATTTTCGACAAACTTCATGCTTCAGTGAAGCGAAGTGGAAAACCGACTGTTTTAAATTAGCCAGGAAAAGTTTGGTATCAAGGATCAATCGATGAAAACTCATATAGATGGCAACAGGATTAGTTGGTCCTATCTTAGTAAATTTTTCGATACTGGTAATTTGAACGAATACAGGAGGTGTTTTGTGCATATATTAAAACGAAAATCAAATTAAATTGATTGAATTTGATTGTTTTCCCTTAGATGGCTCCTAGATTGAAGAAAGATTTGCCAAATAAGTGACCGACCATTGGAAAGACTAATGGCTTGGCATCCTTTCACGGTCAACTGCACTATCACCATTCTAGCCTGGGAACTTTGTGTCTGGTGGGTGGGGGAGGGCATATCATACCGTTTCATTACATCATTGAAAATCTCATATACTTGTTTTAAAAGACTGTTAATAAAACGCACGCGTTTGCCACACACAATATGATCTATATATTTAGTAAGTAAGATACACGGTAATGAATATAAATTGTCATAAACGAATAAGTCACGGAGACTTGTTACTCTGACCACGGCTCGATCACGAAGATCTCTTACCACGGCGACGGCTCAAACACTACCCTCCGGTTGCCGCGTCAGTGGATTGCTCTGCCATCGGTAGCATTTGCCGCCTCTTTCCCACTTAGTGGTTGACACTTGTGTGTATATATGTACATACTTCAAAAAATACTAGCTAGTATTTTTGAAATAGGTATTACTCGTACTAGGAATACCTAGTATGTGAAAATCCGAGTACGACCCATCTCTACTGCCGAATAGTTTCAAAGAAATACTCTCTTCCTACCTAACCAGCTGCACATTTGTCTTCAAGTATATTTTAACAAAGAGTGAATCCTTCAAAGTAGCCAAGTAAATTGTCTCGAAATGCATCTTGATAGAAGGCACAGCTAGAAACGGCAGATTCGAGCTTAAAATCAACATTTGAAGCTCAAATTTATCAACTTCAAATATATGCTCAATAGCAAGTCAAAACTTTCTCTCAACTCTAAAGTGCCCGTTTAAAAGTCTGTTTTGAAGCCAATCTGGACTTATGGCTTACAACTCAGGGCAGCAGCTCGTCTTTCATCTAGAGGAACCAATCAAGAATACTTAGAACAATCACCGGAACTCTGTAGTTCCTACCTCCGTAACGCAAATATACCTACAAATCTGCGGATCGAAACGATTGCAGAGGAAATGAAGAATCGCAGTGAAAAATAAATTGTAGCCTTTGCCCATCATCCCAAACAACGTAGAAAAAACAACTTTTTGTAGTCACTTGTTTCAGTTTTCAATCTCTAAACTACTGATATCAACTTTGTTCTCTCTCATTTTATGTCATTAACGAACTTTTCGCCCGAAATGTGCACGTCCTCAACCGCACATAATTTTTTCTAGTATCTAAAATTTTCCAATTCACTGAAGTTTCTTGTACGAAGGTAACAGTTAATAAAGTTATTAAAAAAAAACATCACATGTAATACTCACCAGCAAACAATGATGCCACCGCTGCTATAGCAAATGATAATATCACTGACGGACCGGCTTGATCTTTAGCAACATGTCCGGCCAAAACATAGACTCCGACACCGAGCGTGGCACCAACCCCAAGAGCTGTTAAATCAAATGTTCCCATCACTCGATGTAATTTACTATCACCTTCATTGCCGGAATCTAAAGCTTTCCGTCGCGTTAATACTTTCCAATATGATAATTGTGCCATAACGTTATCTTTATCCTATCGATTCTATTATTAAAGTAGAGTTTTAAGTCTGAAAAGAAAATGGGGAAAAAACAATAATTGTTTAATTCTACAAGATGTTATCGTTTCACGGGTTGTATGTGATAAGAGGAATGTTGATTTGAAAATGATTTGTATATGAATATGTTTTATTTCAGTTAGATATTTACGCTTGGATACAGATAACAATTTTAATGAGATAAGACAAGAACGAGGTGATGCTCGTTGTTCCATTGAGATGTTACTCGTGAGAATAAAAGTTATTTAAAATTGTTTGGTAATAAACAATTACTACCTGTTTGGTTATAACAGTAGACTACTCTATTTGGCTTTGAATAAGAACTGCAATAACACTGAATTTATAATGAAGAAAATTGATTTATGATATTGGCACATCCACATTGTGATGATGAAGTTCGATTTAATACGTTATTATAGTACCATTTGATAACGTCAAAATTCAACTGGAACTCAACCCTGTGAGCACGCTCAATTGCAACATGACGCAGCTCAATTTTGAACATAATCGTCGTTTTAAATTCGTGTTAGAGTGATAAAATCTAAAAAAAACTGTAAATTGTAACTTAGCCGCCCAAAGCTAATTACTTCTAATTAATTCTGCGTAAAGGATAAAAATGTGCAACGAACAGAGGCGATTTGTGAACAGAGAACAGTGGTGATATTTGAACTCTGTAAAAGTACTGACTGAAACTGTCAACCTCTCAAACGTTTCGTAATGGCTTTCAACAATTTGTACTCACACTGATTGAAACCCTTACCTCTCCCTTAATCGAAGGGTGCAGTGAAAAAAGTATTTAAGTCGAAGAAAACCAACAAATTCCCTAAACAGTACATACAGTACAATTCGGCTATGTGGTCTAATAGTCCTCTTTCTCAACGGCATATTGATATTATCCGATTTTGATTACGACTTGGAATGTTTTTGAGCTTGTTTTTCTATGTTTAAGAGGCTCATAAAAAAACATGTAATGTTGTTAGTAGCAAATGTTTAGATCAATATATCTCAAAAACGGTTATTGTTACAATAAAAAGTTTTCAGATCTTTTTTGTTGGAAATTTTCCAAGCTACAAATTCGTCATACATTGTTTTTCTAAAGACGTGACCGTTATTGAGATATTTAGAAAAGGTCACTTTTGGTGACCTTTGACTCCGTATAAAAAGTAACGCAGTACTCGGATCGATGGGGACTTTTGACATTTTGTTCAACATGCCAGTACCAAGGTTCACACCAAAATTCAGCTTTACCCTAATTTTTCCGAATTTTCGCCTTTTTTATGTCGGATTTCACTGGCCTATAAGAAGCGATATTTTTGTAGCGGAAGGCACAATCAATGCCCATGCTTACATCGAGAAATGTCTGCCGAAACGATTGTTGCCTTTCATCAATAGATATTAAGGGTCAGTATTCTGGAGTGGTATGAAAGCAAAGACGCCATTTTTGTCCCCAAGTAGGCCAACCCACCAAAACTTAGGTCGATAGAACGATACTGGGTTGAAATGAAATGAACATTTAAAGAAAGCAATGGGAAACCTTTAAATGTATCTGAGTTGATAAAACGAATGGAAAAGCATTCGAAATAGTTAATCTGGCCTCTGTTAAAAACTTAATTTCGGCCCTCAATCGGAAAATTCAAAGTTTCCACTCTAAGCGACAGTAACGTTTACAAATGTGATTTCTTTACATCTTCAGGAGATGAGCTATAATAAAAAAATAACTTTATTCATCTAAACTCAAAAGATTTCATTTTATGTGCTTAATCAAAAACGTCAAATTTCGCTTATTCCGTTTTTTCAACTCCGAAAAAAGAAAGGTGAGATAGATCTTGCCAGCCAGAGCGATCTCACTTCTTAGCAACTAGAAACCAGCAAAGAAAACGGACGTTTCAGACAAAAGGATAACGACTCAGACTACAAATAACAATTGCAGCCAAATCATCTGTTTCAATCATAATAAGGCAATCAAAGAATTGGTCTGAACTGACGAGAGCCAAACAAGCTCTAAATATTGGCTATGAGTTGAATCAGGAGTTGAATCACAAAACTCGAAATTGAGAGAGGTAAAGAACTAGCCGATGCTACCTCTAAATAGACAAAATGAACAGGACAATGAAGTTCGAGAAATTCTAAAAATTTTATCGGACGCGTAACTAAAAACATAACAAATTATTTTGAAATTCATTCCTTTAAGCAAATATTTTATCAAATAAAAACCACAAATTGGTAAAAAAGATCAGTAACGTTTCGGCAAACTCTTCTGCTTCACGCTTAAAGCGAAATTGAAACGTTTGTTTAAATCAAAAATGTTTGATATCGAACCGACGCTTTTCTGTGGTAGCCATATTCGTTTTAGGGTTCCATCCGGTGACCTAGCGAGCTTATGCAAAATTTTTAGCTTCACCCTCGTCGTACAGAAACATAATAGACACTGCTACCGCCATTACAAGCCGTACTTCTTCTATGATAGACATCAAATATACTCTCGAAAAAATGTTGTTTTTACACTCTTATGTACATGAGTCTTCAACTTAAATCACAAATTCCAAAGCTTTGTCGACTCTAACATATCCTGGGAGTATCATTACATTTTTAAAGACTCTTAAACGTTTCAGGCGTTAAAGCATCTCACTAAAACCTATGCTAGATTAGACGTTTGAAGTTCGTTGAGACTTCATTCATAACCAATGTATATGAGTGTCTAAAAAATGATTAAAGTGATATATGCGACAACGAAAAAATAATTTACTGACAATTTTATAATCTTTGATAGCTTACATGATGTCATTTGGACAACTCTACAGCGAAATTGTATTAGAGTGAAAGTTATTATTTCTAACACTGAAGTCACTATTTCGTCCCTATCTTCGTAAGTACAATCGTTTTGCATCATTAAGTGTCGTCTTTGGTATGATAAATATTCGTCTTTCATTAGCACGATTATCGTGAAATTATTACGAATCAAATCACAAACAGCGTTTGGCACAGTTTCGTTATAATCCTGTTATTGTTCTGCCATACGCAGCTATTCACTCAATTTATGAAATTTGTTTGACTGAAATGTTCGTTAGCAAAAATAATCCATTGTTACATCATTTTTCGCAATAATACTGTTCATTGCATCAATGCATTGTAATTATGCCGAGTTGACCACAAATTGATGGAAATTATTTCACATTGAAAACAAGGAAACATGCATATTTGTTTTGAAAATTCAATGATAGTACCATTAGTTTTCATTGACAGTCTTTGTTAGCTCTAGCTATATAATCTCTTTTTTTGCATATGACATTTTTTCCACACACAACAACGAGATATTAATAAATTTCCGTAAACATCAAAATATTTCCCTTCGTTCACTTATTTCCAATTGTTGAAGATCAATGATTAATAACAAAAGCTGATAGGCCGTAAATTATTATACAAATTTAATTGATTCTTATGAAAAATATAAACATTAAGATAAGAAATGTTAAAGTCACGTGGTGTACAGTCCGAACGATTGTAATACAGACACAATAATTAATCATGATCAAGGAGATTTCAATCAAAACATCGAATGTCCTGATGGAAAAAAAGAAAAAAGATAGGTCAAGTATGGATGAATATAGATAGAATATGGATGAGTGATAGCTTGTTTGTTTTACTTATTTTAGAAGATAATTACTATTTGCCCAAAAACTTATAATTGTGTATACTAGGTGCGCAACTAAGTTGTGTTGGTGTTGAACCCGTATTCAACACCAACAAACCCAATCTCGATGCCATCTCGACTATGCGCCGCCCGCGAGTATTTTCGGTAGGCATGCCCCACTCCAACGCCCTTGCGTTGAAGTCACCCCCTACGATGACATTGCCGGTGATGCCACGGAGAGAGTCCTCCAGTGAGCTAAGTTTGTCTCTGAATTCCTGCATTAAGTCATTCGGGGACATGTAGCAGCTCACAAAGGTGATCTCTCCATATGTCGCCCACACGTGACCGTTGCCTGAGCCGCGACCGCCGATGCGGGCCCTCTGCCCGTCAGCGATCCAAATCGCCGCGTACCCCGTGGCAACATGCACATACTATAAGCATTAACTAATAAACTACGCCTTTTTCTTTTAAACTTTTCTTTTAATTTAATCAGCAAACAAAGCAAAAGGATGTTAAGTGTCAAAGTTACTGCTTTTACAAAGTGCAACTGCTTGTTATTATTTTACTAGCCTAGCCGAATTTAATATATGAATTTTTATGCATTTATCATTTTGAATTAACTTTCCTACTGACTGAATGGGCATTTGTTTATTCATTAATTCGTGTACTTATCTGTGTATTAACTTAACCACTCGTGATAACTGATCGCCATTCAAGATTATCTTTAGCTTTTCCTTTAATGAACTATTTCACGCCTCAACAATAGTCCGTATTCTTCAGTACCAGATGGATCTAACTACTGCTGTAATAGCAATTTCAAATTTCAATTTCAATTTCAAAAATACAACCACTTTTCCTGAATTCGTTGACCCAGAACAATTTATTTTTCATAGCTTTTCCTTGATAGATTTTCCACTGTATCCATTTGCCTCAATGAAAACACTCAACTTTTTACTTCTTAGTGACAAGCAAGATCAAATATTCGCACAATTTCTAGTAAAATTTGGATTGCTTGTTTGCAAATGGTTTTTTTTATAAACATTCCGTAAACAATCTTAATCCATCATAGTCACTCTAGAAATGTTGCTGCTTAGTAAGACGTTGTCACTAATCATTAATTACAGGCTTAGTCAAGAAAAGATAAACCTAAAGCTATCAATGAGGGAAAATACGTAGTTGATTGCAACAAACACTTGTAAGTGGTGTTTACAACTGTTCTCAACTTGTCAAAACGTTATAAGTCACTCCGGTACAAATAACATTTTTGATTGTTTCAGCAGCGGAAAACAGTTTGGATTTCGATTTCTCTATACGATTTTTATCCAATTTATCCTCTCAATCAGAACTAACACAGATAGCACACAAATTGTATCTATTTAATTGATGCAATTCTTATCTCTGCAGATAATTACATAAATATGTCTGTAAATGTCAATCAGAATCGGCACCAATACTAGACATACAATGAAAATATCTGTCAGCTAATCAAGCCAGGTTTTACTGTTAATATTTTTGTGTCTTTGCTGTTTGGCAAAACACTAAAACGATGGTTAAACTGAATCGTATTTGTACATTAACCCGTGCAATAGAACATGATGAATGTGAGAAGGAAGTGCTTTCAATAAAACAAAAGAGTAACTTCATATATATCAATTGTTTAGCCTGGAATGTGATATAATTATATGTATTTCTTATCTTTTTGATATAAAAAAATACTGATAAAAACGAAATGATAATGTGAGTCAGCGATGCCTATGTAATTGCACGAATAGAGGCGAAACCACTACATTAGTGCGTATAGGAATATCTTTCGTTCAAGAAACAAATATGGATTGTTTTCTATTAGTGATTCAACCTGTAATCAATTGAGGGAATAACGATTCACACGTCGATTATTGGTTGCAATAGATTATCATACTTTAGGTTAATGTTGATTAATTACTTTTGAAAAAGAAATAATCCCGTTTTTCCATTTCCGCGTATTTTGGAGTTGCAGCAAGTAGGATTTTCCCTTTATGTTTGATTTGTGTGAGTGTGATATGATTAGTGATCAATTCGCATACTAATTGAAAGCTGATGCTGAATGTCCTAAATTAAACCAATGACCATAGGAACTTAGAGCCAGTATTCACTAGACAGGCTCATAAGTATAACGAAATTCAAATTGATATCCTTAATCGTAAAACTGAAATAATACACAATAAGGTAGACAGGTAGATATTGGTAGAAACTTTTAGAAATTTGCGTAGCTTCCTGGAAAATTTAACCAATAAAAAATCACATGTCAAAAGCCTGTAAAAACTTGTTTTTAAGGTAAAAAAAAATCTTTTTAAAACGAATATGAAAATAATGGTGATCTAAAGATGAAGGGATCTCCTAGAAATAAACGGAAAAGCTCTTTGCCCTCATCGTGGATGTCCCGTATTAGTAAAACGTAGGCAAACTTAAGAAAGGCTTATTGTTTGGATTAATTGGCAAACCTTGTGTCTAATGTGTAACTACTTAGTTTAACTATCAGAAGAGTGCGGAGCCTTATTTATCCAAGAATATAGCATGGTGGCTAAGAACTACAAAGGGATAGGGTCCAGGGTCGAGGTGAAAGATGTTTGGCGGGATAGAGAAAGACCGTCGAAAGTTGGGGAAAAAATGACAGCAAAGGCAACTTTTTATATGGTGGTAGAAGACAACATCTCATTATTCTACAGCTAAGCAAGTTTACTTTTTTTGCCATTACCTCTGACGAATGCATATTTCGGACTAGTAAGTGAGAGGAAACGTAGTCCGGGTACCTCATCAATATACCAGCTGTGCATGCTCCTCGAAGTGTTACTTAAGTAGCAGTCAGATCAGCTGGTGATCTTTCTAGCAGGCAGCACGGCTTCCAGAAAGAGTGTTCAACAATCGATGCCATCTCAGAGGTTGTTGGGGCAGTAAAAAGAGCACAGATGGCATGTCACAGCGTCAAAACGGCTGTCCTGCTAGTAACACTGGCCGTGCAAAACGCCATCAACTCGGTTAAATTGACAGATATCCTTCGGCCCTCGAGAAGAAATTCCAAATTCACACGTAAACAACTGTTGTTTACAGGCTCAACAAGATTGAAAAGATGGTCTGCTTGCTCATTACGGGAACAATCAACTCCATCTTAACGGCAGAGATAAAAGCACTTCTCAGTCTTGGGCCACTACACTTCAAAATCAGAGGACATGAAAGTATACTGTAGGATATTAGACCCATAGTAGAAATGCTGATCTTCAGCGATCAAATAAAAATTAAAGTCAGGGTCACAGTACCATCAAGAAATAATTCTCAGAAAGGCGCGAAAATGTGAAAACGAATGAAAAGAATAGAATGAAAAGAAAAGAAAAAAATGTGAAAGCAGAGATCGTAGGATCCAGGTGCAAAATGAACTTTCCCCTCTCGAAGGAGGGCACTATCTATCAAGACGAAATTACATAAGACCACGCAAAGCAGAAAGATAAGGAACGCTAGAAGCGTCAGCACTAAGATTCTATTGTATAGCCGAACGGTTTTCAAGGGTATCAACCGCGATCAAGTAAAGAGGCCCTGAATTAAATAAGGGCACAGAACAGCCTCATCATAGCCATGAGTGACGCCAAGAAAACAAGTAAGCTGATTTCAACTCGAAAAGATTCGAAATTGCCTACTTTGGTCATACTCTATGCTGGGACCTTTTGAAGGCTGATACGAATAGGGAAATCAAAACATGGACTAAAAAAGAGTCGAAAGCTACTGGTTTGGCCAGACGTTCCTCAGGCTATTTTCAAGTTCATTAGGAGTCTAGATAGCCTTTAGGATATAAGGTCACAATAGATCTTTAGCAGGTACAATAGATCACCAAGAGGCACAATAGATTACCAGGAGGTTGCAATGTTAGCAGCCATCCGGACCCGCTCCATGTATTTATTCATTCATTCAATGTAAGACAAGGTTTGTAGAGCGAATGAAAAAGTTAGAAAAATTGACTGGCAAATTTTTGCGGTGCTAAATATATAAAATGCAAAAACACTTTAGAATTAAATTAGATAAGATTCGATCCCCACGTTGGGCGCCATTATGTAGCTGGATTTAAAGTCGATCTGATGCAAACTTTGCATGTTAAACATTCATGTTAGCATTTATCTGTCATAAGGCTTGAACGCTTAAATTCTGTGCAATGCTTTTTTTTGCTTGCAAGATAGGAATTCGAGTGCAGTGTGTTGGAAGCAATACATACAACTTGTGATATCGCGAAACAGTGTAAAACATCGCAATCGACAGTGCAGGCAATCAAAAAAAGGAAAGGCGTAAAGCCACACAAGAAAAAAAAACAAAAATTGTCAAAAAGAAGTGCAGAACAATTGAGGATATCCATTGAGAGGGCAAACAAATTTTACAAAGTAGAACAATTTCTGCTTTGTTTTGGACCACGAAACATACCTCAAATTCGACTTCAATATACCTCCGGACCCTCAATTTTACAGCTTGCTGCCAGAAAAAGACTTTCCACAAGAAGAAAGGTTGATTCAGGTCGAAAAGTTTGGCACAAAACCGCTATGCGATAAAAAGAGCACGCCATTCTTCACAACAGGTGCCATAAGCTCGGAAATCTACATCAAAGAATGTCTTAAAAAAGTGTAGTAATTTTTTTAAAAAAGATAATGTACTCATAATATTCTGGTCTGGTTTAATCACTGCCCATTACGTGAAAAATACGATACAATAGTTTCAAAAACATCGTCTGAATTTTGTGGAAAAGAAGCTAAATCCACCAAATTTCCTAGAGCTTCGACCAATTGAATTATATTGGATAATCATTAAAGGCAATTTAAAGAAAATGAAGTTAATTTGAAGAATAGAATCAAACAGGCAGAGAAGTTCAGATCACTAGTCTGATGGAAGGACTCCGAGAAAAGATCAGAAACTGGGGATCGCGAAAAGTGTAAAAAAATCTTATATTATAAACAAATGTAGAATCGAACATACAAATAATAAAAAAAAAAAACAAAAAATAAAAAAATAAATCGAAAAGAGAATTTGCTTTTTCGTTGAACAGACTTTAAATGTTCAAGCCTTAGTGGTATCATATACTTTAATAGTCAATGAACCCAAAGTAATGAGTTATGATCAAAACAATTATTTTATTAGAATTGAGAGATACTTACTTTTCAGTTTTCTTTTGTTCAGATCTGGTCGCTCCACAATCGACCAGCTGTTCACGGTCAAGTTAATTTTGCAAAAGTGCTGGGAATACAACGTCGACGTATACCAAATCCTTGTCGACTTTAAACAAGCATATGACAGCATCGACCGAGGCGCACTATATAGCATCATGCTGAAATTTGGTATACCGGCCAAATTAGTTAGACTTATAAAGATGACGATAACCAACTCCGTCTCGCAGGTCCGGATCCAGAACAGATTGACGGATCCTTTTGAAACTCTGTTTGGCCTGAAGCAGGGCGATGGAATAGCGCCCACGCTCTTCAGCCTGGCACTTGAGTTCGCTATTCGGGCAATGAACCTAAACACCAGCGGCACGCTACTTTTTAAGTCGACACAATTATCAGCGTACGCGGATGACATTAACATTATGGCTCGAAAACTGACCGATGCAGAAAAACTTCTGCTTAGACTTGACACCGCAGCAAAAGAAGTTGGAATACGAATCGACGAGGACAAAACGAAAGTTATGGTGCAATCTAGGACAAGGACGCCAGCGCACACGACCATCAATGTAGGGGACCTTTGCATCAGATTCGTGGACAACTTCGTTTACTTGGGTAGCAATCTATCGAGTGACGCCAATGAAACTGACGAAATCAAGCGACGGATACAACTAGCAAGTAAGACATTCTTCTCGGTCCTCCCAATTATGAAATCGAAATATGTGCACAGAAAAACCTAAGCTCCGCGTTTATAAAACTATCATAAGACCTGTGCTGTGCTATGGCTGCGAAATATTGACCCTGACCCAAGCCTCCGAAAATATGATCGACACCTTCGAACGGAAAGTTATACGGCGGATTTTCGGGGCTGTTCGCGACCGAGATAGATGGCGCATCCGGTACAACAATGAGTTGTACGAACTTTACGATGAGCTGGAAGTTTCCAAAATCGTCAAATTACAACGGTTACAGTGGGCTGGGAACGTGCAACGCATGAATGACGATCGCATGCCAAAACGTGTCATGAACGCAAGACAAAGAAGACCAAGAGCTCGTTGGAAGAGCTCAGTGTATGCGGATTCCGAGCGACTATTGGGATTCCAAGACTGGAGGACGCGGTTACGTGACCGAGGCAATTAGAGGAGATCGATCCAGGCGGCCAAGGCCCGACGTTGAAACCTGCGCCCAACCGCTGCGCTCGCCGTCCTATAAGGCAGTGGCCCGTAAAATCGCCCACAGCACAATGCAGAGTGCTTCAGGCTAAGCCTAATAGCTGCTTGATTCGATGTGCATCAACAGAGGCCCAGGTCTTCTGCCCAGGACTTCCTAGTGTTCTTAAGGTATTTTTGCCTAATGACCAATTTGACCGATGCCATTGGTATTCCTATTGAGAGGGAGCATGAGACCTCCGGTAGCAAGGTACCAAGCCTAGTTGGCTCATCGCCCTCACAGTTGCCCTGAGAACCCTTAAGTCCAGGTATCCAAATCAATTGTACTACCAAATGTCTCAACATTTTCCTAATGGATGCATGGCATTCAGTAACAATCATGGATACTGTACAAGGATCAGCCGCTTGGCTATCTGTGAAAATCCTAATATTGGCTCCGAATATTCAATTACACAGAAGTCAGTCAATTGCCTGAAAAATAGCCGCAAATTCCGTCTGAAAAACACTACAATGGTCTGGTAGACGGAAAAACAGCTTAAGACTCAGGTCATTTGAGTATACACCGCTCCCGACTTTATTGTTTGACCACCAGAACGCCACCCCAAGGAATATAATTGACCCAACCACTGGCTTAAAAATTTGTAGGGTCATTTAAATTTCTGATTTTATTTTCTTACAGCATCTTGATTATTCAGGTTGATTTGGCTTTTTCAGTCTGTTATTATAATCAAATGAATTATTTTGTACTCTTTGACGATGTGAAGTAACAAAGGAAAACGCTCCTATCCTTCCGAGTTTGAGCTAACATGTTGATAATTTATAAAGCGATTCAATGCCAGTTAATTATTTCCTTGTTGATTTTTTCATGAACAACTTTGCCCTTTTTAACCAACGAAATGTGGTTGCTGTCCAATTTAATGTGATTGAAGATGATAGTCGGGAGCATTTCGGCAAAAGCCTTCACTTCATATAAAATGGGGAGCAAAATTCATGCCTGTGAATATAATTCAAACAATGACAGCTTATTCGATTCGGATCACTTCGATCATTGATACGCGCATGATAAATACCAAATAAATTATATAGCCTTGTTTACTGTCAATCTTGCGCAAAACCGCAAAAATTAACAAAATCATATTTCCATCAAAAGTAGGCTAATTGCTAGCTGTTATTGTCTTGAGACGATGACGCATGGTATTTGCGATTATAAAGAGAGTGGGATAAATAAAACTTTTAGATTATTTAAATCCATAAAATAGACTTTTTAAATGCAGTGATCGTAAATGGAATTCTTCAGAAAAGTAATGGCCTATAGATTTTTATCTGACAAGTTATCGTGAACTGAAATATTTTCCTACGTCATAATATCTGATAAACTGGATTTGTTGGCATTTCAATAGAAGTTTCGAAAATTGCTTACCTTATTGACGTTACGTATGTTAAATTCGATCTAATATTCTTAGATATCCGTCTAGATATGACCTCTACGAAACGGTATTGAAAATTCCGGGTTTCATAAAAAAATTAACACAGCTTCCAGATTTCTGAATCACACGGTTTCCACCTTTCGACACTTTATGCACTATTTTTGATCACAATATAATTTATCAATTTATTAATTTATTTATTTATTTTTTTTTAGATTCATTTGCTTTGATGCTTTTCACTTTTCGAAAAATTCGCTTTTCTAGAAGTTTTTGTCTCGCACAAATCAATCTTTTGATTATTCACTTGAGTCATCGAAGACGCTGTTGAGTCGTGTATGTTTTGAAATCTCAGACGTTACTGATTTCGCAAGATGCTTTCTTCTTGCTTGAAAATCGAGAAATGATCGCTGACCTTCGAAAAGTACTTTTATTTTTTGTTTATTAATTATTTGAAAAATAAGTAGGAAAATAAGTAAGAGACATTCATTTGACGGAAGCATTCAAAGTTAATCATGAATAATTATTGCTTTTAAACATGAATGTATTTGGTTAGGTCAGCGATTACGTTCTGATTTTGATTGTTGGTTGTTTCTAAGTCAGCGGAAGATTTCTGGTGGAGCGGTGGATTTTTCTATGGTGAATAAATCTTCCGGGCATTATAGATTTTGCCGCTAATTAAATTATCTTATCAGTGAAAAGACAGTAGTGATTAATGTTAAGGGTAAACAAGTTTTATTGACCTACATATATTTTGACGGCTAGTATGGTGAGATCGAACTTTGTTTATGGTATGTTTGATGACAAGAACGTGATCAGACTATTTTAAAATAAATAAAAGTATGTGATTGAAACTAAGAAAACACTTGTCATTATTTTTGTATTTGACAAGTAAAAAAAATATCAAAATATCAATTCAGACTGTTATGGTTGAATCAAGATGATAATTGTTTTCACGCACAATTATCATGTGCTTGAAATGTCTCTTCGGGTTATGGACACGTGAATTTCCCTCTCGAAATGTAAAGAAATATCGTAATCATGTTTCTATGCATGACTTAGAAATGTTTACTCCTATTGTATGAATCATGTTTAATGAAATCTTTAGTTTTATTAGCCCTTGATAATAATGCAACAGCTTCTAATCGTATCATACAAACAATCTTATCTCTCACATTCTTACATTATCTGAATGCTGATTTGATTCACTGAAATCTCATAGCTTCGTCACAGAATACCGCACAATAATTCAAATCCTAACGTATCTAATTTGCGAATCATATCACATTTTCAATAAAACCAATCACTTTTCACAGCATTTTCCACGGAATCATAACTATTTTTCCCTCGAAAATCACTTTCACTCACTTTGTATCTGCGACGAAAAATACACGACCCTTGATCCTAGATGCTTTCAACAAGCACTCCAGTCACGTATGTTGTGTATCTTATTTACACATGAGATTTAGTGTGATTGCTCTCGATTTTCTACCCGCTTCGCGTCCAGCTACCGTTACAGTGGATTTTTTTTTTTGCTCAGCTCTCGTCAACACACACTGACACTAACCACGAAATTTTTGGGTGCAACTATCTGAATTAATACAGAAATATAAAACTTAATAATATTTTGTGAAATATCAAAAAAGTTCGCTAACCGGTAGAGATAATGGCTACGAGCTTCTCTCGATTCGGCTGGTGTTTCAGGCACTCCGTGAATAGTTTTATTTTTTTTTTGTTTTTGATTCGCATACAGCGTAGAAAACAATGGCCATATCAGAATATTATCAAAATTGTAATCAAATTCACATACATTGCTTATCAGCTATGGGCAAGATGAGATACAGTCAAATCGGTGAGTAATCGAACATGCTGATATGAAAGTTTTCGATTTGCATGGTTTGATTTTTAGGTTATCGTTTGATTGAGATTAGCCGAACTAACCACAACTGATTTTTTTTTGTAGAGCTTGCAATGAAAGCGTGAATTAGTGGTCAATTAAAATATAATGAATTGGCATGTGGTTCCGTGAAATTTATTTCATCGAATGTGTTCTCAACATTTATTGTCTGGTCTTGCTGTCTTGTTGAAACCATTTGCTGATTAAATCTACAGTTTCCAACTTGGCTTCACATGATCAATTATGATGGATAGATTTTTTTTTACTTTTGATGGTTACCACCTTATTCTTCTTCGGCTATTAAAGAAATAGGGAAACTGCTAATCAAAATGCTGCCCTATGGCTTTAATAGCTTCCACTAATGAATCTACTATAGTGAATTGCTGGCCATCTAGTTAGCATAGGCTCAAGAAGTGGTCTTTCGAAGTTTTTGGTTTTTAAGTTTTTGGTACCTGGATGTCTTCAAACTGCATAACTGTCAGCCATACAAATCAATGCAGGAAATTTTGAAGTGTCTAGTGCATAGACACAAATCATTCAGCAATCAATATGGATAGCTGAACAAAAGGAGACGCAATCCAATACAGTACGGACCACTTCCACTAAGAGAGCAAGAAAAAAAAGAACTCTTTGGTCATCAGCGAAAACTTAACTTTAAAAAGATAGCGAGTTAGATATTTTGAACCATGAAAGATGACAGTTATCAAAAACACTGACTCAAAAAAGATTTTCGACCGGTTGAACAATCATTCGAGCATGTCCAATGAACTGTAGAATCGAATATTGTTGCTTCAAATGTAATCATTCACACTAATCAGAGAAATGTCTGCTAATAGGAAGCAAACTCTCTTTGTGAACCGCGAATGTTTGTACATGTAGCAAACTATCAGGCCAACGTCAGTGGACCGTTACTAACAATTAGACCCCTAATGATAGTGGCACGGCTGGAAAGTCCTAAGATATAATATCATTACATTCCAATTCTGTTTTTTTTCGAATTTTTTTGGCAGGCTCGATGGTTTAAAGGGTTTTTTTTCACGTACTAACACTTGCCAAATTGCACATGCATATTTCTGGCAAACATCATGTGAGCTTTGTCAGGGGTTATTGCAACTCGAAATTTAGCGCTCTTTGTGCTCGCATAGAGTTAAACAATCCAGAAACATTATATTAGCCAAGCATACAACATTATCAGTTATCATTCACCATACTTGCTTTTTCCATAATTTTTCTTTGCATAAAATTATAAAGGCATCTGAATATTCACTAAAATTTCCACCGTCGCCCAAGGGTTAAAAATATCTTAATTTGAACTTGACATGGACCTACTTCTTATATAACTAAATCCATATCTTATCGAATTTTCCACTCCGTCGTCTAGTTTTGGACAAGATTCTTTTGAGTGATGTAGCTACATTAAAATTAATGACGCAATTAGTCGACTTAATTGCACTTATTACACAAGAACGGCAACCCATCACCAAATCACTGTTTTCAGCACTCGAAAATTTTGCTCAGGACAACTGATAACCGAATAGCCCCATCAATATGAAATTTACACGACATGTTGGTATTGGTTGGTAGACCAGGTTTGATAGAAGTGATTTTGAAATGCAGGCAACATTGTGGCAGTGCTGCCATCTTGAAAAATCATTGCGAAAAAAAACTGCTTTTTTATTTATTTATTTATTGATTCATTTATAAACGGACAACTGTCCATAGAAAAAATTACACAGTAGGTGAAGTATATATTTTAAAGTTAAATTAATACTAGCATAGATACTTACTACATTAAGTCTAAAGAGAAAAATCGTTTATAAGAACAAATCCAATATAAATCTTTTTAATCTACCCTTATTAACATTAAATAAATCCAGATGAAAAGCAACAATGTTTCCGATAGCTTTCAACCGTTCCTTTGGTGAATTTTGTGCATAATTGGTTCTACAAATCTGAATGTGGAAAAAGTAATTAGATCTTGTACTTCTTGCTGGTACCCTAAGTAAGATTTCCTATAAGATATCAGGAGCATCAACGACCCCGTGAACTATGTTCACCAAAAACGAGGCATCATAGGAACAAAAAAACCGTTCTGGGGAAATTGTACACGAAACAATATAGCTCCTACATATTCTATTCTCCATATCAACGTCACAATAACTTGCACCGTACATACACTATGCGAACAAAGCATAAAAGGTATCAAATCAGAAAGGGAGCAACTCGTAAGAACAGGAGCAAAAGATAATCTACAAATTCTATAACGTAAATCATGACTGGAAACAGAAACATAGCACAGACGCTGATGACTTTCCAGCGCAACATTGGCGTCCATAGCAATAAAGTGGTCAAAAGAAATTATAGCTGGTGCATTTTTTTTAGAAACTCACGCACGTATTATAATTCCAGAAATTCAACATACATGAAGGCCGTCCGGGTATCCAAAGTAATCAAAAATTCAATCAATATTTCAATTTTTCTTACAATTTTCAATGATTTTTGTCATTTTCCTCTATTCCTCAATTCTCGTCATTTTCGCACATTATTTGCGATTATTTCCGATTTCCACATAGTTTACACATCTATTATTGTAGAAAATAGGGTTAAAAAATTGCTGTGTAAACGACCAGGAAATCCGATGCCCCCACACCAAAGCACCAGAACCGAAAAACTACGTCTTTTGGGAAAACAAGCCCAAAGCAGACACAAAAACCGATCTGGGGAAAATTCACCGTCCATGTGTACATGTGAACAAAGCAGAAAATGCATCAATTCCTAAGGGGAACGACTCGTAAGCAGAGGAGCAGAAGAGATTCTACAGATAAATCATGAGGGGAAACAAAAACATAACAGAAACGCTGATAACTTTGCTGCGTATTAAGTTCATTCATTCACAAAGATTTCCGGGTCGTTCAACGGGTGGATGGGGCAAGGGTTTTTTTGAATTTCTCTATCCACCAAGACGCTGTGAACTAAGCAGCGTCCGCGATGCTATTTGAGTGCAACAATAAAATTTTTGTAAGCATGATTTAAGCAAAACTTCTAAGTAGTATGTAAGTATGTTGTAAGTAATGCGCATGTTGTAAAACTAAGTATGCGAAAATCAAGATCAGCTCAGTGTTCTGTGTAGTATATCTAAATGAACTGTGTGTTTTGAATTGAATGGTATGCAGTGCCTGTAGTTTGTAGTAAAACGTTTGAGTTTTCGTTGCGTCGCTGCAAATTTACCTTGAAAGCTCTGTAGTTAGACTGTTATAAAATAAAACCATTTGATCCATAGTAGCAATGGAGTTTTGTTTTTTGTAAGAAAATAACTATTATTATTTTAATTGTAAATCTTTTGATTGTGACATATTGATTATTTAATCATTTTTCTGTTATAGCAAGTGGTTTAGCCAGGGCAGCACTGCTTCCTTTGCGTACATCGACGATTCGCCCCTGGTACCCCTTCACCAATTAACCAACATTTTTTAGCACCCAAAATTGTTATTCGCGAGAACTCACGACCGAATACCCAGATCCCATTGAAATTGGCAGTAAATTGGCAGGTCTTCAATAGAGCCAGGTCTGAAGGTAGACGATTCTCTGACAGCGATTCCAATTTTTTTTTACCCTGTAGCTTCCGATGCAGAAGATTTTTACGAAATTCACACCATAGGTGAATTTTTGTGTGATATCTTGTAGAAATTCCATTATTTTCAACCTATAGATGCGACTAGTAGCACATAGCTCAGTCGTTACAATTTTACCACTACTTCAGAATAAATCAAAATGTTTGTGCAAAATACGGCAACCAAAAGTCATGCAGAAACAATTGGCTACACTAACAGGAACTAATTAGTTAAAATTATTAACAGTTCAATCATGTATCAATTTTTATAAGTACTACTGTCACTGTCGTTTGTGTTAGTGCACCTGTACTTTCGATTTAGATGATATGGTACTATACTCATAATATTAACTTCCATACAGACACTGTGCTAAGGTGGTATCATTAAAAGTGTCATCGCATTTGTGTCGGACGACTGATAACGGTATTCTAATAGATACGTATTTTAATACTTTGCAATGGCATTATAAAGCATTAAATTATGCCAATTATGATCATAGAAAAATAGATATGTGTCTGCCTCTATATACCATATATTTGCACCTACTACTCATACCAAAGTACATATGTACATTTATTCTGTTGATTATGGTCATTCGAAGCCAAGAATCTTCTGAGTAAGAAGTGATTTTTTTGAATTCTGGTAGTTTCTTGATCATTATGTAGCTGACAAGTGATAAACTAGATGCTATTTGTTATTTAAACAGAATGTGTATATGTCACACATAATTTTTTTCTTTGTAGATAAGATGAAAATCTCGTGTTGCGATAAGAATTCCAACAGTAGATGGTATTGTATGGAAGTTGTTTCGAACAGTGAATTTTAATTCTCTACAATTTCGGGTAATACCTGAGTTTAATGGATTTTCGATAAGGTAAGTTAAAATTAGAAATGGTCTGAATGTTGTAGTTTGTAATTGGAATTGTATAACCAGGTTCATATATTTAATAGATTTGTGTTGGTTACGGGAAGTTATTGTTGGTATTTCTAGCGTTGCAAAAGATTGGCATTCGTAATATTACAGTAAACTATTAGAAAGCCGAAATATTAAATGGGGGAAAATTTCAGGTTCTTGTAATTAAATCCGATTGAAATGGTTACATCATTTAATCGAGGATAAACATTGTTTCTTCTGAAATTTGAACACTAAAAATCAATTATTTATTCATTCGGCAAAGTATAAACTTTGAATCTTTCAATTACGATAGCTATCACAATCACTAAAAATATTTACAACTAACTACGATTAAAGTACAGTTTCACTTATTGTAATAACAGGTATCGGTTGTCTGGCTGTTCCATTCTGATGAGTATGGGCTCGTTTTTTGCACTCCTTACTATTCCAAATACCATAGCAGAAGTACATGAGCAAACCTATAAGTATCATTACTCAACGATATCCTTTTGAATCATCTAATAAACATACCAATGACTATCCAAACTGCAAATCGAATCCATGTCGTACTATCCAGTTTAATTGTTAAATATAAATTCAAGAAAATCGATACAGCTGGTATCCAAGGCACCAATGGCGTTCGAAATGCCAAATCCTTTCTTGATCGCGGTTGACGTTTAAGTATCAAGACAATGCAGATCATAATCACACCAATACCGATTGATATGTACACCCAAACATTGCCATCAGTTACATCGTCAACGTAAAAATTGAGTATTACTCCCAAAACGATGGAAAGGATACCTGTAGGATAATTGATAAGATGATAGATAACACCAATTGCTGTCAAATAGTTTTCACTCACAGTAGAAAGCACAACCCCACGTTGCGATATTCGAACTGTATTCGGATGCTACGCGAATGCCATCATAATTACAGAGTTTCTTGAAAAAGTTATCATTGACTACGTCCCAGTTGATCCTTCTACGATGCTCGCATTGCTCATCAACACTAAATCTCAGTATCAAAACTGAACAAGAAACCATTGTATAGGCTAGTAAAGTCCCTATCGACATCATATGTATCAGCAGTGCCAAATCGAAAAACATAGCAATTAATGCCGTTATGAAGCCAGTGATTAATGTACCAATGAACGGTGTCTTATGACGTTCGTGTATTTTCCCCATGAATTTGAATATCAATCCATCGGCAGCCATCGCGAATATGACTCGTGGCAATGGAAACATCGATCCAATCAAGCTGGCGCACAGTCCAAAAGCGGCACCAATCATTATAAAATATTCACCGACAACCCAGCCTTTTTTCTGGAATATGAAAAGGATCGGAGCGTTGGAATCTTCTTCGTAGTATGGAATGATCATGGTGAGAACCATTGACATGAATAAATACGCAACGAATATGACACCTAATGAAAAGCAGAATGCCAATGGAATTGAGCGGCGTGGATATTTGGCTTCTTCTCCTGCAAAAATAGTTGTTTTTAGTTGAGGCTTAGAATTAAATTTGTAATTTAAGGATTTAAATTATGTTTAGAGCGAAAGCGAACAAAGTTTTATGCATTGAAAGCAACTGATTCTGTAAAATAAATAAATCGTACTTCACTCTACCAATCGAAATATCGAGAAAAATCGAAAATCGAAAATCGAAAAACTATAGTGAAACAAGACCTTCACGTGTACGAGAGTTTATCCAAAAGTAGTGATAATCGGCTATTTCCAGTTCGCATAAAATTCAAAAGAAAAATTTTCACTAAGTCCGCATAAAAAATATAAATAAGCCGCGATTCTAGGGAGCTACATTCATTTGAATACAAATTGTCAAAGAGAGAAAAATGGAGAAAAACGAAATTAGAGCTGTCATTAAGTACCTGTATTTGAAAAATAAGTCTACCAAAGACATACACAGCGACTTAGTAGAAACATTAGGGGACTTTGCTCCTCCATATTTAATCTGGGAAGAACAGTCACTGAAGATGAACAACAACAAGAACGTCCATCCACGTCCCTCACTGAAGACAACATGACAAAAGTCGAGAATGTCGTGTTGGCAGATCAAACAGTGACCATCAGTCATGTAGCTAAGGTCACAGGGATCTCGTATGGCAGTGTTGAAAGAATCGTTGCCCACAAATTCCATATAAAGAAGGTATCTGCGCATTGAAGGCCGACAATGTTAACCGACGAGCCAAAGAAGAAATGAGTCGACATTTGAAAGGTGAAACTCGAAAAGTTTCAGGCAGATCAGGAAGTTCTTTTTTTACTTGTTTTGTGACCATGGACGAAGCCTGGATCCACCATTTCGATCCATCAACGAAACTGCAATCGATGATCTAGAAGCGACCCTCTTCACCGACGCCGAAAAAATTCAAAGTGTCGAGTTTGGCAGGGAGGGTTATGGGACGTTTTTTGGGACTCTGAAGGTATTATTTAGGTTGGAATATTTAGAAAAGCGAGCCACTATATCAGACTTTCACAACGCGAGGCTTTTAAGGAAAAAAGACGAAGCGAGAGTGCTGTTTTGTCAAAACAACGCACCTGTTCACAAAGTTGCAGTTGCGATGGCTGCAATTCAAGAAACAGGATTCGAACTGCTTGAACATCCGCCCTATTCAGCAGATCTAGCTCCCAGTGATTTTTACGTCTTTCCGGGGCAAGAAATTTGAAGATGATAGAGAAATGATCGCCGCGGTTGAGGCGTTTTGAGAGAGTACAGACAGATCATTTTTTTCTAAGGGTTACTTGGGTTTGGAAAAGAGATGGACTAAATGTAGTAACTTTTTTGGAGACTATGTTGAAAAATAAATATTTTTTTAAGTTTAATCACCTTGATTAATATTGATTATCATTACTTTTGGATCAACCCTCGTATTTTAGCGTAATAATGCAACTCAAAATTCCATGAAAAATTATAACTATAAATATCATTGGCGTGAGCTTTGGCAGCCAGTCTTCGAGAGGCGAAACGGGTGGATTGCATGGTGAAGTGCTTTTAAAGCTATTAAGTCCGCAAAATGAGCAGGTAGGTCATTAATAAAGTTAGTTTAATGAAACTCAGTATTATCATTGAGCCGTATTGCATTCGCGTTGGTGATTTAGTGGCACACTATTTAACATGTAAAATCGTCGACTACTTCAGGGAAAGAGCCTTATGCTATGACTCAGATGAGGGACCAAAACTTTATCTGGTAACGGCGGGAGTACCACAGGAATCTGTCCTTGGCCCGCTGCATTGGAACGTAAAGTAAACTTATGCAAGCGAAGCAATCTGGGTGATTAAATCATGGCTTGGTTGCGCTGGGCTTAAACTAGCTGATCATAACACGGAAATAATAGTAGTCATGAAGCGAAGAAAACTACCAGTGGTACGGATAAAGGTTGGAGACTGCATAATTACTCCTCAGCTTGCTATAAAATGCTTAGGCGTGACTATCGACAGTAAACAGCTACAAACCTCATCTGGAGAAAGCTGGTAAGAAGGCAGCAGTTGTTGGGTCAATACTCGCTAGAATGCTATCCAATATTGGCGGCCCAAAGCAAAGTCGAAGGTTACTGATATCGGGTGGTGAGTTCTATTTTACTGTACGCAGCACCAGAGTGGGCACCAGCGCTACAAATAAAATCGAATCGGTGAAAAATGCAAGGGGCCTATCGATTGATTGCACTTCGAACCTGTTGCGCGTTTTTTGTTGCGCTATGAGGCGACTTGTGTAAAGGCCAGTATGCGTCCCATTAAAATTCTTGCAGATGAAGAGTCTCGTCTGTGCAAAAACAAACGATGAATAACAAGCACGCGAGAGTTTGAAAGACGAGTGTCAATGCGCTCATGGCAGAGTAGTTGGAAGGAGGCGCAAAATGGGCGTTGGATGCCCATTGTTATGTGATAAGTTCCAATGTTGTGTGATAAGTTTCAAAGAGCTATACCTAATTTAATTTTTGCACGGACATGGCGGGTATCGTTATTATCATTACCGTTTTGGACACAACAGAGTAGCGGACTGTCCAGTATGTAAAAATTTATGTAAGGATGCGGAACACGTTATGTTCAGTTGCTCGCGCTTTGAAGCATACAGAAGTAGCCTACAGACACCTAGAGACGGTACTAGGCACATGGATATCAGCGGGAAATATCGTACACTGTATGCCGGAATCCCAAACAACGCAGAAGGAAGAAGAAGAAGGAAGAAGCAACTATCTTTAGGGGCTGATTGACCCCCGTCATGTATTGCTGTGTAAGTAGTCTCGCCGGGAGTGTGGAAGAAGAAGGAGGTGGTTTTAGTCGGTAAAAGTTCAGCATATTCCAGGGCAGGAGCCAAGAAACATCTTTTTGAAGATTTTCACCTTCCAACAGCGCAAAAAAAAACCCAGTAGTGGAAACGAGGATGGAGTGTTGAATCGAATTGTTACTAGAGATTAGGTTTGGATTCATCGTTATAACCCTGAGTCTAAACAAGACTTTAAACAGTGGCTCAAGAAGGCGTACTACCAACCAAAAAAATTTCATGGTGTTATAGTCTGCTGGAAAAGTCATGTTGGCCGTTTTATGGGGCTCAGAAGGGATCTTGTGGATCGATTATAGAAATAAATGTGTCTCAATAGCCGGAGAAAAGAAAAAAGGGGCGAAAAATGAATCAAAAAGTTAACCAAACTGCACGATAACGCGCCTATTCACAGGAGTCGTTTCGCATTGATTTCTTGTCGATGTTATAGAACACCCACTTTACAGCCCCGACTGGCTTCCAGTGACTATTACCTTATCATAAAATTGAAGAAAAAAAAAACATCATGGGAAGAAGTTTTCAAACGATGAAGAAGTGAAAGACGCAGATTTGGCTTACTTCTCTGACAAAACAAATCATTTTTTAGAAGGTAAAACTAATTGAAAAATCCGGAAAATGTATCAAAGTTGCAGGCATAAATATTGGAAAAGAAGAATAATTTTGCATTTATATTTGCACTTCTTGTCTTCTATTTAGCGAACTTAATGACCCTCCCTCATAGTTATTGTGACATTATCTTGATCGGTACAGATTGTAAGTTAGCGAAGTAAATAGTGCTGTGTAAAGAGAAGTTATTTATTTGTGCCGATTGTTTCTTGAGTAAAAGTATGTTTAGTGGCGAGAAATAATTTCGTGGTCCTGCCCGTGAAAAAGCCACCTCTTCCACCTGCCAAATATTGCAATGGTCTAGAATTCCAATCGGCAAGCTTTAGGTCTAACTCGTAGCACTGCTAACTGTATTGTTCAGTTTGGAGCCTTTGTCATACACATGCATGAGCCCACCCTCAAGGGACATCATTTTCCATTTATGTCTGCCAGGAGAGCGTTTTGCAACCTCTAAGATTAGTTGGGTACCTCGATCAATATAGGCAACGTCCTCACAAGCGGAAACTCTTTGCGGTAAAATCCTAGAATGGCCAAATTTGATTCTATGTCATGCCGAAATGCAATTAACTGTTGAAACACAATGTGCCGCTGTGCTGCGGTTAGCACTGAAGCCAGGAGCTGTCAACAAGTTGAATGCACAAATTTGCCTTGATCTAGTTACAAAGCGTAGCTCATGTCGCTGTTATTGTGCTGTAGTTGATCAATCTTCAAATTTTGGGCTTGAGCTTCGTTGATTCGTGTACCATCCATTTTTCCACGCTTTCTTTATGCTAATTCTCATGTGTGTTTCTCTCTGCGGTTCTCTTAGATGAGTGTAATTATTTAAATATTTTGCCTCAATTTTATAAATAACTCAATAAGGATATCTTCGCCTTACGTACAACATACTAAAACGCGTTCAAGCTGAATTTGTACAAGGACCAGTCATTAGAATTTTTTGCGTAGTTAAATCCTTCTTTTATTTGCAGAGTGGTGATATTAGCATTGCTGCATGGAGACTTAACATTCCCTTTAGATTTGAGTTGTTTACACGCTGCTTAGGACACAGAGTTGAGAGCGGTGGCAAGGGTGTTAGTTGTCGGATTCACCAATATCCAGTCAATGTTTCTCGGAGAAATTTGCAGTGGGGATCGGACGAGCGATAGTGTATTATTGTCCTACTAATAAAGGTAACTTACTCATTTTTGCTATGACATGTCCACCTTTAGCTAGAGAACGAACACTTGTTGATGGCCCTGCAATTAGGAGATGCTTGTTTCGACCAGACCTTGGGGCGAAGCCTGCAAACCCATTTGTTTCTAACCGATGGTTCTTGGACCAAAAAAAAACCCCCTCCCCTGGCTTATGACTGCTACTGCATTGAAAACTAATTTGAAGTACCTTCACCATTAGCAATAAGGATCGAGTCAAGATCCTCCTCGGATATAATATTTTTTTCATCTTTTCCTTATTTTCTAGAATGAGTAGATCCAGGCAGTCTCTCAACTAGGGGGTGGCCCCAGCATTGAACCCACAAGCGAAATTTGATGCCGCATGTGACTGCTCTGAAGTAAATCTGAAACATCTGATGTTAGTGGTTTAATCTTGAGAATTTGGTAACAAAAGTGTAAAATAAGTAGTGGCAGTCTGCGAAAGTTGCTTAACGCACCTATGCGGAATACATTCAATACTCAGTTGGAGGAACTTGTGGACAGCGCCTAAAACACCAGAGATTTCCACCTAGATTTCATGTTGGAATAAACTCTTTAAACAAGATATCAGGATTGCCAGAAGTTTTTTCCGAAGAGCAATTTTCAAGCGAGGATAGAGACGTTGTCTTTTTGTTAGTTTCGTGCGCATTTTTCGTGCGCGTTTCGTGGTGAACTGTTAATGGTGGGACGGTGAGTTAAGGGTTCAATCTGCATGGCGCAGAAACTGATATAGCGGGATGATTACACGCCGCATAGAAATGGCCGGCTTGGATACAGAGGGTGGTGTGTTTTATATGCTTTTTTGTACAATATTGTGCTTTAAAAAAAATGGTAACATTAAGTGAGGTATCTACTACTTTTGAAACGATGTGCTCCTGTCAATATAGTTTCTCGTTAAGAACTCGAAAAATATTCGTTTGTATCAAAAACAAGTTTCAAATTCGTTTCACTCAGAACTTAACACTAAGTCTTTCTAAAAAAAACCTGCAGTTGCGATTGCATCGAATCCAATAAACCCATAAAAACATATGGCTGCTCCTCGTAATACACCAGAAAATCCATATGGCATAAAACCACCAACTCCATATCCCTCTGGTATAGATTCTGGTGCCAGCTGCCAATTACTTGTATTAACTGAAAAACATTATTAGTCGTAGATTTTTGCAGTAGATTTTATTTTTGCTAGATACCTGCGAAAGTTCCCGTTATGATTATTCCAGCTATTATTAACAGATTGATCACAGTGAAAATATTATTGAAAAATGATGATTCACGCGCTCCAAACGCCACGGCCACTATAAGGAGATACTATTTGAAAATTTTCAAAACATTCTTCGATTCAATGTGTTGACTTGCTCGTGAACGCCATCGTTGCTCCGAACGCAAATACGTCAGGAAATTCACTTAAGCCTGGCCCGGATATCGGTATATATTTTATGAAAAAATCTCGCATTGGGTATCCCAGCAGTGAGTCCAAATACTCACTCAGCGACTTAGCAACACTAGCAGCTCCTGAAAAGACTCGTGAAATATAATTTTTACGGTCGCATACATATATTTATAATTACCGATTGCATACTCCAATATCATATTCCATCCAATGAAGAATGCCATGAATTCACCAATGGCGACGTAGCTGTAATTGTAAGCTGAGCCAGCTCGTGGAACTCGTGGTCCAATTTCCGCATAACACAGTCCAGCGAACAATGATGCTATACCAGCAATGAGGAAACTAAGTACAACAGCTGGTCCGGCTATATCTTTAGCAACTTGGCCGGCCAAGACGTAAATGCCTATGCCTAGTGTACTACCAATACCCAAATTGGTCAAATCGAATGTCGACAAGACTTTAGCAAGTCGTGATGTTACATTCTCAGGAGCTGGTTTTTTGCGAGTTATAGCTTTGTATCCTTTGGCTATCCATTTCGTAGCCGAAAACGATATTCGCCTAAAATTTCGTGGCGGATGATTCACCGTTAGTTTTTAAAATAAAATAGTAATAATTTTGTTAATCAGGTCAAATTTGCAACTCATGTCAATATTAATATAAATTTAGACACCATAACAATATTAGCTTCAATACGACAGCTTAAATAACCGAATATTTGAGCACCTAAATTATCGAATTGTTCAGTTACCATTCGTAAGGTACTGATCTAACACCGAATAATTATTTTCCGTGCGCAAAAAAAAACATAATTGACGACCAGACGTACTGCTATTTGCTTTGATGTTTGTATATACATATATACATACGTTTTGAAGACATTAAAACATTTCAAAAGAACACGTTGAAAAATTACCATCGATCACTGTTAGAGCTTTCTTCCGACAAGAACACTTTCATTCTCTGCATTTTCTATCCCTTAACAACTGTCGTCAGAAAAAAATATGAAGCTCATAATTTCAATCAAATACTTATCTGTTCAACCACACAAAAATTAATTGAATATATTTGTTTGCAGATCATCAATTCTAAATTTTGCATTCGGTTTTTAAATAAACTTCTCTCCGCAAAAACAGATCTGAATAAGTGACATTGAATTTTCGTTGCTGAAGATAATCTTATTCAATTATCATTGAAAAGGCCAATTGAAGAGCATTTCACTGGAAGTTCAAATATATTCGCACGAATTGTGTGCTTATAATCTAGAATATTTCAGCAAAAGCAATTAGAGCAGAGAAATGACGATTTGAAAATCTTACGCAATGCGACACGTGTGAACTTGAATCTTAATCCGTATTATATGAATTATCAAAAATATTGTACTGGCATTCAAAAATTCAGCGGTCAAAGAACTTTCTTTGCAAACAGTTAATGTAATACAATACTCAAACAATAATTATGTCTATGTTATTTTTTGAGTATTATCTATTAATTATGTGTAGTTTATACATTACCCAAAGAAAAGAATGATCAAAAATGAAATCACAGCTTTACCTATGTAATCTTGGTTCTTTTTCAATTAAAGGCGGCATCCTATTAAATGCCTATTCGTACTCCATTTGTTATCATATTCTCTTAAACTTTTATGCTTTAGTAGTAACCGTGCATAATATTATTCAATTCATATTTTAATTGTAAAGTCAGAATCCTTATCTGTCTTTCTTCTTGTACAATTTGTGCATACATACTAACATAATGAATCCTCACACTGAACTATCCTCACTCTTTATTCAGTTAACCTTTCAATATACATTACAACTTCTTGAATACTTCAGTTCAACCAATCCTTATTCCTACTCAGTCTAATTTCCTTAAAGTACTACTCTAACTTCAACTGATTTTAGCGCACTATTCCCCTCTATCATCCTAATTCTACCCACCACCTTTAACCTGACGTTTTCATTCCACCTTATCTCCATTCTAACCTCACAACCCACGATACTGATCTGTTACAGATACTTTTTGGCCCCCAACATCCTACCCTCGGTAGTGCGAAGAGAAAAGAAGCAGAGAAAGTTGAAAAAAAGCGGAAAAAAATCAAAGTAGGAGAAGGCGGAAGGAAGATGATTTAACAAGGGAGAAAGAAAAGAAAAACGTAAAGGATGGAGGACGATTTCAGTGTTGAAATACCTCGTAAATTTATCCATCTGTATGCCCTTTTTTGTCCTTGTCATCTACCAAGAAATAGGTCCTTCTGGGCATCCTCTTCTTAGTCCGAAAGGGTCCAAGATACTTTGGCACTAGTTTCGCGGGATACAATTTTGCCACATTTGAGAGTGCACAATTTTTCCACCAGAAGAAATCTCTCTCATAAGCCACGTCTCGTTTTCGTAACTGATATCTTTGAGCACTTTGTTAAAGTACAAGTTTCATCCGCTCCCCCACAGCCGCGCACACCTTTTGGAACTCTTCAGCCCTGACCTGAAGTTTTAGTGTATTCTGGCTCGCTTCAGTCCGTTCCTTGTCGTGTACCTACGGTCGTATGTATGCTAAGGACCTAGCGCACATCCTATTTTCGACAAGTTCTGAACCCCTTTGCGAATCAATGCAGAATTGCAGCATCCGCTTGATGTCCTGTTCCTTCTTTTCGCCAAGCTAGCTTGCGGATGGTACAGAGCGGTGTACTACATTTCCGTTCCATAGTATCCAATTAAAGTTTCCCGATGTTTGATCCCGTCCTGTAACGGGGGAATTGATGAAAATTTGCTAGCGTAATCCACAACGGTCATATTGTGTCCATGAGTCGATCGTGGTAAAATAATAGTGGTAGGCATAGACTGTAGGCATAGACTGTAGGCATAGACATATGGTCTCAATTTTTCCACAGCAATACCTTCGTTCTGCTTACGGCAACAGATGGCTCAAATGACATATGACTTTTTCAGGGGCTTCGTATTTTTGTCAAAGTGCTGCTTCCGAGCCAAAGTTCAACGCATTCATCTGAGCCAAGAAGACAATATCACCTTCGCAGTCTCACAGTCCTATGTCCATACTAGCCTCTGTTTCTTCTTGAGGAGGTTCGTTAGTGGCGCCAGCAACTTAGCGTCTAAGGATGTCAAATACTTCACGTCACGTAGGTGGAGCATAGCCAAAACATAAGGTATTGAATACGCATCAGGTCCGATGGTTTTTCTATTATGTGATAATTTATACCGAAGCCTTCTTTTTCGCTAATATTATGGATGATATCTATGGACTTCATGATGGTTCGACTATTTCTTTCTTCAATATATCGTTCAGTTTTAGGTCAATATACTTCTGTACACCCCATCGGGCTGCACTGTTTAATCAGTGGGACATTAGTTTGAATAATGTTCTTCACGCGCTTGGTCCAACCGACAGTACGTTCGAACTCCTCTTCTGACAGTTACCTTTTTACAATTAGCTTTGTACTGCGACATTAGAGCTGGTTTCCCAGTTCACCTTACAGAGCGCTTGCAAAATATGTAATTGTCATCACTAAGCCGAACTGTCAAAGTATTCGTGTGTGACATGCAACCAATAGGCTTCGGCTCGTATTATAAATGGAATAACAACCGCCCTCATGATTTGACACTCAATTTCATTCGCCAACCCGATAAACCTCTGTTTGGTGTCTGAGTTCGTCTAGAAGTTTCCAACTTTCTTCGTCCATCACAATATTTTGAAGCGCAGAGGTCCAACAGGCCCTAAAACCTCCGTATCAGGATATCCACATCAAAATGTGGCCAGTTGCTCCCTCTTTTTTGGTCTAACAGGTAACATAGTTGACTGTCCTCGCATTTACCCGTTTCTGTTTTGCATCCTCCGTGGCCTACTGAATGTTTTCCATTCCCTCTACTTTCTCGTGACGCTCCATTACCATTCCATTACATTGTGGCTCCTGAGAAGATGAGTTTGATGATACACTCCTCAGTAGTATGGGCAGTTTACTTTCATACCCGAAACATTTTTGCAGCTCCGGGCGATTTGCGGAGGTGTGCCTGATATCTTTGCAGTTCCAGCATTACGTACCTTCTCTTTGCAAAGACGTTAGGCCCACCCCTGGGGAGGACTCTACGTAAGCTAAATCTGGTTTTACTCCACTTCTACAATTTTGGTCCCTAGATGGGTTCGTTAAAACAAAGCGCTGCTCCGAAGGATTCTTGATTTCTCATCAGCTGAGCACGGGTTTGCGTGGTGTATGAATAAACCCTTTTTAACCGGGACCTCAGTCCCTATAGATTCCTCCTGTCCTGAGTGTCTTTTCTCCGCTCACGAGCAGGCGATCATCGTAGTTGAATGGCTAGAACTCAGCCCGCATGTTCGACACTACCTCTGGTGCAATATTAAAGCCTTGTCCTCGAAAATCTCCCCCGCCACCTGGAACGATTGTCTGATAAAAATTCTAAAAAGGCAGTCAGTGAACCAGAGTCGCTTTTTGAATATTTCCCACCTCTTCGTAACCACTGTGATCGGCCTGAGTACATGTTTTTTTTTAGTCACACAAAGGCAAATTCTTCGAAAAACAGTATTTCTAGTGGTTCTGATGCGCTCGAGTTTTTTTGTAATGATACTTCAATTAAACCGTAAAATGATTTTAATATATCGATAAGATACATGTAATGATTTTTAATACAACGCACTACAATTGTGAAAAAAAAGAAAAAGAAAAAATAAATAAATAAATATTAAAAATAGAAACTTCATTTAAAAAAAAGTTTGTCTTTTTTATTTTAAATCAAAGCAATCTCAATATTTTAGGCATCGATAGAAAAATTAGCTTTGCCAATTTATAAGAACTGCCACAAGAATTTCGACCGCATAAGGAAATATTAGTATTTTTCGATAGTTGATTTTCGTAAAAAAGAAGCTAACAATGTGTTTGCAGATAGTGAAACTTTCTAAGTCCTATTGATAAAACACTATTCACTGAAAAAAAACTTGTTCATAGCTTTTCCTAATCGAAAAACCCATTCAATAAAATTATACTGGCTTCTTCGCTGACTTTGTGATTCTGTGAAAGTGACACTTTAGTTACACTGTATTTTTCGGTGAATCGTTTGTTACCCGACCTGGATTTATTTTTTCTACTTGAGAAGTGCGCTCTTGACAATACAGGTGCTTGATGATAATGAAACAAAACGCTATCACAACAAACATTTTTATAAAAATTAATCAATGATAACTATTCACCGTAATAAGACATATCGTGAATGATTTGTTTGCTAACACATGATCGATTGAATTGCTTTTAAGATAATGGCTAAAATGTCAGTTCTTTGAGTTAAGCTTGTGATACTGGAGAAGTTGAAGTAAAACTGTTTCGACAGCTTAAAGCTTCCTGTCTTAGCACCAATCTTAGCGTCATTTTGTCTTGAGCTGTTTCAAAAAGAGGAAAAACCCGGAAAGCAACTGTAAATTTTCAATGTCACATAAAAAATTGCTCAGGAATAGATATACAACGCATTTATCTTGACCATGTTTCAGTCCGAAATAATGGCTGTCCGATAAGCTCAGCGAGTTAATTTTAACTTTATGAGTATTCGTATGAAAATTTGGATACAAAGTCTATAGCTTTAATTAAAAATATTTCACTGGACATTAGCTTCCCGAAAATAATTGGATAAATGGGGGAAACGCAATGACATTTATGAGTGTCAGTGAAAATTTAAATAAACTAAACATTGATTTAAAAAAATATGTAGCGAATTATGACTGTTCAAAGAATTTCAAAAAACAATAGTAACACTTAAATTCATCATATTATTTAGATGAATGGTTGCATCTTGTCTTATGAGTGCTACGCCTACTTGCGTCAGCTACTATCACATATGCACTCCTACTATATGTCAAACAGAAATATTTCCGAATTGTTTTCTAATTATCCTTGTATTGATCGAATGTTTAACACGCAATTTCCATTTCACTACCTCTTTTTGAGTTTTAACAGGATCTGTACGCACTACAAGAGTCAAAAATGTTATTTATGCTTCGCTTTAATGGTGGAAAAATCACTAAGAATCTTTGAACAATCACTAGGTCACATGATTTGTGGTCTCTTAGTCATGACTTATTGTTCTTTATTAAACTGTGAAAGAAACTATGTTTTTTCGTTGGAATCATATTCTTACATTTTTTAAAACTTCGTTCCAGCCCTCAAAACGTCTTGCAAATACCGTTTGTCTACCGATGGCATGAACTAGAAAATCAAACCTTATATCACTACCTTCCACTTAAAACACCATTAACGAACTAATCTTATTCCATCATCATGTTGGTTTTTTAAGAAAACAAAACCATTTTCCTAGATAATTTCTATATTGTTTTCTTGTTGTTCACACCCGTAGGTCTAGTGTATACTCCATCTTTGTTTTACAAAAAACAAAACAAAAAATGATATAACAATTGGATGATTGAGGATATAGTGACGTATAGATTCGGTAGCTAGCATAGATATCTTGTCATAGATAATACTAATAACAAGTTAATTGTTGTATCTTCGCCACTAATAAATTTTAAATTGATGATCATTTGATGGAACTATATATTCGATTGTCTACGATAGAAGAGATAAGCGATTGAAACCAGTCATGTGAAAGGTTTGTATGGAAGCTAATTAGTTTAGAAATAATTATACATGTTTGATAATATTAAGAAACAGAAAATTACGTTATGTTGAAAAAAAATCTATGAGATAGCTGCTACGATTTCGGATGGAAAGCCACCAACAACCAAGGTTTATTGTTCAAATATGAGACTAGAATGACGAAAAGTGTTTTGAAATTCTCATAAAATTTCTACATCTGATTACAAAAACTTCTTATAGCTATGTGAACAATTTTCAAGCTTGCTCAATAACACATCATGTCATCCATGCACATAATATCAATAGATTGTCAATTACATTTATGACGAACTAACTCACTTTTGCAAAATATATAGCCCCAGCATTCAACTCGTCATCTTCTTTTCCCTCAAGCAAACTTAAATACATAGTCAATAAGAACTCCTCCAAAGCTTTCAGTCAGACTGCCACAAACATCACTTCTACTACGAGTACGACCAATATAAATTATACCTCTAAACCTAACAACATGACATTAGCATCCTTTTGAAAATCAGTCAACACTGTTAGGCATTTTTCCTAGAAGAAAAGCATCAAACTTTTTTTTTATCACATTTGTGGTGGCATGAGACATAATTAAGGAGATTATACCTTGAAGTCCAATCATTCCATTTGAAATTGCTCGCTTTCACCGAAACTTGGCTTAATGCCTCGCATAATAATGGGAAAATTTTTGATATTCGTTAGACAATTTACAGAAGCGATCGTGAGTATTGGTCTATTGTTCTCCTTAAATAATAGCTCAGTTTACATCAATTTTGCCTCAGTCCCGCCCAGATCTGAAGAATCCGTCTACAGCTGTTCTGATTTCTGCAATTCAGTATCTTCATAAGCAAAATGTTTTGATGAAAAAGACAAAATACTAGCTTTAGGAGATTTTAATCGTCCGAACCTATGTTTTGTTCCGGATGAAAAGAACCCATCAAACTCACACCTTTATTTTTCTGAATCAGCTCCAACAGCTTTTGTCAGCCACTTAGAAATTTCAGGTGTATTTGTGGCCCGTTTCTCATCTGGAAATTCAAATGTTTCCGGATCGATGTCTCCCATTCTCAAAGCCTTCCTTAGTCCTGATAAAGAGCTGGACTTTCAATGCATTTCACAAGAGTATAATTGCAAAAATGTCACGCTTTACATTTAGTGCGCATGTTTTTCTTGAATGTTCCAATTTTTCAAAGAATCAAAGTTTGAAAATCCATTGAAAGATACAAATGCAAATAAATCTTACTTCTGACACCAATTCTTGTGTTTTTGCAGTTCATGGGCTCGTGAGTCACTGCTATTTTGAATTCAAATAGTTTATTCTTACATACGAACTAAACACGCTTTTATCTAGCTAGATTTAATTCGCTCTGCATCGCTGCTTATCCTTCAATTCGCTTATTGATCTATAGATGCTCGGTAAATGCATAGAAAAGCTCAGGCAATTGGTTTCTCGGTCGCTTAGGTGTTGTAGTCGATATTCGCTTGTTTATTGAAATAGATGGCTTTCGATTCTCCTACCTTATACAAATCATTGCCTTGGTGCATGTAAGCATGCTGCAATATTCCTGAAATCCTTCATTGCCACCTTTAAAAATACATCTTTCAATGGCTCTCAAATTGGAGTTGTCTAATCAATTTAACAACTGAAAAATAGTTTTATTCTCACAAATTTGGATAATACTGACTGTCCAAGCTGGATTAATGAAGGGTGGAAAATAGTCCCAAGTTCGATCGAATCGCCTTGGGTAAAATGTAATTTTTCAGCTTCTGAAAAATATAATGAGTGAAAAGGAACGAACTAAAATATGCACTGGAAGAGATCTTCGCTGCTTGCCGCAGAATCTGCTGCTGCCTCCCGAATGCATGTGCGTTGGAAATGGCTATCGTCAAACTTTTGAAATAATAGCCGAATACCTGTTAAACTTCAGTCAGTTACCTATCAGGGCCTACCAGCAATATATTTGATTCGAAGGGGTTCTGAGAGTAGGATATGTAACAAGGAGGCTTTTTATATTAGCGCTTAAAATAGGTGCAGATGGAAAATAAATAAGTCTGTGTGGATGCCCTGTAACTTCTTCCTCCTCTTTTAAATGTCCTTGATTTCTTTTAGTCTGGAAAGCTTAGATTGGTGAACCACCTCTGTTTGGGTCGAAATCAAATTGGAGATAAGTTTCTGGGTTGATTCTGAAAGAAAACAATTATTATTTTTTCAATAGTTGGTGTTGACACCATTTTCTATTTTTGTTGGTTGACGGCCATCAGTTACCTCAGTTTCGAAATGCAGTCAGCTTTCTGAGCTTGTAGTCTCATTTCATAGGAGATAGTCCAACCGCAATAAGTGATCTGCTCTCTGTATAAATCGGCAAAAATGCAAAGTTCTCCTACCACATCTCATTTCGGGTCCTTAGAAATCAAGCGTTTTATTCTACAATGAATTGGTATGATGTGAGTCTGGTAGTGAGTTGGAACCTGAGATCAGATAACTGAAAGTCAATGTATGATGATCGGTATTGAATCGACGCTTGAACGTGCTAGTTGTTAGTGCCCTACTCAGTAGACATCACTACAGGAAAAATATATACGACTAGGTTAATTAAGTTTTGGTTACATCAGGGTACATCCAAATCTTACCATATGCGAGGCAATAATGTGTGGGATGATAAAAAACGGGTAAACTTCCCAAATGTCATCGTGGCAATTGCCTTAAACTAATATTGTACCATAAAAAGATTCACTGTGCGCCTGGTCATATTATGCCGTTTGGGCGAACTATTTTGAAACTCAACTGCAACATAGGCCCTATGCCTGATTTTCTTCCTTCGATCTTCTTGCGTAAGTCTGACGAGCAGCTTGAAACTTCCTTGCATATTTTCTTTAATAGATAACTTTCGTCTGGAGTTTTCCCATCCTGTTGGAAGCTTTCGTATGTCACATCCATATTCAAAAATGATGATAAACGCTGTATCGAAAATTATAGATGCATTGCCATCTTATCTTCAAGTCCAAAACTTTTTAAAAAGATTGTCTACGATAAACTTTCTCCACTTGTTGACTCCCGTCTGAACGAGCAACAACACGGCCTTAGAAAAGTTCGCTCAACTACCACGAATTTGACAGTCCTAATCTCAGACGTTCTGTGTAATGCCTAGTACTATACTCTTCGCGAAACGAATTCAACGGTCAAATCCCATACAAAAAGAGCTTTTCAATTCGTCAGTAAAGCTCTTTTGTATGGGATTTGGCCGTTGAATTCGTTTCGCGCAGAGTATAGTACTAGGCATAAGTTGGAGAAAGGATACCAAATTGACGCAGTCTTTACAGACTTTAGTAAAGCTTTTGACAGAGTTGACCACCCTACCTTAATTCTCAAGTCTAAAAATTCAGACTTACCGGATCTTTGCTTTGCTAACTGACTTCCTACCTTCACAATCGAACAAAATTCAAAAGTAAAATAAAGCTTATAAATTCACTAAAACACTCGCTGTCGCTAAACAGTCCAAGGTATTCGTTTGTAAATAAAAGATACTTCCAATACACACACATACATCAATGTGCCCCAAAAGTTAGACCGCATTACGCAATGTGGTGAAAAATCAACTGAAATTTCGTGTTGATATGTATAGAAATATGAGTTTTTGAGAAAAAGTGCTTCTTATACTAACTTCCTTCGAAAGTCAGTACAAAAGTAATTAACATAAGCCTGTTCAAAATTGCTGAAGGTTTGAAAGAAAATGGTGTGAAATGTCGTGCCTTCACTTTTAAACTATTATTTATTTGCTTCGTATTTCGAGAAATCTTACGAATTCCGTCACTATTTATTGAATTAGTTATTTAAACAGTTTGGTCCACATACCATAACTCCGTTGATAATATTCTCTTTCAGTTGTCTATCACTACGTTAAACACGATTTATGTACATATGGTAGTACCACAGTGTGAGAGGAAAATTTGTCATGATAAATGATAAATATATCCGATAATTGAATCAACGATTAGTTATATGTAATACTCTAAGCGAATTTTATCGGAAGTGCAAAGTAAATTGTTTGCAGTAAATTATTATTTAGGGGTGCAGAAGTGATCGAGAAATGCTCGGACGCATACGACGCAATTTTGAAAATATGCATGTATTCCAGATTCTCCCGCAAAACATTTTATTATCCGCTCTAATATCTTGTGTTTTATTTTTAAACATAAAAAAGAACGCTGGTATTATATATATGTAGTTAGTAAGTAAACCCAACAGATTGACAGCTAGTGAGCAGATTTGACTACTATCGAGCACTGTCATTTGTACATGGAACTGGGCAACGGTGAAACCTGGATTGTACCAGCTGGCCAAAATCTGTTTGCTGGAGGATCATTGGACGTCTGATCGATACCGCAATATCAGTGTAGATAGCGGTATCGATCAGACGTTTAGTGTGTTCAGTGTATATTGTTGGTTAGAGCTTCAAGTTCAGATTGTGTCGCGAATTATTGTATTGTATTTTTTTTTTTGTTTATTTACTAAGCCTACGGATTATTTAAGGTGAGTCACTTCATAGTGCTTAAATAAAAAAAAAACATGCTATTCATTACAAATGCATCACAACGTTCGACTTTGGAAAAAATAATTGAATTGTAATGCATTTTTTGTGTATTTTGTAGAAGCATATGAACGTGCTACACATGGTTTAAGTGATAGTGTGTCATATGCAATTGATCATAATGTGGGAGTTTACTTCGATTATAACTTTAGATAGTTATTGCCTTAGAATATATTTGCTAGCTTTGCGCAGTTTGCCCTAAAATCGTGAAATGCGATCATCATAAAAATAAAGGAATTTCGGCACTTTTTAAACTCTTGCATTACATTCTCCACAGAAAAAAATGGCAATACCACATGACAATACTTTACCATCAATAACTATGTTGAACGATGATTGCCTGATTCATGTCATGAAATGGTTTCCGTCCGACGATCGTTTCAACTTCGCATCGACATGCCATCATTTCCTACTTCTAAAGACTCCTTTCGCAAAGATCCATCTTGATGACTTGCTGTCGTTGTTAGTTGGTGCTGCCCGGAGACTTTTTCGTGATTTCGGTGAATATTTCCGAGAAATAACCTGTGATGCAGTAGATGGCAAAATGCTGAACTATTATTGTCAATTTATGTCTTCATATTGTCCGCTTTTAACAAGTCTTCGAATTAACTCCGGAATATCGGAAAGACTATCACTCGATCATTTCAAAAGTTTACGTTCTCTGAAGCTGAGAGCGAATTTTCCCACAAGACAAGAAGGAGAAATTTTGAATGACTACGTCTTTTTAAACAAGGAACTACAAATACTTCATTTGAAATCGCCACTTGTAACGGGGGTGCAGCTAGCCAAACTAACGCAACTAGTCGAAATGAATCTTGAAGGATGCCATAATTTAATTACCGAAATTGTATGTAATATTTTGAATGCAAACAGGAATTTGAAAAAACTGAATCTTATTCTAACTGGGTTGATTGGCAGAAAACTGCAATGCCCGGTTGAGGTTCAGGAAAAACTTGAATGGCTAGGACTCGACAGCCACCTTTGTGATACCTTCGAAGAATCGAAAATGGTTAGCTTGCTTCACATTACTATTTGGTCGTATAACTACGAGATTGTAAGAAATTTCCTCTTGCGACTCGCTGAATACCGCGGGAAATACCTCAAAACCCTGAAGATCATCCTGAACCTGTCGCATCCGATTGCAGACAGTGTTCGAGAAATATCCAAACTTTATCCCAAATTGGAAAGACTCGATATAATCAACACAATACTATCAAATGAGGATCTAAAAGAAATAGTGCGGAATCTGAGCCGTTTAAAATATCTTTATATCGATTCATTGGAGGTGACCCTATCTCTTATCGATGATATGGTTGACGCTAGAAAAACTGTAACAAATGCCGAAGGTCCTTTAATCGTCGGAATCAACTTTCGAATTGATGATGATTTGGTACGCTGAAGACACAAAAAATTGTTGATGGTGTTGTAAACAATTTTCCTTTCAGAAAGAGGACCTTGAAAGTTCGAAGCAATGGATTGAATTTGTTAAGAAAGATACTCTACCGCAGGATTTGTTTGATGGCGAAATGCATTGCACGCGTGCTGCTAGAGGCAACCGTGCTGGAGGAGAAGTACAAGTTGCAATGTTTAATGCTGTTCGACCTTAGTGCTTGGACCAATTGCTGATCATTGTTTAACCAGATGTAATCTATGTTGTTTAAGTTAAAAAATTATTTGTTGTCTTTTACATTTAATAGCTTAAATTTGTTATTTTAAAAAGAAAATCGAAATACGAAAAAAATCCCATTGCATAGAGCTCGTGAAAATTATATAAAATTTAAGTTTCGATTAGACGCCCAGTTTTTTAAAAATCCAAAAATAAATAATAGAGATATAATGCCTCTTGCTTATTTATTGATTGACCTTTAAATACCTTTGTGTCCGTTACTTTATTTGGCAATAAAAGATTTCAATTTTTATTCGAACGGTTTTAACTAGTAATGGGACTATGCCGATATATTTGTTTATTTGTTCAAATGTCTAATATGACAAACTTACGTCCGATTCCAGTGTATAAAATAATAATGAACGGAAAATAACCAAAATAACAGAGCATTACAATATAAGAAAAAGATATTAGAAAAACATTTATACATTAAAAGTTAAAAATTTTACAAGTTTTAACATTAGATTTGGGGACTTTATTTTTCAAAAGATTTTTGTGTGTAAAGAACGTCAACGAAGGAGGACTGAGTTTCAGATTGTCGTGTTGTCTAAATATGCGTAACAACGGTGAATAAAAATAGATATCAGTCCGCACTAAAGGAACATTAAACGCGAAAGAGGATCTCCCATATCGACTAGATTCTGAAACAGAAACCTGGCTGCATAAATTGGAAAAAAGAAAACAGTAATGCAGTTTGAAAAAGAAGCACTCGTCTAGGAATACTCTACGTAGTCCAAGGGAAGGAGTCTGCAATATCGAAAGTCGATGATTATATTCACAATAAGCGATGTTGAATTTGTAAAACAATGAGTGGGTAAACTTACGTTGGCCGGATTCTAAAGTACACACAAGGTATTGGTAATGGGGCAACACAGTTAAAAACAGTTTTCTAGAACACTACGGACAAATGACAAGAAAATGTGCATACAGATGAAAAAACTAACAAAGAATTTGGAGGATTTAAGCATAAAGCCAGACAATTTAGCGGCGCTGGCATGAATATAAATTATATGGTGATCGAATTTGAGCTTCAAAACAAACATCACGCCAATGTTCTTAAAATTCGCAGCAACATTAAGAAAGGAATTTAAAACATGGTAAAAGAAGATAATTAATGTCATTTTGTACGTATAACACATTTGGTGACACTTCGGAATATTTAGAGTAAGTGCTTTAACAATGGATCCGTTATTCACTGCAAAGAGATCACTTTACAAATGACAACAATCATCAAATGTTCAGATTGTTCTGAACATACTGGTCATCAGAGGAAAACATATACATGGGAAAACATATACAAGCTAACAAATATAAGATTTATTTGTGCTAAAATAATAACAATTTAGGGCTGAAAACTAGTTCTTTATTGTTTCACAGTTGAATTACAAAAGCAAGCTAACATATAGCCCAGTGAAATCCTACATAAAAAAGGCGAAACTTCGGAAAAATTAGGGGAAAGCTGAATTTTGGTGTGAACCTTGGTAATGGCGTGTTGAACAAAATGTCAAAAGTCCCCATCGATCCGAGTGCTGCGTTACTTTTTATACGGGGTCAAAGGTCACCAAAAGTGACCTTTCCTAAATATATCAGTAACGGTCACGTCTTCAGAAAAACAATGTATGACGAATTTGTAGTTTGAAAAACTCTAAACAAAAAAGATCTTATAACTTTTTCCCGTAACTATAATCGTTTTTGAGATATATTGTTCTAAACATTTGTTACTAACAGCATCCTCTTTCTCACGGCATGTTAATATTATCCGATTTTGATTACGACTTGGCATGTTTGTGAGTTTGGCTTTCTATGTTTAAGAGGCGCATAAAAAAAGCATGTATGCAAACTTATCTACCACACTCCAGGGTAGGTGGAAAAGTGTGCTTCGATAAGTTATCACCACCCCCCGCCCCCCTTTGTCATGTAACTTGCAGGGACATCTGCTCGCTACTCTCTTCTCGGAAATAAACTGTATTGCTGCATCATTGGGATGGGATTTTCCACAAAGAAGCAGAACAAGACAACAACATTGCAGGTGAAAATAGGTTTTGTAACATATCATGGCCCTAGGAGTATGAAAAAGCAAGATTATATCATGGCCTAATTCTGTAAACGTTCATTCTTGATATTATAGGAGCTCAATCCGCTGCAGATTATCCCCGAATAATCAGTTTTTTACCAATCCTGTGATGACTGCATAGCGCCAAAGGGGCATGACACGTCTCGAAACCAATTTGCACCTGAAATTATGTGACCTTGCCCTGATCGTTCATGGGATAAAACGGTATGGAAAAAAACACTAAAAAACCGGTTATTTCGGGATGGGTCGTTTGCGGGGGTGGGTAGGGTGTGAGTAGGGTTTGGGTGTAGGGCTAGTCTCATGATGTCCATAATAGGCAATTAGCAGGATAAAAAGTGATCCTATCTTGTTTAACAGTGAGCAAAGAGTAGGCAACGAGCTCATTTCTGAAGATTTGGGATGGATGCTCAGGGATACCATTTGATGGCAAAGGGGGAGGGGGAAACTTTTCGGAGCACTCTTTTCTATCTACCCTGGAGTATGGTAGATAAGTTTATTTTCATTTTTTTCCATGCGCCTCTTAAACATAGAAAACCAAACTCACAAACATGCCAAGTCGTAATCAAAATCGGAAAATATTAACATGCCGTGAGAAAGAGGATGCTGTTAGTAACAAATGTTTAGATCAATATATCTCAAAAAACGGTTATAGTTACGGGAAAAAGTTATAAGATCTTTTTTGTTTAGAGTTTTTTAAACTACAAATTCGTCATACATTGTTTTTCTGAAGACGTGACCGTTACTGAGATATTTAGGAAAGGTCACTTTTGGTGACCTTTGACCCCGTATAAAAAGTAACGCAGCATTCGGATCGATGGGGACTTGACATTTTGTTCAACACGCCAGTACCAAGGTTCACACCAAAATTCAGCTTTCCCCTAATTTTTCCGAAGCACCATGTTAGATTTCCCCGGACTAATAGTATATAAGCTTAAATGCTCAAATTATAGCTGCTGTTCGATTTCCCAATTTGTATCCAATTGTTTGATGCATCGATACATAGACGATACGTCAGCAATCGTGCAGGTATATTTGTTTAGTCAGGTATGATGGGGACATGTTTGACGTTAACTTACAGGATGATAGGTCTTTGATAAACAACAGGAACAACAGAGGGCCTGAAGTCTTGAGGTAGGAAAAAATGGAACAGAGAAGCAAGAATTGAATGTGAAGACCAACAATATAGGAAGTGAATCAGGAAAATAGGAGACTAGAGATACTATGATTTTAAAGCTTCTGAAGAAAAAAAACATGATTCATAGAGCCAGAAGCTTTAGCGAAATTTGTGTTTATTAGATCTACTTGTTTATTCTAATCCAAGGCGGATGTCACTGAATTGGTGAACGAAAGCCAGATGGTCGATGTAGATTTGAATTTATGAGCCAGTACAGCTCTGTAGAAATATTGGATGGAAGGGTGGACTCTATTATAAAGCAGAATCGGAAGCCGTTTTTGAGGTAAGAAAGGATATAATTATTTGCGATACTAATAAAATCACCAGCTTTGTGTATGGAAAAAGCGTTTGCTAGTTTCCGCAGGGAGCGACTGTACCCAAAGTAATGCTTAGATTGAAGATTATTAAAAGAGGGTTTCTCCCTCGACTTGATTAAGATATTCGGAAAACCGTCAGGAATACAGCTAAGACTGGTATCAAGGGAGCACATTAAGGTTCTACTTTAGTAGAGTTTGTACAAAAAGAGGACAATGTGAGAGAATCCTTTGGAAGAAAAATATCGGAAGAAAAAAAAATTTGCTGCGGAAAAAGGACGAAAATTAGCGAGCGAAAAGCTTGAAAACACCTTGTGAGGTGGAATCTGTTACATCATTATTCTTCATGCAGTTGGGAATACCAGAGAAGCTTTTCAAGGAGTGACTGTACGACCGAAAGGAATTAGGCTGGTGAGTTTGGATATATGCTTAAATGGGATTGATGTAAGAGCGCATTGTTTGCTTTTTTTTTATTCGGTCCAAGTAATAGATTTAGTGATAGCCTCTTTATTCGACCCAAATCTCTTACCGCTCAGCCATTTCTTCAGGGTTTGGAACAGCAAATAGTCGTAATGGGTTAAATCTGGAGAATGTGCTGGATTTGGTAACAGTTTGTAGACCAATTTATGGGTTTTTGCCATAGTGACTATACAGTTATGCATTCGTGCATTATCTTGATGGAACAGCATTTTTTCTTTGCCAAAGTCTCGTCTACAAAGTCTTTCTTTTGGTGGCTAAACATTGCCAAACATTCGTATGAAGAGACCGTAACTAAATAAATAAATAAATAAAATGTAATACACCCACTTAGTTGAGATGCCACAGCCTCAGTCAACTCACGCACTTTCATTCTCCGATCGCCCAGTATCATTCTATGGATTTTATCGACGATCTCTGGCGTGATAATCTCTTTTTGGCAACCTGAACATTCGGCGTCACTTGTGCTGATAGGACCACAACGGAACTCAGTAAACTACTTCTTAACCATTAAAATTGATAGTGCAGAGGCTCCATAGTATTTATCAAGCCTTTCCTTGGTTTCGGGAATGGATTTCTTTCGCAAAAAGTAATGCTTAATTCGAACACGAAATTTACTTTTTTCCGTTTTAATTAAATTACTCGAGGCCGTCTGCTTTCAATGGCTGTCAAGCACAAACAATACGACGTAGCTCGACAGTAGCCTGAATAGATGGCAGTTGAAGGGAGCAGTGTTATATTCGAAATTGCTGCGCGGGAAGTTAAAAAGTCGCGGACTTATCAAAATGCCCTCGTATCTTCAGTCAGCCAGATTTTTGCTAAGCAAATTATGTCATCAGATGCTAGGGTAGAGTTGAACCTATTTTCATCTGTTTTTTACTAATGCTCGAAGAACCTTTTTTTCTATTCATGTGGAGGCAACCCTGTTGCTACGGCAGGTACGTAAATAGAAAACCTTTAAATCAACGATCATCATGAAATATTTTCGTCTTTTGGGAAGAAGCAAATTTTTCATAAACTTCATGCTTTATTTACAGAAGCAAGTCAAAATTTTTAAAATTTGTGTTTCCATAAGAACAGTATTAATTCTCATAACAAATTCCCATCACCAAATTACTTCACTTTAGCACCTTTAATTTACGTTTGCGAGAACTCACAGTCAAATAATCAGATCTAGTTGAAATTCGCAAATTGTATTGGCCTGAAACAGGACCAGATCGGATAGAAGTGATTTTAAAATATAAATGTCCTGTGGCAGGGGTGCCATCTTGAAAAATCACTAAGAAAAAAAATGAGTTTTCGTCTTATGTATTCCTATCTAGTCACCAGATTTTAATGAAATTCACACAGTAGTGTGCAACTTTGGTTGAAAAATTAGGGTGGAACTTCCAACTGTGGTAATCTTGAAAATTTGCTCAGCAAAATAAAGCCTTTTGCTCTATAGCTTCCAGTGCAGTCATGATATCAAAAAGGAATTCATGTAGGAAGTGGACCTTATAGTAAGTAAAATTTGGTAGGGATTTGGTTGATAAGCCAAGATAGGGCTGCCAGCCATGGTAGTTTTAGTAATTTTTTACCATTTCATTACTAGGCGATGTTATCATTAAATTTTGAACTGGGAATTGTCTTTTACTCCCAATAAACAATAACTACGATTACAAAAACTTGAACTGCTATGCGGGTGGTAACCCTAAATTTCTTTTGTATCCCTATACATTTCAATGCAATCATCGGATCGAAACGAAATTCTCAGAGTGGGTCGGCTTCAATGTAAAGAACATTTAGTATACTATGAGTAGTATCTTCAAAAGATGCTACTATTAGTTATTCATGTTAAAAAAGGTGATTAAACATTCCAAGTTTTGAAAATTGTTCGGAAGGCAACCCCAAACATATTTCCACCGCTGTAAATTTTCACGTAGATATCAGATGAAAACCAAATTCACAAGATATGTTTTTGATTGGAAGCATCTGTGGTAGACTTTTCGTTCCAATGCAAGTTAAGTGCTGCCAGCAGTTAGCATATTCATCATTTATGTTGTTGCAGATGTTACTTTCAAAGTTTTATAAGATATACATCCGATAATGATTATAAGTAACAAGTGTTTCATTTTCCTAAATTTTGAAATTCATGCGAGTGGTAACCCCGAAAACCTCTCTTTCTGATGAGATTCGCTGCAGTTTTTGGATCAAAGTAGCGCATGCCCTTTGAAATAGGTTAGTTGTAATAAAGAGCACGTGTGGTAGAAAATGTATGCAAAATCTGAACGATTCTTTTATTTTTCTTCGAAAATCAGAATATCTGGCGATTCCTACACACAGAATTTTTTTTCAAGTCATCAAGATTTTAGTTTGTTAAATATAGTGTCAAAATGTTAGCTTTAGGATCGAATCTGCTGTTTGTCTTACAGTATTCTGCTGGTAAACATTGACAGAAATGTCTACTAAAACCAACTTTACTCGACATACTCTTAAATTGACACAAAAAATAGCAAATCGACAGAAATATCATACTGATATGTATGAATGAGAATATATTCGCAAATGTGCCACACGATTCGAAGTCCATCCTGTTCCTTTACCGATGCAGACTGACACGAAACTAGGTTGGATATCGGAAAGTTATTGAAAACGTGACTTACGGACAATAGGTTCGATAATTTAGCACTTACACTTCGCAATACCATTGTTACTATCCCACCGATAGCGATAAAAGGTTCATTTCAAAACTTCCAACTACTTCGGTCCATATGCGAAGGTGTTCAAGCGACAATACTACTTTGTGCATGTAATACTTATGCTCGATAGATTTAGGCTTGGGACTAGAACGCATGCCTTTTTCAAATAGTTACCTTTCCCTTCTAGCTTATTTTTCCTAGTATTCGTACAGCCAGCGATCAATACATATAAAACTGCAAAGCTACAAACGCATCACAAATGCAGTTCAGCATACCGCATAACGAACGGTTTTGCACCTTGATGCCAAGGATCATCAACTGAACAGAGAGTCAGTTGTACATTCAAGTCTATTATATTCGCCCTATTTATGGTCTTCTGAGAAATTCGAGCTGAGGCCAGGAAATGTATTCCACGCATTCGTAGTTACGAGTCTGTTCAAAGATGAGGTATTCGGTATATCTCTGAATGTCAATTTCAATGCATCGATGCCGGATAGGTAACGAAATGACCACGAACATTTTATAGGGGCTACTTGGTGTTGATGTTCTGAACTTTCAGCAACGCCAGCAAATATCATTGAGTAGAAGTTCGAGTCGTGAAGATAAGATCAAAAGCCACCCAGCTTCAAAATGTCGATGAGCAAGTTCTGCAACTATAGCGATAGAAGTTTTGAGGTTAACTGACGTGATGACCCTGACGTTGGAAATTAGCTTCAATTATTGATTCTATTCTATGTGAAGTGGGTTTACCTTGTAGGTAGTTTGTATGGTTGCTGCTAAGATGTACTCATTTATGCAGGGATTGAATGGCTGTTTGCAAGGCCGATTGGAATCTGAGGAAGCAGATGTTGTTTTGAATAAGACTCATTAGTAAATGGAGGTTTTCAATGAATTGAGGGATTGTGGGTGATTCGGCATTGAAATTACCATCATCTAACAAATCTTACTAGAATTTGTAGCAAAGATTTTATTGTATGTCAGTTTATTACACTTAGATGTAAATATGGCTTCAGCTGCAATCTCCATCACCCCGATCTATTCGATTGGATTCCATTATTTATGAATTTACAAGTAGCAAAGCTAATTTTAAATTTCCCGGTTAGTTTTTCGTTATTTTATTTCACTAGGATAATAACAAATGAATATCATCAGAAAATCTAACACTTCAAATCTTCAACCGAAATTGAAAACGAAAACTTTTCTCATTTATTGGCCCATAGCTAACCACGTATTTCATTTCAACGCTAGTAATTTCGTAAATTTCTGCGTACCCTAAATAACAAAAACAGCGCAAAAACTTAACCAAAATCGAATTCAACGTGAACACCTTTTCATCATCAACACCATCATGGTCCTTGGTTCTTTATGAAATTTTTTATGTTACCGATGGTAACCATCATAAACTTTCCGAATAATATTCTTTCCACTCCGTAATCTCTTTAGTGGATGAAGTTTAAAGAAGAATTGAAAAATAAGAGTCCCTTCTTTGCTTACAGCAGTCTTACAATCGTATCCCGATGATCTTCTCTGCTCCAACGGAAATTGAATGGGACTCCCCAGGAGATGATGATAGACATTCGGATTATATCTGTAGCAATTATTATCACTTTGTATTTCGTGTTATTCTTTGTACCAATCGTCTGAGGGGTTGAATGCGGGTTGTTTTTTTTTTCATTTCGAGGGAAAATGCTGAGATATTGGTGGTTTTTTCAAGTGCGGCTGTAACCTATTTTCCGGAACATTTTTGGTAGTGCTGTAAAAGATGTTGAGGATTTCGGAAATTGGTACATAGAAGATAGTGAGGATTACAAAGGGTGAAAATGAATTTTACATGCATAAGATTCGAATTGATTTCATGAAATGTTGAAATTTCAATACATAGAGTTAGTTTGCATTTTATTACTTTGCATATAATATCTCGATGATAAGTTGAAGAGTTTTATAATATTTCATTAAAGCTATTTCTCCATTGTAAATAAAACTTTTGACTTAGAGTTTAATTTCTTATTTTATACTATTATCTTATACTGATTTATTTCAAATTGGTGTTACGTCTTTCTTTTAGACGCTTATTGATTGAATGAATATTTTGTAGGTTTGTTTTGCAATTTAAACGTGATTGGCGAATAAATAACTACATATTACTTAACCTTCGGATGGCAACAGGGGTTACACGTCACCCCATGACTTGAGAAAAGTCTTATTTTATTATGTTGCTGTTGTTGTCTCTTTCTATCGCTCGGTCTATTCTCTAATTAGAGTGACTACAATCATTCTGATAAGTCAGCTTTTGGCAGTAGGTTGTTATTTTATACTATATTGGCATTGCTGAGGTGACTCAGCACCCCTGTTGGTATTTACGTATTGTTTTATTTTTTTTATGGTGTAAAAGTAATTATTTGTTTCTAAGGTAAAAATGGCTTCTCCCACAGAAGACGAAATTAGAAGTTTGCTTCATATATTTCATTACTTTATTTCTGATGATGAGCACCGTTCAGAAGACGGGGAAATCTCTGAAAGTGAAGATTGTGTCTTTGTGCAATCACAAGAGGATGACGTGATCTCCTTTAGTGAAAATAGTGACAGCGAGGATGTTCCACTAGCACATTTACGATCAAATGTGCTTCGAGGCAAGAATGGCTATGTTTGGTCCTCAGTTGCACTATCATCGAGTCGAATACCACGACGAAATATAGTCACTCTCCGCGGATTTACTGGAGGAACTGCTCGAAATATTGTAACTGAAAAGGATGCATTTAAAATTTTATTTTGCGAACCAATCATTGATTCGATTGTGTTATATACAAATCAAGAAATTGAACGACGGGCAACTGAATATACGGATCAGCGCTATGTATATAAAACTGATAGCATAGAATTGGAAGCTTTCATAGGACTACTGTATTTTTCGGCTATAAATAAGGACAACCGCAAAAGCGTTAAATATATGTGGACACCATTTAGTGCGTATACATACAAGACTATCATGAATGCAAATCGTTTTCATTTTTTGCTCATTTGCTTACGTTTCAACGACAAGGATAATAGGGATATGGAAGACAAATTTGCCCCATTAGACAAATATGGTCCGCATTTAGGTATATCAAACTGCAGGAACTCATATGAACCACGCTTTTTCGTGACAATTGACGAACAACTTTTGAGCTTTCGTGGAGAATGTTCTTTTCGAGCTTATGCCTAGTACTATACTCTTCGCGAAACGAATTCAACGGTCAAATACCATACAAAAAGCGCTTTACTGACGAATTGAAAAGCTCTTTTTGTATGGGACTCGACCGTTGAATTCGTTTCGCGAAGAGTATAGTACTAGGCATTACATTGCATCAAAACCTGACAAACATGGATTAAAAATAGTAACTATTTGTGATGCCAAAACATTCTATATTTGCGATGCAATACCGTATATTGGCAAGGAAACGGAGGTAAAAACACCTGCAGGCTACGTAAAAAAAAACTGTCCGAAAGTATCAAAGATTCCTGGAGTAATGTCACTTACGAAAATTGGTTCGCATCTTTTCCACTGGTAGATGAAATGTTGAAAGATTACCAGCTTACAACTTTAGGTACGCTACGTAAAAATAAACGCGAAATTCCTCCATGTTTCTTGTCACATAAAAGCAAGCAAACACTTCTCAGTTTGGGTTCAGCCAACAAAAGACTCTGGCATCCTTTACACCACATAAAAACAAATCTGTTATTTTATTATCTACAATGCATTATAAAGCCGAAATAAATCCGCAAACAAGTAAGCCTGAAATAATACACGACTATAACTTAACGAAAAGTGGAGTCGACACATTTGATAGAGTCGACACGTATAGTTGGACGTTGGCCACTTCGCTAATTCTATGGCATGATTGATCAGGCTGGTATAAATTCTATGGTGCTTTACGCTGACGTTAAGAACCCAGGCACCCCTGTAAACAAATTCCGGAACAACTATTTAAAAAAATTGGCATTACAATTGGCAAAGCCGCATATGCAATGTCGTATCACTACAAATTTGCCGCGAGAATTAGGGAGCACTATACGCGACATTCTAAATATGAACCATTGAATATGAACCAAGAACTTTCTAAAGGTGAACCCTCGGCGAAGTTACAAAAGCAGGCTAGATGTGCACTCTGTCTCTGAAAATAAGGTAAAAAAGTTAAAAGTTTTTGTGTAAGGTGCCTACAGCCGGCATGTGTCGTACACCGTAAAGATGTTTGCTTAAACTGTGTTTAATTAAAAAAAGTATATATTTCAACTTCAACAATTATCAAAAGGAGAAGATTTTTGTTTTCTATTAATTCAAAATAATGGATCTCGTAATGAGTAAGTTTGTTTTTTCATTATAATATTGTTTTATTTCAAATCAAAACTGGTGGGGTAAAAGTACACCCCGGTTGCTATTTATGAGTGCAAAAAAAGTGTTGCCTGCCGAAGGTAAAAATTGATTATCATTAACACGACCGCATCAGAGATAAGAAATGCGTCAAGTTAAAGTCCTACAATATGCAGATGACACGCTCTTATTAGATTAAGATTATTTGGTCAGTCAAGAATTGTTAACGTAAATTATTCATATGACGAAAATGTACAAGGAAAACAAGTCGTTCATGTTTAAATTTTACAAAGTTCTGAAAATTTTTCGGGTGACAACCCCAAATATCTTTCTTTCGATGAAGTTACCGGATGAAAACGAATTTTCGTAGGGTGGGCTGATTTTGACGAGAAGCAATTGTGGTAGACTTTTAGTTGCAGTGCTTATTTATTTATTTAACAGGATATGCTGTTTTCAAAGTTTTGTAACATAAACAACCGATATTGAATATAAGTAGCAATGTTTGACTTTCCTAAATTTTGAAATTCATGCAAGTGATAAGCCTGAAACATTTTCCACCCTATGGGTTTCAATGCATTCTTGTCATCAATGCGATACATAGCCCTCGAAATAGGCTGGCTGTAATAATGCTTATGAAATATACTCTCAAAACCTGCAAAACTTTATAGAATGCACATTCAACCTTAGTTCTATTAACGCTAATATCACAAACGACAGACAGCTTGAATAAAATTTTCGGTATATTTGCAACTAGTTGTTGCTCGGTACACCCCTATATCATTGACAGGATTACCTTTACCGAAACAAGCACTGTTTCAGGCCATAGAAATTTATATTGTCCCATAAATTTCGCACGGCCAATTGGTTGCCTGTTACTCGGAAACTATTTGTTCAGCTACGATAAACAAACAAGCAGACATGCATACATATATTCAAGGACGACCATTTTCTCCTTACCATCCTGGAAGAAACATATAAAAACAATTCTCAGTGGAACTTTCAACGGTCTGTATCAACTCGTATTCCATCATTTTTTCTTCATTTCCTCGTCATCGTTTCTTGCTTTATAGATGGCTACATTGCATCGTCGACGTCTTATTAAATTTCTTTGCGCCGAGTCTCCTTACTGCACGTCTTCCTACGTACATGCATACTTACATATTCAGTGCTTTGTCCTATGCTCGTCTAATTAGCTTGCGTCTGTCCGTTTTTCTACATCCTCTGAGAATTTCTTTCTAGCAACCGTTGTTTGTTCGTTAGTTCGAATGCGACGCGCAGTGTTTATTAGGAATTCGTTTCAATCTCAAAGTTTATGCTGAAGTTTTTCTTTGTTTGCAAACTAATCGAGAGAAAGAGGTGAAAAAATCCAAGAAGTAGAATGCAGAAAAAAAAACTGAGAAGAAAATCATTGATGCATAAAGAAATTAATTGAAGCCTTAAGTGAATTTAAATTGCAATTTTCAGTATGACGACGGTAAACATAGTCTACGATTGAAATGAATTCCAATAGATACATATAAAAGAAATGTCGGCGTGGTCGTCCTCGTCATAGCAGGCCTTGGTTTCTAGCAGATGATGCCTAGAATTGTTCTGGTCCAACGACCGCGTACATAAATTACGAAACTCGTGAAGCGATGAGCAACCTCCATGGGCAGAGTTGGACCAGGGCTCCATTCCCGAAGGGGTTTCCACTAGCCTTCGACCCTCAGTTTTTCCTTCAAATATGTTTTTAGGTACTCGATACTCGTCCATTCGTTGCACGTGGTCAAGGTCGGTGCGAAGACCCTCCTGTTGAATCATAACTTTAAGGTTAGTCTTCGTTTTCCCTTCGAAGCAAGTGGCATCATGTGCATCATGCATGTATGCGAGAAAAAGACGGACATTGTCATAAATTTTATGATCTCTGAAACGAGACAAGAGGTACCTGCCCTCTAATTCTTCATTGGAGTTTATGGTAAGCTTTACGACAGGAGGAACAACTGGGTCGAGAAATTTTGGTGAAGATTGGAGACTGACAGGAGTTTCTGGTATAATGATTGAGCCAGATTGCGATGGTATCAGATCCTCTCCACGGACAAAATTAGAATATTTGGATGACGGCCTGGCTTCAGGAGCACTTGCTTGCATTAACGCTCCATTGGGTGCGGAATCCATTGTTTGTAAAGAATTAGCCGGCTGCACACTGATGGAGGATTGATTTTCCGTTGAAACAGTAGAAGGTAATGCCTTAGCCTCACTGTTTTTAGTGTGGTTATTTGAATTCGGAGGCTATTTAATAGATAGAGAAGCTTGAGGAAGTAAAGGAGAGTGATTACGGGAGCTACAAATGGGAGAATAGCCTAAATACGTACTATTTTTTGGCGATTATATTGTTATGTTGGTTGTTTGGGATCTCGTTTGTTGCATCTGTCAATCCAATGGCTGAATTTCATTCCATTCCAGGTATAGCTGCCAACTCCATTTCGCTCGTGGTTACAAAACATCCATCCATACTGATAATTTGAAGCATGTGTAGGATTTTCGCTTTTTTCCACGTATACGGGCGGTTAATGCAGCGCATTTGCAATTATCAATGCCCAACTCCTTCTTCAACATTTTTGAAAGCCAGGCTGCGTCAGCGAAAATAGGGGCTCCTTTCACAAATAAGCATTTGGTTGAAGATTTGTCTAAAGCAACAGCACTATCAACTAGCTTGAAAATTGCACTGGAAGTATTAGATGATTATTGAGACCTTTTAATCCTATTGATTCTGTTGTCCCACTCTTCACGAGACCACGTGGTGCCGAGTCTAGAAATCGGACGCTTCGGAGAATCGGAGGCTGTCGGTGCGGAGGTGGTGTTTAATAAAGTCGGTGGCTGCTCCAAGGATGCGTAAATTTCTGATTGAGCTGCCTGTATTATTGGCCCGGAACTAAGGGCTTCGTTCGCAGAAGGCAGGATGGCCAGTTTATTGATTTTCTCAGAAAGTGAGTTGTACCCACAGTCGAGGCTATCTAGTTTTTCACAGATTTTCGCAAGGATTTCAACCACTAAATCATTGTCTAACACTGCATTTTTTAAAACTGCATTATTTAAATCCTTATTTTAATCCTTATTTTTTGTTATTTCCAACTGACCATAGTTAGGCAAAGCAAAATTAATTGCCATAGAGTCAATGTTAGCAAGAAACATTGAAACTCCGTGCCATTTTTTAAAATTTAAATAGCTATTTTGACACTTGATTGGAAATATATTGGAAATCTGGAATCGATTCAGCCCATTCGCGTGAAGCTGTCTGCAGTTTAAAATGGGAATTAAATTCCGATTTGGGAATAGATCATAATAGGGCCCCAGTCCACTGCAGATTCTGTGGTCTTAGTCCGGGGAAATCTAACATGGTGCTTCGGAAAAATTAGAGGAAAGCTGAATTCTGGTGTGAACCTTGGTACTGGCGTGTCTAACAAAATGTGAAAAGTCCCCATCGATCCGAGTGCTGCGTCACTTTTTATACGGGGTCATAAGTCACCAAAAGTGACTTTTCCTTAATATCTCAGTAACAGTTACGTCTTCAGAAAAACAATGTATGACAAATTTGTAGCTTAGAAAATTTCCAGCAAAAAAGATTTATAACTTTTTCTTGTAACCATAACCGTGTTTGAGATATATTGATCTAAACATTTGTTACTAACAGCATGCTCTTTCTCACGGCATGTTAATATTATCCGATTTTTATTACGACTTGGCATGTTTGTGAGTTTGTTTTTCTATGTTTAAGAGGCGCATCAAAAAAATGGAAACAAACTTATCTACCACACTCCAGGGTAGGTGGAAAATTGTGCTCCGAAATTTACCTAGATTTAATTGAAATGAAAAAAATCGGTTGCTCTGTTTTTGTGGCCTTTAGCGTAGTCCATTTCGCTTTGATATTCTCCAATCTAATCGTACATTGCTAGCCTGAGAACGCTTTTGATTCATTGAATTAATTTTCAAATATTATTCCACAATTTCATACAAAACCTAAGCCCAAACTGATCATCATCTTTTTGACATCTCACTCCATTAAGTCTGACCTAATTAGTGCACTTTGCACACACAGTATTATGCAAATGAGCTAATCTCCGAACCCGTTTCAGTTTCACCTTCGAGTTTTCACTAGTCGTTTTTGCCCGGCCAGCCATAGGTCCGGCTGCCAAGCTTTCATTACAATAAATCAGCTTCTTGTCGTCGTCGTTTTTGGTCATGTCGAAATGCATGGCGTTACAATTCGAAACCATTCAGGCATCCACCGCATTGTAATAGTTGGCCAGTAAGCTCCTTAACCTAAGACTTATTATTCTCGGAAATTCAGTAATGACGACGTCGGTCAGAGTCTACATTACCTTTGCTCCGGGAGCCGGAGGCAGAGAGATGAGGTGTGAAGTGGTCTTTTCGTGGGCAAGAAACAGTGCAACGAGACTGGCAGTGCTTGTTACCAGTAGACAAAGGTCCTGGCGCGCTGTGAAGCAGATGGAGCGGCAGGATCATAAATCTTGTGTGAGATAATGGTCTGATCTCGGGTGAGACTGAGGACGTGGTGACTCCCGCTTGCTGCATAAGCAGCTAGAATGTAAATTAATGACAGAAATCCGGTTCCTTTCGAAGGAAACTTCCACGTGAAAGAGGCGCTAGGACTGTGTTTGTACGTACTGCGGGGAAAATGTTTCTTGCGATTTGAAACTCGACAATTTTCTAGGTTGCGTGCAAATTGTTCCTTCTCCAGTTCAGAGTGCAACGATAGAAAAAGCAGATAATACTGCATTGAAGTCTTAGCTATCTAATAAAAGAGCAGCTCATGAATGGTTTATATTTCTTGTCCACCACTTGCTGCAAAAATTACTAAGCATACTAAAGCTGACACACATCTCTGAAAGAGAGAATCAATATTTTTTTTGCGAAAATCACTTTCCTTTCTGCAAAGAAAAGCGAACATTTATGCTTCATTTAGAAAATTAAATTTTTTCAACTTTATCGCTTTTTCGCTCCATTGAACTGTACACGTATCTATTAGAATTAAAGTTATGTTACCAGTTCATGACTTTCGTTCGTACATACGAGTAGTTGTGAATTCGTTTACTGCACCTGACACTAGCTCGTATCTATCCTTGGCTATTACACAAAAGGACGTTCACTACCAGACCGTTGCCTGGCTCTTCCTACGTAGTTTGTACACATTTCTAGTATCAAACTCACAGCAAGTTGTACAGAAGCTGATACAAAAGGAATACCTACGACTTGCGTATGTATAGGAATAAAATGGAAAGGAAATCAGAAATCCTTTCCAATCTTATTCAATTTTTATAACACCTTTTCAAACGAGATATTGTAGTTGAGTGAAGATTGCTTTTGGAGTTCTTTTAGAAAAGTTCTCTGCACCTTCTCAACATCAATCAAGGCTGACAGATAACCTCAAACATATTGCCGTTTCCGGTTGGTTTTTCCCCCCTGCAAACAGAAACCTATATATAGAAAGCCGGATGATATAGTTGTTGTGTATCATAGTTGTGCCTCATGCTAAATTTGAATTGCTAAGCATGTTGGAGCGTAATCCCCATTGTCCGAAGTGAAGCCATGTGAAAGAAATATTTCTTCTTCGAATCTCCTTAACTGTAGCTGAAATTTAGGGATGACTATTCGGGCACAATAGGATTAGGAAGTGATTCTATGTGATAGACAATTGATAATATGTGGTTTTATCGGTGTCCGAAGTAAGACTTTGTTAGACGCCGCAAAGTTCTTTCAATGTGCTGAGGATCTGATATGTCAGTTGATGTTAACTTAAGTCAATTAACTGGCAGGAAGTTTGAAAAGGATTTGTGTGGTTTTATGAAATATTCCAGAGCTGTCCATTAAGAATTACATGTTTAATAGTGAATTGGTATCCATCAATTTTGCTCATGTGCTAATTTGTCCTTCGAATTTTTGTTTGGTTTCCGGTTAACTCAGAAATGATTCGTACGAAAGTTAAGTCAAATATTTGGTTAGTTATTCTGGCGCCCAATGTGGGGACATTTTTCTTGTTTTTTTCATTGTGCGAAAATTCATTATTTAAAAACTTGAGCAAGTGATAAAAATTTGTTGAGCGCTCTGCATGAAACTAATAATTGATGCAGATTGCTTCCTTGTGTAGAAGGGGGAATTATAGAAAAACCGCTACCAGCCAAAAGTATTTTCAGACCTGAGGACAGACCCGATAAGTCGCACGTGAATTCCAAAAGACTAACGTAGGTACCTCAGTATACAATGAAGCCACGGAGAAGCCTTTTAGTAGATCAAGTCATCAAGTCCGACTTGACTTAAGATTTGATCTACAAATTATGCCTAGCTTCAAGCTGATTTGTAATTTTGCAAGTATTAATTAATTATTTTCGATGTCACACAGATTTATATCAGAATAATTTAAGAAAATAAATCAGGAGAAATTCTCTTTCTGAACCAGCACTCTCTTTTCTAGCTGTTATTGACAGTTGTTGAATTAAGAAATGGATTTTGCTGAAATGTAGTTTAAAATCCTGACATTGAAACACTGCTTTTCCATCAAGTTTTTCCAAGAAATTTTAAGAAGTTTTGATTGAAACACAACAAAAACATCATATTTTTCGGTGGACTCCAGACAAGCTCTCGGAATACATCAGAGCAACTGTTGTGAAAGTGGGCGGAAGTAAATGAGAATTCACTTATTTGACAGCTGGCTTTTAACCTTGCAGTGTGTCAGTATACTATATCTGTCATAAGAATGTTCCATCAAGCTTTAGTGATAATATTTGCTAATGAATAGTTAACTACAAGAAGTTTTTTTTTGACGCAAAGAAGGAAAACCGGTGGTAGAGTATGATTAACATTTTAAAAAAAGACATTTAAACGGGGAAAAAAATCATGCAGTTAGTCGCTGTAGAAGCTAAGAGACCTTTTTGATGGTGTAAGAGCAGTTGTAAGAGACTAGTTCGGAATAAGAAAAGAGATGAAAAGTGAAGGAAAATTTTTTGTTTGATGATTGGACATTAGAGTAAAATAATGTGTCTTACATTAAATTGAAAAATGATTTAAATAAAACGAAAAGGATTTGAGTTTAGAGCGAAAAATTGAACTGTAATGGAATAAATGTGAAGATGTTGGCATAAATATTCAGGAAAAAAATGAATTTGCAGGTACGGCAAACTGAATTTTTTGAGCTTTGAAGGCTTATGTAAACAATTTGACCGGTCAACAACATCAAGCTTAGTTTTCTTGTATCTATGGTTATACGAAAGCTGATGTTATTACTCTTTGAAGCCAATGCTTAGCTATGGTGGTAGGGAGACACATATGTGAATAGCCAATATCAATTACTCCATTATTCTTTTAACTGCCACACTTTCATATTTTCTGAAGTGTGTTTGGTATGCCTAGTCGCCGCTAAAGCTATGATGTTACACTTAATTAGTAGATCGTTGGTGTTGATATATTTCAAACACAGTTCAAATAACCACTACGTGTATTTTTACTTTAATAAAACAATTGAACTTTAACTACACAACTTATCATCTTGAAGCGCGATCGGTGATTGAGCTACTGATAACCAGTTTTACACACTAAGATACAACTCAATACATATCAGGCCAGTTGGCGGTTCTTGACAAAACAAGATGAATAAATACAATCATGAGCTTACGGCGGGATTCGAACCAGCGGGCAGTAGATCGCTACTCTGAGCTGATATCTCAGCGAGCAGAGCTATCGACTTCTCAAAAGTTTTAAAAAAGAAAAAAAAACTTACATTAACTGAAGAAAATTTATTTGTGTCAAGTAATAAATAGGGAAGCTATCATTATTTAAATAAATGTAACGTTGATGTCGTTGTTCGAAAGAGCTTGAGTAGCCTAGTGGGTAGAGCACTGGCTTCTTGCGTGTGGGGTCCCTGGTTCGAATCCAGGTTCGGACGAGGGTCCGCGCACCAAGCTTTGAGTTCACCTAGCTCTGATTAGGTACCTGATTTAAATCAGGGGTAAAGTGAGTCGTGGAACTAATCACTCTACACTCGTATCCACAATGATTAAATAAATTGTAATGAAGCTCTCTACCAGCTTCAACCCCTAGACCCGTACAAGGGTTGTCGTAGGATTGCTTTACTTTTTTAACGTTGATGTCGAAAAAAAATTCTTTTGCTAACATAGGTATTAAATGCTTTATGTTAGTTACTTCATGTTTGGAATGTTTAATAGTATGAGTGATGATTAATGATTCTTCTTGCTATTAAATGATTGAGCTATTAATTGTGATTTGTAATAATTTTGCTTATATATTCTATTGAAATTTTCTTTACATTTATACTATTTATTGGACGCTGAATTTCGTCTCATGTGCTTTGTCGTATATACAGAATGGTTTGATGTATATACACATTGAATTAATTTATTTGGCATTAAAAAGTGTTTTAAGCGCAATTTACACAGGATTATGCCTGTACCGTTAAACACCTGCCATTTATTTTCGGAAGAAAAGGTGGACAAACAATTAAAACTTTTTAAAAAATTTAATTATCATTTTGAAAAATTGTTTAATCTCTAAGGCGCTTATAACATTCGATGAATGTGTTATGCGTTTGAATTATTCTTTTGAGTTCTTATGTTGTGTTTGTAATACTCTTTACTATCTGATTAATCTGGCTTAGTCCTGCTTTGAGATATCTAAGCTTCGAGAAAACCAGGTACTCGTAATGGCAATATCTTGAACTTATTTTAAAAACTTTAAACGCGGTTAGTGCTGCTAGGATATTTAATATTGTAGTTATATACTAGATTCTAATAGTTTATTTTCCAATTGAAATAACCTGGCACGATATTGACGCCATGTCTACGAAAGGCATTCAAACCTCATTTTACGTTTACCAAATTGTATGTTTCTCATAAACATGTTTTTATCAAAACTTGAGTGACTATAGGATTAATCATGTTGAGTTTTTAGCTCATAACAACTTTAAGATTTGGTTTGAAAGTGATAAAAAAGTGTGTCTTCAGGTCTCGCGTCAATTATTTATTCGGGTGATAGAAGTGCCAGTTGTTACTCACACGGCCTAATCGGGGGCTATTGACAACCAGCTAGGTCCGTTTGGGTCCCGGGATGCTCAATTGGAGATTCGGCGTAGGCGCCACTCACTCTCGCAAATGAAGAACCAAGAGCCAGATAGAGGTTTCGGCTCACCGGCGTCAGTGGGTTACTACACGAATCCACCTCAGACTAAATTTTTGACCACAAGTCGGCGCTCGCTACTAGCTTCTGCGCTGTTAAGCCGCGTGATCGCTAACCGCCGAAAAAATAGTTTCAGATCACGAATAACATTCTTTATTCTTGTAAATCGTTCACACTCCGAAAACCACTTTAGAAAATCTCTAGTTTAACAAATACGGCTCGTTAACGGTATTCCCTAACTTCGCCACTCTACTCTTCCACGGTTTTTATAATATGTTAATGTTATCTCAAGCTAAATGTAACGCATGCAGAAAATTAAACTAAAACAATTTTTTCGAAATTGTTTTTTTAATACTAATTTAAAAGAATATCAACCCTAATTACTTTTCGCACCAACCTCTATCATTCCTGTTGAAGAAAACAAACAAAAATTGGACCCTGACTCCGACCGAGTCCCAATTCACGGTCCCAGTCTCATCAGCACGGACGGGATTCTGAACCGCAAACCGCCCGATCCCCAGTGCTAACCTCTGCGCTACGGAGCCGTTGATGTGGTCGTTGCTTTGGCCAGACTTAACGGGTTTGTTTCGTACCGCTGGTGATCCACATCGGGTCGTCGGCTTGAATCCCCGTCGGAGCAAGATTTATTTTTAAAGGGTTTGAACGCACGGCTAACATCTCACCGGTTTGTAAATATTCGCCTTTCCTAATTCACTGCTGTTTCAACATATTGTATTAGCTTGACCATTCCACGTTCGTTCACAGAATCAAAAATTTACTATCTGTTTTACATATTCGGCTTGATCAATCCACGTTCGCACAAAGAATGTTCACCTACTCAAATCATGTCCCCGCTGCTTTCCATCAATCCTCCGGTACTTTCTCTTTTTTTCCATAAGTCTCACGCGCGTATTCGATATTTCAACTCCAGATGGATTTCACCGGCATGCGTTCCACTTCGCGAAATTCGGTCGACCGTCAAATTTTGTGTTGACATTTCAAAATGTCAGAATTTTCTCGGGGAATAAGTTACCGTGTCGGTGATCCGCTGCACTTATAGTGGCCGAGGCTATAATTGATCCGGCGCCTGAGCACTTGAAGAGAGCTAGAGGATATATCCTAGACGTTCCGGATAAGGATTTCTGGCGTTGCTCGTCAGGAACTTATATTGCGACGGAGGTCGAAGATGTCAGATAAGATCTTCATCTTGAGCCCAGAATTCTTTTCTTTGTGTGAAATTTGCTTCTTTCCACGTCGTCGGGGTATTGGAGCGTAACCAGCAGGGAAACGATGGCGGTGGCCAGAGGAAACGTTAGACTGTTAATGTAATCCATCTCTTAATTCCAACGAAGGTCGATGATGCCGTGATTGGCTGAGTTGACCCGCCTATCCGAAAATTAAGATCAAAATATGCGTTGTGTTGCATTCCCGGGACCAGGTCAAGGACACTAAGCCACTTTCAATCCCTTGAAAGAATTCATCGACTCTATGGTAACTGACCATGTCGATCATGCGCTCGAGCGGTTGCATTCATTCGAAGAGCCGTGCTAGACTCGCCTTCTCGCTAGCTGTTAATCATCTTGCTGTTAAGACTAATGACGAAATAAAAGCGAGACGAGGGCTCCGTTCTTCGAAAGTGTAAAAAGGTGGCGACGCGTTTCCGTATGGTCCCGGTAAGGTTGGTTGTCGGTTGTGCATGAGATGGTACTACATGGGCTTGATTAGTTAGTGTGAATGGTCAGATAAGTGGTCAGATAATGTTGAGGAGCGCGTATCAAGTGGTCCTTTGCGGCGTATCGTGAAGTGGTTTCCGTTGTCATCTCTTCGATATCAGTTATAGATTATCGGTAGATCGTTGTTTTCCGTTTGCCATTTACATTTATTAGTCATTTACACTTATTTCTCATTTTCAACGTGATATCTGTATCGTGAGCATCCGACAAGTACACAACACAGGTCGGATGGTGCGATCGCTAGCAATCTACGAGTGGTGGTTACATCATTTCCCTAACGGAGTGGAGTGATGGAGCCTTCGCGTATATTCAGCCCTCCCCGGGGAGTATTTTTTTATACATACATATCTGAATACCGGACGGGGCATTCGTTGACCCACATTGTTACAACGTAACACAGTTTCTCCTTACTTTATTCTTTTCCTGTTCCGTCTCATTCAATGATTATGCTCTCCAAAACTGGCACTCACTTCGTCAGCTACTTGACTTTACGGTACTACTAAATGGCAACTGCCGCATAACATAGGAAATCTACCAGCAATATTTTAAATCTTGTCATTGAACACTTTAAATTCCTTCATTAAGAAATCCGTCGAATGAATTTGAACTTTCTGCTGAAATCTTCAATTTTGCTTTAAATACCACTGCACACCTATCATCTATCCAACATTTTTTAATATCCTTACTGCGAACCTTGACCAAACTGATATTTAATATCAATTTTCAACCATCAAAGTGAGTCGTGGAACTAATCACTCTACACTCGTATCCACAATGATTAAATAAATTGTAATGAAGCTCTCTACCAGCTTCAACCCCTAGACCCGTACAAGGGTTGTCGTAGGATTGCTTTACTTTTTTAACGTTGATGTCGAAAAAAAATTCTTTTGCTAACATAGGTATTAAATGCTTTATGTTAGTTACTTCATGTTTGGAATGTTTAATAGTATGAGTGATGATTAATGATTCTTCTTGCTATTAAATGATTGAGCTATTAATTGTGATTTGTAATAATTTTGCTTATATATTCTATTGAAATTTTCTTTACATTTATACTATTTATTGGACGCTGAATTTCGTCTCATGTGCTTTGTCGTATATACAGAATGGTTTGATGTATATACACATTGAATTAATTTATTTGGCATTAAAAAGTGTTTTAAGCGCAATTTACACAGGATTATGCCTGTACCGTTAAACACCTGCCATTTATTTTCGGAAGAAAAGGTGGACAAACAATTAAAACTTTTTAAAAAATTTAATTATCATTTTGAAAAATTGTTTAATCTCTAAGGCGCTTATAACATTCGATGAATGTGTTATGCGTTTGAATTATTCTTTTGAGTTCTTATGTTGTGTTTGTAATACTCTTTACTATCTGATTAATCTGGCTTAGTCCTGCTTTGAGATATCTAAGCTTCGAGAAAACCAGGTACTCGTAATGGCAATATCTTGAACTTATTTTAAAAACTTTAAACGCGGTTAGTGCTGCTAGGATATTTAATATTGTAGTTATATACTAGATTCTAATAGTTTATTTTCCAATTGAAATAACCTGGCACGATATTGACGCCATGTCTACGAAAGGCATTCAAACCTCATTTTACGTTTACCAAATTGTATGTTTCTCATAAACATGTTTTTATCAAAACTTGAGTGACTATAGGATTAATCATGTTGAGTTTTTAGCTCATAACAACTTTAAGATTTGGTTTGAAAGTGATAAAAAAGTGTGTCTTCAGGTCTCGCGTCAATTATTTATTCGGGTGATAGAAGTGCCAGTTGTTACTCACACGGCCTAATCGGGGGCTATTGACAACCAGCTAGGTCCGTTTGGGTCCCGGGATGCTCAATTGGAGATTCGGCGTAGGCGCCACTCACTCTCGCAAATGAAGAACCAAGAGCCAGATAGAGGTTTCGGCTCACCGGCGTCAGTGGGTTACTACACGAATCCACCTCAGACTAAATTTTTGACCACAAGTCGGCGCTCGCTACTAGCTTCTGCGCTGTTAAGCCGCGTGATCGCTAACCGCCGAAAAAATAGTTTCAGATCACGAATAACATTCTTTATTCTTGTAAATCGTTCACACTCCGAAAACCACTTTAGAAAATCTCTAGTTTAACAAATACGGCTCGTTAACGGTATTCCCTAACTTCGCCACTCTACTCTTCCACGGTTTTTATAATATGTTAATGTTATCTCAAGCTAAATGTAACGCATGCAGAAAATTAAACTAAAACAATTTTTTCGAAATTGTTTTTTTAATACTAATTTAAAAGAATATCAACCCTAATTACTTTTCGCACCAACCTCTATCATTCCTGTTGAAGAAAACAAACAAAAATTGGACCCTGACTCCGACCGAGTCCCAATTCACGGTCCCAGTCTCATCAGCACGGACGGGATTCTGAACCGCAAACCGCCCGATCCCCAGTGCTAACCTCTGCGCTACGGAGCCGTTGATGTGGTCGTTGCTTTGGCCAGACTTAACGGGTTTGTTTCGTACCGCTGGTGATCCACATCGGGTCGTCGGCTTGAATCCCCGTCGGAGCAAGATTTATTTTTAAAGGGTTTGAACGCACGGCTAACATCTCACCGGTTTGTAAATATTCGCCTTTCCTAATTCACTGCTGTTTCAACATATTGTATTAGCTTGACCATTCCACGTTCGTTCACAGAATCAAAAATTTACTATCTGTTTTACATATTCGGCTTGATCAATCCACGTTCGCACAAAGAATGTTCACCTACTCAAATCATGTCCCCGCTGCTTTCCATCAATCCTCCGGTACTTTCTCTTTTTTTCCATAAGTCTCACGCGCGTATTCGATATTTCAACTCCAGATGGATTTCACCGGCATGCGTTCCACTTCGCGAAATTCGGTCGACCGTCAAATTTTGTGTTGACATTTCAAAATGTCAGAATTTTCTCGGGGAATAAGTTACCGTGTCGGTGATCCGCTGCACTTATAGTGGCCGAGGCTATAATTGATCCGGCGCCTGAGCACTTGAAGAGAGCTAGAGGATATATCCTAGACGTTCCGGATAAGGATTTCTGGCGTTGCTCGTCAGGAACTTATATTGCGACGGAGGTCGAAGATGTCAGATAAGATCTTCATCTTGAGCCCAGAATTCTTTTCTTTGTGTGAAATTTGCTTCTTTCCACGTCGTCGGGGTATTGGAGCGTAACCAGCAGGGAAACGATGGCGGTGGCCAGAGGAAACGTTAGACTGTTAATGTAATCCATCTCTTAATTCCAACGAAGGTCGATGATGCCGTGATTGGCTGAGTTGACCCGCCTATCCGAAAATTAAGATCAAAATATGCGTTGTGTTGCATTCCCGGGACCAGGTCAAGGACACTAAGCCACTTTCAATCCCTTGAAAGAATTCATCGACTCTATGGTAACTGACCATGTCGATCATGCGCTCGAGCGGTTGCATTCATTCGAAGAGCCGTGCTAGACTCGCCTTCTCGCTAGCTGTTAATCATCTTGCTGTTAAGACTAATGACGAAATAAAAGCGAGACGAGGGCTCCGTTCTTCGAAAGTGTAAAAAGGTGGCGACGCGTTTCCGTATGGTCCCGGTAAGGTTGGTTGTCGGTTGTGCATGAGATGGTACTACATGGGCTTGATTAGTTAGTGTGAATGGTCAGATAAGTGGTCAGATAATGTTGAGGAGCGCGTATCAAGTGGTCCTTTGCGGCGTATCGTGAAGTGGTTTCCGTTGTCATCTCTTCGATATCAGTTATAGATTATCGGTAGATCGTTGTTTTCCGTTTGCCATTTACATTTATTAGTCATTTACACTTATTTCTCATTTTCAACGTGATATCTGTATCGTGAGCATCCGACAAGTACACAACACAGGTCGGATGGTGCGATCGCTAGCAATCTACGAGTGGTGGTTACATCATTTCCCTAACGGAGTGGAGTGATGGAGCCTTCGCGTATATTCAGCCCTCCCCGGGGAGTATTTTTTTATACATACATATCTGAATACCGGACGGGGCATTCGTTGACCCACATTGTTACAACGTAACACAGTTTCTCCTTACTTTATTCTTTTCCTGTTCCGTCTCATTCAATGATTATGCTCTCCAAAACTGGCACTCACTTCGTCAGCTACTTGACTTTACGGTACTACTAAATGGCAACTGCCGCATAACATAGGAAATCTACCAGCAATATTTTAAATCTTGTCATTGAACACTTTAAATTCCTTCATTAAGAAATCCGTCGAATGAATTTGAACTTTCTGCTGAAATCTTCAATTTTGCTTTAAATACCACTGCACACCTATCATCTATCCAACATTTTTTAATATCCTTACTGCGAACCTTGACCAAACTGATATTTAATATCAATTTTCAACCATCATCGTCAATAATTCCACATGACGAGTTTTCACTCTTGATTTGCCAATTTCAAGAATTTTTCACCAAACCGATTCGAATTCGGTGAGTCGTGACCTTTTACTCGACGTCCTTTTCGCATTTCATTTCGCCACCATCGGCAAATGTTACGTTACACCAGAATGCTGCTGCTCGGTGTGCCTTCTTGCAAGCTTGCTCGCCAACACACAAGTTTGAAAATTCCGAGCCATCCCAACTTCCATGTGCCAAGGCTATAATACGAAAAAAACATCCTCTCCAGCTTACCAAGTGTGTCCACGAAAAGATTCAATTAAAGAGTTGTCCAGTTCCCTGCAGGAAGTTCTTGGCAGCAAACGGTTGGTTACAGATGTGCACATGCTTCATTTTGAAGCGTGTATGCATATGTGAAGGTATGCTAGGATCTGTGAAAACTATCCGTGATATCTTTAATTTAATATAATTACTCAAGCATAAACATATTGTAGAGGTCCGTTGGATTGTTTATATAGTCAAAATGTTGAAACTTGTAAGTTTCGTATATTTTTATGCTTCTGCTGATAATTAAACGCAAGAGAACAAGCTCATTTTACTGAAAATGCCTGCAAATGCCGGATCCACATGACCTAAATTGTTCAAATTGATATCTTTGATCTTTTTGTTGACTTCAGGATCAACGACAGCAATTTGGTAAAATAATGCTAAAACATGAGCTGCACACTCATGCAACACATAAGACAAAGATATTTTATTTTATGCATTAACCAAGCAAGGTACAAGTTACATAAACAATACAAAGCAAACTAGAAAATCGAAAACTTAATATGAGTATATAAAAGTAATACGAAAAAAAAGTAAATAAATCAAATAATTAACAAATAAATCAATAATAATAAATAAATAACGAATATATAAAACATTGACAAATAACTTAACATAAGGAGTTGCGGATGGCTTGGAAAAGGGAAGATTTGAAGGATAATTTTGAGACCGTTGGGGAATACAGATTACTTATGCTATTGAATATCCTGCAGCATCTATTAATCGGCTCATTACCTGCGTAAGTAGTGGAATGTGGATATTCCTTAAGAAAACTAGAGGACCTGGTGCTCCTTGCAGGGTTATTTAACACCATTTTATTATTGAGGAACTCAACTCTGATAACGCCTCTAATGACGTCAAATGTGAAGCAGGCCGAAATCATCTTTCTTCTGGATGCAAGTGGCAATAAGTTTAGGTGACCCAGTCGAAACTCATAAGGAGGAAGGGCGCTAAAATCGTAAGGGTTGTATAGATCTCTCAATGCGAAAAGTAAGAATTGCTTTTGTATGGACTCGAGTCTGTTACTGTGGGTCTCAAAAGCCGGATTCCAGCAAATGGAAGCATATTCGAGAATGGGGCGTACAAGTGAGATGTATAAGGATCTTGTGACTCACAGGTTACGAAATTCCTTCGCACGCCTTTTGATGAAGCCTAAATCTGCAAATACATCTGCAAAGTAGCAGGCCGTGGTGGTGATCTAAGCTTGCATGATTATGTTGCAGGAAATGTCACTTACTAAATTTCCATCGTCCTCCACGCCATGTTAGATCGTAATTTTAACATACTCTGTCATAAATATTTTTTTCCCAGGACTCAATAACATCAACTACATACGTAGTTCTACAGGAAAACTATACAGCGGACGCCCACCGAAAGGAAAACCGATCAAATCAATTTCAATTCTAATCCATCACAATCTGCTTAGAGCCTCTGGCCAATACAACGTCGACGAAAGAATTCTTTGCCATGACTTCCGAATCGCAAGCATAGCCAAAGAATTTGAAGAATGTCAATGGATTCCCACGTGGGGACGAACAAACATTCTGACATATGTATGGGTTTGTTCTGTTGCTCCTGATTAGGCAACAAATGAAACAGAAACGAATCGATTCGATTTCTAGACGGAGAACACAGTCGGTTGATATAAGTAAATAGGACACTTGGGACTAAATCTGGAATCGGTAAAAAAGATAAAAATGAACGATATCGTCCTACGGAATATTTATATTTGCTCTGGGAAATAATATCGAAAGTCATTTGATTGTGGCGAAGTATGAAGTTTTTGTATCTTTTGAAGAAAATAAACAGAAAAATAATAAAATGCATGTTCAGCACTTTAGAACAGCTCGCTATTGCATTGTGAGCCACTAAAATTCTAACTATCGTAAATATTTCGCTGCGATTAGATTGAATAACCAAAAAACTGAAGATTTTGAGAAAAGTTATTCAACTCTTTCGGAGCAGTTACCAAAAATTTTGCAATCTGTGGCGATTTTAACGGTCAGCACAGAGCATCGACTTACTTTTCTGCCAACAAGTTAGGATAAAATCTCCTGGACGGGATAAATAATTCTCATCTTATTGTACATCTTTCCGTGTTGTTCAATACCCTTAGCTAAAATCAAAGTATTAAAGCTGAATCCATTGTTTTCAATATGCACTGAAAAAAGTTCACATAGTTCCAACGCCAATGTAACAGTGTAGCATTTGTAGTTGCATGGACCATGTAAATATTAGCTGGATCTATAAAATATATCTTTCAGCGCCAGACTAACATACTCCATGAAAAATACTAAGCGCATACTCTCATGTAACATAGCGTAGTATTTGTTTTTTATTTTAAGAAATCTAGATTTTTCAGTATTTTAACGTAACATTGAAATTTATGAGGCTAAATGTCGTATTCTAGAGCAAAATAGAACTTATGCTTCAGTTACAATCAATGCAACCATTATTTGCTACCATGTTTTGTTGGTGGAACGAGTTACAATTAATGCACCACAACATTTACCGTCATCTGTCATTGGCTATATTAACGAAATTTTTGTTTAATAATATGGATCTTTTACAGTCTCGGAAAGTGATGTCAGTGAGTATTTGATCCTTTAAAAGCTGCAGCGTATATTGCAGAGCAAAAATGAGCAAAAGAAAAACAAATTTTGATTGTCATTTACATATGACACGCATTTCCCGGACTCTCATAGGAACAGGTGGAATTGGATATTTTCAAAAATGTTGTTGCCATGCGAAATTTGAGGTATGAGCAAACTTTGCTGCGCAACAAAGTTGCGTTGCATCATTGTAACTGCTCTTATACGTTCTGATAGGTTCAAACTCATTTTGTTGTGCAACAAAGTTGTGTTGCATTGATTGTAACTGCAGCTTTAATGATCGCTTGTCATTCCAAGTTACTTTATTCTTACCTAGGAGAGCTCCTCCCAACTTGTTGATTACCATAAACTGTCTTAAATTGAGCAAAAGTCAAACTGACAGTTCCTAATCAGCTTAGCCTCCTCAACCTACTTTTGTACCGAGATGCTAATGAGAGCCTCGTAGTATTGGGCGATGGGCAAAAGACTTATAGCTCTATTGGTACGCGTATTATGGGACCGTTTCCTCGTGTGAAGATCGGGAAAGTTTTAACAGTTTATAATCGCAATTATCCAGGGTATTGTTGAAGAGGATATAGTACTGCGTAGTGACAGTATGGTAGCGTATACAGCACGCGCTTAGTCCGCGGACTATGCACCGAATTCCACCTAAATTATTTATTCCACCTGGTGTAAACACTCAGTACCCGACCTAAGCGATAGGTCCGTCCACGATTTCAAGCGACCTGACCTAAAATAGGTTGCGGACTATATTGCTGTAAACACACGCGACCTAAGCAGTGATTTTTGCGCGACTATTAATAATATATGTACGTTGAATTTAAGCTCGCATCCCTCTCCTTTGACTCAAACTCATTTAAAGAAACATATTTGAGAGACAAATGAATAGATAATTACAGTGTATGAACTAAAATTGAACTAAATGACAGCTGTCACGTACAAACGAGGACTAAATTTGACATGACCAGATTTTAGGTCAGGTTGATGTAAACACCTTAGGACTAAACTAACTTAGTCCGCGCTTAGGTCAGGTCACATTTGGTCCAAACGCTGTAAACCCACCTATCTTGCAGGTGTTTCAAGACAATATTCGCGACGTCATCGATACCAGACGAACGTTTACTCGGTGGTCTTCAGTTGGTCGAAGGTTGCGAAGTATTCATTATGCTGCTCAGAGGGAATATTATCTGCCAGTAGATGCTGGTTGAATTATAGCAGGATCTTAAGTTGGCCTGCCGATTTGAATTTTTTCACGTTTCGCCAATCACGTCTGCGTTTGTGCAGGATCTTCCGTCTTCACTGCCAGTTCCCTTGGTTTTCGTGATTGATCTTAATCAAGTAGCGGCTTTCTTCATAATAGGCTTGTGGATGCTGAGGATAGGATAGTTGCATTGCAGTTCTCGAGATTCCCGTAGATTTTGTTGATATGAATCAACAGTTAGCCGTTAAGCTTCTTGAGCTTCCCTATAAAAACGGCTCTGTCAACTTCCATACTGTTGGCTTTTGACTATCGCGGGATGGCGGATTCAATCATGCTCAATGTCAGTGCATCTAAACTCAATATAATTTCAGCTATTTCATCATTTTTTAGCTTTCCATTACTAGGCACCACTAAATGGACACAGTTGAGACACCTTTCAAGATATTTTACTGCCATTCTTCGCTAAAATCTTGTTCAATTAATATTTTATATTTTACGCGAATTTTCTTGCTGTTGGTAGGTAAAATAAAGTAACTGTCGAAATGGTATTCGATAATCAGGACAATACCCGAATGGTCGCTATCAAAGATAAGAGTCCGAAATTTCTCGCTGGCGGAGAGATAAACAGACTCAAGATCCGCATCAGCAATACCAAAGTCCAGATAAGAACCGGTTTTAGAGGGGACAGCGAATAAGACCCTCATATTTTACATTGGAGCTTGAATCAAATTGTGAAGGTTTATCATCTGGGAGTTGCTATGATGCTTAGCCAGGCAAAGTGCTCCGGGCTCAGATCGGCCGCAAATACAAAGTAATTTTTAGTATTTTTAGGGTCTTATAAGTGAGTGAATTTGCTTGTAGTTTGATCGAAATAAAACTTGCTATTTATACTTATGATGAGTCTCTGAGCTCATTACGTTTCCTCATTAAATTTAATTATCCTCATTAAAGACCTACCTAAGTCCTTGCAATAGAAAATGCACTCCATTGCAAAGAGCACGCTTTGGAATGCTATCTAGATTTTGAAGGAGCTTCAATAATGTGTATACAACAGCCATTATGGAGAGTCTCCACATAACCAAAACCCATCCCGCTATTTGTAGCTAGATATAACCAACATGCTTAAGCAAAAACTCATATTAGCGGAGTGGGCGGGGGTGCAAATCAGAAGGAAGGTCCACAGAGGCATACCATAAGGGGCTCCAGATTCCCTGTCTTGTGGAATCTGGCGACAAATTCAATTTTGGGAAGGTTGGAAGGCAAGAGACTCACGGTTGTGGATTATGCTGATGACATTGCGATCTTAGGCTTGGGTAGATTTTCGCATACCCTTGGCAAGCTTACCGAGTATGCTCTTAGGCTGGTTGAGAGTGGGTGAATACTGTGGACCTTGGCACCAACTTCAATAAGACTGACCATATACTCTTCACAAGGAAGTACAAAACTCCTGAATCAGATGTACAAAACTCCCAATCAGGATGGGTGGCGCCAGGTTAAGTCTCAAGTCACAAACTTGAGTATTGAGTCATATTCTGGACAGCAAGCTCACTTGGAAGATGAATTCAGAGGAGAGAGTTAAGTGGACAAGCAACGCGATTTGCACCCGCAAGAGTGCTGAGTCAAACGTGGGGTTCAAGCCCTGCTTTAACGTACTGGATCTACATGCCAATATCTAAGCCGATACTTGTTTACGGATGCTTGGTCTAGTGGCCAGCAGTGAATACAAATACCTTTGCTGGCTTAGAGGCACTGCCGCAAAAGCTTCTGTCAGGCTTAGAGAATCTGAACTGAATACTACGAGCAAGATTGTTCAGCAGAGCAGTATTGAGCGTTGACACGCAGGAAGCACTGACTACTTGGTCCCCATTCTATGCTTCGAGCGAGGATATCAAGCGACTTTAGAAGATGGGCAGGAATCAGCAAATGGCTGCTGTGCATCGACACTGATTGCTCTAAACTAACTGCAAGAGTCAGTGCTGCAGCATATTCTGCAGATGTAGCTATAGAAACAGATTTCAGGTTTCCTAATCAGTATAGTATTTTGCAACCGGACGTTTTTGCGATACGTAAAGCCGCAGATCTAGTATAAGCCAAAGATATTATAATACAAATGGCAACCCCAAAAAAACTTTCTATCCCTGCAACTTTCGAGCCAGTCATTGAATGGAAACGAAATTTTTCTGGTGCAGTGGTACTTCGGTATAGATCAGTTGTAATAGGGAGCACGTTTGGTAGCACATACATTTAGAATCTACAAAATTCTTCTACTTTCATTGCTGTTCCTTTGCACTATAGTTTTTTTTTAAATTTTGTCTAGGCTAAAATTAGATTTGTTTCTCTTGATTTGGACAGTAAATATATATAACTTAACTGCAATTTGTTACCAACCTGGTCTAGGATGAACAAGATCTGGCTAGGCTCCTGTTGAAAAAGGGCTGCTAACTCGTCGGAGACGGGTCGTAGATGGGCGCCACTCGCTCTCCAATCAATTGAGCCTCGAGCCGCTGAGCGAGCTTCGGCTCAGCAGATATATGACCAGAATACAAATGAAGGGTACAGGGGAAAATCGAATTCAGTCCACTTTTTACTGAAAATAAGTTTGGGGTGACATCTAATGGCAGTTTAGAAGTAGTTTAAGATATCGAATCGACAAAATGGAAATAATAGCTCGTCCCTTGAAATACACTAAGAAGATTCACTATACTGGGGAAAAATGGCTACAGTCTTCATTAAAGAAACCTTAGAAGCAAAAGCGCGCGGTTACATTAAACAATTTGTACAGCAAATAATTACCAATCAAAAAGGCCAAATTTGAATATCTGCAAGTGCTGCCAACATTTCCTGAAAAATCAGACGCTAAACAATTTTACAAAAAAATGACGTATATCGACCAACCTAAAGAAATGGATGCTGAATACCTGGATGATCCACCAATTAACGCTTGAATACTGGGGAAAAATGACTTCAGTCCGTGTTTTTTTTTTGTTTTTTTTTATTGAAATGATAATGTATTTTATTTAGAAACTATTTTCCCTTTTCTACGTTATAATAAACCCATAATCCATTCACATAATGGTTTCTGAGTATTTTAATCTGGTGCCTGAAGCATGTGGGAGTAGGGAAAATTTAAATATGAATTTTCTCAAAATTGGTTGGAATGGACTAAAGCCGTTCTTTCCCTGTACCCTTCAAATAGTTTACGACATTTGCGACCAACGAAAATCAGATACTGAATAAGACAACACCCGATACGTTACCACACTTAAGTTAACTTACTGCTTAGCTATTATATTCGTGTGAAGTAATGTCAGGAAATATTAGTATTAATCTATTGTTAATTACCACAGTTCTAGTTTGTTTCGTTACTATATGTGTTCAGAGGACATAAATGCATGCATGGATATTAAACTTGCGATTCAATGTTGGCTGCTGCTGTGTATTTTTGGCTCCTCGTAACGCACACGTAACAACAATTTTACACTGAAATGGACTTGATGTTTATTGTTAAGAGATTCAAACTTTCTAAAACTAATTCCACCGTAGATACAATGTTGCACTCTATTTGTTTTTATTATTGTTGAATTTATGAACCAACAACTGAAACTTGACGCTTGACGCTTGGCCATGCGGAACGCAATCGTTAAAAGTATTCTCCTACATTTCTTCCATTGTACGAGAGAACGAGATTGTGCAGTAAAACGAATTTCTTGAATTAAGTTTTAGTGTTTGTGTTAGTGAGTGTTTGATTCTCCAATATTTCTTTAAGATGGATTTTATTGGGCGGCTCCGGGGTGATCTAAATCGCAAAGTCATTGCAAACAAACGTGAAATTCGGTTAGATGTTTACGATTGTGTCTTATGATCTAGGTTATTTTATCCTTGCGAGAACGTGAGGTTATTTAATTTCACATATTGTACTTAAAAAGCACCACAACAAATTGCAGCTTTTATCCGCGGGTAAAAGTAAACTTCCTCTTCTCCCGAAAACCGAAAAATCAGAGCTTGATGCACTGAAACCATCAAAAAAAAAACTTTACCCTGTGGACTCGTAAAACTTCCAACAACATCATGACTGACTGAGATCAGCATTTCCGTCGTACGATGATGTGGACAAAACCAGCATACAAAACGTTTTATGCTCCAGCGGATACGTACAACATCCTTCCTGAATGCACACGCTGCACGTACCGAATTCCCTAAAATTCTTAAAATATCTGCTAGTATATCAGCCAGGATGACCCGAGGAGATGAACCATTGGCTTGCACAATTGGGAATTTGAAAGTGCAGTTGATACGGTCCATTGTCAGTCACCGGCTTTCGCAATAACACGCCAGACGACACATTCAGAAGACTATTGGTCACTTTCAATTGTCTGTCCACAGGCGTTTGAAATAGCAATGAACCTACGAGTTCTGATTCAGTACGCCAAATTCTTTTCAAGTTTTTGTCGTTTTATTTCGATTGTTCCCACAAAATTGTGTTATCCGTTCGATACCTATGAGGAGATAGGTGATTGTTAAGTGGACTCGTTTTTGAATCAAGTTTTTGAAGGTAATATGTCAATACGAACCTAATTGCCCTCGGCCTGAATAGCACATGTGTCACCTGTCATTTTTGACACTGCGTGTTAAGATATTGCCGACAAATTTTTTTTACAGATATGATAATTTCGGAATCTTCTTCATTCAAACTAAAGCAGCTTTACTTCCGTTGCATAGAATTTCTTGAAAGCTTCAGTCAGTCTGAGTTCCTGTCACTTTCAAGTTTATATTATTCCTAAAAGAACCAAATGAAGATAAAAATGTGGAATGCAAAAAAACTTGCAACAGCCAGTGTAGACCATACACTAACCTCCGGGGAAAAAAAACACATAGTCAGCAATTCAACATTGCTGAATGACTCGACCTCCAATTTCACATTCGGATCCCATCCCTGGCGAATTGGTTTTTTCGCTCATGTGGAAATTCCTTTGAGAACGAACAACTGATGGCAACAGATTTCATTCAATTCAAACTGAGAGAAGATTTACGATCAAGACACACATTCATTCGTACGTTCCGTTCCGTTCAATTCCGTCGTATATGGCGCAGAAAAGTATTTCTTTGCGCTAGGAACCGTACCAACGGAAAGGACATCTGATTTTTTCTGGTTTGCTTGTGTTTTTTTTCTCTCTGTTCGTCCTAACGGGATTCCATTGATAGTTTGGTCTCTGCAGTGTGTGGTACTAGTACACGTGAACGAAACATGACACTTTTCGAAATTTAACCGCAGCTGTGCGAACCGACCGAATGGTTAGTGGAATAAGTTGATTCGCAAAATGTATGTTGTATTTTAAACGATAGGGTCGCGATGGTCAATGGAAGAAATATGAAATCATGAATCAAAATATTGTTGCATTGGGAGCAATTGAAGCGTTTATTTGCGGTCATTGGGACTTCGACGAGGACCATGGATAGGGCGCTGTGGCGTTGAGGAGACATGATCAATGTAGCTATGAGCTGTTCGATTACGATATAGATTCAAATATATATTGTTTCATAGCAAGGTTATTGTCTCGCTGAAAAATAACATAAAAAATTGTAATAATTTTTAAATCTAGACGTCCTTTTTCATAGATTAATTATCAAGATTAATGGATTAACAGCATTACTTCCTTAAAATTGCAATTCAAAATAGAATACATTTGAAAATCAATCAAAATAATAGCACTTAAGTGCATTTACTGATTGTAATGGTAAAAAAGTACTTGCTAAGTAAATAACTTGAACTAGCTGTTAAATTGTGCTTTGTTTTTAAGAAAGAACTGCTTCAGTTTTTTGGCGCCCAACGTGGGGACTCTTTTCTAAGCTAACATTACATAAAAATTAAGTATTTGACTTGAGATGATGAACAGTTTTCCATTCAATCTTGTTGAGTGCACTCTATGAAACTGCAAAAAGACAAATCTTACTTTCGTCCTTTCTGCGGGAAATTACAGAAATGCTAGCACTAATGCTGGTGCCAAGCAAAAATATTTTGTATTAGTATTTTGCAAAAGTATTTTGTTGAAAGTATTTTTTTTTTCTTTAAAAGACAGTTTTATCCTAGTTCTGAGTCATTTTCATTGCATAGAATATCTTTTTAAGATAAGATCATCCATATTTCTTGTCAGTTTCAGGTTGGAAACGTGAGGTTACACAGAAATCATTGTAATAGCCATTCGGGAAAAAAACCAAAAACATGGAGTTAAATCAGCACCGAAACCAATGCTTGCATCTAGTGAACTCTTTTAAAATTCGACTTCCAACGGATTAACAGAAGACAGGGTACCAGTCGGTACGGAAGAATTAATTGACAGCGTAAAAGGGCTGTCACAGAAGTGAAAGAAGAGAAAATTTGAGCAAAATGTGCACAGGTCTCTTTTGGAGTAGAGATAGACGTATAATGACGATGCATGACAAAACAAATGCCAAATGAAGCTTTAAGGGAGTTGATATAGAAATCGAAAGGCTTAAAATGATCGGGTGTAATGAAAGCTTCGAAGTATTCAAAACAAGTACATAATGCACCAGTGGCTATCCTTGCAGCAACAGCACGTAAGTAGGTAGGTTCCGCTGATGCTTTCTCTAAGCAGACTTTAGAGAAGGTACACTCAGGCGCTCATGGGTTGATTGTAGTACCGCGCTACGTATTGCATAGCCCTTATCCGAATTCTTCATGAATGGGCTGATTCTCTTCAGGTCCACTGCTGCTTCTTTGAACAGACTTGCAAAGAAGTCCTCTTCAAAATTAGAATGGAGAGCGGAAACCTATATATATTTTGATCTGATGATTGCATCAGAAGCCGTAGGGGAGAAAGCTTTCCAAGGATACCAGTCACAATTAAAACACTGATTACTTTGCTTCATTATAAGATACTTATCATATGAAAATTTGATCACAGCATCACCTAGTACAAATGGGATGAAAATACTCTGTTGGTATAAAAATAATCAAAATATTTCCCTGCTAGCAGATGCCAAAAGTCTATAAAAAAAGGGTCTACGTTGGAGTCAAGTTATTTTGTACGTTTCGTTTCGGTCGAGAATTGTATTAGTAGTTAGTAGTTAGCTCGCTAACGCGTCAGTCCGAAGCAGCGATCTACTGCCCGCGGGTTCGAATCCCGCCATGCCCATGGCTGTATTTGTTCGTCTTATGTTGCCTTAAGAGTCGGCAACTGGGCATAATATCAGCGCTCCATTGATTAAGTGCCACATTAAAGCTTTAGTAGCGACTAGGCATAACACTAGAGCTTTAGAAAATAATAAATAAACGTGGCACTTAAAAGAATAATGGAATAATTGATATCGGCTTCTCCCATATGTGTCTCCCTACCGCCATCGCCAAGCATTCGCTTCAAATTGCAATCCCCTGAGCTTTGGCATAATGATAGAAAAAAAAGGTTATGAAGAAAAACCTCAAAATTCTCAGAGTTAAACATTTGTTGCTAACTTTTACTGCAAGATAATTATCACTGAAAAATTCAATGGTGGCATCTCCAAGTAATCAAACAATGAAAACTACTATCTTAATTTATCAAGGTAAATTTTACCAAAGTAAATTTTACCAAATTTGGTTTAAAATAAGGTTCACCTGCTTGTAAATTTCATTTTCATCTAATTATCTAGCAAACCTGGCTTACAATGGGGTCGACCTGATTTGTAAATTTCGTTTCCATCTAATTAGTGTCTTGCAAAGTTTTAGGGCAAAAAATGACACCATTGCCGCAAGGGTTCCCAGAATAGTCATTAAATTTCTACCAGACTTGGTCCTCTTCCAGGCCTATACACTTTGTGAATTTCATTCGGACTTGATTATCCGGTCGTCAGTGTAGCGACGGTATAAAACATTTAAAAGCTTATACAGAAAAACATTTTCACTACAATGTACACCAACCACATTGTACAAAACCAGTAAAACAAAAAAAAAAGAATAAAAATCATAGGTGAGGCATCAAGTGAGTGCTGCCATATTAGTGATTTTAACCCTAGATTTAGGGATATTTTAAAAACTTCAGCGGACAAAGAGGGAAAAAAAATATTCAGGGTTTTGTTTAGGGCATTCTGAAATTGGATAATGCATTTTTTCGGAACTGATGTTTCAATAAATAATAATCTCGTAATATAAGAAAATGCAGAGCGAGTGAAAAAAATTACGTCAATTGATTACGGAATGCGGTGTTGTGATTGGTCGCATTCGTCGACCTCTCATGGTACTGCCTAACTGTCTCTTTCGCGACTCCTTCGATAATAAACCTTTCGGGACTAATTTTTTCTGAGTGAAATTTAACGCACCCAGGAAAAAATAAGTCCCGAAAGAATAAGAAGAGTGGGCGAAAGTTTCACGTCACCTTAAAAAAGTTTGCTTCATGTGACGGCAGTCTTACACATATAAAAATTTACATTTAAATAACCTGGTTTTTGAGAATGCCGAAAAATTTCCCGGAAATGACGTCACAATGGCTACTTAGGGTAATTTTTGGGATAAATAGGAATTGTCTGGGGATAAGCCGCAGTGCTTGTTTGGCAACACTGCATCTAGTCCGCCGACCAGCTGTTTAGTGTGGCATTTTATTTTCATCCAAACTTGGCAATCAATTAGAGTATTTGTGAAAACAATAAAATCGTACTTACTTGTATGGCATAAATCGTGCTCATAAATTAAAAGTATTGAGCACTAGTCAGCTTTTGTAAACCAAAATTTTGGTCGCTTGACGTAAAGGTAATTTGATGAAGGGCTACCTTCTTCTGTGAGTAGTAAGGATTCCACTAGAACCAGTTTTTTCATACAAAATCAGTTTGTAGGTAAGAGGTCCAAGAGGTGGTTTTTTGGCGAGGCAGGTTCGATCAGAACCAATGTGTAATAATGCAAAAATTAAGAAATAAAATTTCAGTTATGATAAAAGGAAGTTTCATCACCTACAATGGTCTATGGACGCAATCGGACGCGAACGACTAACTCATCAATGTAGTGGACCTTAATATGCCAAAAATTATTTGGTGCTTATCTGACAACAACAAATTTTTAGTACCATTCTTTGATCCTGCCAGTCATTGCCTTGTGGCGCTCTTGTCGAAAACAATGCTAGTTTTCAAATAAAAGTTTGAATCTTTTAATAGTTGGTGTCAGAAGAGTTGTTACACTCCAAATCCATGTTGATATTTCAATGGTGATACTGATTCAAGTAATTATCTGGAGACGACGTTGTTACCAGGCGGGCGGTCTTTGGGCCGACAGAGACCGCGGAGACGGGCGTGGGCGCCACGCGCTTCGTACCAAAGACGCCCCTAAACCTGCCGCAAAACGCGAAGTCGACAGGCCAGCACCCTGATTTGTTTCACGAACTGGCTCAAATACCCATACGGAGTTGAATGCTTGGTCATTCAGAATATCGCGTCATACCCAAATCCGCGGCGAAAGTCGCTTCTATTTCAGGTCCGCGATCTTGATACTGGTGGCCACAACACTTCAGTACGTTTTCCTCTCAAATTTTTAGCAAAAATTCACTGATTTCACTTATAATTTTTTTGTTCACTCTGCTTCACATTCACAACCCGACGTTCCGCACAAGACTCTCCTCCAGCAATCCCCCATTCCAACTCCCCCACAACTCGCTTCTCTTACTGCCCAAGAACCTGTTCGCCCACGCCACAACCTGTTCTCAAGCGACTCGATGCCGCTCAAACTCTCACTCGTAACAGAGTAGTTCAAATTAATAAAGTGAAAAATTTTGGAAAATTGTGGAACTTTTATTTGAACAATTTAATTAGCGAATTATGAAACTTTTATTTGAACACAAGCAGTGCGTTCGTGAAACACGCCACAAGGCGATGATTGACAAGATCGAAAAATGGTGTTAAAAATTTGATGTTGTCAGATAAGCACCCAATAATTTTTGGCATGCTAGGGTTCTCCTCGTTGATTAGTTCGTCGCTTGCGTCCGATTGCGTCCATTGACAATTGTAGGTGATGAAATTTCCTTTTATCACAACTGAAATTTCATTTCTTAATTTTTGCATTGTCCCACATTGGTCCTGCTCGAATCTATAACACATCATTTATCCACTCCGATCTATATTTTGAGGTATGCGAATTTATAATATATGACTGTAAATCGGGCGAAAGTGAGTGGGCTGATCTCCATGCGCGATTGGGAGCATTGAGTTCTCCTCGCAACAAAGATCTGGTCTTCGTGATCGAATATTGGACTATTACTCCACTCTTACTCCACTTTTTTTGATGAAGGCCTTCCATAAGATTTTGTGCGTTGGTGGGTCTATTAGCCGAGATAACTGTGAATTTGAGAAAACTCGTTTCTGGTTGAATGACCATTGCCTCTATTCCATTGTGGCTCGGGAGCCATATATTAAGGTGGATAATATCCCTTCTTAGGAAGGCTGCCATGCTTCCTCGCCTGCCTGTTAATCTATATTTCTCTGAATGTTATGTTTGGGAATTCAGTTTTAAGAAGGCTCTGCAATCGTTCAGAAATTGATTTAGTTCGACAGCTTGGAATTTGCAGTCCACGTAAGGATGGATATTCGATTCATTCAATTCATTTAGCTTGAGTATAGGGATTGTGTTTTGCCGATGCTTGAGCAGGGAACACGCCCTGGATAGTTTTAGTCATCATTGTACAAAGTTGCTTTTGCATGCCGACGCAGAACTGCCCCATTTGATTTAGGAAGCAGGCGGGAGTCAAACATTTAAATGCGGTTTTCGGTTTCATGATGTTTGTTGGGGGAAGATGGAGCCGGCCTGACTACTCAAGCAAATGCTTTTTGAGTGTTTTTGGTGTTTTGAGGCAACTTCCATAGCTTGCGGAGAATTCTCCGCCGCAACAAACATATTTTGGGTTTTGCTCTGGCTGTTTCGTGCAGAATTTGTTGCGGAGATGGTCTTCACATTAGATGCACCGAGGGTGTGCGTGGCAGGTGCTGAAAGAATGACCATACTGGCAATCATGGCATTGACCTTGATCAGCTCGAGACTTTAGTGCTTTAATTTGGTACAGTAAGCCACAAATAGCCTGAATATTATAAATATATTTCTCTTCTCTAGAAAGGATTACTTTTATTAGTTTGGAAGGACCCTCTCTAGTTGTCATTTGAAATCAAGTTTGACCTCATTTTGGTTAAGCCCGTACAAGCCTCTGAGATGTTTCTTTTCAGGGAAATAGCACGTATAAAAATGAACTCTCCACTTGGTGAAGACCTTGGTGATCTTTCTAAGTCGTCAGTGGTTTTAGGAGTGAAAATGCATGTGCAAATAAACTCTCTTGACAGATGCGAACTCAATTTTTCTATGTTTAAGAACGCGTTCTGGCCCTGTCCATTGCTCAGATATGTAAACGATAATGAAAACAACTTTTTGGATTATCTCTGGTTTTTTTTCAGAAGTTGGCCAAAGAACAGAATCTGCTATACAAAATAATTAAGTAGTCAATAAAAAAAAATGGAAATAAAACTCTTTTACGGCGTTGCTCAAAATTTTATGAAAAATTTCCTTTTGAGATAGATAATACTTACATTCTAAAGAGCACGTGTCAAAGCATTAACAATGTATAAGTGATTAAACATTGATTTTGGTCAAAACCATTCGCTCTGCGTTAAAATTTATCTCGATTTCAAATTTGAGCTATTTCAACTGTGACGATACATATGTACATATACACATATTACTTAATGTAAGCACCAAACGCTTCATGTTGAGGACGTTCGTCCATAAATTGATGACCTGAATACGAATACTAAATGCAATGCTCACATATTCTGCAGAGCTTCAACGTCCGTAGCATTCAAAGGAAAGAGTCGACTGCAAAACTGACTTTGGAATGCACTTCCTTTCATTCGTGCTTTGATATAAAAAGGATAGCTCAATGAATTGAAATAGTGCAGGATCTTTTACCTTCTGGTCGTCAGACCAGTCTTCGGTTAAAGCTAGAGAAGGGTTTATGTTAAGAAAATATATTTTTCCTCAGAAAATGCATTCAACAATCCTTCAATACGATACTTATCTCGGTTTAGTTGTAAATGTGTGTGTGTGTGCCTATTGGAAGAAAGTTCGTTTCATGGAACGTACATATCAGACAGAATGAGAGAATGGAAGCAGTTGGAGGAAGGGTAATCGACTTAATGTCATCATGCCATTCATTCGAATGTGATTGGAATTTCCTTAACTCAGTATCATATTGAGTTTTATCGATGAAGTGTGCCACTTTTCTTGTATAAAATTGCATGTTATATATTATATTGGCAAATTCAAGGAAATAATTTCTTCGTACAGAATATTAGCTTATGCAAGTTGGGATGATATTGTATATTAAATTAAGTTAAAGCATGGATGTTGTACACGTATTTCAAACCAAATCTGAAGTTAAAAGGGCTCATGCTTTTCCGAGTTTTACAAACCCGCAGATCATTCTTCTATTTTGTGGTCATGCTTGGTCCTGAAGCAAACGAATACATCAGTGAATTTCTCCTTTTTCTTCTCTCTCAACTGTATTATTTTCCTTGAAAAATTTTAAAAGTTTCTTTGAAAGAAACATTGGGATACGGAGTAACCAAATTCTTAGCAGTCAGTAATTTGCACCGTTGCGTTGGTGTAGCACTTCGACAATGAATCAATGGTGAACCAGGAAACCCAAATTGTAGATTTCAATCATTTTGTCTAACTTTACTTTAACTTTACTTTAAATCAACAAGAAGTTATTGCGAAAAATCATTGGAAAATGCTGTTGTTAAAAAGCTATCAACAGAAAAACACGTTTGTTGTAGTGGAAATGTTTTTGAAAAACGTTACTCCTATGTTTTCAAAGCGATGCTGAGAGATGTTCAGTATTAGGTTTTCATCTTCCAGCAATAAATAAATGTAGCTTGTTTGGACTAGACTTTTTGATGGGCGAAGAATTCAATTTTTCACAATTAAAACTGATGTTTTCGTTGTGATATTTTCTGGATATAGTCTTTTTGATTTGACGCTTAACCCTCCGAGAACACACCTATTTTTTCGATCATCGAGGAAAATTGGGGCCAAATTGACCCCAACCACTTTTGAACGTCTATAGCAGAGGTGGGCAAACCTAATACTGGTATGATCGACATTAATTTTATTAATTTATGCGCGATCGACTTCGAAAAATGGGTTAAATTAAAAACAAATAAAAATTAAATTAAGTCTTTATTGATATTAATATATAAAATACATTGTATTACTACTTTGTGCAATGTACTTTATTAATAAATATTTTGGATTAATTTTTGATGTATATGGGTGACTCTCCATTTCATCAAAAAGTATTGTAGAGTAAGGCTTGTAAGCACTGAAGCACAATCGAATAAATGCCGTTAAGTGGTAATTAGTCAGAGAACTCCTAAGTTGCGATTCGATTATTTTCATTTGAGAAAACGTTGCTTCACATCGATAAAAATGCAAATATTCTCATTGCCACCAATCTCAATACTGGATATTTTTTCTGGTAATAAAATAAAAAAATAATTTTCATTTGCGCGTGCTATGGTTAAAATTTCTAACTCTAGATTCGATAAATTCAATTGCAAAGTATGAGTTAGATTTGATGAAATATCCTCGTTATCGAATTCTCTAAAAGGAAATGAAATAAATTCAAAAATCGCTTGATGGTTATTGAGATTTGCAAATCGTCTCTCGAATTCTTGTTTAAAATTTTCCAGTTCAGGACAAAACATTTCAATATTACATGTACCAGTAGGTTGAGTTAAGTTGTACCAGTTGGCACAAGGCCACATGGACCTATGGGTACATAGTGCTACCAGATAAATGGGGCAGGAGAAAAAAAATCAGTCCAAGCGGCCATCGAAGGCCCCGGACTCTTTCGCGAACTGAAGAATGTCTTTCAGCTTCCAGCTAGATTCACCAGTAAGTTTAATATGTTTTTCAAAATAAGGAAAATATTTAAAAATTTTGCCTGTTTAATTGTGAAGCAAAAGGTTTTAATTTTACTTAAAAAACATTTACCGAACTCAACAAGTCAACAATATTTTAATTTTCCTTGCAATTGTATATTTAGCAGGTTGTAACGGCCCATAAAATCCGTAAGAAACGCTAATATCTTTACCCATACTGGATCTTCCAATTGTTCAAGTTTCTCTTCCAATGTGTCCAAAAATGTAATTATTTCAGGCAAAAGATTTAGAAATCTTTGCAAAAATCTTCCTGAGCTAAGCCATCTAAAGCTTAGTACTGTTTTCGATTTTGCGTACAATTTTCATGCAAATTTTGACGTGAAATTTATTATATCACTTTTAAGCGTGAAAAATTGCTTAGAACATGCTTTCGCTTTGAAAATGCAAATAGCTTTGGCACATGTCTCCAATCATTTCACGCCAATTTAATAGGTGCAGTTCATTTTTCAGGCTAGTTCTGAGTTAATCGTGAAGCTAAATTTTGACATGTCTGCATTATCTGGTCATTCTTTCGAGTAAAAATTTTGAAAATGCAGAAAAGCGGGGACACTTATCATTTCTGACGGATAAGATGTCAAGAATTACAATTTTTGAACGATTTCATTATTAAAAAGACATTTACACAATTCAATTTTAAAAATTCAAACACCAAATGTCACTATTTAGCTCGAAAGAATGAACTACACAAGCTACATTGGCGTGAAAAGATTTTAGTTTAAAATTTTATTTTATTTAAAATTGAGATTAACCTTTATTGCGCTGTGTGCGACAATTCACTACCTCGGTAGCAGGGAGACGAATGCAAATGCAGACAAGGTGTATTGATTTAAGGAAATGAAACATTAGTGAAGCAGTTTTACTAAAATGATATAAATCTATAAACTGCACACATCGAGAGCATAGCTATCTCGGATTTTCCCGTTGGCTTCTCCGTCACCAGAGCTCTGCGAGCTTTTGTGTGAACTGAAACTGCGTGCACTGTCCGATTGGATCTATTAACCCAAGGCCCATTCTAAAATGTACTGAATAAATCGTCTACTAAATTTTTAGCTCACATTTTAAATTAACTTAGTAAATTATTAAAAATGTCTGTGATCGACTGTGGAACTGTTTGCGATCGACCGGTCGATCGCGATCGACCGTTTGCCCACCCCTGGTCTATAGAATCGCCGCCACAGAAGATTTTCATTTGAAAAAAATTGTTGGTATAGATTGAAATCCCTTTTAGTAGTTCTCATCCGTTAGAAGTGCCTTAAATGTATTTAACATACTTAAAAAAATTCGCGAAAAAAACAGTTTTATTGGAAATCAGCTTTTTTACAAAAAAATCGTATCTTTGTCAATTTTCAATATTTTTGGCTAAAAATTTAAGAGAATACACTCAAGGTATGACAAAATCATAAAAAAAATTAACCCTATAGTGACCTTTAAAAAAAAGCATTTATTTTGCATTTTTACGATGGCGATTGTGAGGATTTTAAAATATGCACATTTAAAAAAATATCACAACTTTGTCAGTTTTCAGTATTTTGAGCTAAAAATGTATATGGATACTCTCAAGACATAGTAAAATAATAAATTAGCCCTATATAAAGGGTTGCAAAAAAAAGTGTAATCTTCTGAATAATCAGATTCTGATTGCTCCGAGACATGGTCGTCTTCGGAGGAATCACTGTCGCCAAAAGTGTTATCATTGTCTTTAGCTCACAAATTATTGCGTACACTAGAACGCAGATTATACGTCATATTACTAAAAACAAAATATAAAAGCACTTGCAAACTTATTTTTTGGCTTTTTTAAATTAATCTATCGATTTATAAAGTAAAAAAAAAATGATTTTTTACCTCAAAATGAGGTCGAGTACATATGGGGTCTATTTGACCTCTTAATCTGCTTCAAATGCTTCTCAGCGACGACTGACGACTTAGGACTGTATGCGAACGGTATAAACTTATAGTCAAGACACAAAAATACACTTAGGAGGCTATAGTACCCCCCTTTGCCGGCAGGCCTAAGCACTGCGATCGGCCAAAAAGGTCACTGGGGTCAATTTGGCCCCCTGTTTTCTCGGAGGGTTAATATCATTTCAACACAATATGATGGAAAACATGACACCAGTTGAGTAGGTGTTGATAGTTAAAACCAAATTTATGATTTTGTCATAAACGTTGCCTCCATTTTTCGAGTCCCATTCAAACTAGGGAGTTTTTCTCTGGATTTAACCTTTTCAACGAGTCTTTCTCTGACTATCATTATTGTTAAGAGCTTTTTTGAACACCGATTATTTTCCCTCTGAAAAGAAGCCATAGTTCAATCCATAGAATCTGAAAAGAACCCATAGTTCAATCAATTAATTGTCACCTTGGCAGATAATTTTCTACTTATCTCTATAGCTCAATCTTTTTCTTTAATTCTTGAATGGTGTCTGCATGATACGGACATCTCAAAATCATGGACTTTGTTTCTTTTGTTATCTTGTTGTGTTCGATATATTTCCTGTAAATCCAAACCTTTTGAGTTCAGAATTTGCTTTCAACTATAATATATATAATATTGGGTCTCCTTCTTTTCCTGTTTTATGTGAATGACCTGCCTACGCTCCTTTCTTTAATGTTTATTTTACACCGATGATCCTAACTTTTTGTGAATATAAGGTTAATTGAAGACTGTAGTCATCTTTAATTCAATCTTACTATTCTCGAAAGGTAGTGTAAAGTAAACAAGCTTTATCTGCATGCAAGCAAATGCCAAACTCTTTTTAATTATCAATTGAATATCCATTGCCTGTTCTCGCTTCGATCACAGTCCTTGGAGTTACGTGCGAAAACAAGCTCAAATTGGAACTGGTCACCCAAGCCTCGGAGCTGTCAGTCTTTATGCTAAGATAATCTCAAACATTCGAATCCATGCAACTATTAAATGCATTTTCTTGTATCTTTAGCCAGAGCGGATTAAGGTAGGGTAAGGTGGGTTGTAAAAAAAACTATCCCGAGCAGAAAGATTGCTGCATTCGCTGTGTTTGTTTTTATTAATTGAAAAATATTTACAACGAACATGCGACATTATCTCCTGAAAAAAAAACGAAAATAATTACAAAAAGCGGACATATAATGAGGAATTACCTGAACATCCAAAAAAATTACCTTAAGGACACCCAAAAGCTGTTATAGATCGAGACTGCCGAGTGATTCTACTTCGTAGCAAACACAAATCAATGTTTTGAAGTCGCCAGCACTCTCACCAGATTATTGAGAGCTGCTAGGGTGTATTGTCGCGAGATGGTTATTCTGAAGCAAAACAATTCAGCTATGTTGCAGACTTTAAAACGGCTATTGAAGAATAGTGAAAAAAAAATTGATCCAACTTTTTCACATTCTACAAAAAAGAATGAAAGAAGTGTCTAGAAACAATAGTGGGCAACACCTTATTAATATTATTATTAACATTAATAAACATTTATTTTTCTTGGATTAAATTGTGTTTTTTCCTACCTGGACCCAAATTTTGCCGCATTGAAAATAAAAAAAAAAATCATAAAAGTTCCGTTAAGATAAACTAACAATACATTAAGGTTCGGAAAACGTCATTGGCGAAATGCTCAGGCAAGTGGAAATTCTATGTGGTCCCAAAATTTCATTTCCTGTGATTTTTTGATACTTTTCCAGGGTGACCTAAAGTTTTGTCGCGGAGTGTACAAATTATGTACAAATTTCAAATTATGTACAAATACAATGTACAAATTTTAGGGCAAACTGATTTTAATACTAGTTTTCTTCGATGTTTGAAGACCCAGAAAATTATCCCCACATTGGGCGCAATTTTTTTATACCTCAGTTATTGCTCGTTTTTCAATACTTTGTTTCACACCATCCACTGGGATGTTGTTTTATTGTTTTCTTCATGGTTTGAGTAGGTAATCGTTTGGTATATGACAACAATTCCAGCGCACGTGCGATTTCAACATATTTTATTGAACAGAGATCTAATATGTTGCTTGATATCTGCCATCTTTGAGATGGCGAAATCAAATGAAGACGACATTTTGTTAGAGTATGAGAGAGTAGATAATTGGGTGGATTATTATATAATCTGATCATCGTCTAGTACAATCGCCTCAAATTTATCTTTTTTGGAATAAGTGCTACTCAACTTGATGCCCCAATGATAAATATAATTCTATGTTGCAATCCTAAACAAATAATTCATCGATTATTGACAATAATTTCTACACACATAAGATTTTTCTTATTACATTATAAACGTCATTTATCAAGCAATTTTTCAATATCTACTTTTTCTTGTAAAACTTCTTACTTCCAAACCACCAACCTTGCATAGCAATCCACCCTCGGATTCCCGTAGAAATCATTTGTTTTCTTTCTCTCAAATGATACACAATATCCGAATTTCACTTACCCATATTATTCGCTCGCCACATCCATATCCGTTACAATAGTAGCTCCTTCCAACTTTATCATTCTCTTGAACAAAACTCTTCTGATAGCTTCCTCATCGCTTCATCATATTGTGTCCCGATATCGTTTGCGAAAAATGAATCCAAACTTCTTCTGTTCGAGCAGCATCATGCAAAAGTTTGTTCCTCGTTATCCATAATATAGGAACTAGTATGATACTTTCGTTGTTTCCGTTGCCGCCTATGTTGTTGTTGATGATGATGCAAGGTGCAACAATGATATAGTTGAATCCAGACGAGAATGCAACTGCTCACACACAAGCGAGAAAAACTGGAAATTAGTATTCAACCCTTTTCATCGCAAATCCACTTTGCATTTCAAAAACGTGAAAATGCCAAACTGAGCGTAGAAGGAGCAGCATCGACGAAAACCAAACCAGTGGCTGCAGCGAAAGGCTCTTCAGCATCCTCTGCCAGTCGCACCTTTAGTCCAGCCGAACTGAAAGAGCGTCTCCGTTTCTGGGCACGATTGGCTGGCTGCTGCTGCCATCGTCGGCTGATTCCATACCGAATCGAAGTATGAGCATCGTTCGCCGATGGTATCCACTTTCCAAGATGACGGGCTATAAAACACTTGAGAGAACACTTCCGAAGCAATTCAGACAGACAAAAGAAGTACCGACAGCTATACCGGTACCTTGTTATTGCTACCCGTCCATATCTTCTCCTATTTCAAACATGGCCCACACTCATCTCGGGATCCGTCTCGTCCCATTGCCACCCGACCCACACCTGCGAAAAGGATCCAGACAAAAATTGCAAGTTATCTCGTCACCGAATCGAGAATACGAATTTCCATTCTCTTGCACACCTCCAGGCTATCGTATTCCGACGAAAATATATATATATATCTTTAGCGTGTTTCCTAGGTACCTAGTATGCGATACGACGCGGCGATGAAATGATCTTCCTCCAAACAGTGCGAAACGTTCTTATACGAGAGGTGGTAGAGGTCGAGGTAGATTGTAGCCGAAAGTTTTGAATTGCCAGTTTCTTGTGCATATATTGCGACAGTCTTTGAAATGCTATTTGGTGAAATGATGAGTGGCATCATGCAAAGTGATCTGATAATGTCACTGGAGGAGAGAAACATGTTTCACAAAATAGTTTGCAATATTTCAAGCACAAAATTAGCAGTGCATTTGGATCTAATGCGCGCAACAAGTGAGTAGTCTAACATTTTTATTTACAGTAATGGACTTTTTGACCGCAGTAGCCTCTTTTAGTGCAAACTTTAGATATAAGAGAGCTAGGAACCGTTGAACAAAGTACAAGCCACAAAATGAATGAATTTGACTAAATTAGTATCCGAGGGATATTCCTTAATGAATTTGTGTTTTTCTTTAGAAAATAAGTGACCAAAAGCACTACTAATACTTTCATTAACGATCCGCTCAAGCAACTTAGGAAAACAAAACAGGAAGGATATAAGACGGTAGTTAGCAACATTACCAATTCCAGCCGGAAGGAAAAACACCAAAAAAACAAACTCAAGTTAAATAAAATAGACAAAGGATCACAGAGAGATCCAACAAGGATACTAAGATTTCTGCCACAAGAAGATTAGTCATCACAATATTTACTTGAGAAGACAGAGTCAAAGCGGGATTCCCTAAGGAAATTTTCGGGGTGGAAAAGGAAGAAGCTTAGAACATAGTAAACTAATCACAAACTTCTTGAGGGATAGGCGAAGTAGTTTCTTCCAGGAAAAAAGTATCAAGAAATTGGTTGTTTGTTTTAAGGGAGTGGTCATAGGATCAGAAAAGTTTCGAGTTATTTGAAGAAAAATATGCTTTAATATGGACGAAGCATCCTCGTGCCACTTCTTCTACTGTTCTTTTGGCCACTACTTGCAAATATTGGTAACACTGGAAAGCCAACAGCTGAACTATGAAGACATTCATTTTGGGCATCATCCTTCTCGCGCAGAGCTTTGAATACTGCCACAGAAAACCAAAGGAGATAAGAATCACGGCAAAGACTTGACATAAGTAGGAAATTTAGACACAAGGGTACAATTAGGAAGAGATTAAAAAAAACTAGCGCATCAGAACCGCTAGAAAACTAATTTTCGAAGAAATTGTCTTTGAGTGACAAAAAAATGTGGAAAGACGTATTACACTTTTTTGTAGAATCATATCAAACATTCCTTATCGCATTGTTTAAATTATTCCTTAAATTACAATCAAAATATAAAGAATTTTTTTCCTCTTTTATTTTTAATTTACACGTTAGTATGTTGCTTAAAGCTCTGCAATAAAAAAAGTGCATCAGTATTTTAACTGTTCTTAAAAAAAAACTAAAACAAAATACACAAACAAAAAGGCTGTGCAAAATCGAAGCAAACCTTTCGCTGACGATAGTGCTACAGCCGCAGTGGCTGCTTATCACTTCTCAGAGCTGTTCACTGGAGAAAAACCCAGTGAAGATCCCATCTTTGCCAGTCAGACTGCAGAGTAAACCAGTTTGTACAGAGTATGGAAGGCTCCCGTCTAACAGAATTCTCCGCTTCCAATGTTTCCGATTGCCCTCATGATAGTGATGCCTTTACGAATCCGGTGGACCTACAACAACTGGCTTCCAACTTTAAACCGAAGAAATCTGCGGATGAAGACAAGGTATCCAACCACCTTATAAAGAAACTTCCTTTCTCCTTCTTTGTTCTGTTAGCCACTATATTCAAAAACTGCATAAACATTGGTTACTTCCCCAGTTCTTGGAAACGTGCTAAAATACTTCCTATTCGGAAATCCCCTGGCAACTCCGACATTGTCAACACTAGACCCATGTCTCTTCTCTCAAATTTAGGAAAACTCCTAGAAAGAGTAATCTATTCTACCCTTGACAAAGTTGTTGTAGAGAAAAATGTTATTCTCGCCCGTCCATTTGGTATCAAAAGAGGTCATGGCACCATCGATCCCCTACAAGTCTTCACGACTGACATACGAAAGTCCTTAGTTGAAAGCAAATTTGTCACTGCTTGCCTGATTGATGTGGAAAAAGCTTTCGATTCAGTTTGGATCAATGGTCTGATCTACAAACTCATTTCTCTTGATTTCCCTAGACATCTTATCAAAATACTTTCCAGCTTTCTGAGCCCTTTCTGAGCCCAGCTTTCAGAGACCTTTTTGACCAATCGCAGCGCTTAGGCCTGCGGGAAAAGGGGGGTACTGTAGGTTCCTTAGTGTATTTCTGTGCCTTGACTTTTAGTTTGAGCCGTTTTTATACAGTCCCATGTCGTCAGTCGTCGTTGAGAAGCCTTTGAAGCAGATCAAGGGGTCAAATAGACCCCATGTGTACTCGACGTCAATTTTGAGGAAAAATTCAATATTTTTTTTACTTTATAAATCGATAGATTAATTTAAAATAGCCAAAAAATAATTGTTTTTAATGTGTACCAATTTTTTCCAGCTTGTAAAAACTGTTTTTAAAATCCGATTTTTCCTTTCGAAGCTAGATATATTTAGTTTTTGTGACAAATATCGATATTTCGAGGGTAATCTGCCCTCTTCTTCTTCAGTGTCTATCGGTCTATCGATAGACACTGATACTGGCGCTACCAAAAATAAATCTGCCATTGCTGTCTTGAAAGAAGTTGTGGCTCACCTCGTCGAACCATATTTACGAGAAAAATTAAATAATACCATTCTACGTGTAGTCATTTGAAAAGGGATCGAGAATATTTTAGGAATAAATTTGGCATATTCCCAAATGTTTCTTCAGAACGCCCAAAGCTCAATAAAAGAGCAAGATGTTTATTGTTCTCTCGATAACAGGACCACAAAACAAAAGATGTGTGCGCATCTTGCGATCGACCGATGTGCGACGAGCATCGGGCATTTTTATGTAATGATTGTGTTGGATATGAATAATTTTTTCTTTATTTTTTCAATATTTTTATATATTTTAATGAATAAAAAATAGTTTTTTCTATTCAAAAATGAAAAACATCATTATTTTCATACCCTCAAAATTACTACTACCAATATGCGTAACGAATATCTTTTTGGCAACCCTTTTTGTAGGGATGATTTTTGTATTATTCTAACCATATAAATTTTAAGCTCAAAATATTAAAAATCAATAAATTTATAAATTTTTTTAATATGCAAATATAAAAAACCTTCAAAATCGCCACCGTAAATATGCAAAATAAATACTTTTTTTTAAAGGTCAAATATACATCTAATTTTTTTATGATTTTGTCATATCTTGAGAGTATCTGTCTAAATTTTTATCCAAAAATATTGAAAATTAAAAAAAATAACGATTTTTTAATAAAAAACCTGATTTTCGGCAAAACTGTTTTTCGCGAATTTTTTTTTTAGGTATGTTAAGGACATTTAAGGCACGTCTTATGCATAAGAACTACTAGAAAAGGTCTCAAACTATTCCTACAAATTTTTTCAAATTAAAATCTTCAGTGGCGGCGATTCTATAGACGTTCAAAAGTGCTTGGGGTCAATTTGACCCCAAGTGTTCTCCATGATCGAAAAAATAGGTGTGTACTCGAAGGGTTAAGGTAAATTTGTACGCCGATGACCTACTGGCGTGGTGCGATGGCCACAACCCAAGGATGGCAACAATAAGACTTCAGCGTTTTATCGATGCTCTCTGTCGGTACTACACCAAATGGGGAATAAAAATAAACGCTAGGAAAAGCGAATTTATTGTATTTAGACGCCCTCGTCTACCATCTTCCAGAAGAACAAGGTCGATTAAAAAACTAAAACTCAACATAAGAGGTCACTCAATCAAATCTTCCAAAAGGGTCAAATACCTGGGGCTAATATTTGACTCCTTTCGATCATTCAGCCAACATATAGAAATGGCCCTAAGCAAAGCCTCGAAAGCATACGGAATGCTTTGTACCCTCTTTCGAAAATCAGCTCCTACGTCTAAAAGGGTAAGAATTTTAATCAACACCACTCTCATACGGTCAATAATTCTTTACGGTGCAACGATATGGTGGTCGGCCCCCGTATCTAGGCGAAATTCCGTGAAAGCCTTTGAACGAAAAATTTACAGAAGTGAGCCTAGAAAATATTTTTCCAACAAAGTGTTGTATGCAGCAGAAGGAATTGATGAAATTCAAAAAGTTATAGTCTGACATGCTCGAAAAACTCGTGAAAGAGGTCTAACCCACGTCTCAAGGATCATTCGCTCTGCGTATGAATAACTTCTAATTCACTCTTGCTCTCAAACTCAAGTTAGGTCTTCCCAGATATGATTTGCTCTTGAGGCAACTCCACGAATCAAAACACAAATTAGAAACCTTTTAAAAATTGTTATATTTTTCTACAGTTAAACATATTTAATAAGATAAACAGGTTTTTTTTCTGAACTCAGGATATCCGCATTATGCACAATCCGTACGCTTATGTTTTATTTATATTAGCTTGTAGGTTAGCTTTAAGAATTCATTATTTTTCAATTTGTAAATATATTTTGCAATAAACCTATTAAAAAAAAAAAAAAATAAAAAAAAAAACATCATACATGCAGTGTAAATACTATACCAAAATAGCAATAAAATCAAGGAAGCATTTAACAGGATGGTTTGAAGGTAATTTAAATGCAATTAAGGTAACGAGTATCTACAAATGAAATTGGGATTCGTTTACCTACTATTAAAATGCATTTACTTATCCATCAAACCTCATTAGCAGATCTTTACTACTAACATAATTGCTTTAAATTTTTGCCTATAAAAACCTAGACTAGTTTGTAATAATAACGGCAGTTTAAGTTTTGCTCGTTAGGTGACAACAACTGGAAGTTACAATACCGATATGAGTGACTACATAGTATTGCCAAATAAGGAAACCAAAATATTCTACACCGACCTCTTGGACTTGGTGCTACTCCACAGAAATCCGGATTTGCGTGTTATCGGACCAAACGGTACAACGGTTCCATCGACGTTTTACAATAATTTAAATTGGTCAATACCCTATGGCGATCTCACCGGAATGATTCTCTACAAAGTTTTTGATGCCGAAACTATTTCATCGCATATATTGCCAGAGTATGTAACTAAGCGCAATCCAAAGAAAAAGATTCTAGACTCAAAGAAAGTAGCAGACATTGTACATGTAATGGTTCTGAAAAAGGGATGCAAGGTTAAAGAAATCCGACGTGAAATTGCACTCGCATGTAATACGACTACGATAGACTTCCGAACTGTAAGGAAAAATGTATGGTGATTTCGAATGTTAACTCTTTTTTTTTTTTTAAAATATATGTTGTATTATCTTGATAGTCTTTGTATTTCTTTGATGAAACGAGTTCGACTTCGTTCAACAGAACGTATAGCGAAGGGATTTGAAGGTCTGGAAGATTCAGCCCCAACGGAAAGTAGAAATAAACGGATCAGTACGACGACCCGTTGGATGAAGGAAGAACTGTCACGGAAAGGTTAAATTTTTACGGCAGGACTAATATTTTGTGGTGTCACCGTTTCTCTTTGTTGCCTTTGCTAATCTGTTTGCCATTGATCTGATCTAAAGTACGGTTGATAAAATGATATTGAGGAAATGCCGGCTTATCGTCAAGGTCATGGTAACAGAATCTCAGGCTCAAAAGAACATGGCACGACAGGAGAATTTTCTTTTGGAAATTCAGGAAGCTCTCAATGTGATTGAGGTCTGTAGGAAAAAGTGGAAAAGGACGAGCTAGAAATGAGTCGAAAAGCAGATTTACCAAAAGGTCGGGAAAATAAAGATACGGCTTAAACTCCACGTGCTGTGAAGGCTATAGCACAAAAACGGGCAAAGACTCCTGAATCTGGCCCGAATGGCGGAAACACGGCTATACCACTATCCGAGATAGGAACCACTTATCAGAAGGACTGCGGCTAAAAGTTATCGGAAGAGTAATGGCAAGCAGGAGAGGTTGATATCGGTAGTATCTCCTGAAAAAGTGCCGTTAAAACTGGAGTCCAAATCTGGTGAGCGCAAACGAAAGAAAACGTATGCGTCTTGGGTTAAGAAGGAAGCAGTGATGATAAAGCCCGCCCCAAGAAAACTTACGCGGAGGTCCTTCACCAGATCTGCGGAGGCATTAGCCCAAGCAAAGTAGAGGCACAGGTACGTCCAATAAGAAAAACGGCGGAGTGCTCGTGGTACTCGCAAAATGCGAGAATATCATCAGACTTGGTGAGGTCATTCAAACGGTGGAGGTTAAAAACAGGGTAAAAACTAAGGGAGGTTAAAAAACTTGTTTCTAATACCAAAATCGAGATCCTTGACATCAACAGCCTTACAACTGAGGAAGAAGTGACCGGTTGCGATTCGAGGGAGGGAAATCGAAAATGCTAAAATTATTTTACTGCTCCCAAATGGAAGAGACCCGCGGAAAGCCGTAGTAGAATTTGAGGAAACAAAAGCTATGAAGGATGGGCGAATAAGATCAAGGAGGCGTTCAGAAGTGGTGCGCTGCTACAATTGTAAGGGGTACGATTACATGAAAAAGGTTTGAAAAGGACCAGATCGGAGCAGCAACTCTTGACAATGTGGTTCAAACTGGCCATCTCGCAAAATTATGCACCGCTGCGCCATTCCACTTGTTGTGTAATGAGAAGGCAAAACCAAGAGATGCTAATCATATTCTGGCGTCAGGAGTGTGTAGAACTTTCAGAGAAGCGCTTGAAGCGCAGAAGAAGAAGCTTCGTAGATGAGGATTCTCTGAGAACACACAGAGGTGACGTACGACGAGAAATTTGTTCACGCAGCTGGTGTGCGAATCTAGAACCCAAATTTTAATGCCTAGTGAACCATATCGAAGACGCTTCAGGCTATGCAGTTCGCTGCGTTACATAAGCTCGAATGATTCGAGTAGATCAACAGAGATCAGGTGATGAGAGAATTTCGCAGGAAAATAGAAGCACTGGACGATACATTACGAGATCTGCCGGGTGCGTTAGTGGGGGCGGGTGACTTCACTGCGAGAGCTTGGGAGTGGGCAGTGCCAACCTAGAACATACGAGGAAAGTCTATTATGGAGATGGTGGCTAGATTAAAAATGACTATACTATACTAAATAAGAGCTCAACACCTTCGAACTGCAGACCGGGGTTCGGAGAGTCTATATCTGATATAACTCTCGTTATATCAGATATAGACGTCTATACTTGATATAACCCACGAGGAATTGGAGGGTAATGAAAGAATACTCTAGCAGCAATCATAGCCACATCAGTTTCTGACTATCAGAAGAAAACCTAAACTTGAAAAGCTCCAGACGAGAAATACTTGGCCAGAATATTTCCAAATTAGATAAGAGAAAGTTCTTGGAGTCGCTTGACGATAGCTGGTGGTGAGGGCAACAGAGATTGAGTTAGGGTAGTGACAGATCAGGCAGCTTATTCGTGGACCGGTTTTAAGGCGAAGAGCTCTAGTCTGCGGGCGTAAAGTTCAGTGTTCTATCAATAGTACGGAAGCATTTCAAGCTGGCGCAGAACACAAAAGGGCGAAAAAAGAGCTGGGGAAGGCTATCTAGGCGAGGGAAAAACAAATGTGGCAAGCGCTTTGCGAAGAAGTAAAACAGGACCTTCGAGAGCGGCGCTACAAACTAGTTTCTGTTAGACTGGGTCCTAGTTTACTATTGAAGGTGGACACGCTGAAGTCTATCGTGAACTCGCTTTTTCCACCGCATCACACGCGAGTAGAAAATGCTCTCATGGTCCGTCAGGTAGATATTCCTTTGTTCACTCTGGAGGGGCTTCGTAGTGCAGCTCTCAAAATGAAAAACTGAAGGGTCCCTTGCCCCAACAGCATTCCAGCAGAAATGCTGAAAGTTGTGATGCTGGACCTGCCGCCAGTGCTGTGCGAATGTATAATGCATGTTGTTCCCAGGTGTTTACACAACATGCTTGGAAGAGGCATGGCTTGTTTTGATTCCGAAGGGAAAGGGAGACCATAGCACAACATCTACGTACAAACCTCTCGATATGCTTGATACAGCGGAGAAACTCGTGGAAGGCCTATTGAAGCTACGAATACGAGTAGCTATACGAAAGGCCGGTGGCATTTTAATAAATCGGCATGGGTTTCATACAGGTCACTCAACAATAAGTGCCATCTACGAAGTAATTGGCGCAGTAGAGCGCGCCGAGGCTGTATGCCACCAGTCTAGGCCGGTCATGTTTCAGTGACGCTGGATGTCCGGAATGCTTTTAATTCAGCAAGATGGGCAAATATTTAAGAGGCACTTGGGCGGAATATTCAGGTAGAGGACTACTTATTAGCTATGGTTCGAGACTATCTGAAGAACCGTTGCCTTATATATGAGACTAAACAGGGAAATTTCCGGAAAAATATTACTGCCGGAGCAGCACAAGAAGCTATTCTTGGGCCAGATCTTTGGAATGCTGCATACGACAGGTTCCTGCGCCTTAAAAGGCCAGAAGATGTGTTCTTGGTAGGTAACGCTGAAGATGTAGCAGCTGTCATTACCTCCAGAAACCCCCTCCTTGCTCAGCTCAAATTAAATCCAGTAATGAAAAGAGTTGAAGGCCGGATGGAAAACCATGGTGTTCAGCTGGAAATCTCGAAAACTGAGATTGTCATGCTGACAAAAAGAATGATACCAACCGTCACTCCTATGACAGTCGACTGAGTGACTCTAACAATCTATTTACTGTTCTTCACACTCGCTGTGAAAAGTAAAGAGAGAAAAAAGGAAAGAGAGTAAATTTACTCTCATCAGTAAAAACTTCTCAATTTGAGAGCTCAAATGGTCAATGTTTATGAGGATTTGCGAATTAAAGGCGTTTGTTTTTCTTAATCGTAAAATGTATTTTTCTTGGCCACTCTTTTTTTAAATATTTTTTTCGTAAAACGTGGCAAACTGTTTAAGTATTTACAGGTTTTCCCAAGTAATTATTCACAAATTTCACAAGTTATTAACAAAAAACAAGCAATGTCTTTTGAATTTTTCCTTTAACTTCGATCAATATAATTCTTCCAATTTAATTAATTACACAGTTTTGTTTTTTTTCAAGTCTAGTTTTACTTTCATGTATTATAATAATGCACTAAACAATCCAATAACTTTTTTTAGCCTATTTTTTACTTCTTTTAAAGCATTCCCATTTTTACGTTCACTTATAACAATTTTTCTAAGTTCCACAGAAGTATCTTTTCTACCCATAGTGAATTACTAATAAATAAATCTACTAAAACTCTACTAAATGTTTTCACAATACCACGCTGACAACTTAATTGCCCTAACCCGCCAAATTAAATGTCATAAAGTGCATTATTTGCGGGATATTTTCCTGGCATTTCTTGATGAAAATAAAAAAAAATTTTAATAAAAAAAATTATAACTTTTACTTTAATTTTCCTCGAATATTTTATGTAATTACGTATAGCATGTGTATATACATATATTTATACACACAGACTAAAAGCTTTTAAAATTTAATAAATACGCCAATGATGAGCCCTTTGAGCTTCAAAATAAATACCCAAGCTCATCTCATTAATCCCGAATTACTTGTATCGCCCTCAAGATAAACTTCATACATCTTTTACGATGACTATCGTTGTGAAATCATTAAAATTGATTAATTGGCAAATAAGGTTCGGAATGCAGACATGAACGTGCTACGTGCCGGTTCACCGCAAATCAGACCCTGAAACAAAATCCATGTTACAGATCCGAAAGGAAACCATTACTCTCATCTGCCTGACAACATTACGTGGCTGAATCGGACAACTGGACTTGCTTTAGACGTCACACTCGAAAGAAATATGAAGTTTAACGAAACGAGAAACGATACCGGCCCTTTAGTCCTCGAATAGAATAAACCGCTATCGACCAAACTCAACCGCTGTGCGAAGTCCATTGACTAAAACGAATCATTCTTTCTCGCAAGTGAAGGGTAATCATTTTCTTTCTAGACTCTTTTCTTCGCCCAGACTCGTCTCATTCTCTTCGTCATACTAGAGCTCCCACCACGACTCCCACATCCGTCCAGCTCTTCCTCCATCAGTGTAATTCAAGACGATCTATTCTTAAACAAGATTGATGCATCCTTCGAGATGTTAGCGGTTAGTTCATTGCTTCATCATTTTTTCTCAATCTTCGCCTTGGGGATTCTTTGAATGATTCTCCTCATTCGTACCGTATCGTGTAGTTTTGCTCCGCATCTGCCATGTCCGTCTATTTCCAGTCAGTGGCGGCTCGTCCTAATGTGCAGATGCGCACGTGAACCCCCATAAAAAAATCAATGATTCAATTGAACAATACAAATTGAACTTCATTGAACAATACTTGTTATGGCAGCACATAATGCTATCTGCCGATAATTTTCATCATTATTCTTTCATTCATACCTAGGGACACGATATCGAAAGAAAGTATCGATACTTTTACTTTAAAGTAGTATCAGAACCAAGTATTGATATAAGTCCCGTACTCATGGCGACAGTACTGATATGAGTAAATATCAAATGATACTTACTATAGTCAATCAGTTTAGACTTCCAACGAAGCCAGAGATTTCAATTATAATGATAGGGCCGGGAACTGGTCTGGTGCCGTTCCGCGACTTTGTTCTCGGGATCAAGCACACAAAATTTACGTCACACAGTCAAATTTAATTCGGAAGGTTATTTATTGGTGAGAACACATGGCCGGGTACGTTTGCTTCACTTGATTATCCCTTTCCATTACTCATTAATCCCGTTCTCACAGCGACGCCAAAAATATGGCAATCGATGTAAGAATTATTCTGCTCAAAGTCAGCATCCAGCAAAGGAAATAAGTCAGAGGCCGAAGCACAACGGTTTATCAAGAAAATGGAGGCTCAAAAGCGCAACTCAGCCGACGTGTGGAGCTAATTGCAACTATTCTATCAGATTTCGTTTTGTTTGCTCGCTAAAGACGGGAGCAAGCAAACAGCATTCCTTGAGTCTGATTAGAAACATTAAAATAATAAATTTATTAAACTAAATTAAACTAGAAAAAAGTTAATTTTGAAGAGGAGATAAGCGATGATAAAAAACAGTGATATGATGAGGATGCGTACAGAAGACCAGATATTGTTCAGGAGGATTGTTGCACTCTCAAGTCAAAAATGTGTCTTTTTACACATACACATATCACTTTTGAAACAAATTTAATATCATTGTTATTCGTCCATTGAGAGGACATTAGGATATGAAAGTTGATACTAATTACAGTGTACCAATAATGTCCCCGTTCAGCAGCTATTTGAAACGCAAGTGATAAAAAACAATAAATTGTTGCAAGAAATTTGAAAAAGTTTTAATGCAGATTTATTCATTAAACATTTTTATTTAGTTTAGGAACAAAAACAGATCCATTTCAGTTATTCATTACAAAGTTATTAACTAAAAATAAAACAAAGTCAACAATATGTCTCCAATAAAGTCTTCGTACACTAACGAAACAGTTTATGAAAAATGTTCAAAACTATAAATACATTTTTTGTTAATATTTAATTGGGTAGCCTTTATTTTTAATCACGGTTTTAAGACAGTGTGGCATCAATTCTACAAGTATTTTTGCCTAGCTTGGCTCTATTTTCGTCCATTTCTGCTAAAGAGCCTGTTTCAACTTACGGTTTGAGCTAATATGATGAGTCCTAATCCTTTTTTCTAGCTTGTTCCGCATGTGCTCAACGGGATTTAGGTCAGGACTTTGCGGCGGTGTTTTAAGCAAATGTGCATGCACTTAGGATCATTATCTTGTTGAAAGTAAAAATCCTTCGATTCACCCAATTTGTCAGCACTTGGCTGCAAATTTCCCTTGAGAATTGCAATATATGCCCGATGATCCATGTTTCCTTCAATTATTTCTAAGTTTCGCAACGCCCCATACCATAACGCCGCCGCCACAGTGCTTTACAGTTTTCATGGTGTTTTTTATTGGGTTGTAAGACACCCCTGGCTATTTTCACATTTTAAAAGGATGTTCTTGGCGTACGAAATTCTACATTTGCTTAAAACATCGCCGCAAAGTCCTGACCTCAATCCCATTGAGCACATGCGGAACATGCTAGAAAAAAGGATCAGGACTCATCCTATTAGCTCAAAATCTAAGTTGAAACAGGCTCTTTAGCAGAAATTGGTGAAAATGGAGCCAAGCTATGCAAAAATACTTGTAGAATTGATGCCACTCTGCCTTAAAACCGTGATTAAAAATAAAGGCTACCCAACTAAATAATACCAAAAAAAGTATTTATAGTTTTAAGATTTTCATTAACTGTTGTTGCTAAGTGTACGAAGACTTTATTGCAGGCAAATTGTCGACTTTGCTTTATTTTTAGTTAATAACTTTGTAATGAATAATTTAAATGGATTAGTTTTTGTTTCTAAATTAAATAAAATCTTTAATGAATAAATCTGTCTTAAAACTTTTTTAAATTTCTTGAAACAATTTATTGTTTTTTATCACTTGAGTTTCAAATAGCTACTGTACGAAGACATAATTCGTAGCTCAGTTTAGAAAGATGGGTCGATTTCCATATAAAATTTTTTCAGTCACATGTCGATACGATACTACCATCAAAGTATTGATATGAGTCAAATATCGAACAGTTTCGATTCAAGTAAAATTTTACTTGGTATCAAACGAAAGTATCGATACCGTACTAATATCAGTACTTTCATCGTGTCCCTATTCATACCCAGCGACTATATTGCCACGACAAACCACACACAATTTTGCTTATCTTTACTGTCTCTTGTACCAGCGATCGCACGTGCGATTTTGTGGCTGGAATTAGGGGGCTAGAGGAGCGTGCGAGGAAGCGAGGGGTGCATCCATTTAGCTCGGTTCAGTACTAGCTGGGGGTTCACACTCAGAATGTGCGATCGAAAACCAATTTGATGTTTTCAAACATTGTTGTCGGCGGTCAGTTCTATGCGCTGATTCGTGCTGCCGTTCGAGCTTTTTTTTATGGATTATTGCAACTATTAGGCATAAGTTTAGCAATTGCCTCTATTTGTGTCTGTATGATTTCAAGACACATTTGGAATTTAATCCATGGTAGATATGCTGCTCTACTAAGCATAAACGTTCAATCTGCATTTTTCTCAGTTTTGAGTTAAAACCGGATTCAAAATCTATATACTCCGTTGAATCATTCTACAAAATTTTAAAAACCAATATTTTGTGGAAGTATGTTAAAATTAATGTTGAAAAATACACTCTCCATATACCTTCAGTACAAATCAAAACTCAAAACATTGAATATCTAGAAAGTACTAATATGTAGATTAGATAGAACCTTTATGACTAGTAGGACAGTATTTATAAATCTTCTGAAATTTAATTACTTGTAAAATGTAAACAGTATTTTAGAAGATTATCCTTGGAAATGATTTGAACATTTAATATTTTTGTCGCGTATTACTGGCCTTTTATGGTGTTTAGAGCTATAAAACTAAATACATTCGAAAGTATTGACAGGTGCAATTATGCAGAGATAGTCTGGGCACTTAGTTATATGGGGTGTAAATATGTGAACAGTTTTATGCAAGAAGGGTTTTCCCGTTTTTTTATAAATTTTGGGATTATGTGTACCAAGGACTGTTTGTAAATACACTGCGCATATAACATGCTCAATCGTATTTACTTCCAACTCAGTATAATAGCCCTGTTATCAGTCGTCTTCAGACATTCTTCCGATCACCGTGATAAGTAAAAGTGCGAAGTTACAGTTTTGATTAATAGTTTCAAGTAAAAGTGTAAAATAATAGTAGATCTATCGTGTCACCAATACAAAGAGTGCAGTAGCTAGTAATAAGGTAAGTAATCATTAGTAATAATGTTACTACTTTATAGATAATATACACTTTATCACCTGTGATTTGAGAGCATATTTCTCTCACTTTTGCATATGATAAAATGTACTGATTAGATTCGGGCTCTTTCAAGGCACCAGTTAATGCTGGGTAGTATCATTACCATGCTGGGCAGCGTCTTTACAATATACGGTTTCTGTCATCGGAAAATATCGCGTTGTTTGGTGCGTACGCTTTCACTATTGTTTGCCAAACTGTGCATTTTATTTTGTGAAGTGAAGCTAAAACAAGTTCATTTCATTACCTTTATTGGGATATGAGAAACTTAAATTCTCTTTTTTCAGAAAGGCTATATGAGTGCTCCTTCATAAAGGATTTTGTAAGCTGTTCTGTTTTTTAGAGAAGTTTTTTTTTATTTCGTTCTATAGCAGTATTGCGATGTTTTGGCAAAGTACCTAAAAGAATAGCAAAGCAAAATACTCTTAATAGAATAGCAAAGTAAATATTCATGTGCCTAATTAGAAGTTTTGATCTGTGAACCCCCATAAAATTAGGCCACGAGCCGCCACTGTTTCCAGTCATTTCTTTTACCCTCCTTTTGTACGGTTCGGTTCACCAACAGCTCAATCCTTTCACGATGCCGTGATGAATGAATGGGATGAATAGCTGAGTGGGAGAATAGAAAGAACATGATTGTAGTATTATTATGGTTATTTTATTAATTACATGGGGAGCTGTTGCATTCGCGTCGGGGATATGATTTCAATTGAATATTTTGCGTTGGTTTTGTTTGAGAAGAGACTGAAAAGGAAAAGATATTTGAGAGACAGATAGGCAGGATTAATGAAAAAAAGCTAGCACATCAGAGCTGCTAGGAAACTGATTTTCGAAGAAATTGTGTTTGAGAGCAGATAGGCCATGTGCGAATTTGATCCGATGACTGCACCAAAACTCAAATGGTGGAGATGTTTCCATGGTAACAATTTGTATGAATTCCGAAATTTGGGAAAATAGAAGCCTTGTTATGTATTTTCATTATAAGATGCTTGTCATATAACACATTTATCTGACTTCTATAACATGACGAAATCTCGCGATCCTTATGCCAATTACATTAAGAAAACCGGTGAAAGCATAATCTACGACCCGAAAAAATTCTTTGATTTTGTAAATATGAAACGGAAAATCACCGGTTATCTTTCTTCAATGTCCCGTAATAATATCACATCTTCTTTTCCTAAAATTATTTGCGATTTTTTTCGGAGACAATTTCCAGAAAATTTTCAATGCACCAGACCTATCTAACTCAACCCTTTCCCCTTCTGAATTAGCTCCAACCGTTTTTGTCAAAGTATAACGTGAAGAAATACTTAAAGCTATCTTGGAACTCGATTGTAACAAAGGTCTAGGTCCTGATCTTCGTCCACCAACCTTCCCGCGTATGTGTGTTGAGCAGCTAATAACACCCCTGCATATATTCTTTGACAGGTCACTTTCAACTGTTGTCTTCCCCTCCTGTGGAAAACTATCATTTGTGACACCAATTTTTAAAAATGGCGGCAAACGCTGCACCGAAAACTATAAGGGCATTACCATTTTATCTTCTATTCCAAAACTTTTTGAAAAGGTTTTCTACAATAAACTTTCTCCACTAGTTGATTCCCGTCTGAACGAGCAACAGTATCGCTTTAGAAAAGGTCGCTCAGCTATCACAAACTTGACAATTCTAGTTTCAGATGTTCTGTGTAAAATGGAGAAAGACTATCAAATTGACGCGGTCTCCACAGACTTTAGCAAAGCTTTTGACAGAGCTGGCCATGCTATCTTGATCTTAAAACAGCACGAATTCGGACTTGCCGGATCTTTACTTAGCTGGCTAAGTTCCTACCTCCACAGTCGAATACAATTTGTAAAATTTCAAAGAGTTTTATCAAAAAAAAAATTTGCTACTTCTGGTGTACCACAAGGTAGCCATCTTTGACCACTTCTCTTTAACATTTTCATCTCTAATCTTTCTAACGTCCTGTCAAACATACCTCATCTACTATATGCAGACGATCTTTTGTTTATTTATTGATTGCTATTTATTAATTTATTTGTTACTCTTTTTTAATTTGTTTGTTTTTTACTTATTTAACTTGTTTGTTTTTACTTTTTCCTTTACTTTACTTTACTTTTCCATTTTTTATTTTAATTTGATGTCCTTTTTTTTTAATATGTGATTTTGTACCTTGCTTGGTGAATGAATAAAATAAATAAAATAAATCTAAAGCCTTTCCACTCCATTGAATCTAAATATGATGAACTTTTTCTGCAATCTAAGTTTGACTCACTTGTTCAGTGGTGCAATATTAACAAGCTCTCGCTTAATATTGATAAGTGCCAAATTATAAGTTTTAGTCGTAAATGCATGGTCACGCAAAACACTTACTTTCTCGGCAACAACTTATTAACTCGCTTTGATAGCGTTGTTGAACTCGTCGTTGCCTTGGATGGGAAACTTCGGTTCACCTTGCACTACGACTAAATTCTTTCCCGTGCGAATAAGTAGCTCGGCTTTATTAAGCGACGACCCCAGGAATTCAAAAACTGGGGCCACTAGATCATTATACACTGCACTTGTACGCCCTCTTGTTGAATACGCCTGGAACCCAGCTTTTGTAATCCACAGTAACAGACTCGAGTCCGTACAAAAACAATTTTTACTTTTTACCCTAAGAGAACTATACAACCCTTACGACTTCGAAAATTTACCCCATTATGAGGTTAGATTGGGTCATTTAAACTTAACTTCACTTGTATCCAGAAGAATGGTGATATCGGCCTGCTTCCCATTTGACGTCACTAGAGGCGTTATTAGAGTTCATTTGTCGATGGGTTGCCGTTCTTGTGAAACTTAAAATTTTGAACATGGTAGATAACGGCTAAAATTTTTCAATAATTTATTAATCAAAGGTCAATAATTTTCAATAAAAATCGGGTCGATGACTTGAAAGATCTTTTTTCACGTGGCTGGCGTAACTACAGTTTTGAGAACCCATGTGTTTAATAGTGAAAGCAAAGGCAATTTATCATCTATTGGTACGAAAATAATATAAATACCTGGTGCTGGAAACCCTAAGCTAGGAATAAACGCGGGAAGTATATTTAGTCTACGTCACATTGAGGCCGGCCCTTCCTGTGAATTTCGTTTCGATCCGACGACTGCATTGGAAGTTATAAAGGTAAAAAGAAATTTTTGGCTATCACCCGCAGAAGTGTTCAAATTCTCGAAATCTTCACAATTGTTCGAACATTAGCAAAATCCCGAAGTCGACCTTACAGACATGCTCAGTAGGAACATCACTTCAAAAACAAAAATGTTTACAACACTAACTTCCCATGGAATGCAATGAAATTGAAAGGGATTAAAGATTAAGCTCCTGATCAAGGCCCGAAAGACAAGCATGAGATTTTTCGTAGAAATAGCTCATCTTATGGCGCAATTACACTCTCTCCGAGACTTGGTAAACGTGGACGAGGTGGGAGTGTAAGTGGTCTTCTCGTCTATTCTCGGCAGTTTTTTTCATGGCAAGCACGAGTTCGTAAATGGGTTCATCGTCGGCTCTTCCCTATTTTATGACGATATAATGAGTGTTTTATGGCGGTACTGAGTGTTTATTCCTCCGGGCCGCTCGAAATGATGTTGGTTTACGTAGAGCCTCTACAGACGACGAACATGTTCGTCAACTTGGCGAACGAACACGTGCAATTGTTGTTGTAAACGGGTAAACACTTACCCTTTAATAACAACAAATGCACCGTGTTCGCTTGCCAAATTGACTAACATGTTCGTCGTCTGTAGAGGCTCGTAGGGAGTCAAAGAGATTTGAAAAAAGGTCTGGTGCTGGCTCCGATGATATTTACAAAACTATTTGGTTTGCCCATGAAATCGTGGGCAAGATGCATCATATCGGACGAGATGCATGCGTACTTTTGAACAGAGAAAATGGTACCTATCTGTACGATACTACCACTTAAATTTCACACCATGCAGAAGGGTGCGAAATTTAAGTGTGCAGATAAGCATATCGTGTATGTAGGTAGGTATCATTTCATAAGATAAACCATGTCCACCCTATGTCTTACTGAACGTCTTGTCGACCGTTTTTCCGGATGCCCTCACGAAACGTTCGTCCTATGTGTGATTGCGTCATTAAAGGAAAGTCATAACGTGTGCTCTATCGTCCTAAACATAAACGTTCTATCGACATTTTAATAACTTTCGAGATTTTCAATGATTTTTGCTGGATATACGAGGTGTATGAGACTGGCAACACTGCGGACGATCTAGCAACGTTGTGTCTACCGGTTTGCTTATCCCTTCCACTTTCTCAGTCCGAGTTTCAACTCCGTGCAGCTAACACATTATTTTTGACAGCACCATCAGTGAACTTGTGTTTTTGATGTGTGTTACAAAATTGAAGCATCGGAATTTAAAGCAATGTTGTGCTATCAAGTTTTGTGTTAAACTTGGTGAATCTGCGAGTGGGAATCTTGAAAAGTTGAAGCAGGCCTACGGGGAACATTGCTTATCAAGAACATAAGTTTCCCGCTGGCACAAATCATTTTTGGAAGGCCGCGAACACGTTGAAGATCAATCTCGCTCAGGGAGACCTTCAACTTCAAAAATTGTTGGAAATGTTGAACGCGTGAGGGATTTTGTGAAATCCGACCGTAGTTTAACAATAAGGATGATGAGCGAACTGTTAAATTTAAACACTTTCATCGTACATCAAATTTTAACCTACGATTTAGGCATCCGAGAGAAATCTGCCAAAACGGTGCCGAAAAACCTCACAACTGGACAGAAAGACAATCGAAGAAACGTGTGCGTTGGTCTTTTTGAGAGGATTGGCAATGACCAAGAATTCTTCATTTGTGTGATCACAGGTTGAGAACGATCCTGAAACAAAGCGGCTAAGCGAAGAGTGGCACATTCCGTCACCTCCTTGACAGAAAAAATGTTGAATGAGCAAATCAAAGATTAAAACCAGGCTGATTTGTTTTTTGTGACAGTAAGGGTATCGTGCACAAAGAATTTGTTCCACCAGAACAAACTGTCAATAAATTGTTTTATAAAAGTGTCCTTGAAAGACTCAGAAAAAGAGTGATTTGTGGGAGACCAGACATTACGGACAAGTGGTTGCTTCATAATGGCAATGCCCCGTGTCATACGTCAGCCCCCCTATTCACCTGATTTGAGTCCTTGTGACTTTTTCCTTTTCCCGAAATTGAAAGATGTTTTACCAGGGAATCATTTTGAATTTCTAGAGAACATTCAAAAGACTGTGACCGACCAGTTAAAAGCCATACCAAGACTGGGAACAACGTCTTCGCCGGTGTATGGCTGCCCAAGGGAACTATTTTGACAAAAATAAAAATTTTGGTAAGTGAAAAATCAGTTTCATTGCTTTTCTCACAAACCTCGTATATGGAGAGTGCACTTTACAATACTGATTTTAGCATACATAGGTTTTTCAAATTTTGTAGTATGATGTAATAGAGTTTGCTGGTTTTGAATGCAGTGTTATCTGAAGAATGAAAAAAATTCAGAAAGAGCGTTTACGCTTAGGAGGGTAGTGGTGGTCTCTATCTAGTAACATTTCTCAGTGACTTGAAAGTTTTCAATGCCCGTAAAATCAAAACAAACGCCACTCGTTTTGATTTTGCTTGAGCCTTAATAGAGTCGTGTAGGAAATTATATTGTTTCAGGCTCAGAATCCATCGCGACTTGAATCATAAGTTCTTCTCTGAACAGTTTGGGTGCCTTTTACACATTTAGAAGTGATTATCAGCTCCACGAATGAAATGGAGTGCGAGCAAAGAAAGTGGTAGTTTGACTGGCTTGATTTCTATGGAATTTACTGATTACAGTCTGCGTCAGAAGAAAAGAGCCACGATTTATCCAAATATTTAAATATTTTTTTTTTACATTTAAGTGTATTCCAAATGACATATCGCCAGTATTTAATGTGCCATGTAATCTTTATCGTTGTAAAGTATAGCCTGGCATCTTCTTGTTATACGAGTACTTTCAACCAAATTTTCCGTGTAGAGACCAAATCTTGCGGATTCTCCGAGTTCCCCACAAGTTTTAAATGGGATTAGAATCTGGAGATTAGGAAGGTCAACCTATTGTCGCGACGCCATTCTTTTCTTTTCAGGACTTGTAAAGTTGACTTCAGTGGTTTAGGTTATTGTCTTCTTGCAAGACCAAATTTTCGTTTTCCATGTGAACAACTTCTTCGCCGATTTCGCATATCTTAATTATTTCTTCAGCGTTCAGATTTTAGGTGAAGTATCCAAAACCACGCTCGGCATAGCACCCCTAAAAATTCACTTTCACTGGATTTTTAACAGTGCGCTGGAAAACATTCAAAGTTGGGAGCACAAGCCATCAGACGCTAAAAGAATAAAATTTCATTGACATGTTTTTTTAATTAGAGTTGGGTGAAAACTCACACTGTTGTTGCACGCAAAGCTCGATATTCCAGCTTGCACATTTATGGAGTATTGCATCGAAAAGCAAATCAAATTTATGACAGGACCTGGGTTTTACTTTCGGTAGGACTACGAACATTTATGGAGGTGTAATATTTTCAGCACACTTTCGTTCACGGTAATTATGGAACATACCAAATCTACAAAATATTACTTCAAAATTAATAAATATCCATATCCTCAAATTTGTTTGTGTGATTTTTAGTTATATGGAATGAAAAAATAACAAATAGACTTTTATTATTTTCATTATTTTCCATTTATTTTTCCATTAAACAAAAAATCAATTTTGGTTTAAACATAACCTCAATAACATGTCAAAGTCGCACTTTTACAATCAATTCTTAAGTTTACACTCATCGTTCCCTATGTATGTAACTGCATGCATTTTCATAAATAGCCATCTTTTCGATACCATGAAATAATATAATTCGCTATGAGCAAGTGTAAGAAATGAAATTTTGAAAAAAGCTAATTCAAAGCTGAAATAGCGCTAAGATGGTTGTGGTTGGCCATTGAGCTGATATACGTATAAGAGCAACAAAGAAGCAGTATTGGACAAGTTGTCAATTTACGTTTGCTTCGAAGGAGAAACAAGTCAATCAAATTTAATTGAACCATACAAATCAGGAATTATATTTTTTCAGACACATTATTTCCCTCTCATACGAATACACTCTACTTTCAAACCGAATACGAAAACTAAGAAAAGATTTTATTCATTTCAACTTAATTAACTTTCTGAAAACTTTAACGACAATCAGTTTCAATGAAATTTAATTCTTATTATTGCACAACATCTGTTTGTCACATCGTTGACTCTCAGCACGCCATTTTGTTGCTATGCTAATTGGCCAACATCTAATAGCCATTATTCTATTTTTTTGCTTCATTCTTTCTTCTTCGTCACCAAGAGCTTATTTCATTCAAGAATTACGGTTCTGCTCGTTTCGAAATATTTCACTTTGAAACTTCCATTTTTCGCCCTGGTGACATTGTTGCATGAAATACATTAAATGAAAGAAAAAAATCAAAAAGAAAAATTTATTCCAACGTCACAAGCACTCTGAGAGTATTAAAATAAAGATATGCTAATGGAGATTCGAGAGAATTGGCATCATTTTCTGTATTGGCTGCTTTCATTCGAATGCAGTGTTTGATGTTTCGATTTTGCCTCGTTCAATCTGTTGATATTTCAATAGAATTTTGATATGAAGTTGTCACTTAAGACTACACTTTTATATATTATTCACTTAGGTTTATGTGATTTTAAAAAACTTTTAATGTATTTTCTCTTTTTTAAAAAAACTGTTTCTTTTCTGTTCGGCTGCTGTAATTTGTTGTTTTTTTTTCACGGCAGTTTTTGATATACGATATTGATTTACGCACATACATATACATATGAATAACTGATTTTACGAAATTTTTAATTTTTTGACATATGAATAGAAATTTAATGATTTCAGAGAGCTTTACTCTCTATCATTATTTTAGTAGACATTTTTTAAATTTAAATTTATTTAAATATATTTATCGTTGACTTAATGTTAATCAGTGAAAATGTATTTGTTTAACGATGAGATTTTGTATGTTCAAATCGATTCCATGCACGTTATAATTCGAGAATACAGTTATCGAAAAGTATTGCATATGTATGTATTTTGGAAGAATTAGTACAATTCTTGTATTGAAATTGATTAATGATTGAGATTCTGTTTTTTTTTTACTAAATTTTACTTTTAATTACTTTTAGTGTAAAAAATAAATAAAGAGTTGATTTCACCATATAAACGTGGATATGAAAAATTCTTAAGTGAATTAGATACTATTCTTGTCCCTATTATTGTATTGATGCTTTTTTTGTTGAACAGGAAGATGGATTTCGAAGATGATCAAATTTGAGATTTTATGCTATGGAATGTACTTTTGCTGAAAGACAATTATGTATAACGAAAACGACTGGCTTGGGGCAGCACTCCATGTCCAGTTCCTGGAAAAGAAAATAAATTGTTTTTGATTGAAATGCTTCGAAAAAATTTCAATTGATGAATTCAATTCATAGAATGTATTTGTACAAACTTATCATTTTCGGCCCTATTACGACTCCAAAACTGAAAATAATTCCTGAATAATGATGAAAACAGTAAAATTTACATACGTCATTTAAATTAACAATCATTTCGGAACTTTAACCATCAAATGAGCAGGATGAGGCAGTGGAATATTCAAGCGATGGTTATGTACGTAAACACTTTACCTATCTAAAGACCATGAGCAACCTACGCGAAATATCGCTTCATTTCGCTTCAAGCCAATTATTTTGTGTTTAAATGCAACCTTTACGACTCCGACTCGCAAACTTCTTCTAAATTTCTTCGTCCCTCTATAAGCGAGAAACTTCGGACTCTTCCTTATGACAATGACCAATCGGATAATGTCATGTCATAATGGTTAAATACTCTTGCGACAGTCACTTTTTCTTACAATTGCCAAAAAATACTGACTGACGAATAATGCTAAATGATTTTTTCTTATATTTCATGTTCGTTTGTTTCTATTGTGATTAGGAATTTAACAAAGTTTGGTAGTGAGATTCTTTTCCCTAAATTTCATTTTTTCTGAGAGTAAGAGAGAGAGAGAGAGAGAGAGAGAGAGAACGAGGAAGCGGAATCCTTTTAGACGTTTGCTTTTCTCGAAAACGTTCGAAGATAGTCCTGTAGACAATATTCAAAAAAAGCGCGAAAAAGTGTCGAAAAAATCCAGCAAAATGTTAATCTCAAAGTTAAATTTTACCGGAAATGCAATTCGGTCGTCCACGAACAATCTACCTTCGAGCCTCTTCAACAAATCTGCAAAAACACAAAGGATAACGATGAGGGCACAACCTTTCTGGTAGATGACGTTGACGAAATTACAGTGAAAAACAGAAATCTTCAAATATATGAACAATTACTAAAATGCAGATAGGGCTTTGGCTTTCATAAACTAAAGCTGAAAAGCTTTTGAAAGTTTATTCTGACACCCTTTGTTGGATAAGCAGAAAAAGGCTCTGAGTTTGCAAATACTCTGGCTATACTTCTAATAAAATAACACTATTTCCAAAAGCAATTTGGTTGCTGAAATAAATGGTATTAATTGGCTCTCCTTCTTTTGTAGCCTTAGTAATAATGATGCTTGATAAAAGTTTCATGCGTTGCTTTTGAACCTGATTTCGGATTTTACCCCAGCTTACCGTCCGTCTGAAACAAACGATGCTCCACGGTTTAACGCTGACAGAGCATCCACTTTTGAAGCAAAATATACAGCATGTAGTAAATACAAAAGAACAGGTTCCAAATACGATCTACTGGAGTATATGAAAAAATGCGCGAAGCAAGAGTTAGGCGCCCACATCAATCATATCAGATCGCCAATAGAAAAACAAATAAATCCTGTCGGTCCTGTGTTCACCCTTTAAGAAGCTCATCTTGCATCCTCCAGTGTATGAAGTTTAATTAGGCCAATTAACAGCTTCTACTTTTTTCTTTCTTTCTTGCAATAAAATCTTCCCTATTATTTTGCCACAATCTTCTCTTGTCGTACAAACCACAGAGAATCAGACGGTTGCGATGGTATGGTAAGTAAATTCGCTAAGTTACTATCTTCACGCTTATGTGCTCTGTTTTCTATAATGCCTGCACAATGAAAATCTGCAGAAGTTTTTCCAAACCAAAAACTGGCGTTCCTGTTTGCATTTCGAATTATCGTCCTGTTTCCTTCTCTGTTTGTTTTAGCAAACTACTTGAAAGAGTGATTTACAACAGAGTTCATTTTGCCGTCTAATCCTTTCTAGCTCCAAGGCAAAACGGGTTCATAAAAAGCAAATTTATTTTGGCCAACTAGCTTTCAATCATTAATGCTGTTGCATTTGATTAGGATCATGAAAAGCAGGTAACTGTAATATGTTCAGATTTTTTCTATGGTTCATGATCTTGTTCTTCCGAAGTTTGGAAAACATGGTATCTCCAGTCCTTACTCTCCTGGTTTAGTTCGTACATTCTTGATTTTACTTGTGTTATATCTTTTAGTACCTACACGTGTCATTCATTTTATCCTAATTCAGAAATTCCAGTGACCTACTATCCTATATATCAAAGCTGTGAAGTCGGGATGAAAAACTTGTGACTCCGACTCCAATGATAAGCCTTCTAACATTTGCAACTCCGACTCTCGAGTAATGACTCCGACTCCAAACTAACGACTCCGACTCCAGACTTCTACTCCAAACGTTCATAGTTCTAGTATATAGTTAATGCCAGAAAGTGAAAATCGTTTTTTGTCCTACAATTAGATCATATTTTCTTACTAGTTTGTTCCCTTTAGTAACATTAAATTATAAACTGCTATATTGTCAAAGGGATTTATTTCAAAATAGGAAATAATTTCACACACTAATATAAAAACACAGAAAACACTTAATTCGAGTTAGTTCTTAAAAATAATATTGCTTCAATCAGATCTGACTTCATCGCTCCTCTTATGTTAAATCCGATTTAATTATTCTAAAGGCAGAAAACAAGCGTTCCATAGATATTTGAGTCGGGGGCGATGCCGTAACGAGCAACGCTGCATTTCGGACGATTTCGGGATACTTCGTTATGGCATCTTCTACTTCCAAAGGTGAACTTCGGTCAAACTTCTTAACATCATTCAGTGCTCTATAAAAATTCAATTTGAAGGCTTCCAGTTGCGATGAATTTCCTCCTTCGTTACTTTTTCCCAAGCTTTAGTGTTGCCGCTTTGATCGTTCCTGTTCGTCAAGATATTTTACGAATTCATCTTCATCATCAAAATCGTATGCAATCCTTTCATACGAATAGCTAATTCGCATAACGCAATTTTAGCAATCGCTGCTGATCTTCTATCAGGATAACCCTGAAATCCTTCACTACATATATAGCAGCTAAAAGGACTTCATTATCTAAGGGACAAATTTCTCTACGAAGAAGGGAATTTTTTAATGCATCGACCAAGTTTCCATTCATTTTTGAAAGGCGAAAGATAAGACTTTACCATATAAAAGAAAAACCAAGTGTAAGGTCATCTGCTTAAAACTCCTTCGTCATTGTATAAGGTTGATGTAGCAACTCTAGAAGTTTTTTAGTTTCTTCCTAATGCAGTAAAAAATTTAAAAATCGTCCACAAATTTTTAGGCTTGGTGATGAATTTCAGAGTCGGAGTGGACTGATGAAAATTAGCTTCGACTCCGACTCCAACTCCATTAAAAATTGTTTGACTCCTCGACTCCGACTCCTGACTCCGACTCCACAGCCCTGCTATATATGTTCCTCTTGTCTTTGGTATGCTGACGATTTCAAGATGTTCAGCCTAATCGAATCGTTTGAGGTTTTTTATCAGTTAGAAAATGAGTCCGCTACGGTAAAAATTGATGCAATGCTAACTGGTGCTTTAAATGCTCGTTTTATGGCCCAAAAATTACACTATAACCTGGTTGAAGCGGATAAGCGATATATTATAGAGTGTAGTCTTTGAGTGTTGAGGATTATATAATAGTATTAAAAAAATATTACTTACGAATTCTCCATCATCACCAAAATCTAAATATAACATCCGGCTGCCATCATCTGCCGATCCTTTCAGCTTGTCAAACGGAAATGACCATAACGTTTTTGCGGGAGCATTATAACCACTTTCCATTAGAGAAAAGCCACGATTCAAATGCACGATGAGCTGACAAGGTCGTCCTTGATACTGACATCGGAATAAGAATTCACGTTGATAATTCACGGCATTATGACTGCCTTGGACTAGCGCCCGCGCCCACCCCGCCATATCTCGATGCGTTTCCGATCGAAGCCAATAGATCAAGACGCCACGTGTTGTACCACAGCGCACGCAGAACACCGTTGTTTGTTGACCCTGAAATGAAAGTTAGCGAAATGTCGAAATGATGAAAATATTAATCAGTTTTTAAGGCATATGTTTTGAAGTGAGCAGCTTATTAAGGTAAAATAGCCCTAGTTTTCGTTAACAAACATTTTGTATTACTCTTAACTTAAACCAAAGAACGATTGACAAGTAGCCATATGTCCTTTATAACCACTGCTAAATATACTACTTCTTTTTCAAACAGATGAACTTAGTTTTTATACAAAAGTGAATGACAACGTTTGGCACCAATAGCTATCATTTAAATATAAGTGACGTGGCACTCAATGTGTTAAAAATGTGTACTTACATTCAACGATGAATTATTCCCTGCACCGGCTAGGCGTGTTGAAGCCAATAAACAGCTTTCAACCGGTCGACTCCAAGCTTCCACTGACCATGGTGCACTTTCGTATATTCTATAATAACAAATTCAAATTGAATATCATTCAATTAGCATATCAATAAAATTCAATTAAATTCAAAAGATCATTGAACAGTTTCGCTTTATCCACGAAGCAATGTGACACTTACCTAAATTCCCTTTCCGTGACAGCTACAAAAACGGGCTGCCACTTATCATTTTCATCGGAACTTTCTGAACTTGAGCGGCCACTCTGTAACCGAAGCATTGAAATTGAGAATTATTAATGTGAAATTTGAAATCAGCACGAAAATGTCAGGTAAAAGGCGGACGGAAAAAATAAACGTTTGAAGTTCTTTTGGATATGGGTCAAGGAGATTTTTAATAAGTGGTCTAGACGATATGGTTTTTTTCTTGGAAATATTTGTTATTCAGCAACATAATGAAAAAGCTAAATATCCTCGTTAAACATGAACAAACGATTAACAACGGTAGTAACGTTGTTTTATTCTTAGGACTATTCAGAAAAAGTTATAAATGTCAAGTTGAAACTTATCGAACATAAAGGGGGACTCGATTTACTTTTAAGAGTTTTTGCAAGAGCGCATTGTTTGCTGAAACAAGCAAGCAGCAAATAAAAAGGAAACATAATAATGAATAAAAGTAGCACATACTAAATTCACAAAGTTAAAACAAATGTTTTTGCTTCAGCTCATTTTTAAACTCCAGAAACCATTCCAACTGCAAGTGGTCACACCAGTCAAGTATGCACTGTGTGCTGGTGTCTGATGAGAATCAGTGCATGCTTTCGAAACCACTAGGTCAAATAAAATTTTCAAGATAAATAAAGAAATTTTCAATTTTAATCATCCCGCAAAAACAATTCCAATTCCAGAAAGTGGGTTTCCGTTCACGTAAATGGCATCAAGAATATCTCACACAATCTGCTTGGTCGATTTAGATGAAGAATAATTTTTTGAAAGACGTGTTCAGACCGGAAAAAGCCATGAAGAGAAGAGAGAAAGAGAAAACACTCATGGAAGGACGATATGCGTGCTCCTAAAGAAGATATGTGAAGGATGTAACCACGAGAAGAAGGACAACGGACGATATTGCCTTCAAAAATAGTGAGCGGGTAAACCTATGTTGAACCGACTCAATAGTGCTAGGCGGATATTGAAAACGACCCAAACAACCAAATGATTGCATGAGAAAATGTTAGTAAACATGTAAACGGAACATAAAAATAAGCCAGTAACTTTAGATACCCTGCTCTTGGTATGCATGACATTAAGGTCAAATTTTAGTTTAGTATCAAACTCCACACCAAGTTATCTGAAATTCTAGGCGGCAGGCAGGGAAATACTAGGCGAGGAATACGAAGTACATGAGGGGCATTTTTATATAAGTATGGCAACTGGTTACACTTCAAAATGTTTACATGTAGAATACTTTTTTGGCATCAGTGATTAAGGGCAAGGAAATCAGCTTGCCCCTGACGACAATTGCCCGCAAATTAATAAATTTAAGTCATGTATAATTTTAAGTCATCCGCATAACGCAATCACCCTTCCGTGCGAGGCCAATTTGCAAACATAAGCCTCATGAACTTTCACGCCTTAAAATAAATCTGCTGACGACGAAAAAGAATCATATTATGAACAGGTCGAGCTCAATGCTTGCCCAAGGCATGATGTGAAAATCATCCTTCAGGCGGTACTCAGGCATTATGCAGGCACTCATAGTTTGTATGAGGACACTAATGACAATGGACTTCGAGTCATAGAACTAGCAGTATCGAAGAACTTTGTCATTGCGAGCACCAGGTTCCTGCGTAAAGATATCCATAAGGCCATCTGGATATCACCTGATAGAACCAGAGGTGTGTTCAATGTGTATGCTGCACCTGCTCCAAAAGCATAGCATAGCATCACTTTAGCAAGTGTCAAAATTCGCGGAACCTAGCTGAAGCAGCTATGGATATTAGACAATCAAGAGCTGCTACGTAGGTCGGCAGCTCATTCTTCCGAGCTAAAAAGTGACATTTGGTGTGTGAATTTGAAATATGAATTGTGCAAATATCTTTTCAGTAACAAAATCGATCGAAAATTGAAATTCTTAACGTTTTATTGGTCAGAATTCAGCAAAAAATCTTTTCACTCAAAATAATTACCAGATAATGGAGACTTGTCAGAATTTAGTTTCACGATTAAGTCAGAGTACGAGCCTTAAGACAACACAAAGATTAACAACGCTATCAACGTGAGTTAATCATTTGTTGCTGAGGAAGAAGTAGTTCTGCGTGATTGTGCATTTCCGGGTAAAACTTATAATATGACATTTTTCAATACAACTGCGTCAACTGGATAGTTTTTCTCTATTTTACAGAGAACGTCCGAAACTATAATCGCCAAGTTTTTTATATTTGAGCGACCTTTTATAGAGTCATACTGTTGTTTGTTCCGATGAGAATCGACTAGCGGACAAAGCGTATTGTAAACAACCTATTCAAAAAGTTTTGGAATCGAAGATAAAATGGCAATGACCTTATAATTTTCGGTCAAGCGTCTATCGCCATTTTTGAAAATTGTTGTTGCATATGAAAGTTTCGAACAGGATGAGGAAACTCCAAATGAAAGTGACCAGACAAAAAGTATATTCAGGGAGACACACTTACGCAGGAAGGTCAGTGGAAGAAGATCAGGATCATATACTTTCTTCATGTGCCTTTGATTTAGAGTGGGCTCTAAGCTTTATCACTCTAGGTCAAATCAAGGTTAAGTTGTACTAAAGTTAGGTTGTACTGGCTGGCACAAGGTCACACATAGACCTTCTGGGACCACGAGAAAGAAGGTTTATTTCAGCTTTTGGTCCACTGCGTACGAGAGATCCACCAGCACGGGTTCACCGAAGTACCGAAGTCTGGTTTTTCACAGTGCCGGGAAATGACACAGGAGATGCTGGATTGTTTCTGAAACCCCTGACTCTTGACACATCCTACAGGAGTCGCTGGTTAGGAATCCCATTTTCATAGCATGTGCTGCTACAAGTCAATGGTCAGTAATGGTGCCAATCATTCGTTTGCAGTCAGTTCACGTTAACTTGAGGAAATATTTAGTCGATACGAGATTGTATGACCCCCACATGATTTTGATTACCCTGCAGGTGTGAGTTGCACCCCATCTACACGTCGCACCTTGCATCATTTTGGAGCCGATTGAGTACTTAATCGTTTAAACAGGAGTTGGTATGTTTACCCATCCTGAAGGAGAAGGCTAGCATCATACTTGGCTAACGCGTCCGCCCTCTCATTTCCTTGAATGCCCTTGTGATCCATTCACTGTCTGTTCAGGGCCTGAATGCAATCGAGTGCACACTTCGATCTGTATCGGTGAGACATCAGTGCTGTTATCGCCGCTTGACTGGCCGTAAAGATATTTATTTCCTCACTTGTAGTATCTTTAGCATATACCAGATCTGCGGATACTGTGATATTATCCTCCGCCTGGATAATATCACAGTAATTCGGAAGCCTAAAAGCTGCCTCCATAGCTGCATCTGTATATTCTGCTGCAGCATCCACTTCTGCAGGTGTTTAAGAGCCGTCAGGGTAGATGCTAAGAGCTGCTGCGCACATTTGAGGATTCCATTTTTGCCCATCTCCCACAGTCGCCCGATATCCCCGCTCGAAGCACAGAGTGGAAACCAGGTAGTCAGTGCTTCCTGCGTATCCCCATCCAATATTGCTGTGGCCGAAGGATCTTGACTCGAAGTGTCCTGCTTCCATAAACCTGACAGCAGCTTTTGCGGCAGCGCCTCTAACAAAGAGATCAAGTGGAGGGAAATGAAGCAGGACGTTCAGAACAGACGAAGGAGTCGAAGCTAAGGCACCTGTAGTGCAGAGAGCCGCTAACCGCTGAACTCTAGCAAAGGTATTTGTATTCACTGCTGGCCACCAGACCAAGCATCCGTAAACAAGAATCAGCCTAGCTATCGCCAAGTCAAATCTAAAGCAGTAACACAATTTATAGGATTACGTTTATTATACCGGCATAAATTTAGTAAATGTCACCGTAAATATCAGTACAGAGCTTCAGCAAATCAGCAAAGCAATTCACAAGTCAATCATGAGACTAAAATTACAAGAGAAGCCTATGATCAATGCAAAGTGCGAGGTCGGAGCAAGCAAAATATCTGCCTAAAGCGAATTTAACAGTGACAGCGTTCAATTAAAACTGAAACTGATCTATGAGTACTTTAAGATGACTTTCATAGTACAAAAACTCTTAGTACAAAAACTCACTTTGCCAATTTTCATTGATTCTGTCAAAATCTTTTCGACTTATCAACATTTAATTAAAACACTCAAGCATATTAGCGCCTTTCTCTTGCAATTTACGAGTAAATTCAATTCAACGATTTTCCAATTTTCACTTCATGAAAGTGTAAAATCAACACATTTTCCTTCTACAACGCAAAAGAACATTCTTGAATTATTCTTACCTGATCACTTCCGCCGATTCGTCGACTCAGCCATCCTATGTGCTTCAATTCGCCGATTACATTCACGAGGGCACGGTTCGCATCGTTCAAGGCGCGTTGAGTACTATTTCCCATTGCCGAATGTAATGCATTGAACCAGACCAGGGCCTCTTGGGAGTCGGATGCTCGCAGGATACATGAATGGATACCATCGGGCGAATGAAGTTCGATGCATCGGTTTTCTATATGGATGAGTATAAAAGAAAAGAACAACATTTGAAAATTGAGTTTTTTTTTTGCTGAAGGAGTATTTGCAATATTTCGTTCAAAACTATATTTTATGTATTTTTTTGTTTTTGATTTGAGAATTATTTTCTTTCATACAATATTAAAGATATTTTCAATTAACATTCAAAATACTAAAAAGTCTTTTTCCGTGAGTACTTGTAAGTTTTTTTTTGCATGGGTATCAAAACGCCCATTTGAAAACCAAAGTAATTTCCTAAAGAATCAGTAACTTAAGGCCCGAAAATTCCACCCTTAAACTGTTCCTAAAACGCATTTAAATGCTTGCATTTTAAAGTAACCGCACAGGAAGATGAAAAGATGTGAAATTGAATGCAAACAAGCACAAACCATCTGTAACGGTCAGAGAGTGAAAGAGTCGGTAGCAACTGAGATAAGCCATTTTGCATTTCGCATGCCGAGTCTGAATCGCTCAAAGCGAACACATTACTTTTTATGCAGAACTTGAGTAAACGAACTGTCGAACGAACCCAGCAGGCTACTCCCACAAACTTTCAAATACTATGCAAATGCCGTTTCGTTGCCTTGATGGAGAAAACCCAGGACTATCCCTTGAAAAAACAACCAAAATATGGGATATAATTTCGATGAGTAAAAAATTTAAATTAACGAATTTTTCTGAAAACATTATGTAGATTCATGTCTGACAGGCAAAAAGAATGTGTCTCTTGAGAGAAGTATTTTTTTTCGGGGAGCTTATGCTGCCAAGAAATGGAACTGAATAGCGTGTAAGACGGCGTCTGGACTTTTGTACATTTCAAACAAATATTAAGAGCAATAAAATTTACATATTATGCGAACTCATACTTTTTATTAATTCACCACAAACGTTATTTGACTTTGACTAAGATATTTTCTTATCTGGAGCTGAGTCCCTCAGGAAAAAGTTATCTGGTGAGAAAGAAATCAAATGGTTTCTAAACGAAATTATTTTACTTAAGTATGTTCGCTCAGGTGTCAAACGTTCAAGCGATTCATACCTTGACTTTGAGTGTCCTTTGACTATGTTCGCTGGTTTTGACGTGGTAAGCGATCTTAAAATTGTTCAAAAACGCTACATTCAAGCATGATAGTACAATCATAGTCTCCACATATGTCTCCACAACATTCCATCACTAATATGGCTCATGACAGACTTGACTTCGGGTGATGCAGGAAGTATGACAGGATTTTATAGACCCAATGTTAGTCTGAGTGCACTGAAAAAACACATAGCGCTAAACGCCATAGTTTATAGACTTCTGGCGCCATGTACATAGTCGATTTCGGGATTGTGATAAAATATAGCCCTTCACGCCATGTACATAACGTGGAGGACTATAATACGTGGCGTGGAGGACTATAGTGCATGGCGTGGAGGACTAGAAGCATAGCGTCTGCTCCTATGTATTTTTCGTCATGTACTATGGCGTGTGGTGCTATATTTTATCACAATCCAGAAATCGACTATGTACATGGCGCCAAAAGTCTATAAACTATGGCGTCTGGCGCTATGTGCTTTATCAGTGAATCGCTTCCCGAAAAAAAACGCTTACGCTGTAACCGGTGCATTTGATTTCCCTTGACATAACGTTTCATTACCCTTTGTGGAAAACTATATTACATACTATATTACATAACTTGTCGACTTTTATATATCCCCTCACACAGTATGGCAGCGAGTTATAATTGGAGTTATAATAGTACTATGTAATATAGCGTATGGGGCCATAATTTCTGCGCCATGTAATTATGGCGCTGGGAGCCATACTGCATAGCTCAGGGTACTATGTACATAGCGTGGGGGACCATAAATGCTGCGCCATGTTACATAGGACCAAGCGCTTTGTAGATTCTGACATTATGGCGCTGGGAGCCATATTGCATAGCTCAGAGTACTATGTACATAGTGTACGGGGCCATAAATAATGCGCTATGTTACATAGTTCTGGGCACCATGTGGATTTTTTTCAGTGTGATAGAAAAATATACATTCGAAAGGCTTTTGATATCGTTGTAGACAGAAACTTGCCTTGATTTAACGAAAATTGTGCATTTGCTGTGAAACCAGTGATTTGATCGCGATTTAATGGATTTTTTTGGAATTTGTCAATACGCCTTTCATTCAATTCTTTGACCTGGTACACCAAAATATTCTATTTTGACAGCTGCATTAAACCAACATCAGCATATTCGGGATACTTTAAATTTAATGCGTAATGATTTTTCTGCATTACAATAACAGATTTCCAACTTCCTAATATTTAGAGTTAATTATGTTCATATTGATATCATACATCGCTGTAGAACAAAATGAAGTTTTGGCGAACATGGACCCTATTTTTCAATACCAGCCCTGGAGATTTATTACGATACTCAAGTGCTTTTTAACTTGGAACGCAACTTGTGACATATTTGTTGCACACAGTATATTCTTTGAGCGTATTTAGCTTTAATTCTCGTTGTATATCGTTTGCTGACCAGTTTCACTAGACCGTAGTCCAAATCAAAAATAGTCCAAGTCTACTAACTGATAAGGTCATCTGTTCGCATACAAGTGAATCGGGGTTGATCAACGGATCGTGATGCATGTTTTAATTCAAATTTTTTTACAAGCTAGGAACAAAATCGGTACACAATAAAAACAATTTGAAATAACTACCAGGTCAAAATCCGATTTTATTAAATTCGTAGTGTATAAGAAACAAATAGGCAGCATCTCTGAAGACGTAAGATTTCTTAGATTATGTTTGAAAAAGAATGTGACTCTGAAAAGTCATACTATTAAATTTAGGTCCCATCTGTTAGGAGTAGGGAAACAAATAGTGCTGGCCCAAAGGAATCTCATTAGAGATTCCGTAAATAGTCTATATAAAAAATTAGGGGAAATCACACTCAAAGTTTACTCTCTACATCTAAAAATGGCGAGTGATACTTTAGGGAGAAAAGGGGACATTTTAGATATTGTAGGGAAAGCAAACAAGGTCTTTGAATGTCAGAAAGATAGAAAGAGGAAAATTCTCACAAGGAAACTGAAGAAGCTGACGAGAGGAAAGAGGAAATGCCATGAAAAAGAAAAAAGGATGCTGTTGAGACCATCCCAAACTATGTGGTGAGAAAATCCACGGTCCAGTTCACAGAAGAGCAAATGGAACTAGTTAACCATGGTCTGAATTTTGCTGTCAAGGTAACAAAATTTCCTACAGAAGACTTGGTAGTAGACGTCGAAGCCGCGGTAAGAAACCTTCCCAAACAGGAGAAAGCACAGATTAGAGGCAATGTGGCTAAACTCATCAGGAAGGAAAACCGTAAGAGGGGGGAACACTGGCAAGGCACAAAGAGTGCTTAAAGAGTTGGCTACTAAACCGGTATATTACACCAAAGCAGACAAAGGAAACGCCGTGGTTATAATGGACAAAAATGAATATTACCTATTAGTTATAGAAAAACTCAATAACGGAGATTACCATGAGCTAAGGAAAGATCCCTTACCAGACTCTATCAAGCGAGTTAAAAGAATCTTGAAAAATTGTAAAGAGACGGTTGGAGAGATCAACAAGCTGCGGGTCTCAAACCCGGCGTTGTCAAGAGCTAGGTGCTTTCCGAAGATACACAAGGAAGGAAATGAGCTAAGCGAAATTTTAACCACTACAAACGCTCCGACAAGGAGAATCGCAAAGTGAATTGTAGACGAGTGTAGGCCTTAGGAATGATCAGCGATAGAACGGTTAAAAATCGAGACGAGGTGATAGAGCGACTTGGAAGAGTGGTAGCAATAGGGGAAGATGAGCTTGTTGTATCAATTGATGTCAAGGCTCTATTCGCAAGCGTGCCGGTAAAACACGCACTCGCGTTCTTTGAGGTCTGGCTATTAGAGAAGAATAGCTCACCGGAAGAGAGGAACAGGGCTAAAGACTATTTAAAACTTGCCTCGGTTTGCATGAATGATAGTTACTTTGCTTTCAGGGAGAAATACTTTAAAGCTATGAAAGGTGTTGCCATGAGAAATCCTTTATCCCCTTTAATGAGTGAGATATTTATGGACAGACTGGAGAAAAAATTTCAAGAAGAAGGTTCGCTTCCTCGTGTCTGGTTCAGATATGTGGACGACATTCTAGCTATTCATATTAAAGATACCGCAAGAAAAGTAGATTTGACAAACGATCAGCAGATGCGAAACACATCCTGGAGGAGGAACGCAACATAACATGGAACAACGTGGAGGTGATTAAGGAAGTACAGCGGGTACGAAAATTAGATGCGTACGAAAGCCTGAACATATGGAAAACAGCGATGGACAGGCGACTAAACACAGACCAAGGAATCTGTGTATCACCATTGTTCAGGTGAATTTGAACAAATATTTTATGGCGATGAGAATAATGTAATTAATATAGATAGTTAATATAGTAATTAGTACTAGTCAATACTTTAAAAGCAAACACTTTAAATAAGATATCTAAGTTATTTTAAGATAAGACCGATAGAAACTGAAGAAGAGGGCAGACTACCCTCAAAATATCGATATATGTCGAATAATTAAAATAAATCTAGCTTCAAAAGAAAAAAAATTGTTTCAATTGAAATATTTTTACAAGCTAGGAAAAAAATCGGTACACAATAAAAACAATCGTCATGCACTTTACACAAACATTGTATTCAACATAATAGAGTACTTTTGCAATTGTAAGTGGCGGTCGTGTAACAATTGTGGGGATGACCTACCCCAGGAAAAGCATATGTATGAAAATGTAAATTAAATAAACGAGCAAAATAAAGCTACTTCTAAAAATACACAGAAATTCACGTACATTGTACGTATAACAGATTGCTGGGAATAGAATTAACGACGAATAGATTTTGTACATTTCAACCATACTTATTCTCTTGATGGATTTTGACGAGTTTAATGACTGTAAATAAAATTTGGTTTTATCTTACCGAAAAGCGAAAATAAGCGGTTCTCAAAGTTAGATTTCTTTGTCAACTGTCTTCGTAGATGATTGGCCTAAATAGAACAAAACGTGGAAGAAAGCCGGGGCAAATTGAGAGCTGGATTGGGTCAGCTGATGACTGGATGTTAACCAGAATCGGTTAAGGAACTGTGATAATTATGTGCTGTTTAGAAATGATCAAGAAGACCCATCGCACTTCAATTTGGTCGAAATGGAATGTTTTTTTCGAAGTTTATAGTACATATAATTGGAATAGAAAACTAAAACTAAAACACATTCTGAAAAATTGAATTTTGTTCCGTTTTTATCGTTGTTTCTGGCAAAGGAGATTTAAAAAGCTGACAAATTCGTGAGCGAGATTTGTTTATGATATTGACTCGGTATAAATTAGGCCATAAAATATTCCTTCTTAATAAAAGTTTTGGCGATTAAAACAGTTGAATACACGCTTAAATTTCTGATGAAAGGTAAAATTAAATTGAAAATTGATAGTTAGTCAAATTCTGATGAAGCAAGTGCAGTAACTGAACTCTAAGATACCGGACTCGCCATTGTGTATCAACCGCAAATAACCTTAATAAAGTTGGGGAAATTATATGTATCGTAAAATGTTGCTTGATTTGGAAATATTAGTAAATGGGTTAGATACATACATATCTAGTTAGGTACAACTTAGCCAGGCCCATGATGCCAAAATCGGTGACACTGATGACTAACTGGCGCCATAACTTACGCAGATGTCTTCGAGTTCTGCTAGTTACGGTTTTCATATTTATGATTCGGTATGTGTGTTTCCATAATAATTGTGGCAACGACTTACAAAGGTATAATCGTGTTTGTAAAGGAGGAAAAAGTGAAGAAAAACAATGATTTTTAGCGTGATAATGATTTATTCACCAAAGGATTCCCAAATCTCATTTTTAATTTTGTGTCAAACATCACTTAACTTTGATCAGCCTGTAGACTCGCTAGGAACGAGAGACAGGACGCCACATGTTGAGTTCACCTAGCTCTGAATAAGTATCTGAGTTAAATTAGTAGGGAGGCTCAACAAGGGTTGTCGTAGGACTAATTTACTACTACTTTACTGGGTGCATAGGATTTCTTGGCAATTTTTTCGCATTTTGTACACTCAGGCACTTTTTGCGTATGAATGCACCAATTTTCTCTCCAGTCAGTCATTAACTATACGCACGCTTATACACTCTTGTCATTGAATGTATTTAGCTGTCATAGCAGTACAAAATGTAAGACAATTAATTGCGATGAAGGAAAATTGAAACTTGTGCATAAATATTGGAGGGAAATTAATTTTTTTAATCGAGAGAGGATGGTGATAATGATTCGAACATAAATTCTACGCAAAAACCCACCAGTTTAGCTGCCTTAATTCATATTTGATCCCTAAAAAATATCCCGCATCTGAATATGCCTTGCATGTAATTCAAAAAAGTGCCTGTTACCAAACAAAACCATAACTCATTTCGAAGGTCCCATTCCATTAGTGTATGCAAGATCGAAATCAAGTCGAAGACTACATAATATCACGACGATGTTCATATACTAACCAAATTCCACCACAGCGCCACCTTAAACGCTCTTTTTCCTCAATTGCTATGTTCTTGTCCTGGGAAAAACCATTAGATCCTGATTTATTATCGAAATTGTGCTCAATGCCGTGTTATCATTTTCGGGAAATCTATATTGAATCGGTTCGTTCCTGCGGGAGATTATTTTTGAATTGACTTTACCACACCATCCGAACCAATTTAATTACATTTCGGTACAGTGGCAGCGGAGGCAAGAAAGGTCACAAATGTCTTTTTTTTCGTTCTCTCTTGAATGAACATTATATTCGCCGTAACTTACTAGCCACCCACTTCCTGCTCTCACCCAATCGTCCCAAAACTGCAATGAAGAACGCAAACAGGAAAAGCCAACTTCTTCTGCAAGGACGAAGAAAGGCAAAAAAAGATTTATAGGATTCGCCCGGGACCTAGGTCGAGTGTTTTGTGACTGAGAAAGGTTTTTTTCCGAGGCCAGTTATCTACGAGTATCTTTCGAACCAGAAAAACTGCTGGTAGTTAGCGTACAAGTTTTATGTCCTATTCAAATTAGCAATGGGAAAGAGCGAAGCAGGGAATTGTTGCTCGTGGCGAAAATACAAGCCGAGATCGAATAGCAAGCAATAAGAGCCGGAACATGAAAATTCAACTGGAAATTTTACTCGATTTCGCCTGGTCGCCTCGTTCGAAATGCAGGAAAATGACAGAATTATTTGCATAATTTAGACAGGAAAGTGTCTGCTTAGAGTTTCAATGTAGTAGATACATGTGCAAGGCTTGAGACTGTTAAAAGTGTGTCGGCCATTTGCGGAAATATTGGGTATTATGCGGCTGAAGATTTTTTTTTATGCAGATTGGGTTTGGATATAGAATTCTATTCCTAGGAATGATATTGCTCAAGCACGGAAAACACCGGTTAATCTTTTTACAAATTACTTTTAACTTATATCTTATGTTTACCATTTAGTAACGGATTTTAAATTGGTGAATCACCTCAATAAATGCCAGTCAACTTCCTTGATGATTATTTCAAGGTCGCTGTGAATATTTTTGGTGCATTATTTTTACTCTTTCGAAGTTGTCTATATTTGAATTTCTGAGCCATTTAATGTCTTATTTTATTGTACCATGAACGGTGATCCTTTTGGAGAGTGAACCATCTATGAGCAGACTAAATCCACAGAGACGGTCATGAATGCCATGCGTTTCTTTCGAAAATCAGCTGTCTCCACGGAGGCCATTTGGTAAATTGCATCCTCAAACAATTGACTGCACTACTTTTGATCTTAGTTTCCCCGCCTTATGTGCCACTATTTCATAGCAAAAGCAATCACATTGTTTATGAGTTTATACCCCTCAATTAAATATTTCTATTTTGTATACCTTCCAATCAAAAAACTATCCAAATTCAGATAATTTGAAAAAATATTGCAAGCTATGGTATATATCACTACAACAGATTATATCACAATTCAAACATATATATTTCTAATTGGTAAATCTGGTGATCCATCTATCGTTTTCAACTATCGTCCAATATTCCCCCGTGTGATTTTAGTCTACTGACTTTTTTGTCTTACTGTGTCTACTGTTTCTACTTGTCTGTCGTTCGATATTTCAGAAAGCTTGATGTTGTGGAAACTGTTGCTTGATTTCAAACTGAAAAATGATCTTCTTATCGTGAACATCAAGACCAAGACCTCTAAGGTTACTGGCCCTAAGCGGAAGAAAAAGCAAATGTGGCAAACTCTATGAGAAGAAGTCGACCGGGACCCATTGGGCCAAGGCTACAAAATAGTATCAGGTAGTCTCGGCCGGATTGGTCCCGACCCACCCATGGAGCCGGATGTCCTGAGGAATATTGTAGATTCGCTGTTCCCAGTGCACGAGGTGAGAGCAGTAAACGACCACATAGTCCGCCAGGAAGATATCCCTGTGTTCATTGAAGAAGAACTACGAAGCGCTAGTATCAGAATGAAGAACCGAAAAGCCCCAGGCCCGGACAATATTCCAGTAGAAGTTCTAAAAGTAGTGGTGGAGAAACAACCGTCAATATTACTACGTATGTATAATGAATGCTTACTAGTGGGTGTCTTTCCGTTATCCTGGAAAGTGGTGCGACTTGCCCTAATTGCCAAGGGAAAGGGAGATCCAACACACCATCAGCGTACAGACCTCTCTGCATGCTTGATACTGCGGGGAAGCTTCTGGAAGGGCTGCTGAAACCTCGGCTAAAGGCGGCTGTACGAAGAACTGGTGTGCCATCTGCGAAGTTATTAGCGCAGTAGATCGCGTAGAGGCCGCTTATCATCGGGCTAGGCCCATAGTGTTTTTGGTAACGCTGGACGTCCGTAACGCTTTCAATTAGGCGAGATGGGCAGACATATTGGATTCTCTTCAGCGACATTTTCAGATAGAGGAATACTTGCTGGCAATGGTACTAGACTACTTGAAGGATCGCCACTTGGTTTATGAAACGAATCAGGGAACTGTACGCAAAACCATTACAGCTGGAGCAGGACAAGGGCCCATTCTTGGGCCAGATCTATGAAATATTGCTTAAGATGGTCTCTTGTGCCTCTAAATGCCGGAAGACGTGCTCTTGGTGGGCTATGTTGATGATGTAGCCGCTGTCATCACATCTAGAATTTCCTCACCTCGCCCAACTCACATTCAATCAAGTAATGAGAAGGCTGGATGGAAAGCCATGGTCTCCGACTGGGGATCGCAAAAACTGAGATTATCATGCTGACAAAGAGGATGATACCAACCATTATACCCATGACGGTTGGCTCTGAAGTACTTGAGACCAGAAAATCGGCTAAGTATCTTGGAGTGATGTTGGACTCGAAGTTGGCTTATGGAGAGCACATCCGAAAAATATGCGATTGAGCGCTACTGGCTGTTATCTCGCTTGGGAGACTCATGGCAAACGTTCGCGGTCCTAGTGCGAGTAAACGTAAGTTTCATATGACGGTGGCTCATTCAAAGCTGCTGTATGGCGCGGACATATGGGCCACTGCGCTAAGGTTTGAAAAGTATCGAGCTAGGCTGGTGAGCGTGCAGTGTAGGGGAGCGCTGCGCATTGAGAAATTTTGGCTGCTCAAGCACGAGCGCGAACGCTTGAGCTTTGGGAGGAGCGCTGTGCTACTAGCTCGAAGGAAGCATGAACGAATTGGTTAAATCGCGACTTAAAACCTTGGCTTAACCGTGACCACGGTGAAATGAACTTCTACCTGTGCCAGTTCCTATCGAGCCATGGCGACTTCAGGAAATACATTCACAGAATGGGGTAAGTCAGGACGGAGTTCCTTAAGTATTGTGCTAAGGAAAGTAATGACGCTTTGCATGCCTTTTTCCATTGAACCCGCTTCAGAAAGGAGCGATACATGCTTTTCTCTGTCATTGGCCCTGTGACGCCAGAGTCAATCGTGAAGATGATGCCAAAAAAAGAGGATGCATGCCTCATAAGCGCTTGAAAGCCTGACAGAACAGAAGTAAGCCAATGGAACACTTGATACGTCAAAGAAGTTGAAGTAATGCGAAAGCGGTTCCGGCTCGGACTTCCGTGGGCGGCGGCGAGTCATATTTTTTAGTGAGTACGAATCTCACATAATCTTGTATCTTTCTCAAGATACTTATTGAAGGTTTTTGACATCTGCTCCAAAAAAAAAAAACAACAACAAACTGGCTTTGTTATGGATTCGTCACACATGTATGGGATGTAGGCTAGGTTACTAGGACTCTCCGTCTATAAAACGACTGCTATTATCCTTGGACTATTTTTGCTTCAGGGATTTTGTCGATATGTCATTTTTGGGATGGAAGTTGGAGCATTTCGTGGCTAGCCATAGTCAGGCGCGGTAGTGACAGAATAAAGCCTGCTCATTAACGGCTCCGGGTTGATAAAATCATCTCCGCTCCATTAAAACCGTGGCAGCCTTCAGAGGACGTTCTCTATCTCGTCGCTATTAAGTTGAAGATGTAAGTTAAGTAAGTTCAGTTCCTGATTAGCAACTATCTGGCTCTGAGCGAGCATATGTTTCCATCACTGCTCACATGACCCATGGCCCCAAGTATCATTCTCACCCTTGTTTCGAGCAATGTTGTCCGAACCCGGTCCGAGGAAAGCTCAGATGCCCGTTTTTGGTCAGAAAAGCGTACATGTAACGGTAAACGATGCGACTCGATCGTCAACTAGTGCCGCCTCTAGTGCCACTCCCTCTTCAAGTACTCAACCTCTACCAGCCAGCTTCGCTCGGTGCTGTGGGACTAGAAGGACAGCTGTGTCATACAAGGACATAAACTCGTTCCTATGGGCAACTAGTTTTATTGGAAAGTAACCACACCTTTGACACCATGTAGATTCTGCCCGAAACGACATGGATCAACTGAGCAAAAAAATCAGAGCAGATATATTTCTAAAAAGCCTAAACTGATGACGGCCATGAAATAGTCCTTTCATCGAGATGGCCAAAAAGTACATCATCTGGGATCGATGGTATCAAATCGGATGGAATAATTTCTGCTACTTTAATTTCAATAATTTCTTTTACTAGTCGGCGTAGATACAGGGCACGAATTTGCTGCTTCTATTCCGATCCAGAGGAAATTTTCGAGATCTTCATTGGAGCTTGCTGAAATTCGGCAGCTTGTTGAGAGTTAAGGGAATATTCTGATTCTAAATGAAGAGGCAGGAGCAGTTCTAAAGGCCTGGAAGGAATTACTAAGTACTGGATCAAGAAGTTGTTGCACAGTAGTGATTGGAAAGCCCGAAGCAGAATCCCGTTCCGTTGAGGAAAGTAGTGTTGGGACTGCTTCTAAGTTGAGCGGCTGTTCAAAGCTTTTCGCTCTGGAAAAAGAAGATGAGGCAGGTATAGCGCCCAAAGAGGACCTGAATCTTAAATTAATATTCACCATTCTTTAACGGTAACGGCTTTCCTACACCTTTATTATTCAAAGATAAGAGAACATAGACAGTTTTCTACGGGATTTGGAGGCAATCAACCGCCCCCCTTAAGTCATCATTTTTTGATTTTGGATATTTTTCTTAAAGTAGAACACTGAGTGGATTCCTACTTCAAAATAGGTCACTTTTTAACAATAACGTCTTTCGACACTTTCGTCTTTTACGATGCAGCAATGAACCTAGCACGTACCGTTTGAAAAATAAAAGAAGCTTATTGTGAAGAAAAACGGAAATGTTAATGGCCGACCTTCTTCTTCCTCTAGAAACCGTAACATTTAACCGAAAAAACTTTTAATTTTTGATGCATATCAGTTCATGCATATGTGCTTCCTTTTCACTTCACTCTATGGACACATTCGGAGACAATGGAATTTAATAGCAACTACGGCTCCTATTTTCGTCATCGCCACTTTACCATTTCTGCTAGAATAGAACTTACTTCCGCCGTCGCCTATTGTGAAATTCAGCTACAGTAGTAACTACCAACAGTCTCCGTTAACTATTCTCTCGGATACTACATTTTCATAATTTGCATATTTTCAATGAAACACACAGAGACATCAAAGTTCTGTACGAGAGGCTGAGATCATAATGACATGTACATGGTATGCAGGAAAAACATCTAGAAAATAGGAATAATTCACTATTATGCATCTTGTGCACTTTTTTTGTTGCACAGGAAATGAAAGAAAAGCAGGAAACGTGAAACGCATATGTGGTCGCAGAATTTAGCGCAGTGACAAAAAACTAGTAAGGATTTTCTTGGCACCACTTTTCATCTGTTGTTGCTGATGAAAAATACATGCACATGCGGATAAGTGAAACTACTTTGCCGACTTTTGTGTCGTTTCAGAGGAAGATGATATGCAAATTTAGTGCTGAGTTAGTTGATAATGGCATGGCGAAGGGCTTTAAATTGTATATGAGCTTAGATAACCGCGAAAGATTACGAGAAAGCGTTTGTTCACACTAGTGAATTTTATGAAATAGATATATTGTGCCTTTGTTTTAAGATTTATTTATGCTTGAAAGTCTTATGGCTCTGAAAGTAAGCTTCACGTATTTTTACTGATTTCCGAAGAAAATTAGTATTAAACTTGTTTCGCCGAAAATTCATATTTCTTTATACACATGTATATTCTTTATGTACATATATGATAAAAGTCTACGACATCACTTTATGTTGAGGCTCTGGTTAATTAGAAGCTTTACAAAGATCCATCTGCATTTTTTCAGTAACGTAAATATATTTATAAAAAAAAAAACAAAAACAAAAACTTTTCATAGCACACTTGAAGATAAATTCATAAAAACATCAAAAATTGAATGCAATAAAGTCTACGGCAGCCAATGCTGGCTGACTTATACACAAAAAAATTCCAACTAAACCTAACGGTATTTCTTCAATATTTGTTTATTTGCTCTTATTGCCATTCAGTACATGTGCGTGCAGTTGTGCAACTGTATTATAGTTTTATCGTTAGTTTCGAACCGTAAGGACCACAAAATGTTATCACGAAAAGAAATTTATAGCGATGTCAGAAATTTGGTCGTCCAGTGTAAAAAAGACGGTAAATCGTGATCGGAAATTGTAAAATTACTGAAACTAAACCAAAGTTCAGTGCATACCATTATCAAAACTTTTGAAAACACTGGTTAAAATAAGCCGCGAACTGGCCGACCGAAAAAGCTTTCGCGCAGATACATTAGTTACTTTTTAAAAGAGTTGAACAAAAATCCGAAAATAAGTGCTCCAGATTTGGCGAAACAAGTGGCTACGGTAAGGAAAAAGCATTTCCATGGAAGAAAAATCACGAGAGAATTAAATTCTAATGGATTTCAAAGCAAAACTCCACGTAAAAAAACAATTAAGATCCGCCAAAAACCGACTTCTGCGCATATAGTTGACCAAGGCCCATATTAACAAGGACATTGATTTTTGGAATCGAGTCTTTTTTACCGATGAGTCGAAATTTAACATTTTCGGGAGTGATGGTTGCGTTAGAATATGGAGGAAAAAAATTCTGCTCTAGTGACTAAAAATTTGATTCCTACTGTCAAGCACGGAGGAGCTAATGTTATGGTTTGGGGAGCCATAGCTGCATCTGGGGTCGGCAGATTAACTTTTGTTGAAATTACTATGGGCCGCTATGTTTAGAAGAACCTGGCGGAATAATATTTGAAGCCATCAGTTTGGAAGTTGTGCCTTGGACGGGGTTGGATTTTCCAACAAGATAATGATCCGAAGCACACAGCACTTTTGTAATGGTTCTTGTACTACGCTCTCACACAGCTTAATACGCCTTCCCAAACCCAATAGAACATGCATGGGAGCTTCTGCAGCGGAAAATTCGAAAATGTTGCATAAACAATTAAAATTTATTGAAGACTGCAAGCAGTAATTGATGCCAAAGGGGGTCTAACCAAGTATTAAGCTAACAAATAATTTTAAAGATTCCGATACGTTTAATTGAATTTATATATATATATATATATATATATATATATATATATATATATATATATATATATATACATATATATATATATATTAGCAAAATGATTAAGGCAGTTAGTCTCTGGAGTGGCCGATCCGATTGAGCTGAAATTTTCGGAGGGCATAAATATTAGTGATGGGCGTTTCTGTTGTTTTCAAAAAACGAAAACGAACTGTTTTTTTTTCAAAAACAACTGTTTTTTTAAAACTGTTTGAAAAAAAGCAGTTTGAATTTACGAAAACAAACAAATTTTATGCTGTACGACAATTAGAGCTGGGTCGCACTAGGATTTTCACATAATAGGTATAACTAGTCCGAGTACGAAAAAATACCTGTTCAAAATACCTGTTCCAAATACCTGCTCCAAATACCTGTTCCAAATACAATGCATACGATTTGCAGTGATGTATTGAAACGGACTGATATGCCCTCCCCTACCCTTCAGACACAACGTTCCCAAGCTAGAATGGTGATGGTGCAAGATGACCTTCAAAGAATACCGAGTCATTAGTCTGTGCAACTTGTCCGTAACTTTCCAATGGTCGGTCATTTATTTGGCATGTCTTTCTGCAATCTAAGGGCCATCTAAAGAAAACCGATCAAATTCAATCAATTTAATTTTATTGTATGCAAAAAAAATACCTTCTGTATTCGTTAAAATGACAAAAGTAAAAAAATTACTAAGATAGGACCAACTAATCCTGTTGTCATCTATATGACTTTTCATCGAGCTATCTCTGATACCAAACTTTCCCTGGCTAATCTAAAACAGTCGGATTTCCACTTCGCCTCATTGAAGCATGAAGATTTTATTAAGAAATAAAAAAAATGTTTCGTATATTAAACATGCACCCCCTAGGGGGCCAACCTCTTCCGTAAGGCTAGGCATGAGTCCAGGGGCACCTTACCTCCCATTATCTCGTAAATTAAACCCTCGTGGCAACCTGCAGTCAGGAGGAGGGCCTCAGCACACCCAGAGACACCAACTGATGAGCCAAAAAGGATCTCAACCTTTTCCTCCTTGGCGCTTTTAGTGCTACTTTTAGTTTTCCGGCGGATTTCATTTTGCCGTATCTTCGAAACTAGGCCGCTTTTTCCCAGACTTGTATGGAAATTTCGCCCGAAACAACCCAGGAAGGTCCCCGAATTCATGCTAGATCAAAAAAATTTTTTTTGCTAAATATGGACGTTTTTGCCCAATTTCCCCTATCAAAAATTTTTTTTGCCTTTAAAATATCACTAATATACTCTACGACAATTTCCAATCATCGAAAGTGCGGTAAAGACAGTTTTTGCCAAACTATGGCCTAAAAACCCCTTACTCCCCTACAAAACCGAAATTTTTATATCACAGTAATAGGTCTTAGCCCGTTGTGCCCCAAACCACTCTAACCCAAAATTGGCCGATTTTGTCCGAATTCAGCTCCTTTTGCCCTAAAAACTTTTCGAATATTTAAATAAAATACTTGCAAGTACGAAAATATTCGCAAGTACGAAAATACTGTTTTCCGCGGCTAAATAGTTTTCCACTGCCAAACAGTTCGTTTTAACAAACGAAAAACGGTTCGTTTAGAAAAAACGAAAAACGATGCAAAATGATTCGTTTTAAAAAAACGAAAAACCATTTTTTTTAAAAAAAACATTTTGTTTTTAAAAAACGAAAAACGATTCGTTTAAAAAAAACAGTTCGTTTGAAAAAAAAAACGATTCGTTTGAGAAAAACGAAAAACGTTTCGTTTGAAAAAAACAGTTCGTTTTAAAAAAACGATTCGTTTGAAAAAACGATTCGTTTCAAAAAAAACGACAAACGTTTCGTTTGAAAAAAAAACAGTTCGTTTTGAAAAAAAAATCATTCGTTTTTTTAACGATTGGCTTTAGAAAAACTATTCGTTGTAGAATAGTTGGAAAAATTGGTTTTAGAAATACTATTTGTTGTAGAAAAATGGTTCGTTTTAGAAATGCTGTTCGTTTTAGAAAAAAAAATCGTTTTTGGAAAACTGTTTGTCGCTATTTGGAAAAACGGTTCGTTCGTTTTTCGCAGCCAAACGTTTTTTTCAAACTGTTGGCGTTTTTGAGCCCATCACTAATAAATATAATGGGTAGGTCCATGACTTGCTAAAATTAAGATACCTTTAACCCTCTGGCGGCGGCGGGCAATTGAGTGAATTTTCAGATATGCAGAGTACATCTGTTAAAAAAAGTATTGAGAATGGAATCTTATCATGTTGTAATTATGTACCCTACTGAAAATTGTTTGCTTTTTTACAAAAAATGCAAATCATTAATAAATTTTAACCTTTGTCCACTATGCCAATTTGAAATTTTCGAAATTTCGAGTTGCACAAAAACGGCAACCCATCACCAAATTACTTCTATTTTCAGCAGTCGAAATTTCCGTTCACAAGAACTGATGACCGGATAATCCGATCATTATAAAATTTACAGGACATGTATGTTAACTAGGACCAGGTCTGATATAAGTGATTTATCTATTTATTTATTCAACAATTGATTTACACGCAAAAAGCCCAATTACAAATATGATAAGTTGGAAATAGAAACAAAAAATAACAAATAGAAAATAAAAACAGATACTAAAAATTGAGAAATTTAAAAATATGCAATTCAAAGCCACGAAAGGTAAAAAAAGATAAGTTAATTAGCAGGAAATATTGAGGTACGAATATTACTTTTAAAGGTGGCTATAAAGTGAAGAAGAGGACCAAGTTGAAGGCCATTTGGCTGAAAAATTAGAATAGAGCTGCCAGCTATGGTGATTTTTGTCTTTTAAATATAGTAAATTTGCTCAGCAAAATAAAGGTTCTTTTCCCCACAACTTCCGATCCAGTCATGAAATCAAAACGAAATTAATGTAGTAAATAGACCTTGCTATAAGCCAGCTGTCGTAGGAATTACGTAGAAAAATCATGAAAGAACTGCCAGCTATGGTAATTTTTTTAATTTTTTGGCATTTCTTTGCTAAGCGATTTTCTCATTAAATTTTCAAATTAGAATGATCCTGCAAAGACAATTAACAGGTTTCGATTATTTGAAAAGTTTTCAGGGTGGTAGCCCTAAAAGTTTTTTCACCTCTTTAACTTGCAGTGTAGTCACCCAATCGAAATGAAATTCACAGAGTGGGTTTAACTTAAGGAGACATAGCACCTTCAAATTTTTCAGAAATATATTTTTGTTTTTTGATTGAATATGTTAGAATGAAGCTTTAAAAACATGATTTTAATAATATAAAATTGAAATTATGTATATATATATATATATATATATATATATATATATATATATATATATATATATATATATATTATATTTTCTATGATTTTCGTTCACTTCGCTATACCGCTACATCGACTTAAGCTAAAGTGTGGAGAAAGATAAGTGAGTCAATTTCTTCAAAAAAAGCAAAAAAAAAGTGGGCTCGGCACAAAAAAAAAACAAAAAAAAAACTAACTGAAAAAGATGTTTTTAAAAAAGTGCTGAACCTCCAAAAAAAGGTTTGAAAAAAGTTCAGCTGACACTAAAATTAATGAAAAATTTATTAACATATTATGGCCTACCTATACGACGAAATTATAATTCGGTTGAAAGCATGCACAAGAAAATTTGGGCAGCACATTTCCAAAAAATTTCAACTGATGAGAACGCTCAACACTCTTATTGTCCTGTTGGAGAAAAGACTTGGTGTAACTGGCGCAAGGCGGAGGCAGCTGGTGGTAATACTTAAAAATATTTCAAGCATCATCCACCTTTAGATGATGAGGTACAAGAAGTTTTAAAGCCTATTTATGAAGACTTATCATCAAAAGATTTATTAAAGCGCTGCTTGGGCAATTTGACGCAGAATAATAACGAAAGCTATAATTCTCGTATTTGGAATTTGGCTCCTAAACATACTTTTTGCGGAAAAAATATCATGAATATGGCTGCAAATATTTCTGCATGTACATTCAATGAAGGATTTATGGATATCTTCAAAATAATACAAGTCATGGGAATTACAAATGGCCAATGTGCGCTGGAACATGCAGAAAATAAAGATGCTGCAAGAATCAACCAGGCGGAAAAACACTCGATTGCGGCATCTAAAGAGGCCAGAACTGCTCGAAGAGAGCAAAAATCTTTGGGAGAGGAGAAGTATGAACAAGAGAAGTATTACAAAAATATTGAATTTTAACTTTAAACGCGATTTTATCGAAACAACCGTTTTCAAGTTGGCGTGCATGATTAAGAAAAATGTTTTTATCCAATCGTCCTGAAATTTTAACACGTTAATCTGCACATGTTAATGCTCAGAATGAACTATGGATAAAAAAATCGGCATTAAATTATTTTAGTTATAACCGATATTTGTGAGAAAAAACAACGTTTTTCGAAAAAAATGCCGCCATTTTGTTACTTTTCAACCAATTTTTTTTTTTAGTTCATTCCAAGGCTACTTTGATGCTGATGAAAACCCGGTTTTTTGTTTTTTTCTCAGCCTCTTTGGAGGGTAGTTATCGTGCACGCCAGGTTTTTTTTGGTGTTTTTTCAGAAAAATTGTAGTCTAAAATTTTTTACAACTTCTTTTATGTAGTATAAAGCATGTAAAGTATGTGTACAAAGTTTCATTAAGATATGTCTTCTTCAATTAAAAACTAACCTTTGAAAAAAACAATTTTTTTTCAACTTGAAGTTGCTATGTCCCCTTAATCGAATCATAGCATTTCTCGTAAATAAGGGGGTGGGGATTTGGGCTTTTCGGTACTGAGTGCGGTAGAAAGGGGTGTATTGAGCGGATTTTTTGTGAGAGAGCAGCGTTGTGCATGTATTATTGAAAAAGGCTCATTCACCTATAGATACACGGATAGCCATTTCGTATCCAGTTTCTTCTATCTGTGTCCTCTACACTTCAACACACACTAAATTTTTGAAGCACCGGTAAGCTAAGATCACAGATATAAGAGAGAATGGATTGGAAATCGACTGAGAGAAATGTGCTAATTTTCGACTTTTTGTTTACTGGTGTGAGAATGAGGTACTGTTGTGTGTGCCCTACCCAGTTCATATGGTAACAAAAAGCACGAGCGATCGCCATTTTATAAGTCGTTTGACATTTCTTTCCCGAACCGGCGAGTGGAGATTAAAATGCTTTTTGTTAATGAAATTCATTATTATTTCACACAAAAACTATACGAAATTGTTGCCAAAGGTTTATTTTACTCACCCGAAATACGATATCCCCTGCGAAGCACTTCGGTAGCTACTTTTGCAGCCTGGAACGCGGCATTTCATTATCGCACTATTTTATAACTTTTTACCGCTAATTTACTCGCGAAACCGGCACAAAAGATTGGGCACAAACGTAGATGTACGTTTCCACCGAAATCGCCAAAAAATTTCCAAATTTTATGTGAAAATTTTTGACTGAAAGCCAATGTTGTCAGTCCCCGACACAAATCAAACTGACATTAACGTTTCTTTCCGTGTTGCCCGTTGCACGCTTTTACGCCGATCTGGTGTTCCCAGCATTAAGACACAGCATTAAGGCTTTTTGGTTGTGTACCCATACGTGAGTGGGCGCCCCTTTTTAACACACTGAGCGGAATTTTTGTGAGAGAGCAATGTTGTGCGTGTATTAAAAAAGGTACACTCACGTATGGGTACACGGATAGCCATTTCGTATTCATATTCTTTCATATCTATGGCTAAGATAAATGATTTGAAGTTTGTAAATGTGAAAAATATGAGTTACGTAATGAAGATTGCAAGAGTAGTTGGAGTTATTAGTTGTGGATTACTGGAAACAATTAAAAAATAAATATATATTACAAACATAAAAGACAATTCTTGTTCATTTATAGAGAATTATGTAGCCCAGAGTGTCTTCTCTTGACCTTAAGTCAGCAGTTTTCGATTTTATTTGGAATGATGAACTATAACTTCCACGCCAGCATCAAAAAATGCATTTTATTCAGGAAGATTTCTATCTATCCCGAATATGAGTCCTTTATTTACTTAAGTACTTTGCAACATTTTTTTTGTCTGGTCTCAGCCTCCCTATTTTGTCTTCTGAACACCGAAAGTATGACTGACGACAGGACAGTTTCATTCATCGCAGTGAAGAAAAAAATACAACTCCCAGGACAAATGGTTAGTAATAGCTTTTTGGGGAAGGGAGAGATGAGTGCGAGTCCACAATGAAAGATTAAAAAGGTAAGAGCGTCGTCGTTGGCCGGAAACGGTAGAGACGAAATGAAGCAGGTCTAAGGAGAGTAACGAAAAACAGCTTTGTTGTTTTTCTTTGCCAGAGACAGAATGATAGATTACAGTACAGAAAACAGCAGATAGCCGGGATGATGGGACACAAGGCCATAGCCAGTGTGTTTTGTTTGTACAACATGGATATGTCTGCAGTGTATGGACGTGGATAAGTCGACCATTAGCGTAGCATGCTTTGAGGATGTGTTGTTATTAAAACGAAATGCTGCGTCATTGTTAATTGCTTGGATTAATTGGCATTAGAAACAGGAACGAAGTGTATTTAGCATCCCGTATATTCTGAATACTGTTTAGACAATACCACGCAGTGTGAATTCGTTATTTCTGGGACCATTTAATTGGATTTGCTTTGGATTATTCTTCCGAGACGAATGCGGTCATTGTGGACAGAGCAGTGGACAGATCATAGCCGCAGTATTGAATGATGTTTGGTTAATTTTCAGTGATATCTGAGAATCTAATGACTGTGCAATGACAGTTCCATATAAGTCTACTGAAGAAAAATTAAACTCATTAAATAAATATTAACTCAAATCGATTTCATATTCTCATCCTTTCAATTACCACTGTAATCACCATTAATCCAACACACTCCAATTATTTCGTTTATTGCGTCATAATTCACATTTTGCATTCACATCCGTATCAAAGAGATACAATTTTAAAAATTAACATTATCAAGAGAAAACTCTAATTACAAACCAATCATGACTATGGTGCAGCATCGTATGTCAACACAATGTCATTCAATAAGTATATGGAAATGTATGTTCAACAAACTGGAGTCCAAGTCGCAAAACATCTTTTTTCGCATTTCCGACCGAATGAAAAACATCATTTGTACGCGGAACGAACGAATGACAAATGGAAACGAAAACCGAAATGCGAGAAATGCAATCGAAAAAATACTCTCGACAAATGAAGCACAGCAATCAAAAGTTATTAATTCCAGCCGATTGAACACTCATCAATTCGGAAGATTAATATTTTCATGGTGGCTTACGGATTGATGGTGTCGATGTTGGCGCTGACTATCAGAACAGTCAAAGAAATATCAATGTGCTGTCATCAGAGTGCAGATTTTTGTCGCATCACGATACAATGCAACGTAGCAACTGCTTGCACATATTGTGCCATAAATTGCGTGGGTTTAATGAATGAAAAAATATCAACATGAATATGATGACCTGGAAATTATCCTCCCAGTAGTGCACAGACAGAATAATGTATACAAAATTACAATTCGAAAATCCAACGCAGCACATGCACATGACACAAAAACAGTTTTAATTAGTTGACGCGAGCAGCATGGATAGACTACATCCCGTTGAAGCAAAAATTTTTTGACGATCTAGTATATTTCCATTGAACTTTTTTTTTCATATTTCCTATATTCGTTTCACACGTCAGACATGAAATTTCTTTCAGCCATCTTTCAGAAGGAAATCACATTCATTTTCTCCTACTACTCACCTGGATCTATATATTTTAAGTTTCGTGCGAGATGTGTCAGTTGTAACGGTATGTATCGTGTATCAGCTCGCGGCGGACTTCGTGGTGCAGGTGGTGATGTTGGTGCTCCAGGTCCTAAGGGACATAAGAAAGCTCTTTGCAGTTCCCATCCCACTTCGGAGATAATGCTTGCTTTTCGAAAATACGGTGTCACTTCGCGTAGAAATTTCACTGTAAACAGAAAGAAGAGGAATGTAAGAGAGAAATATGAAAATGTATGGAAAGCGAAAAAATTGTAGTAGAAATAATGGCTAATTGAATTTCATTGTACAGTAGATGTAGCGCTATGCGTTCGGTAGATTAAATATAGTTTATTGTTGTGTGTTGGAGGACCACTCGGTTTTTCGGTGGAAACTATCTAATTTAATGCAGGATGTTAATTTAAATTTACAGTCAGCGACTTTTATGATTATCTATTTATTCGTGATCCGAAGCTATATTCGGCGTTCATTACAAAATATTTGCGACATAGTTAAATGTAAATGAAATAGATTTTATAAAGTGTGACAATTATTTTTCATCGTCAGTTGGAATTTTTATTCCAGATAATTTGATCGATAATACCAGCTCGTTTAGATTAAATATTGTTCTGAAAAGGATGTTTTTTTTTTATCATACGCAGAGCCATTCGAAACCAGTAATTCTTAAGTTTTGCCTTTTTTTATAGGATCAAACTAACGTTTGATATTACGAGACCAGTTGTAATATATCATCTACAAATACTACTTACTAAATTTATTTATTTATTTATTCATCAATCAAGGTTACATCGTTTAGCAAGTATAAAAAAAATAATAATCAATCTAAAACAAATACAAAATCAAAATAAAACTAAGCTTAAATGAGTTTAGTTAGTAGAAATAAGGGCAGAAAAATCAAAAGAAATGCAATACAGGCTAATTAGAAAGAAAGTCCGATAGACAGGATGAATAAGCTGCGGGCGACTTCAATGCTAAAGCTTTGGAATGGGGCATGCCTACTAAAACACTCGAGGACGGATTATAGGTTGAACCGGCTGGTGTTAAACATGGGCTCTACGCCAACATACCGAAGTCCTCGCGTTGGCGAAACCATCGCGATGTTACCATGGCATCGAAGGGAGTGACGGCCCTCGTGAATGATTGGATGGTGATGGAGGTTCTACATCGCTGGGAGCAACACCACTCATTTTGAAGATCGCTTGGTTGGAACGCAGCCAAGCTAAACAGAAGTAAGATGGTAGCAGCGATAAACCTGATCCTGGAGAAAGGACCCATTAGGGCTCCTGTCGCAGTCAAAGCTGCTTATTTAGCACTATGGGTGTCATTTGCATAGCATGCGATGCTTGAATGCCACGACCACACAATGCCCCCGATCTACTAGTGGAACGATTAAATCGCTGAACTGCGACGTATCGCTTTGGTGTGCAGGTGCAGGGCACAGCGGTCCAGAAATATACCGCAGGCTGCTGGGCTTTCTTCAATCCACACGTTAGCAAAAAGGATTTGGTCAAAACCATCAAGGGTTCCCGGGGCATGAATGGAACAAGAGAAAAGGAGCTGATAGCTGGGGTGATGGAGTTCCAGCCGAAGCTTTTAAAGCTGTATTAGAGAGTACCAGATTTATATAATTCATGTTTAGGGTCGAGGGTCTTTCCACCGCGAAGGAAAGTTGTCCGATTGGTGCTCATCGATAAGCGATTGCTGAAACCACGGCTGCTGTCAGCAAATAAATCAGCCGGTAATCTGTCTGACACACCACACGGCTTTGAAAAAGGACATGCAACTGCTGATGCCATCTAAGCAGTAATTAATGCATAGTAATTGACGCATACCACAACGCCAGGCCGGTTGTTTTGTTGATGACGCTATACGTTCAAAATGACTTCACTTCGGCGAGATGCTCAGATGTGTTTTGGACTTTCAAGCATAGTTCCGTACTCTTGGCTACTTGTTAGTCATGATGCGGCATTATCTTAGAAACCAATCGCTGCTATTCGACACTGATGAAGGTTTTTGGAGGAGGGACGATTATCACCCCAGGAGCGGTGCAGTAATCTGTTCTCTGACCTGACATCGTTGACAATGTACTGCTGCGTTTGGAAATAACAACGGATGTGTTTCTCGCGGATGACGCCAACAATAAGGCAGCAGTCATCACTTCTAAAACTGCCGAGTTCGCCCAAATCAGACTTAATGAAGTCAAGAGGCGAATAGAATGATGGATGACTGATATTGGCCCATAGCTGGCACTGTCGAAGACTTAGATCATTATGCTGACAAAGCGGAGGATTCTGACGGTCATCCTAATAACAGTGGGCTTGCCGGAGGTCCAGACCGGTAAGTTGGTAAGGTACCTGAGAGTGACGCTGGACACTTAGCTGGTCTACTGGGACCATACCCCTAAGTTAGGTGATAGTGCTCTGAGAGCCGTTGGCTCACTTAGCAGGTTGATGGCTAACGTTGGGGGTCTCAGTAGCACGAACCGGAGTTTGCTGATGGTGACGATTAGCTCCATCTTGCTGGGCGGGGCAAAAATTTTAGCGGACGCACTCCAAAGAAATCAGTTTGAACCGCGAATTGACAGCGGCCAGCTTAGAAGTGCTCTGCGTATCACCAGTAGCTGCCGCACGGTTTCAGAAGATGCCGAGTTTGTGGTAGCTTGAGAAGTCCCGATAAATTTGCTTGCACGAGAGTGGCGAGAAAGGTATATCAGACCCTCTGAGCTGAACAGAACAAGGCTTCTAACACACGCCAGTACGTGAATACTCCAACTTTCGCAACAACTTTGAAGTACAGCTAACAAAGGTCGCTGGACAGTGAGACTGATAAGTCTTCTGGACCTAAGCTGTCCTAAAGAGTATAAACGTTCTATTTGCGTTTGTCTCATTTTTGAATTAGCATCGGATTCAAAAACTACATACTATTACATCATTTTGCATAATTTATAAAACCTATGTTTTGTGGAAGTATGTTAAAATCAATGCTGGAAAATCCACTCTCCATACATCTCCAGTACAAATCAAATCACAAATTATTGAATATCTCGACAGTACTAAAATGTATCCACAGTGTATCCGTCTCCACAATGGTGCCAGAACCCATTTGGCCAAACCTACCAGAAACTAGTTTGTGATTCACTTCAACGGTTCACTTCATCGCAAAACGCTTGCCACATTTGGTTTTCCCTTACCTTGGCTGCCTTTTCCAGCTCTTTTTGCGCTCTTTTGAGATTTGTGGCAGCTTAGGTTGCTTCTGCTCTACTGATAGATCGCTGAGCTCTACGTCTGCACACTAGAGCTCTTCGCCAAATTTCTTCTATTTTTATATACACACAAATTTCTTCTATTTTTATGTAATCAGGAAATTGTCACGCTCGCTTGATTTTCTCCATGGAGAAGTTCATCAGTGTATTGATCCCTACTTGATCTGCCACTAATCCTACTCGGCTTGTGATCCTCTCGTCAGTAAAGTCAAGCGACTCTAAAAGTTTTCTCCTATCTAACTGAGAAATATTCCAGCCAAGTATTTTTCCACTGGAGCTTCGCGATTTTTAGTTTTTCTCTGATAACCTGAAGCTGATGTAGCTATGATTATTTCCAGAGAACCTTTCCATTATATTCCAGTCCCTTCTCAGCGATGACAATGCCTCCAAAACGAACACCGGTCTGCGATACGTAAGTGTTGAGCCTCTATTGACTTAGTCATGTTTAATCTGACCACCATTTCCATAATTAATTTCCCCCGTGTGCTCTGAGTTGGCATACTCTACTCCAAAGATCTCGCGTTGAAGTCGCCAGCCACTATAAACGTACCCGGCAGATTTCATAAACTATCTTCTGATGATTAAGAATGTTTTTGGTGGTACAGCAACTTTTACTGGACTAACATTAAGCACAGATAGAATAACAATAGCTAAGCGATAAATTAAATTCATAAACTTTCCGGCAGAAAAATATCAATGTACAGTTTTTTTAACTTATCCTGTAGATTGCATATTTTTTTTATATCCTGACAAATCTTATTATTTGAATAGTCAGCTTTAAGTCAAGTCAACACAAACAAAATGGAGTTAATACAAACAAAATCAATTTTCGTATTGAAAACCGATTGACAAACCGTTCTTTTATTACTACTTTCAGCTTAGTTGAAAAATTTAAATCGAAAACATCCAATTCAAACTTTTAATGATAAAACCTAACACTTTGAAAATATTCCAAAAAAATAATTAAGGCTACAAACAAATGTTAACTACTTCAAAACTAATTATATACCTCCATGGATCCGTTTTCAACAAAGCAAGGCATTACATTGTCTCAAGTGCCCAACAAGCTACACGAAAATCCTCTCCAGCCATCATCCAACCAAATCGAACCGTCGTCGTCTTATTCTGTGGTTCCGTACTAGTCAAGAGCTCTAAAATACATCCTTGGCTCTCTTATAAATTATGCGCCCATTGTGGGCACGTGCTATCGAGTCCGATACGTTTAGCTAAAATCGGTGAAGAATAGCAGGAGAGAAGGAGTACGATCTGAAAGGTGACGATTTTTGCTTTTTCAACATTGGAAAACTTCAGAGAAATGCTTTTCCTTAGCGATTCCTCGAACTGATGATACTCTAGCGGATAATGCTGCTTGCTGTACAGAACCTGTAAAATATCAGACGTCTATGCCACGGACTAAAGGGAATTTTTACGAATCGAACTTCATACGATTCGAAATATTACCTTCGGTAGCTGTGGAAGAGGTTTAGCACCCGATACTTTTGTAATGTTACAAGTTAAGAAAGACAGAGTTTTGGTAATCGGATAAAGTAAATCGCATAGCACTAACATACACCGCTGAAAAAAAGTTTCCTATAATTTTTTTATATCGAATTCAGCTGGAGGTGATTATCGAAGAAGAGGATAAAAAAGAGCTCAAATACATGGATTGAAGCTTAATGCAAATAATTCTCGAATTTGATCAATGGAAAGAGTTCTTAGAGTAGACTCGAAAAAGATTCTGAACTGAATAAAACTTCGGCTGGTGATTAGAATCGAAAACTTTATAAAGCTAAGTTAAACAGCTGTTGATCCTAGAGCGTAATTTATAATCTAATTTCATTCGAAAGCTGAAACATCTTTTATTTGACGAATCCTAATATGAAGAGCATAGGATGTTAGCTGGCCAACCATCGAACATTGTGTGTGTTCCAATAACTCCTGGTACACGATACACAGAAAATCAGAAATTATGGTACTGTTAGAGTACTCGTATACTGCTTCCTCTCGATACTGCTTCCTCGAAAAATAGAACTTTCCAGCAACATCATGAACTAAGTTTTGAGAATTTCCTTACATATATTCGTCTGCTTTTATATATTTCGTTGTGCTGCCAAAACATACGAGACCAACAATTTCAGTAAGTAGGCGCAAGAATGTTTTCTGATATAGAAACGGACGGCTGTTGCCCAACACACTATACTGTCAATCCTAAACAACTGTCAAAGCCGCCTATGAAACACGAACTAAACGAGATGATATAACGGACGGCTTAGAGTTGAATAGGAAAGTTTGAGAAGAAAAAGAACAGGAAAACAGCAGCAACAGCAAAACGTTAGTAGAAGAACTGTAAAACTACTCGTCGAGAATAGCAACGACACCAACAAACCAACAGCACAACGTCTTTGACGATGCGAATGGAAAGAGAAGAAGAGGAAAACTTCTTATAACATTATTACCAACGATTAGGGTAAATGGACGTCATCGGGGAAGCCTTAAGTTTATTTGATCATTAAATAAAGTTATAAGTGTAGAACGTAGTATGTGTTGTCTTGAAGCAAACGTGATAAGATACGATGTGATGGTAGTGTATCAAGAGACGAATAGGTCCTGAAATGTGTGCAAAGAGTTACCGAGGCATTCAAAATCCGTTAATCTGAATGATAAAGCTTATTTTGATATTGCTAAGGCTTCACTTCGGTGCTATTATTTTCTCGATTTTTCTGATGATGGCTGATAGTTCTAGTACATACAAACTTCGTTCGGTGCAATGTGTTCACGCTACGACTAACTAAAAAATGTTCGATTAAATTGTGAACATGCGCTCGCTAAAATTATTTGAGTAAAATTACTTACTTTGTCTGTTTATTCAATTTATTCCGAATATATGGTGTTCATACTACACTCTAGATCAGGTAGATTTAGGAACTGTCAAGTTAATCAGGTAAAGCGCTCCCACTAGCCAAAGTGATTTGAAGCGAAAAGATTTAGAGCGAGAAATGTCATTCGAATTTATGTGTGGAATTTTTTTGTGCGAAAATTGTTGAAAATGGTGCAGGAATATGCAAAAAAATTTTCTTTTCATTTTGTACAACTCACAATTTTCTTTTTTGTTCAATTTTCACTATTTTAGAACAAAATTTGAATGACATTTCATTCAAATCTACTCTCCCTCTAACGGATGGAAATCAGCACGCTCTGAGAACAGTTCAGTCGGTAACAAATTCATAATAGTACCTGATTTATACTGGATTAACTCTAAATCAGGTAGCTTTCGACTGTCAGAAGCCGAGGCAAATGTATGGCGAATCAGGTATATTTGTAGTCGATTCAGCTCTAAAGCCTTCAGCTGATCGAAATCGTCTGATTTAGCGACAGTGTGAACGGACTATTAAGTATTCAAACCAAATCCCGAAAATAATAATCAGTACTATTAAATGATTTTGACAGCTGTCATCAGTAAGCATTTTTTTGAGGACGCAATAGTAATACAAAGTTGATATCAACTGCCTTTATTTAGGAAATCCAGTTGAAGAATCGAAGTGATTTTGAAACATCACCATTTTGCAATATATCATATTTATCATTTCTTATTTTTATATTTTAATTTTTTTTATTTTAATCATTATTGGTGATTTTACTCATTATTGGTGAGAAATAAAATAACAAGTTGGAGAAGCAAAGATTTTTCATGGCCCATACTTCAGGTTTGGCTGAAATGAAGGAAAATTGACGCTCGTATTGAAAGATTTCTGGTGTTGACGATGTGATATACCAGACAAATCTGCGGATGACTCAAAGAAATTCAAAACGACCTAACGGAGTAGAAACAGCAAAAGACTGGTTAAGGGGTTACCCCCACTTGTAACTTTGAAATTTTTCTCTTTTTTTGTTGCATTTTTTTTAAATATAACTATCTGAGAATACATCCTTCAAATTTCAAGTCGATTCGAGCAAAATTGACCGAGACATGAGCGTTGAAAGAGAAGAAACCGTTACTTATACAACTGTTACTTATACTTATAAACGCGTTTTTCTCGAAATGACATTTTTGAAGTCGGTGACCAAAATTACTCGAAAAATACTGCACCGATCTTTTTGAAACTTGGCAAGCTTATTTAATACATAAAAATGTAGTGTTTTATCCTTCGGTTTTTTTTTCTCAATAAAAAATGGCCATTTTATAGCAAAAAGAAGACAGTTTTTTTAAGTGAAAATCGAACCATTAAATTTGACCGTCCGCCATTTTGTAAAAAATGGATATTGTTTTAAATCCTTCGATGAAATACTAGTTTATATTGCTATTTAACTAAATCCATCGCTATTTTTGACTTCAGATGATCCAGTTCGAGACAATGTTGGTCACCGCAAAAAGTAAAAATTAAAATACCATTGTTTTGACGGCCATTTGTAGTTTAACAATGTAATATTTTTCAATAAATAAATTACTGAATAGTGTTCAATGTATTTACTTTAATATAATATAATAGTCGTTTAAAAAAATGTCGTAGTTTTTGAAAAAAAATTCATGGAAATGACCTATTTTTTGCGCTACAAGTGGGGGTAACCCCTTAACCGACTGATGTCAAGAAATTATACAGCTCCTCTTATTTACTCCTCTTATTCCTCCTCCTCTTCCTCCTCTTAAGTGCCCCAGAACTGGTATTCTCTGTAAGTTCAAGGAAAAGTTTGAAATTTCAGGGATGTCTGCAGTGAAAACAATGAAGAGAATCGATCCAGTGTCCAATCTTGAGGCACACCTGATCCAATTAGAAATTCTTCAGAGAAATCCATTTGAGGTGACAAATACTTTATTTTTTTTACAAAAATTACTTTTACAAAATAACTACCAACGTTTTTGATTACCCAAATTCAGAAGTGATTGACCCAGTAGATAATCCAAAATTGGTCATTTTATTCAGAAGACCGTCAACCCGTACGGAATCGAAAGCTTTACATAGATCAATCAGGTAAACAACCAGAACTCTTTTGTGCTGAATGCTTTCTTCAACTTGGTTTTAAAGTCAATCGCTTTGCAATGGGCGCCCTAATAGTGCTTAGGGCGTCCATTGCAAAGTGTTTGGCTTTAAAGCCAAATTATCTCATTTAGTACTTTAGTACTAATGTGGTAAGCTGCTCTCGAATCACCTTTTCGAATCATTTTATCCCAAATTCGAAAGAAGGGATATTGAACGAACGTTGAGGACATCGTATGGTCCTGATATGTTTCCACGCTTCCAAGCAGTGAGCAAATATCCAGGGTTGAGACGCGAGTTTAAAAGAAAAGAAAGATGTTCATAGAAGCAGTAAGGAACGTTTTTTAAAATGACATTCGAAATTTTATCTTCTTCTGAGGATTTTTTCGAGAAAATAGTCCATACCAGAGTGCAAACAGCTTCTTTGTTCACGAAGGTTTAATTGCCTCGGGGCTGTATCGAAGAGTTTGTAGGACTGAATTTTTTTAGAGTCGTCAATTAATTTTGATGGCGAACGAAACCTAGCGCACACAAAAGAATGAAAATCTCCAAAACGACATCACATGCATGTTTGGAAGACGTTGAAAATTCATTTTGCTAACCGGGTTTTTTGAAAATTTATTTACTGATAGAATTGTAGCTTACTTAAACTATCTCTGAAATGGCATCTGGCGTCAAAAGCCTAACGACAACCAACTATAAGTGAAATTTGGACCTAATCCATACATACGAGTACACCAATATGTTCTGAAAATTTTAGCTCGGTCGGAAAAACGGTGTTTTATATGAAAATTCTAATGCCCTTATTGAAACTTCTATGTAAATAAAATGCTTTGACGAATCGAAAACTCTTCACGATTTTGTTCGTATTATTTACGACGCCGAAAAAATAAATATTTTTAGTTTTCGGCAGCTGAGTTTTTTTTTTTTTTTTTGTTGAAAATTTATGGTGTCGAAAATAAAAGGCAATTTAAATCCTAGCGCAATAAATCATGAAACTATTTGTGTTCCAGCACTATTCATAGATGTATGCCAAAATATTTGCGTATATTCGCGCCGGCTCGTGTCGAATTTAGCCTATATGATTCGCTAATGCAAACTAACGCCAGAATATCATAAAACCAAACAGATATCGTTCATTTTTATCTATACTGAGCTTGGCATATCTGCATACAAATGTACGAGTATATGATCTATGGGTATAATGCAATATTTTGTCGTTATATGTCAGCCTACAAGGAATATATGTACGATACCCGTACTTGCCATATACTACATCATCGCAGGCACCGTTTCCCAAATAATTTTTTCCCAACAATATTTCGCTATTATATTAATGGCGAAAAATTGTCATAGTAGCGTGGTGGCAGAATAGTTATAGCCAACAACTTGCATAATAAAATATGGGTTGAGCCATTTATCTGATAAATTACCCAGGAAATCCCAAGTCGTAGATTTGTGTGGCCGGCTGGCTGTTCGACATCCTTTCGACTTGTAGTATTATATATGCATGTGTGTGTAGGATGCATGATGAGTTGAAAACAAGCCAAATATTTTTTCTTTAAAATATCATTCATTTCATGGTACGTGAAAAGGATAGCTGAGATAATGTTGAAAATTTTTGAATTTAATTAAATAATATACACAATAATTTTTTAACTCTTCCATTTAAGGTGCAAAGTGATTGCTATTTTTTCGTTTCAATGTGAGTTAATTTTACTGCTTTGTTTATTTTATTTCTAGGCACTGTTATCCTTAGCCTAATATTATTCTAGTACACACTATTCCTTTTTATTTCAACACTAAAATATTTTTGTGGAGAGATATGTGAATTTGGTTGAATGTGCAATAAACTATTTTCAAAATTCCAACTATTTTGAGCTTGAAACTTTGATCCGACATATTTTGCATTTAAATAAGACATTTACTTAACATCTAACATCTAAATCCTCGTTCGCACCAATGTTTTTCCACAATGTTCTGACTTTTCAAAATTTTCCTACGTAAACACAATAAGCTCAAAAAACCCTAGCACATAAGAACCGTTAGAAACACTAATTTTTCGAAGAAAAGTAGACGAATCGTACAAATTTGAGCATCTGTTCTACCTACGTGCTTTTTATTACAGCCAACCTGTTTCAAAGGCCATGTACAACTTTGATCTCAAGAAAGCATCAAAACTCGTAGAGAAGAAATGTTTTCAGTGCTACCATATGCATGAGTTTCATGCAAACATTCGTCACTTGTATTCACTATCGTATGCTTATCTTATAAAACATTGAAAGCTGCATCCCCCATAACAGCACCATCGCTCATAATTATTCGAACGATCAATACTTTTGCAATTATGTATGGATGTCTTATTAAATAAAACAATGTAATTGAGTTGTGCCACAGATTCGTACTTCTTAAGATATATGTAATTGAAAAAATACAGGGTATTTGGGAAAACACAAAATTTTCGGGGTAAAAGTGCCAAAGTTTTGTATTTTGAAGTAAATATCTCAAAATCAGGTACAGTTAAAATTTAGGATTTACATCAAATTAAAAGTAATTTGATTTAATAAAAAAACAAGCTATGCAACTTTGCGTTGTGATTATTAGTTTACAAGATATAACGATTTAAGTGAGTCAGAGTACAGGTCCGAAACACTTTTCTTGACCACCTTGTAACTCCGCAGATTTTGAAAACCGGACCACCCTGTCCAACGATTTTTTGCTCAAAATATATCAAGGAATACCTCCTTACAAAAGTATCCTCCGAGTACCTAACACCCCGTATAATACACAAATTAAATTGATTACACATTTTCCTCCAAATATCAACCTTTTATAGCAGCATCACAAATTCCTGGCATTCTCTCTTGCAGTTTCTCCAAAGTTTCTGGTGTGATCTCACTCCAACATTGAAGAAGTCTTCCCCAGATGTTTTCATTACTTCAGAATGTAGAGCTTTGGCCTTTCTATCAAGCTCGTCCCACAAAAGTGAAGTAGATCCGATGATTGTGGTGGCCATAGCATCTGTTTTAGTACATTGTTCCTTTCCATTTCGCCCAAGAATGATTTGCACAGATGTGATAAGTGCGTCTGATCATTGTTTTTTTTTGGCGAATGAATCCTTCACTTAAAAGCCTAAGTCACAGCATGCTTCTCCAAAATCGTCTTGTATCGTTTCTTTCTTAGCCTTTCGTTAATTTTCACAAGGTCACTAGTGGACCAAACAACCTCAAACTAAGATGTTCATATGAACTCAGGAACATCACTAGGTGTTAATAGGGATTTGAATAAATTAGTCTTAATGCATTTAAATGAATCTAAGCAATAAATGAATTGAAATTGGAATTGTGTATTCGATCTCATAGTTTCTTATTTATAGCAAGCAAGAGGGGCATAGTGGTACGCTATATGTAGATGTAACCCAATGATTTCAGTCTTAGCATATACGAAGTGTGACAATTAAGTAATGAGACTGATTTCATAAAAACCGTATATTTAAAAATTATTTTACAACTCTGCCATCCCCTTCAAAGTAGTCCCCTTGGGCAGCTTTACAACGATTCCAGCGCGTTTTCCATGCTTCGTAACATTTCTGGAACGCTTTGACTGAGATGTCTGCAAGTACCCTCGTAACGGCCGGGTAGACGTCCATAATCGACTCAAAATGGGTTCCTTTGATCACCGATTTTGTTCTAGGGAACAAAAAAAGTCACAGCGTGACATATTGGGCAAATAAGGTGGCTCTTGCAACACGGCGATCCCTTTAGAGGCCAAATATTGGGATACGCAGAGGGCGTGCGGAGACAACCATTGTGAGCTTTGACGTTTGGTTTCTGGGTCGTATTGGAAAAACCAGCTCTCATCGCCTGTAATAACTCGATCAAGCAGCGTGGGATTGTTTTCCACTTGTTCCAAACAGTCTTCTGCGACGGTCATTCGATGCTGCTTTTGCTCCTCAGAAAGGTTCTTTGGAACCATCTTCGCGCACAAAACTTTTTCATCCCAAAATCGTCGGTTAAAATTTGTCTGACTGTTTCACGGTTCATGCCTAGTTTTGAGGCCAACATTCGGACTGTTAAACGCCGATCTTCACGGATTAGGGTGTGCACACGCTGCGCATTCGCGTCAGTCCACACCTCGACTGGTCTCCCGCTCCGCGCCTCGTCTTCCACGCTTTCACGCTCCTCCTTAAACTCTTTATGCCATCGAAACACCTGGGCACGACTAAAAGTACTATCACCATGCACTTTTACAATTTTAGCGTACGTTTTCGAAGCTGTTTCGCCCAATCTGGTGCAACATTTTATCGCGACGCGTTGATCTTGATTTCGTTTCTCCATTTTCGTGACGAGCACCACCAACACACGTCTACTCAACACGACACAGCAAGGGAACTAAACAAGCTAGATCGGTGGTAAATATATCAATGGAGAGGAGAAAGATGCCGAGGGAGGGGAAGGGAATTTCAAGGTCGCAGGTTTACCACGAGCGCGGCAATAAAATCAGTCTCATTAGTTAATTGTCACACCTCGTATAACATCACAAGCACAAGATAGCATTATAAAGCATAAAATTATTTATCTTATTTCTTGACTTGAATGTTAAAACAAAAAAAGACGGTTACTTTATGTTAACGAGGTTAACTGTTTCCTGACAAACAAATTAAAATAAAATAAGTTAGTTGTTTTAATGTTTGGGCCATAATAATCTATGAAACACACTTACGTGTATTTACTGTCTAGAAAGGCTTCTTTTTCAAAGTCCTGAAAAACCTTATTATTTTTCTTAGAATTCCGTCATAAATTGTTTACTGTGAATATAATTTCAATCACAATAACAAAACAATATCCAACCGTATGATTGTATGTATGGATGATCACGTGTGTAGCATATTTTCTTTTCTATTTTAAAATACCATGTAACTTGGTACGTAAAAATGTTTCGAAAAATAAACGATTTAACCTACCCACCAAATCGCTTGTTCAAAACAGAGCTTAACGTGCTTATCTGCCTTATTCATACAATGCCGAAACTTTTCCATTTCCCCTGCTATTAAATCGAAAACCTAATCCGTAATTTCGATATGTACTAGCAATATACATATTCCCCAAAAAGACTTAGTTTCACAGATTACAGTTAAATCCAGCAACGCCAAGATTAAAATCCCGCCAGGAAAATTTTCAACTCTGCACTGTCTTATTATGCGTCAATCGTAAAAGGTAAGGATTTTCTTTTTGTTTTTGTCTGCATTAAACCATCAAACCGAAAGGTCGAATTTGATTTCTATTCCAAGTTTGTGCGGTAAGCCAACACTCCGTGCATTCGATTTACAATCACAACGAACTCCAAGAAATAAATTTGAAGAGCTTAATCTGCAAGAGCAATGAAAAGAATGGTTTTAAAATTTAAGGACATGTTGAAAGTCCCCAATGACATCTAATTGCTTCGAGCGAGCTTGTGAAAGAGATGGTAATACTGTTGTATTTCTCAACTAAATTCCTTTTAAAGTCAGCAAATTTAATTGACAGCAGCTGTAAATGAAGTTTTTGGTTGTATTTGTTGCTTGGTAAAGGAAACATTAAATAAATTTTGCTTGAATATCAAAACAGTTATTTGCAAAATAAATCTTCGGTGAGATTTATTTGAGCATCCGAGATATAGGTTTGACATTTTCATTAATGAAAATCAAATCTATGTCAGTGAGATCGGTTACCAACACGTCAACCTTCGAGTCTCATTTTCTCACCTTGCCAACACGCACAGCCCAGGACTATAAAAATCACAGCAATACTTGAACATGAAAAACCATAAAAACTGAAATTTTATGGATATTTTACGACACACCTCTTTTCGTCACTTCTACGAATAAGACCATTCCTGTTTAGTTTCACAGAGCTTACAAACGGATTGACTGAGAAAACTTAAACATTTTCACACCACGATCTCTACTCACTTCATTCCCAGCACGTTCATTTGACTACGAGCATTTTATTTTATTCGTGGGCCTATTCTACGTAGATACAATCCGTTGTAGTATGTATTCAGGGCGTACGCTACACGTTGTTCTTTATTTCCATTCCGTTGAGATTTCGGATTCTTTTGAATTCGAAAAGCCCAAGACGATGATGTTGTTTAGTTTTCATCGTTTTGTGGAGATTTTCTACTTGTTCCGGTTGAAATCCTTTTTTCTCTCTGGCCATTTTTTTTTGTACAGGTGGTTTTGTTGTAGGAGATGTTTTTAGGCAGATAAATAGAAATTAACTAATTCGATAAATTATAAATTAGTTGGACTTGCGGATTTCAAGGGTCTCGGGAGATTTATGGCTTTCGTGGGATAGGAATAAAGTATTTTTGGGTAATTTAGGGATTTTATTGGGTTGTTCACTGCTATTATTTGTAGACTGCGTTGCTCTGAGATGATTGGTTTTGCAATGTTTTGGTCAAAAAAAATCCAGCAGTTATGAATTGTGTGAGGATTTTGACGAAACTAGTTATTTGAAAATAGCGCCCAGTGTGGGTAAAGGCTTTTCACGCATTTTAGCGCATATCATAAGGGTGGGTGATGCGAGAAATTGGTTCTATTATAATATAAGCATTTAAGTCAAATACTTGGAAAGAGTTTGCACTTATCGTTAGATACTCTAGGTTTCAGGAGGAACCATCTCTCTTGAAGATCTGGTGCGTAACGTCAACAACCGACTTCTGCGAATACTTTAATGGGAGATCGTTATTAGACATTATAGCTTTTTGAACTAACAGGTGTTTAAATTAAAGTATTTAAAAAAAACCAGCTGTGGTCAAGCAAAAAGATGGATTTTTAAGTAAAGGTTACTATAGAAGTAAGTATGATATCAAAGATAGAGCTAGATAGACCCCGGTGGGCTGGGCATTTAGCTCGTGTGAGCGAAAATGAGCTTGCTCGGAAACCCGTTGGAGCAAATTTTACAGCAGATGGCAGCGTTAGTGCTGAAGGAACGGCGGTTACCAGGACACTCGGAGCTTAGGTGTGCTAGATTGGATGAAATTGGCTTGCAGTTGCGACCGATGGAAAAATTTGTTGAAGGAGACCCGGACCAGACCTCGGTCGATAGCCGATGATGATAGTGACAGCGTGGGGTCATTTTTTCGTCTGGTGTGTAAAAAATAGTTTTTCTGTAGGTGGCGGTTGGTCTAAGTTTGATAATCTGCTTGTAAATAAAGTTTATAGGATATAGGATATAAGCTAATATTAAGTATTTGGCTGTTGTTTTCCATTCTAAGGGCTCGTCGCCCCTAGATCGCTGGCATTTTTTCTGCGTTGATTCGTATCTTTATCAGTAGAGTATCTTTATATTACAGAAGATTGGTGGTTATAAATGCTGCCTGTCTAGATACAGATATCGTCTGCAAAAAGACATATTTTTGTCGTATGTAATATAGACAAGAGTGGATTACCTTGCGGGATTCCAACTTCTATTGGCCATGTATTGGAGAGGTGGTTGTTTATTCGAAAATAATCCAGTCAGTTGGATCAAATGCCATGGCAATGTCAAACATGACAAGACCTTCCACATTTTTAGATTGAATCCGGTTAGAATATGTTAGCCCACCCTAGGTAGCTGCAGTTCGATGGAATCGTTGACTTTGAAACTGAATCGCTCTAGTGGGATTCTAGATTTGTTGGCTGCAACTTTCTCGACTTATGAATGAATTTAAAATTCGACCAATTTTCCGATCGAAGATAGGAAACTAGTCCGCTTCCAGTTTTGAGCAAACGTTAGATCATTGTGTTGCTGTGGAACCGTAATAACTTTCACTTTTTTTCCAGAATTTTTGGGAAACTTTTTGTACGGAAGATCACATTGGCAAAGTCTATTATTTTTTGAAATTTATATCTTAGACAAATATTCTTTATCGTGTAAAGTCCTGGTGGTTTACATTTATTGAGCCAAACTACCAATTGTTTGATTTCTCCTCCTAATCTCCCTATCTTTTTGGGCCGTTTTAGCTTCCTCATGTTCTTAATTCTCTTGGATTGTTGGGTTTTTATTAAATTGTAGTTCTAATATGTCTGTAAAATCTTCGATTTTACCCACGTTCTTACATTTGAGGCTGCCGGGGCCAAGTGTGTTCTTTTTGCTGAAGTATTTGGTAATTCGTTAAGATTTAGATCTGGTTGTTGATGTGATTCGACAGTCGTTTTGCTTCCCAATCTAAGTTACGGTCAACTTCGCCAAAGCTCTTCTCTTCACTCTGTCTTTTTTTTTAATTAGTTCTTTAATGTCTCGGGAGGTTATAAGGCTTACAGCCCTCTATTAGAGTCTTATAGCCCGTCCAGACTACAGCTACTTAAGTATCCGGATACATAAGTATTGTCCACACTGCAGCGACATCTGCAGATACATTTTACCCTTGCCATGAAAATCAATGAAAAGTGTCGCTGCAGTGTGGACAATACTTATGTATCCGGATACTTCAGTAGCTGTAGTCTGGACGGGCTATCAGTGGTGAATTTTACATTCACCTGGGCTACTTTTGGCATTGATAAAAGCTTTCAAGTGATAGCTGGGAAGCTTCGTTTGCCGTTGCTTTATGGAAAGCGCGCCAGTTAGTTTTTTTCTTGAAATTCATAGGATCGTCAATGTAAACGTCTTTTATTAAAAAGAGAATTGGCTTATAATCGTATGAGAGTATATCCAGTACTGTGGTCTGTACAATGTGGTGGAAATGTAACGAGAGACATATGTCCAGGGTGTGGCTGTGGCCGAAGTAGATAGGCCCACTGGAAATATGTTGGAGAAATCAAAATATCGGGTGGGTACTTTGATTGCTGTTGCCTCTATTTGGACTAGGTAGGGAATAGGATGATATGATGGCAACAGTTCTTATGTTTTGTTGCTTATGGAGTTCACAATACAAGTGAGGACAAAAGCTTGGTTAGAGAAGTTAATTCCAGAAGCTTTTTAGAGGAAGTTTTGGTAGCTAGGAATGCAGAAATCATTCCTTGCACCATTTTTGCCAGCATGTTTTTCATCATAAATTAAAATTTCAATTTAAAGTATGGTTCAACTATTCTGCATTCAGGATTTGATCAGGATATTGTAAAAATAGGTTTGGTTTTTCAGTACTGAGGGCTTTTATTTACTTAAATTCAGTAATAGCAGCATCTTAGCGACCTACGCAAATTGTTTTCTCACATTTTTCGGACGTTTAGGGCATATCCCATAACTGACGAGATGTTTTCCGCCGCAGTTTACGCACTTCGCTGTTTTTTCTTTTTGCCTAGTACATCGCGAGTGATGATGAAGCCTAGCAGGTTTTAAAGATTTGGCTTGTGGGTAGCAGTTGTTTCGCGCATGGTTAAGGTGTTGTTAATTATGGCATTGCGAGTCTCCACTGCGTAGTTTTTGCGTTTACATTTTTCAGATAAGTCGGCACACTGCTTTAATGATATAAATACCCATTTCTTGCTTGCCCAGGAAGAAGGACTTTGACTTGTTTAGAGGGATCATTGCTCAGTTTAAGGAAGAATACCTCAACCGCGTGAAAACCTTGTTCTTCAAAGTTCCTATACTTCAGCTAAGCTGAGTCCATGTAAGCCTAAAAGCAGGGTTTAAGCTTTTTTCTTTAGACTATAGATAGATGTGCTACTTTAAATTCTCTCCTGCGACTAACCTCGTCGCCTTGTCAACGAATATGAGAAAGAGCCTAATTGCATATTTTGAGAGACCAAAGCTACACATATAGCACGTAGCAGTATATGTTTACTATTTAGGAAGGCACTTAGCTCATAGGGGAAGAAATTTAATGCAAATCATCTTCTTCTATTGCGAGACTAAACAGAATTTACTCCAGTCGGTGAGAGAGAAAAATACCCAATGCTCTTGCATAAGTTTAACGTACAAAATCTAGTAAAGCAACAGTGGGGTATGCGATGACTTTAAAAAAGTTGCAATACGAACTGGCTGGACGTTTAAAAAACACTATGGCATGTTGAGGGATCTTCTGGACGATACATCCGTAAAATTTCCTGTATGCAGAAAAGAAAATTTGGAAAAGCTAATATAACTTCATTGGTGATAGTTATTCCTCGGCTTTTGCGGATATTATTTCGAGGCGTGGTTTAAAAAAACAAATACTCTAGAGCATTCGTAAGGTCCAAATAAGAAATTATTTCATAGAGTTGATAAAAGAGCATTTAAGTGAAACTTTCAGTTCGAAACCAAGCTCATTGTTAGTCATTCAATAGAGCGCCCAGCGTGGGTAGTTGCAATTTATATATTTGCGCATGGAAACAGGTAACATTAGAAAATGGATAGAATTAGATACAGGCAATATAAAGCTAACAAAGATAAGTCCATTCGAAAAGCAAGGTATGAAAAGGACGTAAAAAGAGACTTAATTGAAATATTTTCAAATGCTTCAATACTTTAAACCGGGTATCGAAGCTTGCGTAATGGCTTGAGCACTGACTAGCGTGTGATTACAAACATACATCAATCATGTGTTTACATTTTCAATCATTTCATAATTTATATTTTTTGTTGCACAGATTGATTGTGCATTTTTTTTTTTGCAGCGAATCTCATCTCAAAAGCCCGAATTTTTTTCAAAACATTAATTCTGGTTAAGGTGTGCCAACAGTATCACACTAAATTTATTAATATTTTTTTATACAGCAAAAACGTATATCAACAGATAGATACCTTACCGAAAATAAGGTCCCGAACTCAGCTAAATCAATATTGATTTATATTCACAACATAACTGTAGTAACAACCATTTTTTATGTCCTCCTTAAATGTCATATAAATTAAGACGACACGACCGAATACTGTCTTTCAGGATCGAAAAAAAGAGATCCTGAAAAATATCCGAAAGTCATTTTGTCTTGTTTCGTTTAGCGGACGACGGTTTCTTCGCAACAGGTGTGTCGATGTATAAACATATATAAACATTTCAGTGTCATCATGCCATCCAAGAATTACACGAGTTCTACTTATCCCTGGGATAGAAAATGATATGACGGTATGCATTAACCATGAGCCTTGTTATTGATGATGGTAGAATGAACCAAGTAGTGTATTTCTTTCTTGATATGTGTAAGATTTTGGCTTTCAGTGAGATGAGTAGACTAGCTGACACTACCTTGAAGAAGCTGCGAGACACTGTGATAAATATTAAGATGAAGAAAACATATCTTGTAAATAAAATCACCAGTTGCTTGCTGATGAAAGGTCAAATAATTTATCAAAGTAACTGTTAGAGTATTTTACCTGAGAAATAATATTGAAGTTTATATGAAAACTTCAGTACACCCACTTTAGATAATAAGACGAAATACTTTCATGCATCACTCAAAAGTAGAAATTCTTTCGTTGCATGTCATCTTGTCTTCTTGTCCCACTCAATCAGTATACATTCCATCTCCACACGTTTCGTATTTTTCGCTTATTCATTTAACAAGAAGTTTCGTTCAACACATCAATCACTATCCTACTTTCGCCTAGCGAGAACTTGTTACATCCTCTAACCTGTGTTGTATCTGTTGTGGCCGAATACAGGCACGCTTCATTTCAACGTCATACAGAGAGACAAGCGTAAACGAGCTGAATTGGTTCTACCTAGTTGAAGCACGAACCTAACAGTATCTACACAGATGATGAAAAAGAAAAATTGTTTTAGCAGATAAGATAAGAAGCAAACATGCATGATAATGAACTTTCAAAACGTTCTCCATGACCAACAAACGAAATGGGATACCAAAAACGTTAAGGTCTGCCTCAAACATATGGAAGGTACATATATTTGTTTTCCTAAATAATATGTATGTCTCTAGAGCTTAGAAAATTCTCATTTGTTTTCAGTCCTCATTAGCGCCAGAAACAGATAATCAGTAAAATATGCCATGACCTTCATGACACGTGCAGTGAGATCCTTTGTTTCGGATGGTTGCCGTCAATGCATGTGATAAACTCTTTCTTCAAAATGGCCCAATAGTAATTGGTTCAAACAGCCTGAAATTAGGCCGTAACGCTTGGTAGTAATAAACAAAACGATAATCAGATTATGATTCTTTTACCCGACACTAATAGCTTCATTTTCTATAGAAAACAACCCTTCAAAAGAAAAACATTCCAAAACAGTCAACAGACTTGTCACGTAAATCATCCTTAACAAGCTAACGGTACAAGTGGAATGGTCAATACACGTTTATCCATTCAGTCACCCTTTGACTACAGAACAATCTACAGGACTCTCGAAACCCCATCTGTCGATTTATTTCGGTAGACCTAAAATCATAAAAAAATGTGAAAAATCATCTTGATTTCGAGTCCTTGTCCCTTGCCTCACTCTATCGACAAGAAAATGAAAACTGAAGAAGAAACGGTCAACAATGTTTGTGTTGATGCTGGCAGCAACACAACTACTTTCAAAACGGATAACAAGCAAAACAAAAAACATGTAAAAGAAAAACGAAAGAAAAGGAGCCTGTGAAAGTTATTCCGAAGTTTTCTACTTTAGCATGTTTACTTTTTAGTCCTTGTTTTACTTGTTTTTGAATACTTGAAATGGCTGTCGTTCCACGAACTTGCGATTCGAAATTTTCAACACACACTACACAACACGTTATATCTGCTACTTTCTTTTACTGTTGCTAAATGGCTATCAGCCAAAGCTCGACTGACTGATTTCTTCATTTCACTGGACATCGACGGCAAAGTGTAGTGCAATAACAGGTTTGCTCGTGAACTTTTCCGACAAATGTTGTTGAAATATAAAACATCCGTTATCTGAGTCGTTGATACATGCAAAAATGAATGTCCTACGGGTTTGAAAGGGTTCGAATCAAAGAGGTCGTTTGCAACATTGACAAGATAGAGTTGACTTGTTTCGAAGAAAAGAAACAAGAAACGGTATGAAGGCAAAAAGAAAAAGGAATTTTTCTGTCGAGTAATGCAATACTGAAAGTTTTTTCATTTCGAAAACTGCAGGAGAAAAATCATATTTGACGTAGAATAATAGAATTAATGCAACAATGACACAAGCGAATCAGGTGGCTAGAGAATGCGAAAAGTGACAAAAGTAAAGAGTAGATTTATTGAATTTCAGAACATGGGACAAACTAGATTGTAAGACAATCATTTACGAGACGGGGCCAATTCAAAATTTGCTCTTGCAAAAATATGTAAATCAGACAAAATTTTTTTTTTCTTTTTGAAAATTGAAAAAATCCAGTGCTGATATGATCCAGTGGGTGGTATGAAAAATGGGTCTGAATCATGTCCATCAATTGTGACCCACTAAAGGTGATTAGACGTGTTTTTTTATTGCACTCTTGAAGCCGCTAACGTAAAACAGTTACTTGCTGTTGTGAGAGAAGTTTGTGAGCCGGTACTTTGTACAGAGAACTATTATACAGGTGCCCTTCAGCCCGAGAGCAACAACGCTAGGTATGATGTGTGACCTCTTCTGCAAATTAGGGTAATACCTCTATTTAGCTGAGATGACTGGCATCTTATTGATGTTTCACGGATTTCACAACCTAGTCCATCGTCCATCAATTTAACCTGCTCCTGCAATAACAACGTCAGGATTATCATCTCTCCTATAGATAAAAGAAACCCACTTCATAGTGTCTTATCCGTCAAAATTTCCGAAGCGATCAAGGTCCGCTGCTAGCTCTGCAGGTTTAACACTATACCAAAGCGTTGCCGAAAGTCAACCCCTGGAATCACTTTTTGAGAAATACACAGAAAAGCTAACGATTTTAGTACTTGTTCTATGCCATTCAAAGATAACTGAAGCAAGAACGCATTTCAGACCGTTAGCAAGCAGTACTTCATCGATCACATCCTGGCTCTGCGTCAAACCTTTTCAGGTCAAACGTGTCCGTCGATTCTCTCCCAAGGTCAAGGCGGCGAATACCAAATCAAGTGGCCTCTCCAAAACATCACTCTCTACCAGGCGACTATCAACATAGTCCATGACCGATTGGTGTATCATGTGTTTCAGGCTTGTTTTTTTTTTCACTCGCTCGGTTAGTGACCACGATGATCGTTTCCTAAGATATGGCGATTGAATCGAGTTCGTTCTTCCTGTTCACAACTGCCAGGGGCAGAACATGCGAGTCATCTTAGCACTTGGTGACTGCATCCAAAAAAATCATAAGGCTTTATGCTCTCTTTTGACATGTAGCCATCTCGCTTGTAGATTCCCAACTGCACTCTACTGTATCCTGCAAACGTCACAATATTCTACACCCTCTTACATGCCAAACCTGGTTCCAGGCATCATCTACATAATGAGGTGGAAAATACTAAGGCGATCGACAATTCCCTTGTAGCATTTACACTACGCCCTATCTTCACCAAAGCCGCGATAGAATTTGGAAGCGTCAAGCACAGTTAAAGTGAACAGTGAAAGAAAGGACCAGTTAATTTGCAGATGGCTGGAAAAACGCTCTATTATTGCCACGTACACCCCCAAATGAATTCACCATTCTCTTGGATGCACTCTATAATTTCATCCTACAGTCGGTTTTCATAGTCTGCGGGGCTAGCAGACTATGAAAACCACTAGCTCATCCCAGCATGAATAGGGTATCACCATTATTGATCATGATATATTATTATTTATATTATTTAAGACATCGTTGAATTTATAATCTTCTATAAGCTTTCGGGATTGCATAAATTGCCATTTCGGTGCTCAAAACGGTGGTTCTTTTGGCTGCGGCAGCTGATGGTTATTTCAAATCAGGTGAGGAAATCGGACAGCTGTTACCCACCTACTCTGGCTTAACTAACGTCTGATATGGTTCTTTTGGATCCAACTAGCTAGTCAAAGGCAGGCTGTAAACGCTACTCACTCATCCCAAATTGTGGCCCTTGAATCTTTAAGCGAAGTTCGCTCACCAAACCTGGTTTATTGAATGGCACGGGGTTTATTGAATGGCGCTTCACTTCGTAAAGCACCCTAAAATTCAGCACGCAAGACACTGAGAACTTCTGTAAGCGGCTTTTACAGGTTATTTTCTCGGAGATTATTGAGACTTGACGATTCCAGGTCACAGAAAAGTAGTTATGTGACACTCAATGTCATTAAAGCCTAATTTCCCTAAATAACGCCACAATCCTCCAAGCAACCTATGGATCGTTTACCATTTAGTCTCCAGACCAAAGGAAAGAGATTCATAGACAAACATAGATATTTTATGGCACATATATGTTTTATGGTAAAATTCCCGTAACCTGATTCTTGACCTGTTTTGATATGAAATTTAACTAGAAGTTCCAATAATATAATTCTTCAATCACTGTCCACTTCGATGAAACACAGAATCGAATAAATTTAATTTCCGTACTTATTTCGCGCTTTCAACCAACCATCCTTATGTTTTTTAGGGCTTTAAACCATTTTTAAAGTTGACGAATAGAAAAGTTTCATTACTTGGGCCATTCAAATCCGTTTTCACACCCATCACGTAAACCATGTTGGCCTATACTGTGAAACTGACGAAAAATTCTTCCCTGGTTGAATAGCTACAACATTCGTGGGGACGACCCCAACCCGGGAATGTCTTAATCAACCGGGACCAACTCATTCCTCTCTAGCTACGTCTTTAGATTTTTTGCATGGTACGTTCCAATAAGCTTACCCTCATCTTCTACCAACTCGAACCTCACTTGACCCACCTTTCGTCTGGCCATCCCTTTCCCAAACTTTGGCACAAGTTACTGCTAAGTAGTTAGCTTAACATCTAAGTGAAGAGTTTCTTACCTAGACCATTTGTCCTCTCATAAAACTACTGTCATAACTCCAAAAGTTGTAACGATTTGTTTCTTTGCCGTCACCAATGTAAGATCGAATAGCCGTGGATAAATTTACTCTCTTGAACGTCGTACGTAGGTGTGAAAAAAATGAAATAAAACAATGGTTTTTCGTATATTTGGCGAAGAAGCCCGAGACTAATTATCGGTGTGAAACGTCTAAGTAACGCCAAAGGTCAAAATCACATCTAACGTCAAAAACTTAACCACTGCCTCAGCCACAACCTTGTTGAGGGCTTTGAGCCACACGAATTTGGTAAAGCGGCCAATCACCACCAGAAGTTGGGTATAACATGATTTAAGCCGATAGTATCGGCCCACAAAATCAACAAAAACGCACTGCATAAGTCGTTTTGTTCTCTTGGCTCTACCTATCGTTGCTCGCATTGTGACACTCGAAACTTTGACCTATTTGACCTATTAATATAACTTTTCACGTATCAACTGTTCTTTGTTTTCAGTTTTCTCATAGACAAGTGATATGTTAGCTTACTGGTGTACCAGTGTATCAGGTCTTAAAGCCTTCATCCTAAAGTTAATTTGAATAATTTTTATTGCATTTATTCAACTAACATTTGAAATAACGATACTTGCAAACAAACATCATTCAACTCAAATATTATTTGTGTCATACATTTATACGAATTTGATCAGATGAACCAAATAGAGCCAGAGAAAAGACAAATAGATTTCTAGTTCCTTTTTAAGGGTTTGTTTCACCCAAACTCCATATTCAGGAATTTGTATTCCGATCACATAATCTATTCGAAACAAATGACCTATGCACCGCATATTATTTATTATTCCTACAGGTCCATCTTTTATAATAAACGTCAGAAACCACAACGTCGTCCATAATTTATTTACATTCGTATTTCTTTCCTCTTTTTGTTTTACGCTTGAAAGATTTGCTTTCTTTCCGGAAATCACATTTAATCGTAACTAGATTCCATACGCAACATCCGAACAATCTACTTCCGAGCAAATTGAATCAATAAATCACATTCCGAGACAATTAACTTGACAGACCCACTAAAACGGATATCGGTCACCACCAAATGCACACACCTACACAACACAAGAACAGTTACAGCTTAATCCGCGCTCACTTCCGTTCAACAACTAAAGTATGATGGAATCCCGAATTCAGATCGTTGTCTGTATGTTACGTAGGTATGAACGAAGATGACGTAATGGGCTTAACCATGATTTGGACACTTTGAGCTTACGACTATGTCACATTTGTAGCATTATCTTTGGTGAAAGTTTGTTTCGCATTATTTATTACGGTAGACAGCGGTAAGATCAATCAGACCCAGACAACAATACGCCATTGTTTGTTGATATGACATTTTTTCGGAAGACTAGGACTGCCTCATTCTTTGCCTTCGCTAATTTCAGCAGTCGAATTAATCAATTAATTCAACAATAAAAACACTGCTCATCTATATGTCACCTGTCAGATAATTTGACGACAGGAAACCATGTTTCGTTCAACGGTATTTGATCCACACAAGCAACAGCAGTACCACGCTGGGAGGTGTCAAATTAATTTTTAACTTCAAAATCGCTTTGCACTACCGAGTCAATGGAAGCAATCATGGCGCTGCGGTAAATTGAATTGCTATTTGGCGAACGGATGAACAGATTGAATGACTCTTTGACAGCAACAGCGGTGAACATTTCAAGAGTAAATGAGTTATTTATTATGGCGTTAGAATAGTTCGTTGGCGGCTTGAAATCAGAAATATTTCAGTGTGGATATTTGTGAAAAGTTTTGTGTCGTGTCTGCCGGTACGGGATGAAATTCGAAATATGTATGCTGCGAATAATATTGAAGTGTTCTTTAAATGTTTTGGTTTTGACATTTGTGTGAATGCTAGTAAAGGCGAAAGTGAAGTCAGAATGTTTGAGGGACAGTTCGAGAGTGATTAGTGGGAATGGGATTTGATGAGTATTGTTCGGATTTTTATTCAATTCGGCAGTTCAGTTTAGTTTTTGGCATATAACAGTTTTTTGTAGTTTGAAATATTTGTGCGTAGTGTCAAGTAGTGTTTCATGAAACTTTTAGACTGAGTATTTTGCCTCTAAAGGTATTTTAGTGTTTAAAGCTCAGTATGCTGCTATGGCAGAATTCTGGTAGATAAATAAGTATCTTGCACCAGAAACATTTATTTTTTTTTGCCGTTACAACTGGTTTTCATTTTGAAATTCAGAACATTGTAAATACTTGAGTGTGCGTGAAAAATTGTATCATGTTAAAAAGATAATTGACCGGAAAGGAACAACTGAGTGCCTTGAAATTGTATCTATAGATATTTAATTTATAATGATTATACACAATATGCTTATTCATATAAAAAGGTTTTTCTTCCTTGAATGTTTTCTTTGTGAATTTACTAACGGATTCAGCTTTTTGACCGTTATTAACGGATTCAGCTTTTTGACCGTGGAGATATTTTCTTTAGGAACATAGTGTCGAAACAGTATAGTATGGATCGGATTATTTTTCGTAGGTGTCGTTTTAAGATCGGTCCGTCAGTTCACGATGCAGGACCCACTAGACCAATTGCTTACGAATGAGCTAATATATGATCTGGTCATCCAGGAACTCTCTGCTGATACCGTATATAATATGGGTAAGGTTTTGAAGGCGACACTGAAGGCTAAATCAGCGCTAAACACGTCCTACATCAAGGCGGACAGCTCTTTGGATTTTGAGGCGAAGGCGTCGGAAACGGAAGAGCTAGTGGACAAAGTGTAAGTCCTCTTCGGATTTCCTGAAAGTGAGAGGTAGGTTCGAGTTCACGGTCCACAGGTTGGGGAACATGCAGGCGGTAATACAGTAATAGAAAGAAGGCGCTAAAAAGCTTCGAAATATGGTAATTCTGGTAATGAAGCCTTTGGCGGATGGAATTCAGGATACTAATGACGAGAAGATGGAGCTATTCTAAGACCATAAAAATCGAACGATGGCAGCAAAATTTGAGTACTTTATGGTTAAATGCAGCCAGCCTATCGAAAATACATCAAACACATAATCTTTGGAGGATGCCAAAACATCTTTGACTGCAGCCTCTTTACTTTCGTTAATCAGATGAAAAATTAAAAGACCAGATGCAACCACCGCGATTTCACTCAACAAAATCAGTAAAGGTCAGCCTCAGTCTGCAGTTCTGCTACCCGTTCGACATTGAGAGTTCAATAATTCAATAGCTGATGGGGCCCAACAATTCCTGCAACAGTTTTTAGGGGGGGAAATAGAAAATATTTTCAGTATATAGCACTTTCAGCCCTTAAATGGCACTATAGCAACTTAATGCATTTCCTTTTGTATTTCCGCACACATTATTTTATTGCAGTAATGCATGCTTTTATGTCCATGATGAAATTTTCGTCATATATACAAATTTGAGCACACTGACATGCGATATTTGACTTAAAACAGTGGCGCCCAGTGTGGGAAAATTCAAAGAGAATACTATAATCTTTTTGAAAGAATGGCTTTGAGCACTAGGCTATGAAGTTTTAAACTCAAGAAATAAAAATTCGGAAGCTGACAGTGCCAGCTTTAATTTCGAAGATACTGCGAGCAATGAAGACAACAATCTGCTTTAATTCTTAAGTTGTTCTTAGATTGTTTCGACATCGAAAGTGGTTTGCTTTTGAAAGTTGATTACATTAGTTTCCTTTTGTACAGCTTTCCGTTCATAAATTGACTTTTTATATATGACGCATTTATAAAGATTTGATACTTACTAATTTCAGATCAAATAGCTCATTTAACAGGCCAAATGTTGAAAGCTGTCATATAAAAACAATTTTGAAAATCTCTACGTATACGAACGTTACAGATAGATCAAGTTGTATTTTTCGGGTGTTTTCTTTTCCTTTAGTTTAGCTAGAACGCTCTTGGAACTGCTGAATTGTCTCCAAAAGAATCAGCAATGTCGTATCATTTAAGACATTTTTTTTATGATTTAGCTTTTTAAGTTGTTGTTGTCCTAAATTTGTAAAGTTTGCTTCATTGGGCTAATAAATATACTGCTAAGAATTTATAGGCATCCTCATCAGGCATGGTTTCTGTCCAAACCTTTGTCAAGAAATATTGTCAACATTTGACAGCTTTGATAGTGGCAACTTCTTGGTCTAATACTGTCTTAGACCACTTAATCCCGGATTGTTATAGTTTTAGTGTTATTGTTTTTTCTCAAAGTTTCAACTGTTTTAAGCTGATTTTTCACGTTCTTTATTTTCGGGGGCTGTTTTTTTATGCTAATGATTGAAGTGGTGAAAGTCATTTCTGATATTCAAGCGGATACTATTTCCAGTTAGACAAATATGTCTATGTTAGCGAACATGTCCATTTTACATACACGACTCATGTGTAAACAAAAATATCGTGAAAATAATTGATATCAACAAAACCCCAAAACGACTTCAGCAGACATTATTGTATTGTAAGGCTGTATTAGTATTGTATTACTATAAGGCTGCGTAGACAAACATATTCGGCAAATAAAAAACGCAAATAAAATTTCAATTACCACATCAAATTCAGTATTTTTTTTACTAAGCACTTATTTTTCTTTCCATTGAACATCTGTTCGTCCTTCAGAGTTTCTTTACATCTTCAAACAAATTACCGTTATATTTGATGGTTTTCTAAATGATTCGTAGAAAATAAACAAGAAATAAATGAATTGTACAGCCCACGAAACGTATGAAAGTTCATAAAAATCCGACATAAAAACAGTATTCATCTCACGTGTTCGGCGAGGGTGACAGAATACGCAAAATAAACACCGAACAAACGAAAAATGTCCTAGCTGAAACGTTATTATCATCGTCTTCTGCAGTATGCTACTCTGCCACGCCATCATTCTTCACATTTCGCAACAACAGTTGGTATAACTGCCAGAGAAAATCATCTTTGGAATGGGCTTGAAAAAGAAACGGAAAGGAGAAGTATCTGGAAAGCATTCGTTCACTGGAGAATTCTATTCTCTAGTCGTTGCTGTCGTCGTCTTTGTTGTTGTTGTTGCTGTTGTTGCTGTTGCTATCATCATCGCTCAGGACATGTGGTGATGAAATGAAAACAAGTCGTACATTTACAATGGCTATGATAACGGTTACGGTGAAAATTATGACCAAGTGGTGAATTTCCGCTTGGCACAATATTATTCAATAGATAAGGGTGATAACTCTGAGTATCATATATTTGGCTTGGTTACTTCCGGCGACCGCACCAGGGGAATGTAAGGTATAGATGTAGACGAAGTAAAAATAATGCGATTTAAACGGTTATTTTCTGGATTTTTCGCTACAGAAATTCATTTATTTTTATGGCTTTTGAGGAAAAGAAAAGGATTTTTTGGTCGAACATTTGCAATCGCATTTTTTGTCTGAATAAGCTTTGGATCAAGTCAATAGGATTGTATTGTGAAAGAATTGTTTTCGAGTGGTTTTTAATGCTGTCATATTGCAGTGTCGTTGGTTGGAGAAGGTATCGATATTCGAATTCTGTAGACGTTTTGAATGCTAAGCTGAATTAAATAAAATAGCCTTAGTTTCGGACGCCAATTTTTTTTTTGTAGGGACTTTAACCAAACAACGATTGGTAGGATTGTAAATCGAAGCGAATAATTTTGCTAAGTTGTTTGTTCCACGTTAGAGATGGAAAGTCTAATAAGTCAGTTCTTTTCAAACGCTGAAATTTACGATTGGGTAATATTATTTCGGCCAACTTGTTGGGATAAAAAAACGTCTGTTCGCGTAAACTGTATCAAAAGCATTCACGTAATAAAAGCTTGGAACCAAGGTCAGATACCATAGGACAATGGAAGAGCCTGAAAAGTAAGCATTCGTCAAGAAACACTCGTTGAGACTTTGAGAAGAGAATTTGGAGTAAGGAAAAACGATCACTATACTCACAATAAGGTATATGAATGCACTTTACAGCATCATTTAAAACCAGACTTGGCAATACTTGTAGTATTCAAGGATGCTCTGTACAAATTAAAAGAACAGATGAGGAGAAATAGTGATGTTAGTCAAATGAGTGAAAGACCTGTAGGCGAAACCGAACAAATGAGAGGCCTTGACCATTATGTTTGCTATATAATTATCAAATATAAGTTTTGAATCAAAAAAGAAAATCAAGATCCTTAAAACTGTCGACAACCGTGAGAGACGATTTGAATATTAGACAAGACATATTAATAGTATAAGACATGGGATGACATTTAGATACATTCAGAGTAAGAAAGTTCATTGAGCACGACTCACACAGAGCACGAAGATCATTCTATAACAAGTAACAATCAGCAAGTGATTTAATTACTGTGAACATCTTTAAGTCATCATAAAATAAAAGACAGAAAGAATGGATAGAGAGGAATGATTATTGATGAATAACAGGAACAACAAGGGACCTAGCATCGAACCTTGAGAAAAACCGCAAAGAAGGCAGTATGCAGAAGAAGAAGTACGAGAATTCGCAGAACAACACAGCTGCGAGCAGAAACATAGGGTGAAGATTAGGACAAGAGAAAGTCAGATACTCCATAGCATTCAAGCTTTACAAGAAGAGTTAAAAGATTTTGCAAAATCTGAGCATAGGGTCGGTAAGCTAAAACCGCTACAAACTGGAGAGTTCGACAAAAAAACCGATCGTTAGAGCTAGCAGAGCATTTTCCCCGCCAAAGAATATTGTGACTCGAAAAGAGGCGATGGCTTGGTGATACAGGTTGACCTTTGTCAATTTGGTGAAGCAATAATCGTTTCTCTTGATATTTCGAAGGCCTTTGACAGAGTCTGGCACTTTGCCTTATTAGCCAAGCTTCGTGCATTTGGTCTTCACCCCGTCTTCGTCCAGTGGATTGAAAGTTTTCTTGTAGATCGTTCCTTTCAAGTTGTTCTGAATGGACTCAAATCCTGTGTCCACACCACCAACGCCGGGACTCCGCAAGGTACTGTTCTTTCAGCAACTCTCTTCCTTTTATTTATAAATGAGCTCCTTCCCTCCACTTTCAATCCGATTCATAGTTTTGCGATGACAGCACCTTTGACTTCGCGTACTCTTTTGACAGAGTGGCCGACTCTCGCGTAAATGTTACTTCTGTTGTTAGATATTGCATCTTTGCATCGTTAAACAGGGACCTATTAAACATTATCGCTTGGGGCTCGGCGAACCGTGTTGTATTTAATGCGTCCAAAACCTAATGCTGTCTTCTTTTGCTCAAGCCTTACCCTCCTCCTACTAGCCACACTATTTCCGTTCATGGTGTGAGTATTTCTGAATAACCTTCGCTATACACTCCTGTTCAATAGCGATCTGCTCGAAATACGAATTGATGCTCTTGAGCTTTTCTTGCATCTTCAAGCATTGGAAGTAGTTTATTTAGTAGAATTTTCTCGAAAATTTGCTGACGCAGGACAAGAGACTTATACATCTGTATGACCTAGTTTGCGAAGTTTTTTTAATGTATGGGAATCATTATAATCACAGCTATTTTCCCTGCATTAGGAAAATATTTGGTCCGAGTGACCGCGTTGAAGAGGTAAGAAAGCCAAAAGAATACAATCGATCGCAACAGTTTGAGCATAGTCTTGACAGTGAGATTGATTGATGGAGATTTTCTAGAGCAGGTTTTCTTGAGGATAGTATTTTGCACCTCTTAAGCTAAAATTTTGATTGTTTGTGAGTCGTGAACTTTGAAATCAGATGGATTCTAAGAGAGCTGCGAAGGCAGTGGATTTATCGGTGACGCTTCTGGCCCATTGTTTGTTGACAGTTCATAATCGATCTATTACTTATATTCTACTACTTTTGGTGAGAGTCAGTGAAACTTTAACTTACTGACTCTCTGAGGTGAGGAGTTCACTTACTTAGATATTGCAGCAGCAACTGCTCCCAAGATATACTCATTGAAAAGATTGACTGCAGGATTGATTACTTCTGACGACTTGACTGGTGTTCTTTGAAATATTGATTTGGTAAGGTATCATCTGAAAGCATTCCACTTGGTTTTGTTCGAATATAGGGTATAACACAGCTTGACTTTAATATCAGGAATTACTAGACATGAAGGTATAATAGTCTCGAGCATAGAGAATGGTCAGCTGATTCCAATATTCAAGGCCTGTTAGAAACGATTTTTAGGTGGGGCCATCCTTACTTTTAAAGTTTAAATTGCGCAGCTTCTGTAGCTAGCAGTGCGGCTGTTACCACAGTTGCTACATTTTTTGGTTATATGATCTTGTTTACTCATGAACTACTCAACATGAACTCACCACAACAAACGGAAAACCAAGCAGCATTCAAAATAGTAAGATTCTCTGGGAGAAGTGAAGCAATAGAAAGCCAAAGTGTATTGGTAGAATCTAAAAAATACATTCATAAAGAAGTATGATGAATATGATGGTAACTTATTGATCCGGTTAACTAAACCCATCATACCTCTACATAAAACTCCAAACTAATTACATTATGCAATGAGTTTTCATCAAATTACATTCTTTATCAAACTGTATAATGAATCCTTTGGATTTATAATGTAATATATCATTTTCACCAGAGTACCACGAAAGGAATGGATTTAAAAATTTCAAAAAGGAATGAATTTAAAGCTCAAACTTGCGACTTTTAAACGGGTATGAAAATTAGTTAGGTAGGTAGCTTTCGCGGCACAACCCGGACAAGGTACACTTAAGCAAACAAGGTCCTTCTGTAATACTGCGTTTCGTATAGTGCACTGCCCTTATTACGTTGAAAGGCACACAAGATGAAAATTAAATTGCTCTTGTTTGTTTGAGATACACTTCATCAATAGCGGACCCAAATCATAAAGTAAATCAAAGAAGTTTAACTAAAGAATCATTAAGCTCGACGTTATTTACTTTCTAGTGAAAAAAAATAACTTTGATAATTTCGGGGTTCATCTTAATTGTCAAAGGCAATTGAAATTGATATAAACCGTCTAGATTGCTTTCCACTATATTTTTGCACGAAGATCAAATTCTAAAGAAAAGTTTAATCAAATTTCAATTATCATCAATGCGAAAAACATTTAAATTTTAATTACATAAAACAGTATATTCACACCAACATTCACTCATAAACGTCACTTTCGTCTTAGCATTTTCCTGGAAAGTTTCACCTGCACGATTATTGAGCATATTCCCACATCGAACAGTTTTCCGTCTTCCACACAATTTCCTCGTATTTTTCATCATATCCTGCACGCTCAACGGCCCATTCACATGGCGCATTGGAGCAAAACAGGAATAAGATAAATTTATTGCCTTATCACTGGGGAGGAAGAACGGTAAACAAGCGTCGCGCTTTTCGTGATGAATACCGACGATTATATTCCTGTACAATAGTCTTGCTTCTTAAATTCATCTTATTTTCAAATACACTTTTCCGCCTGTACCATATTTCATGCAGCGCGGCAGGGCAACGTGAACAGCAGCGACAGTGAAAACACAGTTACGGCCGATACGGTTTGAGTCCGGGATGGAGGTATGGGTGTGAAGATGGTTGTTTTTCATCGTGACCTGCCGGATTCGTCGTTTTCGGATTTGTATGGGGTAGCGAAGGACAGGAGAGTGGATGCTAGAGTTGCTATGGTATGGGGCGATGGTGTTCAGCGGGTACGCGGCTTGAAGCAAGAAAATAGTATTTGACGGTGTGGAAGACCAAGTTAGTGTTATTATTGTTACAGGTAATTTTTCACACGTGGCTGACAGATCCAACCGCCATTGCTGCCGCCACTGCCACGCCGTTTAAAGTGTGAAAGCGGAAAGTCAGTCAGTTAGGGTTGAAAATGTATGGCCTCACAGTGAATTATCATCATCATCGTGTGCAATTTCGCAAAATGACACCTGAATTGCTTCCCCGTGAGCGATTTATGTACAAAGCAGAGTTTGTATTTCAGTGTGTGTATCGTATTTGCTTATTAGCTTCTGAGAAAACTTAGTGTGCGGGAACATTTGAATTAGTTTTAAGGCTTGACTTTCTGTTGAGCTATGATGCATGTGGTTAGCAATGTCATAGCTATATCTGTTCATTTCAATGATAGATCCTCTAGTTGTTACAGACCCTGTTTGTAGAATGTAGCATTTGCATCTAGCTGTGACTGATAACTCGCAATGCATACTTGCATATATAGCCTTTCCCAACTGAGGAAATCCTTTTCCCAAATCAAAAACTCCATCTTGTAAATAGCTTAAAAATTAACACACACCAATGATGCATATAACATCAAAAGCAGGCACATCTGACATATTTAAATTCTAAGTTATACCTGCCTGAAAAATATTGGTTTCATATTGAATATAACAAAACAATCATAAAAATATGTTTCAACTCATTACCTTCGTATTGCATTATTTTGTTGTTTCTGATCATCTGAAGTAAATTCTCATACGTTTCAACTGTCAACTGATTCGCAATAGTTTATAATGATAAAACGTAAAATATTTGTGCGTAAATATTTGTCGTCAAGCCGATCATTGCCATTACGTGTAGACGTGTAGGGCTACTGTTAATAATGATGATTTTGAAAATTTTGTGCAATTTATTGTTAATAGCACAGCGTCCTGGAAGTAAAATATTGAGGAGATCGTCGAAGCGGGTCCAGCTTTCACTCTAATGCATATGAAAACGAAGTTAATTGATAAAGTTTTCAATCTGAACATGTCCACCATACACAAGAGTCTGCAGTAACATGCAATTACCCTCAAAAAGTGTATGTGTGTGAAGTGTATTGTTTGCTTTCGACGGAGTCTGATGAGAAACGTACAAGTTTTTGCATTGGATTTTAGTTCCTGGGTGCCCAATAATCACAAGCGCCTGATTTTCATTGACGAGTCTGAGTTCAACCTGAGCCTATGCCGCAGTAAGGCTCGCTCAAAAAAGGGAACACGAGCAGTTACAAAAATCTCAACAGTTTGCAGAAATACTCCAACCATTATAGAAACACGCAATAGTTCAAAATTTTACGAATTACTACGTGAACTAGCTGGGAAGTTACCACTTTCGCTGAGAGATGCCTATATATCTCTTAAGCTGGCAAAGTGGAGTCGAAACAAGAAAAAGTACGAAAGCAAATTATTTTCAAATACGTGGAAAACCCCGAAATCATATTTTCAAAGGCTAAGCATCAAGACTAAGGACATTCAAATGTCATTTTCAATGGTCAGACGAGTGAAGGGGTTAACGCTACAAAGAAAAAAAGGAAATAGTAGAAAATCTGGTAGTGTAAACAAGGACTTAGCGAGGGCTCGAAAATAATACGGCCAATATGTGCAGTGCTGCCATTTTGGCATTTTGAATGCTAGATCTGGCATTATTTTTTCCAAAACGGCATTAGAAATTCGAAGTTACTAGCATTATTTTTAGCATTTAATTTTAATTTTCAGAATAATCTAACACTCATCTATTTTTAATCTTGCCCATCAGATTTTTCTCAATAAAAGCTCTGTTCGTGAACTATCAGTTGCGTTCATGGACCTAAATCACCTGGTTCTTAAATCAAGTGGTGGAGGAAATTCACGAAAAATGCCAAAACGATCTCATGGCATTTCCTTAGAAGTGACAACCATAAGTGAAAGTTGTCTGATTTTGATAGAATCTTTTGATAGAAATTATAAAGTCATTTTAAGCAGTAATAAAGTGTCTCTGCAAAAATATTCGACTTTCATAATAACATTGCGCGAAAAATATATTGCTTGCCGCGCTTATTTCAAAATACGTATTCGCGCCACAGCATTTGATTCTTTTCAGGGTCTCGCAAAAGCTCAGGTTCAACTGAAATCTAATCCTCTTTCATGAAAAAGAGAAAGTTTTCAGTGTTCAGTAAAACAGCGTTTAAAACCGACTTTATGGCAATGCATAGAGATCGCGAACAGACCTAACATTTGAAAACATGATGTAATGATGCTGCATTTGAACAAATATGCGCTTTAGGCTAGAGTATTCTGAAAATTTTGACTGTAAACCGGCCCCCAGCGACGAAACTGTCGTCGACCGATCAATTGCTGCTGCAAACCCTCCCGCTGGCGATGAATTCGCTGCAGAATTCAAGTACATTAGAACACAAGTTCATTAGAACTAGTGCTACACCTTTGTGCTTTATAGAAGATCGACGGTATATCCTGAAAAAAGGATATATATTCGATCTTCTATTTTTTGCCTACGATTCCCGGGAAATCACAGTGCTAGTGACAAGTGCTATTAACGTTAAAGAAAAAGTGAAATATTAAGTGACATAAAATGAAAAGGTAGATACTCCAATATTAAGGCAGTTTTGGATTGCTTTAAATATGATAAATTTAGGTTTCTCGTTCCATTAAATCGTGATGATGCTAAAAATTAGCGATGTGGTCCCATCCACCTCAGACTCCCAGCAACCTCAGACATCTACAAGTTCAAGTTTACCAAAGTGTGTGCATTCTAGTTATATATTTTTTTCTGAATAATGTGAATCAATTGTTAATTAGGGCTTCAAATGCAAGCAATCGCGTTCGACACTAATTCTTTTCCTTGACTTAAAAATAAATAATTGTTGCGGTTTTGATTGTGAGATTCCAATTGATATTTTGAAAAATATTGGTAGAAATTAGCTTTACACAAAAGAAAAAGATATAGATGTAACTGACATATCTGTAATAGATATAAAATCATCTTGAGAAGTAGATTTTAAGCTTCTAATTTGTTTTTATTACATAAATATATATTGTTTAAATGTCGAATCATGTTTATTTTAATCAAATAAGAAAGCATTATTTAGCATTCTAATTTTACAAGATCTGAATTAATTAACTTGAATCTAGCATTATTCGAAAAAAAGAAATGGCAGCACTGAATATGTGACGAAATTCGATTGTATCATTTTAGATGACAAAATTTGTGTCAAAGCAGATTTCAGGCAGATTCCTAGCCTTAAATTTTACACTGCTAAAGTGAAGGGTACAATGAAAGAAGTATTTAAGGCAAAGCAAATCAGTAAATTTCGCGAATAGTACATAGTGTGGCGGGCGATTTGTCAAAGTGGTCTAAGGAGCGATGTTTTTATAGTGGAAGGTACAGTCAATGCCTAGATTTACATCGAGAAATGTCTGCAGAAGCGATTGTTGCCTTTGAATAATAGGCGTAAGGAGTCCATGTTGTTTTGTTCAGACATAGCACCAAGTCATTATGCTAAGAAAACGCTGGAGGGGTATGAAAGCAACCACGTCACTTTTTTCCCGAAGGAGTTTGATCCAAATTGTACTGAAATTAGATCAATAGAAAGAAAGCCATGGGAAAGCTAGAAATGTATCTAACAAAAAAAGTTGAGAAACAAAACACACGAAATCACTAATGACGTCTCTGTGAAAAACTTGATGTTGAACTTCAATAGAAAAATTCACAATTTCCGTTCTAAGCGACGCTAACGTTTAAAAATTTCTGTATACATCCCCGAGGTAAGCTATAGTAAAAAATATCCTCATTTTCCTATAAGGATCAAATTTTACTGGGACAGTCCTTATATTAAGTAACGATTTTTCGATTTAGGAGTAGGTTTTTTTCATTTGAGATTATATAACACCACTTTGCACGGCCAATTTTCGGAACGCTACTGACACCCATATTCACCACCCTGCAGACGCCCATATTCACCACACTGCATACGCTCCGATGCGCATATGCCAACTCCTATATATACGAGGCATCGAATACGATAGCAACACACTCTATTATCAGCGTTCTCAGGCAGCACTCAAGGGTCCCTGGAACATCCTGAATATAGTTTCTTTTGTATTTTACATTTATATGTAATAAACTGTTTTCGTATTAAATCGTTTATTATAGTGGCGCCCAACTTGAAGCCCAACCATCGCCCCGAGAAGAAGTACCCGCAAGAAGAAGGCAATGGCGGCTATTCAGATGACCGATGAGCAGCTGCAGCAGCTTATCAGTGCTCTCCGACCATCTACGCCAGCACCGTCAAACGGATCGCTGGGAAGTTCCGCAAATTGCACCACCCGCTACGATGGTACTCGTTCAAGAACGAAATTGGACGAATTCGTAGGCGAAATTAGTATCTACAAGCAAGTAGAACACATCGAAGACCATATCAGGGACATCGGCGAAGTCTTTGAAGCACTTCCATATTTTCAGCTACGGATTAACCGAACAAAATGCAGTTTTTGTTGTCCTAGTATCAAATTCTTAGGCCACATCTTGACCGACCAAGGAATATCCGTTGACTCAGGAAACGTCAGCGCTTTAAGAGATAGACCAGAGCCCACCAACCTCAAGCAACTCATCACCTTCTTGCAGACCTGTTCATGGTTCCGCCAGTTTATCGTTGGGTTTGCTGATAAAGCAAGACCACTAACCAACCTGACTAAGAAGGATGTACAATGGAAATGGACAGAGGAGCAACAAGCAGCGTACGACCAACTAAAGATGTGTCTTACCACAGCGCCGATTTTGCGGCAGGCCGACGGAACAAAACCGTTCGTGTTGCGAACAGATGCAAGCGGTTTTGCCCTTGGAGCAGCATTGTTGCAAGGGGAGGGTGCTGAAGAACGACCAGTTGAATACGCTAGCCGTCTCTTGACTAGCGCAGAAAGGAACTACAGCACCACGGAAAGAGAAGCACTACGTAAGTTCAATGCCAAAATCGATAACGCAGATCAACCTATCCAGCCTCTACGTCGACGAGGTCGACTAAAATTTACACCCGCAACTGCTTCATCATCGAGGCGATCATCTGAAGCAGAAGGGGAGTCTATAACACCACTTTGCACGGCCAATTTTCGGAACGCTACTGACACCCATATTCACCACCCTGCAGACGCCCATATTCACCACACTGCATACGCTCCGATGCGCATATGCCAACTCCTATATATACGAGGCATCGAATACGATAGCAACACACTCTATTATCAGCGTTCTCAGGCAGCACTCAAGGGTCCCTGGAACATCCTGAATATAGTTTCTTTTGTATTTTACATTTATATGTAATAAACTGTTTTCGTATTAAATCGTTTATTATAGATTACAATTTTTTTAATTTGGAATTTTATATAAACTGACTACAGACTAAAGAAACTAGTGGTTTTACATTCAATGCGGGATGAGCATTGGCTTACTTACACTTAAATAATAAATATAAGTAAAGCAATCCCACGACAACCCTTGTACGGTTCTAGGGGTTGAAGCTGCAATTTTTTAATCACTACACTACAATTTTTTAATCATTGTGGATACGAGTATGGAGTGATTAGTTCCACGACTCACTTTACCCCTGATTTAAATCAGGTACCTAATCAGAGCTAGGTGAACTCAAAGCTTGGTGCGCGGACCCTCGTCCGAACCTGGATTCGCAAGAAGCCAGTACTCTACCCACTAGGCTACTCAAGCCTCAAAATAATAAGTATAATTATTTATAACTTCATGCTTTCTCTACAAGGTATGTGGATGGGACTGGTAAGGCTTCTTACACTTTGAGACTATTGGTCAAATCAAGTAGTTTATTGACGAAAAACTACAGGCACGATTATGCTTCGGAATTGATTTAAAGTTTTACTAGCGATGCTTCAGTTCGACGACATGAAATAGCACACAAACAATCGTTTTAGAAAAATACAGCCGCTAGTTAATATGCAAAGAAATTTGTATTATAGCAAAGTAAATAGCAAAGTAAAACCGGCATCTTCCCCGTTTAGACCATCTAGAGATTTGTAGGTGGTGAAAATACTAAATTTCATTGCTTCATTTTTTAATTTTCAAATTATTACAAACAAATCATGCTAGAATCCAGATTCAAACCGGACGCTTCACTCTTTAAGCTACACGATTTTATTGGAGAACTGTTATTTTTTAGGACAATGCGTATGCGACAAAGTCGTATAAGAGGTTGAAAACGTGAAAGAACAACGAACAAAAATACAATTCCGTCAAATATCACAGGAACACTAACGTGTTCTTTTGATAGAACGAAAGTACTACTAAAAAAGTTTAGGATTATAAGAAAAAAAATTTCTTCGTCCTATTATCGTTGACTGTCGATTTTTTCACTACTGAATGCCAATAAGGCAGGATTTTTTCAGGAAAAGTCATGAGTCACAATGATTTCGGCCAGACATTAAATACAATTACAGAAGTTCTGAATCATGCAACTAAGTCGCCGAACAGCGCATCGAAATTCGCAGTACGGTGAATGCAGTTTGATTGGTGTTTGTGTAACACGATGCTGCCTGCTTTCAAGTAAGCAACTTGGGCCGAAACACTCATTATTAATGACAGAGACTCCCCACACTAGCCCCATTATTGCCATGGAAATATTTTAAATTGTTGTTAGACAAAAAGTCTAATCCGGGAATTCTTAGATAAGCTAATAAGATAGAATTTGGGCTCGCAAGAAGTTCTACAGCAAATCTGATATCCTTCTTTCACATGCATACCGATGCAATTTGATGAGCATGCCAGATTCTAAAAACAGCATGGTTTTAAAAACCTCGAATTGAAAAACAGTGAAGGCTTAAATAGGTCTTGATGAGTACTAACCACATCAGGTACTTTATCAGATTGAACTGAAGCAAGTTTTGCTTCAGAAATTTGCTCTCCTGGTAATTAATATCCAAAACAGAAGAAGATTCAATGCATTTTTGCTGGATTTAGGATAAGATTTATTTTAGGTTTTTGAATTTTAAGCGCTTGTTAAGGCGAATTTATTATACAACGCAAAGACTTAAAGCTTTTTGAGCTTAAAAAAATATAATTTGATTCGTTGCAGAGTCCAATTTTATTTCCTGATGTCTGTGGTAAAAAATTTGCCTTTGTCGCAACAGAATTTCCATACTCCCAAACATACTTTATTTCTATACTTAATCTAACTTATGAGAAGATGAAACCATGCTCCAATATTAAAGTCTCAATTTTCGGTCACAATACTTCAGTTCATTTATAATCTTTTTCCTGGATTTTATAACCTCCTGATTTTTTTCCATCCTTCCTCCTCGTCTATTAAATTTTCAAAGTCACTCAAGCAACCTTCTTAATACCAGCTTTAAAATCGTCATGTGCTAACCATCTAATATCATCCTATTCCCACTCGACTCTCCATGTATTTTTTGTCTTTTTCTTTGTGGTCCAACTTTAATATCTTTCTTCTGCATACTAAAATTCGAAATTCTCTCATTCAAATGCAGCAATCGCTACTAAAAGTTTTCTATTATCCTTTGCCAGAGCATTCGAAAATTCTTTCGAAATAGTATAGAACGGCCCCACCGTTCGCTACGAACAATAGGTGAACATAGTACGTATGCATAGTTTTCTACCAGAAGTTAAGGAGTTCTATTCTCTTTTGCATGTGCACTTTGCATGTACTTTGCAAGACACAAACAATCCGTTCCGCAAGCTTATACATCTGAATATATGTGCATACGTTTTCTCTTATCCGTGAATGTTTTCTTCAGGTTTTGAGATGTGTTGAAGGGACTTGGTTTTATGTCGAGAAAACTATAAGAAAAGTATGGTGTCCATTGCATTCAGGTATTTCAGTTCGTATGTGCTGTGTGCATTCATTTGTGGAATTGAAATCACAGTCAGATTATTGCTGTAAAAGAATCTGGATAAAAGCTATTGTTTGAAAAATAATCTTCAGATGATTTACATGATTTGTTTGAATAAAAGCCAGTGTGTTACACTAGGTTGACTTGCAAAATGTTTCGAACGAAAGTGTTAAAGGGAAAAGTTATTCTTACAACTGTAAAACTGGCAAACATTTCAGAAAAAACTTATGTATTACATTAATATAATAATATATGTATACACGATCGCAGCCGCAATTGCTCCTTAAAGTAATAATAATAATAATAGTTTTATTGCCAAATTCAAAATTACATTTCACAGATAAATTACAAGAAGAAAAAAGAACAGTTGGCTTTCCTACAATGAGCATAGCTCGTGCTATAGAAAGAGAGCCTGTATTTTCAACAATATTTTTACAAGTTATACCAGTTAATTCATTATAGTAAGAATTTAACACATTGTTTTAGAATTTGTACAGCATTTTTAATAACACACTTAGAAAACTGACATTGGCAGATAGTTATTACTAATTAAGAAAAAACAATTTAACTCTGCAATATTATTTTCCTGGAGGTACATTTTCACAGCTTTTCGAAAAGCATGACAATTTGTTATCTTACATATGTTGACTGATAAGCTATTAAAAAGTCGTGGAGCTACATTTCTTGAAGTGCTCTGCGATTTTGTTAACGCGTTGAGTGTCCTGTATTTAATTCAATGGGAAATTCACGAAGGTGGTTGTGTATTTATAGAAGCATTTTAAATTTATAACTGTTAGATATTGAAAGGATATTGAATTGAGAATAAAGAAATTGAGTAGGGTATCGTATTGGTTTTTTAAGCAGTTTTTATAATTTTTTTATGCAAAATTATCAGAATTGTAAGGTACTGGTAGCTAAGCCTCCCCAACTGACAATTACATACTCTACTACGGACTGAACAAGTGCGAGAAACACCATCCTCAATTGATTTATAGATAGCATAGTTCGTAGCTCTACAAATTCATAAATAGTTTTCCTTATTCGACCGCAGACAAAGCAAATGTGCTTGTCCCAACGTAAATGTTGATCCATTACTACGCCTAGGTATTTCACGGTTGAGTTTACTAATTCCAATAAATCGTTGATGTATTTCAAAAATAGAATTGGACTCAAGACTGTTCCTTGTGGAATCCCAATACTTACACCAAGGCTGGAGCTAATATGGTCATCTATGCGTACTGACTATTCCTCTTATACCCATCATCTCCATTTTTACTAATAGCAAATGATGATCTACCGTATCGAAAGCCTTTTTGGATGGAATTATTAAAACCTGTTATATCTCGTTTTACGCTTGTAACCTCATTAATTAGATTCCACATTTTTCTAATATTATTGCTATTACTTTCAAATAGGATTCTATAATGCTCAGATTTAACTATGTGGAGCAGATATTTCAACTTATTTCTATAGCGAATGTACTTTTCTCTCAAAGCTATGTTGAAGTTTATCTCTATTTCTAATGGATTTAAGTAGCCCATTTGTCATCCATGGTTTCAGCTTTGTCCAGTAACTTTTTCGTCTAAAAGGATAAGTACATAGCGTCAAATCCGGTGGATATGATTTATTGCTGACTTGTTTATGGTGCTGCTTCAATCGAAAATCGAAAAATGTTTGCCTCTTTTCGTTTGGACCAATTTATACCATAAAGCACTTGAATTATGATAAAATCTATTCGGTAAATTTTAACCAGATAGTTTCCAAGATACAGTCTTTCAAAATTTACCGATTTTTTTTTTATTATGAAATTTTTCGCAAAAAATAATATAAAATAATAATTTTAGCAACAAAAATATAATAAAACACAAGTGCAGGTACAACTCGTTTTTTTAATGTTATAAAGGCGCGTCCACAGAAGATTACGTCAATATAAGGGGTTTTTTGTAAGGGTAAGATAAAGCTCAGATGCGAGAGCTGCGCCGATTGAATGACGCACCCTTGCCACACTCTCCCACTCTACTCTTATCACATTCTCTAGACCTCAAGGACAGGTTCTTCGCATCAAATTTCATCTAACTTCTCAGTTCTTACCTAATTTTTTTTTGGCCGGTGTCTCATTACATGATTTGTGCATGTCTCTCTTGCAGTTTAAATTCAAAATCTACAAAATGTCTGATCCCAGTCCAGGTACGAGTTTGTTATTTATATTTAAGGAGATTTAAAGTCAATGTGAAGTGCGGTTAGTAACGAAAAGGGGTCTAAAAACCCTTGTTGCGTCCAGTGTTTCCCTTAAAAACCAAGGAAATGAATGTTTATTGAAGGGTGTCAATGAGATATTTGTGCACAGTGCTTGTCAGAAGATACCTGTAGTAACCTGCTCTGGCAAGAATTGGCAAAGGTAAAAGTTTACCTCTTCGTGACTCCGGTTAAGCCAAGGTTCAATAAAACCAATCAGCTTAGCCGTTCAGCGTATTTTATTACGTACACGCGTGCGTCAAAGCTTCAGTTCTTTCCAGCTCTGAGCGAAAGAGGTACCCATCCTTGCGTTTTCGCGCTAGCAGATCGATCGGGATTACTCTCGATACAACCATCACTGCCTTTTCTGAAACCGTGCGGCAGCTACAAGCGATTTACAGGGCACCGTTGCGCTGGACACTGGCAATGCGTTTTCTAAACTTTCTAGTTCGAAGCGCATCTCCCCAAATTTCGGCTCCATATAGCAAGATGGAATTAGTCGTCACCATCAGCAGCCTCCGTCTAGTCTCACTGGGTCCGTCAACGTTGACCATTAGCCTACTCAGGGAAGTGACGACTACTAGAGCCCTGTCACATGCCTTGTAGATATGATCCCAATACGTCAGCTTGGTGTCCAGGGTGATTCCCAGATACCTGACCGACTTGTTAGTCTGGACCCCGACGGAGCCAAATGTCATGGGTATGACAGTTGGTATCCTCCGCTTCGTCAGCAAGACAATCTCTGTCTTTGAGACTGCCAGCTGGAGGACGTGCTCAGTAATCCACCGATCCACCCTTCTCATAACTTGGTTAGCGAATTATTATTTTAGAGACACTTATCCACATGGACGATTTCTTGAATAGTTGGCGATGGTAGCCCTCATCCATTAACGATGAATTTAACTCATCGCCTTCCTCGTTATTTGGTAGCACACCCAACTAATATATTCAGCATTCACGATTGATCAAATATCGAATTTTGCAAAACCTACCTAAAAACAAGATACTAAATTAAAACAACCCTGATAATAGTAATTACCATTTTCGACCATGTTTCCAATCTTTGCTATCAAAGATTTATGCTCTAATGTAAATTTCATACACCATAGCAACTATTTTCTTCTCCTTGAGCCCATCATATCCCACATTTTTAGCTCCATATATCACAAAATCAAATTTTGAATATGAAATCTCAATATGAGTTCTAGACTCGCATTATAAGTGAAATAAAAAATGCCATTACACTGTCAGAAAAAAAAACTAATACTTCTCGGAAGGCACAGCAAAACCAATTTCCATTCAAAATCATCTTCCGCTTCCGATCCATTTTGCATTGGTTACACTCTGTAAAATCTCATACGAAGCATATTTTTGAGAAACGTTAACGTTCCCCTCATAATACTTATACCCCGTAACTATCGACCTATATCATCATTCTCGTCTATTTCCGAGACCAAAACTAACAGTTGTATCTAGAAAAGCCAGAGATATTTAAGCGTTTCCTTAATATTCGCGAAACCTTACTGTTGAACAATTTTGTATCCTACAACGGAACATCTTACGATGAACATCATATCGAACATAACCTATAATTTGTATCGAAACGTGATTGGAATGTCCTAGGCAGAGGATTGTAGTAGAATGTGTAGCAGCAAAGTACAGAAATAAAGAATTTTCATTTATCTTCTGTGCCAAAGGATCAGACGTGGTACGACAGGATGACTGTTGTAAATATTCTTTTATGGCCATGCTTAGCTACTGCCATGAATGAAATCAAGACGAGCCAGGATGACGATGGTGGTGGTGCAGGAGGCAAAAAAAGGATAATGCAGATATTCATTTTACAGTATGGTGTTGTAAAAGTGTGAAAGCAATTCGCCTTTGGCCAATAACTGTTGAAATCTTCGAATAATCAATTTTGGGGAATATACGCATAAAATCTCTCTCGTTGCCAGTGCTTTCAGTAACGGACGGAACGTTTTTATTGTGCGCTGTTGCGAAGCGACATCATTTCAGTTGTCATAAAATTAAGTCCAATAAAGACGAACGGACTGAGACGAGAATTCAAAGAGCGGCGTCGCACCAGACGCACCAACCAAAACAAGCCAGGACGACTGTACCGAATGAAACGGAGGTAGCGCTAGAGTACTATGGTTTTCCTTGCAGCGATAATAAACGAAAACTTTTTTATTAAGAGTTGTTTTGTTAGAAGCATTCTCATAATCTCTCGCGACGAGACCCAACTAAGCGTTGTAAAATAAAGCCATTAAGAAAATGGCCTGGGATAGAAGACACGTTCGCAGTGGGTTTGGTTTGCAAGGATGAATAAAAGTGATGAACAACAGTTTAATTTCCTAAGTGTTGTCTTTGTTGGAGGGGTTCAAGAGATGTACATTAGATTTGCATTGGGGTTCCGCTGAAGCCAAGTTTGGTGGCACTAGATGGAGCAGAAAGAGTAATAACGATTTTTTCATGGTATAACGTTTTCTAGTTGCTTTGAAACAAATACTGGATTTCAGGATAAAATAAGGATTTCATGAGCAAAATGAATTTTTCGGTATATCTGCGAATCTAAACTAAACTATTTTTTTCCAACGCGAGCTAAAGTTAACGTTCTTTCAGTCCAACTGACAGTTGGTTTGACAGATCTTTGAACAAAATGCCAAACCTCAGGGAATTCCCCTTCGAAGCTAGTGCTTAACTATGGCGGTTGGGTGACACATATGGAGAAGCCGATATTAATTATTATTCTTATTCTTTAAATGCCACATTCTGAAGCGCTATTATCGAAGTAGTTGATGATTGAAGAAATATTAAAAAAAGTTATGGCTATGCACTTTATTCCATCGAAATATCTCTAATTTTCCACTAAATTTTTAAGATGCTGGAAAACATCAAATTACCAAGTACCAATAAGTCTCACATCAGTCATCATCTAGATTGAGAAATTATGTGCCTAGCTTTTTATTTCACACAATGTTTTTTGGTGCTCTTACAGTATCATGTTTTTTATTGACTTCTTTGATCCCACACTTGCACGACTAGCAACCCTTGCAATATATTTCATTGGAACGAAATCATTCTATGCGTATCCTTCATTCTAATCCGTCCTTGTTGCGAGTGGGATAAGAATGATGATAAGACTCGAGATATTTTATAGAACGCTATTTTATAGTACACGCCAACTTAACAGCCATCTTTTCTCCTTCACTCTTTCTCCTCGTCTTTCTACACTTTTCATCCACTCTCGCAGCGAGAAGAGGATCTTATTTTTCTACTTTCAGAGTACACATTTCCACAGTAAATGTCAAGTCCGCCCTGGCTTTCATAGAAACAAAAGACTTTAGTGACTTCTAGGACATACAGACACAGCCTTCCTAATCATCCGCCTTACACTCTCCGTTGTCGTCAATGTAGCGGTAGCGGCAACGTCGTCATCCTCATCCTCGTCATCATCCTTTGTGTGGAGTAGGTACTAAATAAATAGCTCTTGTGTAGCTTTAGGAAGCTAATGGACTTTTGAAATGTTTATAGGACTTTTAGGACTAATTTTTTCCATTTCTTGACTTCTCTTAGTTTTGTGTGAGTATGGCATGTCCTGTGAATGTTTTCCGGTTTCAAGATAGTAAGATATTGGCAATCTGACTTATTTCCTTATCGTGCGCAACATGGGCTCAGCGGTGAATCTAACCACAAAAACGTCTTATCAGCATCACCATCCTGTCGTTTTACAGGGATTTTAACTAAAGTGAATGGAATCGTGAATGAATGGATGTTGGACTGAAACCGAAACTTAATGATCATGTCTTTTTACGAGCCGTGCTTGTGGCGGCTAAAACCCAAAATATTCGCTGGGAGTTGGAAAAGTCGGTCGGGCGTTTTTTCCATTCGACTGAAGAAGTAAATTGTTGCACGCTGCTGCGTAACATTTTTGAGGAGCAAGCAAGTCACACTTTGGCGGCGAACACGTCCTGTTTTTCTTTATAATTTGATTTCCAGTGAATATTTTCCTTGTGGCAGTTTATTATTCATTTGATACTGATGGCTCGAGGATTTAATGATAAACACATCTGAGGCCCCGAGGCCTTTTTCAAAGTTTGTGTGTGTGTGTGTGGGCTGTGTGAGAGTTAGTAACATCAAAATAACTGGTAGTACGGTAGATATGCAGAGGATGGTTAATGGCTTTCAACTGAAGACAATTAAGTAGAGAGCTTGAAATGTTAATTGAGAGTATCTGCGGAGGATTTTTCAGTTTGCATGGAGAAGATGAGTGAAAGATTTTGTGAACGTGAGAATGGGTTTCAATGAGTGGGTTTATTTCAAACTCCCACTGATAGAGCTAAAAGAATCAGCAGTAGGTTTCGGTTGCTTATCTTTTAAATCTGGTTTCAACTTGAATTAGAACGAGCACTAAAGCGATAATTATTCGAAGAAAGTTCAGGAAATAAGTTCCGATCAATATCAAGAATAGAAGTCTGTACAATTATAGAATTATATTAACTATGTGGCAGTTCGAGACAAAAAGGATTATTGATTGAGCGTTATGTCAATTCTGCTATCGCCCAGAAGTTGCATTGGCTTGGTCGGCTCTAGACTTTTGTGTCTCTACCTGGCAAACTAGGTGGCAGATGATCTGGATGCTGTAAATGTTTTTTCCATCTCTCGAAAGGAGCACTTTGATAAGTTTGGATAGGCTTCTGCTGCTTTTTAAGTAGAATACCTCAATCGGGGTGAAACCTTGCTTTCCAACCAACCTTAAGTTGTTTTTCCTCTGGCAAAAAGTACGTGTGGTACAGCACCTTTAACTCGGAGAACCTATTTGTGATCAGTTTGTTATCGTTTTTGAAATTGGGCAAAAGCTAGATTCCACTGTTCATGTTGTCAAAGACTTATTGGGTCCACCTTTGGGATAATTTTTGGATTTTTTCTTGTAGAGAAGTCTAGGGATTAAGCGTTGGTTCTGTATTCAATAAAGTTGAAATTAGGGGAGTTTTATGATTAGATTTTGAGTTTAAGGATGGGAGTCCCTCGCTTGCCAATAATTCGGCTTCGGCGAAAGTAAAGAAAGAATCTTTTTTATTGTTTTGTATTGTCTACTTAGGGTTAACTGTCGGAGTCTCCACATCCGGTTTCTGGTTTTTCAATATTACCAATATGTCAGAAAAGGAGGAAGATCCGAATGTGTTGACTTCTTCAGCCTTGTTTTTTGCACTACTGTTTTCTGAATTTTCGTACTTAATTCTCTAATTATTTTTTTTGGGGTAGTTTTAATTAAGAGTTGAGCCTTTTTTAGCTCTTCTAAAAGTCTATTCAGTTTTTGATTAATTTGACACTGATTATCCCTGTTATTTTCCTGTCTCTGGTCGAGCAACGAATCCTGTAACGATGGGGACTTTTTCTTTACTAACATTCATTGTAAATATTTGCTTAGCACGTGCACTTGCACAAGCCTTTGGGCAACCCAGGAGATCGGTGTGCCGTAACAAAGTCTTAAATTAGGCGTCTTTGTTTTTGCTTCTCTGTCCAAAGCAGGACGATGTAGTAATATCGGAAACAACAACAACTCCTGTCCCAGTGAATTCACTGAGACAGAGTTATCTTCCGCATAGCCAACGTATAGAGTGTGCTAATATTTGCGAAAGTGTTCGTAGCAGCTGGTGCAATTGATTATTTTGAATTAATTTGAATTATTTCCAATTGATTTGAATTTATTCTGCTCTTCTCTATCGGCCGTTATGATTTCATCAAACCAACTTGCATAAAAATCTTTTCAAAATCGTTGATATGATGACATTAGGCGAGTTTTTTTGCTCCCTTTATCTATAACAGAACAATGCAGACGCATTGGAAACAAAAACAACTCATTTTATGGAAAGGAGGAGTTGTTGTTGTCCCCAATGCGTCTGCATTGTTCTGTTATAGATAGGGGGAGCAAAAAAACACGCCTATTGGCAGTCAAAATTCATTCATTCGCACAACCACAGCGAATGCACCAGCTATTCTGTTCTGGATTGTTTTTTTGTTTTTGCGCCATTGTTCTACTCTGCTCTGCTTTTACCTATTAGGTGGGTTTTTCTGCTCTGATGCAAAATAGAATAGAACAATGGCGCAAAAAAACGATCCATCACAGAACAGCTGATGCACTCGTTAAGATTGCTATAGATTGCTGTATTCGCTGTGGTAGCACAAAACAGTTGAAAATAAAGGAAAAAAATAACGAGTATAAACTATCACAATCGATAGAAACTTTCTACACATTATGAGGGCTTTTTTTAATTTCCTAACTACCAAAACATTCAGCATAGCCTTGAAAAATCCGAAGCCACCTCACGGCAAAAAAGGCTGCTTCTCATGAGCTTTTTTTTCTATCAGCACATTCTATAGTACAGCACTTGAATTACCTATGCAGAACAAAATTTCTGTACTAGTAAAATCACTGAGACAGGAGTATTGTTGTTTTCAATGCGTCTGTCCTGTTCTGTGCTGGATAGAGGAGCAAAAAAAAGACGCCTATTATTCCCTAACTTTAACTTCACTCGCTCGTAATTGAGTTTCGAAACTTGCTACTCATTAGCATTTTACTGCTCTAGCAGAAGTCTGAACTGTTCGAGTCTGCAGTTTAGGACCAAGACTTAACTTCTTATGCAGTTTAAGTCCAAGACATAACTTGCTTAGATGCGCCAGAGTAGTATTTATACCCGTTTGTCCAGAAGATTTGTCAAAACTAGATGGCTTGCGCCAGCATTTTAAAATCTTTCTCTACAATGTGCTTTAATCTCTAGTCAGCGTTGCTATCGTTTAATAATAGGAATTTTGGTTGCTTCCAATCCATCTATTCTGGATAGCATTGTCTTTTATGGATAGGGGAGCAAAAAACACGCCTAATAGTGGCTCTCGATTTATCTAGAACCGTATTTATCTTTTTGCGCTTGTGTTTTGTGCCAGCTGATTGCTACCTTTTCGCTTTGACATTGTCAACAATTTTACTTATTGTTTATTGTTCCAGTGCGGTGGCGAAATATAGTTTGGGTGTGTGTGCGCACGCAGCAATATTCTAAAATTCTAAATCCGAAAACAAATCTACTTCAGCCTATAATCAATGTAAATTCTTAGAAATATGTATCATTAGCTCTGGAGTTGAGCTACCATTTCCACTGCCATAAAAGAAACAAAAATATAATACCTCTCGGACAATAAACCAGTTTTAATGACACGTACAATTTTCCATTTACACGTTAGTCTAGAAATCCTTCGAAACATTTCTCTCCGCATCATCTCATACCATTTGACATCCTGTTTTCTCACCGAATCACTTCAATTTTCCATTGATTATCCTAACCTCAAATGGTTTGGGTCAAGGTTCCTGGTCCGTACACCCTCCAAAGCTGATTCACATCCTTACCGTTTTATGTTCGAGAGTAGTCCACTCCACGTAGCATACACATATCTGCACTATTATTCCGAATTGCAAAAGACCAGAGTCACATGGGTAGTAATGACATTTCTGTCCATTCACATTATTCTCATACAGGACTCTGTTCTTCACTCCCATTTCACGAACAAACTTCAGTCGAAGTTATAACAGAACCATTCACCGGAAAGATGGTTCTTCCCGAATAATCTCTCCGAAAAAACACGTTCGGCATAATGAAAAGCATAATGGCATGGCCAATATGGCGTAAACCATAGACCCATACTCATACAGATATACCGTAACAGAAATTATCCATTTCATACACTCCAGTCCAGGATAAAGTTATTGAAATTCTCCGAAATTCAGCTCAAGAGATGTTCAAGTGCTGCGTTCACCGGTGACTTGATAGGAGAATTTCGACCACTGTACGGCATTTATGATGTCGTTTTTGTTTTGTTGTTGGTTTCTTTTCGGACGATGACATTTGTTCATGGGACGATCTTTCAGGGAAAATGTTTTTCGGGTCGAAGCATAATTGCAAGCAAACGTGCCAACAACTACTCAAAGCTAGAGTATGTAATTACCTCGAGATATTTATTGCAAAAGTGGTATAAGTTGGTGACTGTTTGTAAAGAAAATACTCGGTTTAAGGTTAAAGTGAAAAATTATTTCGGTTAATTTGTGAATACAGGTAAAATCTTTAATTTATATAGTTTTTCGACTCAGGTGTTTTAATATAAGTATAATAGGAGCACTGGTTTGAACAACAACGAAACACTGGAATGTTACTTTTAGCCCATAAAATTAGTCCTGAACTACATTTACCTATATTCCGGTTAAGAAACTGAACAACATTATGAAAATGACTCGTTCACTTATTGATTTATTAAAGCCTTATTTCAAATTTCCATTGTCTCCTACGAGGATCTGTATTTTTATCGCGCTGGTTATCTGGGAAAAATCAATTAAAATACACGAAAAAGCTACTTTCAGAATTGTATGAAGCTTCACCCACGTTGGGCGCCACATTTACTTTGCAGTTTTTCTAACATCTAAGACTATGTTTGTCTCGAACTTCAAATTTATAATTATTCCATGCAATTGCAAACATCGGAGAACAGTGAGAAACAAACAAAACTTTATTTTTAGTTACAGACTATATTTAGTTAAATATTTTTAATACTCACATTTTTAAATATGTATCTTACTTAATATATTTTTTTTAATTTTTGGTGGGAGTTAAAGCATTATGCCATTTTTTCACAAAAATTATCCGCCATTTTATAGATCTGTGCCAAACACTTTTATAATTACTTTAATGCATTCATATGACAATCCGAACCAAAAACTTAAGCAATGCCTTTGCATCGAAAACACTAAAATGGATGATTCAATTTCTCCTGCACTGCACAATTGTCGATTACTATCGTTTGTTCACATTCCTGCCTTTGTTATCTACCGATTCTCAAGTTGAACTCCTCCAGAATACCGATTCAACTCTAAGGTTCTTATTAATGGCAAGGGATATGTTAATGTGCTCCGACTTCATTCCCATTGCATGCTATGTTCTTTAGTTTTCCATCGAAGAGTCGTTGGATCTGTCTTCACAGTAATTGTCCGGCTATTAATCCAAAGACAAAATCCAGGCATGGTAACGACAAAACCGTCACCGAAAACGACGTCCTACTAGTTAGAAAATGGTTTCTCATTCAGAAAGTGTACAAGGAAGTGGAGGAAACGGTCGTCGTGAAGGATATGAGAGATTTTCATTAAATGTTTGGCAAATAGCTGTACTTTCGCGTAGTGTGCAGGTTCGAGGCTTAGCGGTTGAGGGGGAGGATGCATAAATGAAACTTGGCATATCTATTGTTGTTTGAAGAGCTCTAGCAAGTTTTCTTGGAATTTCTATTGGGCTCTAATCTTTCCAAGATAAGATGGCATATTAAAAGTGAGGTATCAACTCAGAAGGAGCTAATGAACTTGAAGGAATTGTTTGTATGTTTTTTTGATATTGGATACTTAGTTATTAGCTTCGCATCGAAGATGTTTCTTGAAAGGTTGGGTAATCATTTTTAAAATATTTTTGCTTGAATCAAATAGCTCAAGATCAAAAGATTTGTGTATTTACAATATCTCAACCATTTACGTTGTTTGTTTTTTATAATTTGCTGGGAGACCTTTAAAGTTCAAAGCAACGAAAGATGAGTTAGCGGCCAAAGAAAACAAAATCATCTTGCTATAAACAATTTTCGTGACATTTATCGACATGAAGTGGGAAAAGCTGCCCTCTCCTTCCAGGCGTGGGCTGTTAAAATCTAGCATGTGATAATGTTAGTCGTAAAGTAGATTGCTCAAACAATGCTCGCTTCCTCACTGTTAGAGGTCATTCTTCAATAATGATTCCAAAGTTTAAGAAAGAACCTTTTGTAGCTATAGCAATGGGGAGACAAAGAAGAAAAAAAGCTGATTATTTATTCAGAAAAATGTTATTTTAGGAAGCACTGGTGCAGTGCAATAATAAATTAATTATAATTAAGACGACTCAAAAATGGACAAATCTTTTATAAATTTTACAGGAAATATAGCAATGCCTTACATTAGTATCTCTTAAATATAGACTGGCACCTATACTCTCTTTTTGCTGTATCGCAACATGTCACACTAAGAGTGAGTGGATAACATCATGAGGATAAATCCAAAAAAATTTATCTCTGCAGATGGCAATCAGACTCAGTCTAAAAATCCACTTGTGCTGCACTCTCTCAGTATGGAAGAGGTTCGAATTTTGCAGGGTTCAGCCTCAAGTATTATTACAACATAAAGTTTTAGTTGGTGTGGGAGTTACAGGCTACTATGGTGAAAAAATCCATGGTCAACGAGTTTTACATCTTTCTGATTACATCTCCGATGGTTATAATTCTTGGGAACAGCGTTCAGCTAGAATTCCGAAAAAGGCTGTGTCTGTAGAAAAGATTCTCCCTCCAAAATCTTCGCAACAGACGAGGAGGGATGCCGGGGAATTCGTAAGTGTTTCGTAAGTAAGTGGATGCCAGGCAGTGGAATATTAGAGTGAAAGAAAACCTAGTGATGCCGGTGTTTTTAGTTGGGCGCAGTAATGCTCGAACAAATGACTGGGGCAAAATTACCCGAACTGGATATTATAAACTGTACAAACCTCACAGTCATTAATTCCGAACCATTCCATACTTGACGTCATAAAATTTGTTCAGACAAACTTGCAGCATGTGATTGTTTCGTTCTATTTGTTTCGAAACAGAAAATTAGTAAAACTGTACGCATTCTCTTATATTGTGATTGTACAGGATCAGCGAGCTCAGCTCAGTCGAAGGGGAAACAAACTTTTCCGAAGAAAGATCAACGAGGGTGAGGACTTGTGGTCTGATTTCAAATCAACTTAATGCCAGCACGTGCAAACAGTTTTCAACTGAAACGATCAATTACTGCTTCAAATTGTCATTCTTTTCACTTCCATTCCAATTGCCATCACAGGAGCGGAAGAGTCTTATTCAATACTCTGAACCAGAGAAGCGATGCTTACTCCCAGCATACCAGTTGGAGCAGCAACAAATGCAACACTAGAGAAGATACACTGTTTGGCTTTACAACTTCTGATGGTTTTACAGCTTCTAATGGGCTATTGACATTAAACACAGGCATTAATCCCACCTTCATCATCTATTTTTGCTGTTCTCTTTTGCTAGCGATTCAACACCCGCGATGAAATAAAGAAAACCAAGAAACATTAATTGGGCTAAGCGCAATCTATTTCTTGGTAAAACATTGCCTATTGGTAAGATAAAGACGCCAAAGCCAATAATATATCGATTGAGCACTCTGAATAGAGCCTGTTCGATTAGTAAGAACAGATGCAACAAAACGGTTCTTTAGTCGAACCGGGAACTACAGGAGCTCCGGAAAGATAGCAGCAAACTCCTCATTCGTGCTTATAAGAGTAGTACAGAGGAGGAGCACTGGCTCGACTAAAGAATCTCACCAACAGCTTATCTAAATTTGGTGAGGATCCTCAAAAAAAAAATCACTCAAATCGTTCTGCTACGATCCGGAAGGTGTAAAAGACCTTAAAACTGTATAAATTCAAGGAAAAGGGCTAATTAGCTTAGCGAAACGGGCACTCCGGTGACTGGAACGCAGAAGGCTTCTCTGCTTCTGACCAAACTTTCTGCTCTTAGCAGCAGTAGAAAATGCAGATACATGGTTAGATCTGTGGTTACAAGAAAAAAGGTCAGATATCCAATCATTTATCGCTGAGCCTGCATGGAATCGGCTATGCTGAGGAAGAACTACCTGGAAGCAGACCTTAAGGAAATATTTTGTCTAACCCTGGGATATGGTCCGTCACTTTTTCAACAGATTAAGGTAATTTTCAAACCAAAACCGAGGAGAAATGACTATTTAGGTCCAAGAAACTTTAAGCTGACCAGCCTAAATTACTTTAAGTTGAAATTCCTGGATAGGCTTTATGAAGTTTAACCCCTTAAATAATGAGCAACAGGCGTAGCAGCGAAAAAAATCATGCGTGTTGGTCTCTGGTTTCAGACCTTTAACTGCGTGCCCTTTTGGAAGCTATGCAAAACTGTAAGAGATTATGGCGCGGATGACATATTATTTAAATGGATACATGCTATGCTGAGGCAGAGATTGTTTCTGACGGAAGCTGGAACCGACTGTTACATGAGAACGGAAGCACCAAATGGATGCCCGTAAAGTGTTTTCTATCATCGCTCCTGTATGGATTATGATAGTCAACTCCCTGCTTGACGAACTGCAGCCAGGACTATGTCCATGCGCAGGACTATGCCCATGACGTGGCCATACTAGCAGTCAGTAATGCTCGGAATATGGTGTGTAATAATACACAGCTTGAATTGGATTTAACTGCTAGTTGGTGTTTGAAGCACGGCCTCTCAGGGAATATTGGTAGAACAAAAAATGTTCTGTTTTCCATGAAAAGAAAACTGGAAAGACTAATGTTATGTCAGACAAAAAACTCCTGTGGAAGAAACATATGGAAATGAAGATTACTTGAGCCTTAAAAGCTTTCGGGCAGTGCACGAGGGCTTTCGCCACTACCTGGGGCCTGAACCTTTATGTAGTTGTGTGAATTTACCTAGCAATTATAAGGCCGATAATCACGTCCCCATCCGTGGTGTGGAAGACTATTGTGAAGCTATGGTGTATTTGCAAGAAGTTAGCCATGCTGCAACCACTGTTTGCCGGGTATGGAATATGGAATGGAAGAATCTGAATTTAAATAATGAAACCATAAAGTTTTACTTTCGCCTCTTCTTTACATAAAACTTAAGAAGTGGCAAATTACTTTGTATTAAATTGTGAAACTGTATGGATTAAAGACATGTATCTCTGAAATTGAATCATGGATCAAAGATTCAACGGACAAATTGATAAAGTTTGCACTGGTTGAAGTGCAAGGTTATTCTTTCTTCGTCTAGCAAGAATTTGAGTAACATTTGTCCTCTTTTTTGAAGGACCATGCTGTTAATTTTTTGCTGTATTTATTTTCCTTGACTGGCTTGGGTTCGACATTATCATTAAGATGAACTTTTTGTTACTGGATTTGAAATTAAAACTATACTTGCCATTTCAGGACCCGAGTCCTGAAAGATGTTATCACAAAATGATTCATGCATATGAAAAATTTTCTAGGAGTTTTCTAGGAGGACCCACAACAGCAGCTGAAATTATTCTATTTCAGCTACTGTCGTGGATCCGTCTGAAGTATTAGAGCCTCTTGTGTGCAAATTATAAGTGTAGTTTTAAACTCAATCTGATTATCACCGGCAGAATCCTGCTTGATATTCTTCAAAGACATTTTAAGACAACCAGGAACCCGAAACGTCAAAATGTTATCCAGTCGAGAGAATTCGTCCACTAAAATTCACAATTCACCATTTATTTCACAGCATCCCGACGGCATTTCACTTTGATTTCAGTTCAAAATTTCACCCCAATAAAACATCATCACCGTCACGGAGACAAACCTCCATTCATGTCCTCTTTCTGATCCCATCAATTCAATGAGTTGGACAGCTACTAAACACACATCTACACATTCGACTTTGTCAGGACAAAGTTCACAAACAAAATACTGTAATTTACGGAGCATGCATTATGCAAAGTGTGTAGTGGAAGTAGTTGTGTAGTAGTCCGTATACACTTTTACTATTATCTACTTCTAACGGTTCATCTTAGTGCGGTCAAGAGTGTAGTGTCTCATGCCCGTCGAAATAACTATTAGTTGGGCTCGTTGTGTCCTGGCGGGTTTCGTTCACGGCTTGAACGTTGTCTGTCTAGTCTAGCATTTTATCTCCTTTCGTTCCGGTTCTTCATATCTCCGTTCGTTGCGATATTAAGTTCATGATTTTCGCTTCAGTCCGATGCTGTCCATGTCGAAACAACATGCCGCAGTAACAACCAAGTAAATATGCCCTATAATGGCATTCGTAGTTTATTCAAAGTCTGTATGTAAAATAATGCTTAACTTAAGCAAAGTTTGTGAAGTTCGGTCCCACGATACCGGCGTTCAGTACTTTTCGAAGTTTATACTCTTTTCAAAAGATTCCTTAAAAGCAAACATTTTGTGTGGACAATATTTGACATGCACTTTGTGACTGCAATATGAAAACTTGATTTGACGACCAACACTAAGCTGAAATTTTGAAAACGTGTAAAATATTCAACCGGTTATCATTGAGTTCCTCCAATATTTTCGAACCATGCTACTGAGGTCAATTTTGTTTTTTTTTTTAACAAATCACAGCCAAAATATTTTAACATTGTGAATAAATTCATCACTAATCATGATTTAATTATTTTTTAGCACAAATTGTTTTCATCCTCTAAATGTGTGCCTCAGTTATTTAACGAAAAAGACACATATGTACATATGTGCAATCCTAGTTTCGAGTATATTTCAAGTATTGTAGTATCACAGTACTCGAACTGTATTTGAAACTTGTCCAGTTATTCGTAACAAAAAGGTCAACCAACAGTTCTGTAGCGCAAATGACCAAACGCTGTTAAGTGATGCGGAAACATTTTCAAATTAATTAAACTCGTTCTTATGGTAATTTGGAGTCAAAGTAGGTATGATTCGAAACGTTATCAAGGAATCAAACCAAATTAGTTTGAGTTGGACAGAAGACAAATACGAAATTAATCTGGCGTAATGGAGTTGTAGAGATAGGATTTAAATGTGGGTTTTTAGCTTTTTATTTGGAATATATGATTTTATGGATACGAGAAAAGAAGTAAGTTGATGTTTCTGTAAAACTTAATAAAACCTAGAATAATATGTGGCTTTTTACTAATGCTCGAAGAAGAACATTAGTATTAAAATCACTTTGTCCAAAAATTCATATTTCTATATATATATATATATATATATATATATATATATATATATATATATATATATATATATATATATATATATATATATATATATATATATATATATATATATATATATCATCAAAAAATTTCAGTGAAAAAATCTCAGGAACGCGCCATCCGATTGAACTGAAATTTTTAGGACACATTGGTGTATATGCAGAATAGTGCCAGGTCTCAGAAAAAGTTAAAAATCTTTAACACTTTGGCGCCGGCGGCCATTTTAGTGATATTTTTAATATACCGATTATTCCGTACACAAATAAGTTTTGCAAAAATAAAGTTAACAAAATAAATTTCGAACGTGTTTTACATGTGAATCGGATAATGTTTTGGAATTTTTTAACCCCATGTGTGCGCTGGGTGCCTAAAAAGACAACGGGAAAAATTGAAAATTTTTAAATTGCGATAACTTTTGACAGCTATTCAATCATTACCAAATTTTCAGGACATATTGGTATTATTTAGTTGTAAATTTGTGTAGCTTTTGATGAGCGTGCTGGCAACCCTGAAGCTAGGGCAAGCACTGAAATTGAAAACCTCCAAATTATTGTCTCTCTTGAAAAAATGCCGTTTCTTCAAAAAAAAAAAGCCAATCATATGTAAATTTCGTGCTTTTTTAATATAGACCAAAAAAAAAATTTGATATGGTATAACGGGCACGCCTGGTAACCCTTGCCCTATTTACCTATATTTTTAGCATCAAAAACTTCTGTTCACGGAAACTCACGATCCGATGAGCAGAATTAATTGAAATTTGCAGACTGTATTGGTCTTAAATAGGACCAAGTCTGATAGAAGTAATTTTGAAATGCGGGCGATTCTGTGCCAGTGATGCCATCTTGAAAAATCACTAAAAAAGATAACTGCTTTTAGCCCTATAAGTTCTGATTGAATCGTTCGATTTTGACGAAATTCACACCGTAGCTGCACCTTATCTTGAACCACGTTTGGTAGAAATTTGGTTGAAAAATTCGTTTGGAGCTGCCAGCTATGATAATTTTGGTGTCTTAAATTTGAAAAAATAAAAATTTGGAAGTGAAAACATTCAAATCATCGAATATCCTAAAAATGTCCGTTTCTTACAATAAAACCAACCTGTATACAAATCTTATGCTTTATCTACACGTTCAAAGTAAAACTTTGGAAATTTCATGTCGGACAAGAACGGTAACCCTTTCCCAGTTAACCTATATTTTTAGCATCAAAAACTTCTGTTCACGGGAATTCACGAACCAATTATCAGATACCATTGAAATTTACATTATGCATTGGACTTAAAAAGAGCCAGGTCTGATAGAAGCGATTTTGAATTGTGGGCGACTCTGTGCCAGTGGTGCCATCTTGAAAAATTACAAAGAAAAAAAAACTGCTTTTTACCCTATGAAATGTGAATTAGTAACCAGATTTTCATGAAATTGACGCAGTAGCTGCACCTTACTCTAAACTCTGTTTGATAGAAATTTGGTTGAAAAATTCGATTGGTGCTGCCAGCTATGGTAATTTTTGTGTCTTTGGTTTTGAAAATTCTCTCAGGAAAATAAAACTTTTTGCCCTATAACTTCCAGTGCAGTCATGAAATCAATACGAGTTTCATACAATTAATGGAACCTATTATAAGCATTATTCAGGCCAAATTGGGTTGAAAAGCCTCGATAGGGTTGCCAGCTATTGTTGGTTTTGTGTTTGTTTGCAATATCTTTATTAAGCAGTTTTATCGTAGAATTTTCAATTGGTAATGATATTGTAGTGACAATAAACAGCAAATATTAAGCTTTCGATTATTTGAAAAAAACTCGCTGCAGGTAACCCTAAATTTCTTTATGCTCCTATAACTTCGAATGTATGTAATATAACAACGTGAAGCAGATGTCATATATTCTTGGCTTTGATACTGGCGAAAGGTTGCCAGCACGAGTCGGTTGTGCTACTTTTGTATCAATAAATGCTTACAGTTAGTATTCATACCGGAAACATTTACAATGAAAATAAATAACCGATGTTTCAATTCCCTAAGTTCTGCAAATTTTTCGGATCGCAGCCCCAAACACCAACTTCAGTTACAGTGCTGCAGGCACTGAGCATTTTCTTCATTGATGTTATATGAGATGCTGCTTTCAAAGTTTGGTGAAATAAGCAACTGATAATGAATATAATTAACAAGTGTTTTTCTTTCATAAACTTTGAAACCCATGCCAGTGGTAATATCTGAAACCTTCTACCATATGAGTTATAATGCATTCTTGAGACCAAAGTAAAACGTGGCATTTGAAACAGTTTGGCCGTAATAAGCAGCTCATGTGGTGGAATATGCACTCAAAACCTGCACGATTCTTCTACTGCTCTTCGAACATTAGTGTTTCTAGCGGTTCAGGTGCGCTAGAGTTTTTTTTAGCTTTAAGAATTTCAATTAATTAAGGTCCAGTGTGGTAGTGCCTTGAATATCGAAAAAGCCTTAAATATCGTCTATACAAGCTAATCAAGTTGGAGTTCCCGAAAGCAATAATTCAGTTGGTTGCAAGTGTCCTTAGTAACAGGCAATTGTATGTGAGGGTTAATAGAACAAATTCACTTCGCGGACCTGTAGATGAGGAGTGCCACAAGGTTCTATCACTAGTTCTGTTTTATACACAATTTTCACTACTGATTTTCCTTTTCCAGTGAGCTATGCTCAAATTAAAGTCGTCATAGTAGTCGAGCTAAGACCCGCTCAAAGCTGCGAAGAGCCTAGCAGATTACATGATCAGGCTGAGAGGCAAAAAGGCGCTGTCTTGTTTGGAACTGCTGGAGTTCCTACACTACGCTACCTTCAAATATACATGAATGAATTCCGGGTCATATATTTTTTCACTAAAAAGATGAGCATGACGGCAAAGGCTAAATACATTTTTCACACTCATTCTCACCCTGGATTACCTGTTCTAAGTCTACCATAGAACCAGCGGAGAATTTCGAACGCAGGATTTTGCGCCTCTACACTGGTAGGTTCTACAACTACTATCGTACGCTCGAGTGGCTTCAATGAACCATTTATACGTGCGGCAGAGATAGCAGGACAACGGTGGCAAATCAGAAGGGATTATTAAGACCTAGGTTGATTTAGGTCTAATTTGGCTAAGCTAATTGTAGTTTGACATAGCCTACATTCAGTTTAGTAAATTAAGTTAGTATTTGGGGCATTTCACGTGAAGAGGACAACGAAAAAAAGTCGAGGTTCTGGATTTCATTCATATTGTGCATAATGGTACTTCTAGAAGATATCTAGCTCCCGGTACCACGCTCCGTGCGACTTTTATGTATTGAAATTCACCTACCTCCTAAACTACTGGCCTTTCTAGACAGGGAAAAAGAGTATATCTTCTGCATACGTGCCATTCCACATCCCATCCAAAGCATTGATATCTGAGGGTATTCGCTAGGCATTCACATCGGCAGAGTCAGCCTCTTCTAGGCAGAATGAACAAAAGTCATCCTGTGGAACACCTATTCGGTACACATGTCTACGCCAACGCTATATAAATCAAAAATACAGAAACCCAGATTCAATTCCTGAAAAAAGCTGCGGTACAAAATATAAGCCGCATTAGAAACGCTGATAAAAAAACTGCTTGTTAAACACCCTATCACGCCATGCTTAATATGCAAGCCAGATGAGAAACGTACAAACAACAGCTGAGAAATGTGAAAGACTCCACCTCCATGGTGGGCAGATGTCCGGTGTCAAAAGGAATAAGCGAAGTTGTGACCAGGCAAAAACTAGTCTGGGCCATTGACACCTTCAAACTTTTCAAGTCCCCAGGTCCAGCTAATACCAATTTATAAAGGTTGCCTAATAGTAAACTATGTACATATATGCAGCCTAGAGGATCACTAAGATTGTATTTATACCCAGATGAGGTATAAGCGACCACACGTTTCCAAAAGATGACAGGACAATTAGCCAGACTTCGTTTCTCCTCAGGGTATTCGAAAAACTTTTAGATCTCCACAATAACCGTATCGTGAGCCCGAATCAAAAAAAAAATCTGTGAAGATGGCTGTCCATAAAGTAGCTTTTGACGTGCAAGAGGCACTCCATTACAAAGAGTACGCTTTGGGGGTATTTTCGGGCATTGAAGGTGCCTTCAATAATGCGCATATAACAGCCATTATGGAAAGTTGTGGTGACCGCATCAGCTTATACTATATTTTAGGAGTGAAGATGCTGCTATTTAAATCTGCCTCTCAAAGCCTAGTAATGGATTTACAGGATTCCTCCTCAACAAGAGCAGAAAGAATTGTAGAGTAATTGCAGCCATACTGATTGGGCACAAACACCTAGGAGGACATATGTACCTACTACATAGGTGTTCATCCTGTTTTGAAGAAGCGAACTATCTGGAGCATTTGATTTGTGAATACCCGAATCAGATAGCAATGAACTGGTTGGGATGATGGATGTATTCAACAAATAGTTTTTTATCCCATATCAGTAATCCTGGGCTTCTTAAATAGGTCAGGAAAACTCCTGAAGGCAAACGGTGTGAGGTGCCTGGTGTATCTCCTCTAATCTACATTCATTCATTATTTTTCAGGCATGATTACGAAAGTTCTTGTTCACAGGCCTTTTTGCGATCTGATGCTACATGGGATGTTGAAATACCAAAAGATATTTAAAGCCAGTCTATATCTGTCAAAAATAACCTGGAACTTGAGAAGCTATTGAAACTAGTCTTGATCAACTTCGACAGATGCTTTTTTTTTGGGGGAGCAGATGTCAAAAACCTGCAATAGGTATCCTGCGAACAATGCTGGATCATATAAGATACGTATTCACTAAAAAACATCACCCGCCAACCACGGAAGTCGAAGCCGAAACCGATTTCGCATTACTACAGCTCGGCTATGTTACTAGCACCTACCAGGTGTCCCACCGGCTTACTTCCGTTCTTTCAGGCTTTCCGGAGTCTATGAGGCATCCTTCCTCTTTTTTCAAACGCAATACCATCCCCACATATGCTGACACTGCTCACCAGGCTTCGTCTGACTGTAGCATCATCTCCACGATTGACTCCGGCATCACAGGGCAAATTGCAGAGAAAAGCATGTGTAGCTCCCTTCTGAAGCGGATGCAATGGAAGCCGTTCAAACCGTGGTCGCAATGAAGCCAAGGTTTTCAGGCGTGAATTAGCATGATCGATCCTGCTCCTTTCGAGCTCGTAGCCCAGCGCTCCTCCAAAGCTCAAACGTTCGCGCTGTTGCTTGAGCAGCCAATATTTATCTTTCCGCTTATGCTCTATTCAAGAACACCGCCCTGTGTTCGCTCGCCAATATACCATATCAGTTGAAACTGTTCTGTAGCTGGTTGCGATTCGCAGCGATCCCTTACGCTAGAAGATCACCATCATAGCTTGATACTTTTCAAACCTTAACCTAGTGGCCAATATCTCCGCGCCATACAGCAGCATTGGACAGATGTTTAATAGAAACCCTATAAGTAGGTTAAGTAGGTCGAAAATAATTGCTTTTATGAGCTACTGTTGATGTAACTGCAAAATTTTGATCGAGACACCAGCACTATAGGTGAGTTGTCCTAAGAAAATGAGAAAGGACAAAGATGGATCAATTACCAGGTTACCGATTTTAAAGAATGGATACAAACTAGAGCAGTGGTTAGAAAAGTGTCAGATATTGAGTTTCCGAACTTCACTGGTTTGGGTTAAGTCTCACCACTCTTCAGAAGTTACCTCTGGTCAATCAGTCTAAAATCACTTTCAAAAAGTCTCGAATTCCTTTTAACATTAGCAGTTTTCTAGTTATTTTTTCAAAAGCAACCACATCAATGAAAATGGCTCCCAGTTGACCGGAAATGCTTTTCATGCTTGTGATAAAATTGAGGTGGTATCTCTGTTATTGATGGTTTTAACGCAAATATATTTTTTAACATGACTAACTTCCTTCGAAAATCGCATTAAAACCAAAAAATCATTTAAAAACCGTCCTAAAAAACATAAGGGCAAACAAATAATATACTTATTTTTATTCTTGAATCCTCATTTTTTGGAATCATTTCCTGCTTTCCCTGCTTCTTAAAAAATTCCATCTGATTTAAATTCAGATTTTCGCTCTCAATTCATTGTGTTTTTTTGCTTCTTCTAAACAAGAATAGCTCTCAAAAAAGCTTTTCCAATCCGATTTATATTCTCGCCCTTAAACCCTATCTTTCCTTACATAACATACTTGTTCATATTTTATTTCATAAAAAAAAATATCCCAACACAATAGCCAAGTACATCTATAGACTCTATTGCCGCAAAAGTATGAAATCTGAAAAGTAAAGTTCACAGGGCTACATAATTCTATCAAAGACAAATGAAAATTTATTGTATCCAACTCTAATCTTACCAAACCATGCTCCAAACGGCCATATTTCCATCGTGAATGTGACTTGAAAAGGACGGAAAAAAAGGAAAACACACAAAATAATAATGGAAAAAAAAGATCTAAGATATGAAGAATTCAACCAACCTTTTAGGGACTAGACTAGACAGGACACGAGAAAATCACAGACCTGCAAAGTTCTGTTTTTTTTTTCTTTTCGAACAAGGACGACCAAATAGCAGCAGTCAGCAACAGGAGAAGTAGTCTGCAACAACAAATTGCGATAGTCAATTCTTTGCCGCACTTTTTGACTTGATGCTGTACGAGGGATACTGTGTAATGCTCGCTCCCAACAGAAATACTACAAGTTAAAACCCTATCATTTCAGTCGTGAGACAGCACCACCAAGAACAAAGGATAACACCGGAGAGACGAACCCTTTCTTACCAGAATCGTACTAGAGTTTCGGATGTTTTCATTTTTTTCCTTTCAACATGAAAGTGCCCCTTCTTTCTACGCTCGTTCAATTTGAACCATTGTGCGATGCTGTTCCAATCGAAAGAAACAAGATGGGGCCGAATACGGTCCGTCGTTCTCAACGAAAGCGGGAACAGCAGTAGCATGCACGCCACGCAAAAAGGGTAAAGACTCGTTGTGAAGAAAATCGCACCACGGACACTCATAAATTCCGTTAAAATTGCTGCCGTAAATCATGAATGTGATATTTAAGCTAGAGAAGGGAAGAAGCAGTGCTCGGCAAAAGATAGTATTTCGTCCTGTTGTACCGTTTTCACTACATAGTTTAGAGCATGCGAATTTCTATATCGAACTTGAAACATGTGTTCAAACAGTTTGGTGAATCATTATGGTTTCATATTGTTCGGGGAAGCTGTGATGCACTTGTGATTTGACTGTGACAGTGATTACACAAGTTATTATTTATTATTTTCAACTGAAAACCAATACATAAGATGCACCAAACTATAAAACGCATTAATTATTGAATGTGTTATTGTTCCAACGTTTGAAAACTGGCGGAAATAAAAACAATGTTAGCCAACATTTTAACAACTATTATTTTTTCAATAAACTGCAATAACATTTCACTTACCTTCAAGGTCAACTACACGTCCAGCACGTTTCAATGCTCTGACTGCTTCATCATGTGTTGCATCGCGTAATTCCTCGCCGTTCACCGACAATATAGCATCGCCAACATATAATCCTTTTGCCTGATCCGCTGCCATACCACGAAATATTTTTGATATGAGAATGGGCATACGATTTTCACGTCCACCCTTAATTGAAATGCCCAGGCCGTTGTTATCCGATTTAATTATGCGAACCTGAAACGAATAATAACGAAGATAGGTTATCCTTTTAATGAACTCTGTCGTGTCTTGGCTCGCGAGAGTGTAAGTTATTACTAGATTGGGGAAAAAGCATTAATGAATACTAGATAAAGGTGCGGCTGCGGTGTGCCTGCACACAAATAAATACTTACGTCGGCTGTTGATTTATAAAAGATACAAGAACAGATGACTTCACGCAGCCGAACAACTGAATATGGTCAAGTGGAAGAATTCATGTTGTTCAGTCGGCCAGGAAAATGAGTGAAGAAGGATCGTATTGGAAGCTCATGCCATGATTAACTCTCAGCAATATATTGGATAAGTTAAATCGAAGGAAAGTATGCAATGTCTGCGTAGAGTTTTCACTGGATAAGTAGACTGGTCAATTAATCTTCTCAAATGAATGAAATAAAATTATTTGATTTAGATTTCGCGGTAACACTAACAATATTCTTCTTGGTTATCAATCTTGAATTTTTCGATGTTCTTTGGAGAATAAATTTTCAATGAACTAGATTTATAGATTTAGTCATTTTTTTTGTTTAACGACATACACTGGTGAGGAAAAGTTTCCGAATAGGTTATAATTCGTGAAGAAATCTATCCAAAACTCTTACTGACTAAATGAAGCCAATTTTCTCTTTTAAAATACCATTTATTAATCCACGATAAAGCATGTGAACAAAATAAAGTAAACAGATTAGACCGTTATTTTAAACAGGAAACAAAATTATGTTGAAATTCTAATAAAAGATGTGAAAAAGTTTCCGAACATTTTTAACAACTTCTTGGAAAAGTTCGTACGATTAGTTTATTTATGGTCAAATTGAGTGAAAATAATTACTTAATATTTAGTGTGAAGTCCCTTGTTTTTTATGACCTATTCTAGCCTATCGGGCATAGACTCTACTAGATTTTTTATGAAGTCTGGTGGAATTTGGTTCCATTCCTGTTTTGAAGCACTCTTTAGCTTAAGAATACATACTTGTAATTCCACCCCTTTGCCTTATTTTTTTACCCAAGCGAGCCCAGACGTGCTCAATATTTTGCGGTTCGGTTTCCCAGATGTGGGGAAAGTTGTATTACAACCACTCCCGAACAATCTTAGCTTTGTGCTTGGGATCCTTATCTTGGTAAAAATAAAAATTACTTATGATATTAAACTTTTCAGCGAGTTTAAGTTTTCTTTTAGAAGTGTCAAGTAAATATCTTTGTTCATTGTAGTGTCAATAAAAACTATAAAAATAAAATGTACAAAAAAACAAAAATATAAATAAAAACACTGTAATTTATTGCACCCAAAACCATTGCACTTTTTCCACCATGATTTACTGTGCAATTTTTAAATTTTTAAGAGACAACTCTATGTTGACTTGCAGCCACACTCTTTCTTAAATTTCATCACTTCTGAACAAATTAAACTTATTGATTTGTGATCATGGTTCCCTTCTTGTCTATAAATCAGCATATACAACGTATATCGTCTCTAAAGCTTATCAAAGCAGAGAATAATTGGTACGGGAAACTCGATCGTTTTGCGGAATAAGCCTCCGAAAGTTGAATCAAAGTGGAATTGTTTTTGCGGGATGCTGTGGGATGTTTATGCTGATTTATCGAAGAGAAGGGAACCATGATCACAAATCAATAGCTTTTATGAAGTTGTTACTACTAAAACACGAATGCGGACGCTTGAACTTAATAAAGAATGCTAAGTTACTAGTACAACGGGAGCATCAGCGACTAAGTCATCGAAAAAGAGTATGTTGAAAATGTTTACTTTAAACTCGTTTCGCCGAAAATTCATATATCTTTATATATATATATATATATATATATATATATATATATATATATATATATATATATATATATATATATATATATATATATATATATATATATATATATATATATATATATATATATATATATATATATATACATATATAAGTTTCATACCAAATGTCGGGTAGTGTCGGTAAATTTAAACGGTAATTTCTTCGAAAATTAGTTTTCTAGCGGTTCTGATGCGCTAGACTTTTATCTCTGCAACCCGCCTGCAACGAAAGAAACGAACATAAAGGTAAGAGTTTTTGTAGAGACAGGGCGTACGAATCATTGTTTTTGCATATGTAGACAGAGGGAGGAGGTTTTATAGACTACTGAAAGCCTCATTGATCGAAAGTAAACCGTTTATACATCTCGTAGGTGCTAGTTATATGGCCGAACCGAACTAATACAAGAAAGATTCTGATTGATGAAGCTGGAATTTCACATCGGACAAGAACGGTAACCCTCCTCCAATTTACCTTAATTTTAAGCATCAAAAACAAGTTCACAAGAACTTACGACCCAATTGTCAGATACAGTTCAAATTCACAAAATGGATTGGTGCTGAGTAGGACCAGGTCTGATAGAAGCGATTTGGAAATGCGGGCAACTCTGTGCCAGTGGTACCATCTTGAAAAATTATTAAGAATAAAACTGCTTTTTGCACTGTGAATTCTGATTCAGTTAGCAGATTTGCATGAAGCTTACACAGTAGCTGAACCTTACTCTAAGCCGGGTTTGGTCGAAATTTGGCTGAAAAATTCGGTTGGTGCTGCCAGCTACGGCAATTTTGGTGTTTTGGGTTTTGAAAATTCGCTCAGGAAAATTAAGTTTTTTGTCCTATAACTTCTAGTGCAGTCATGAAATTAAAACGAATTTGATATGCTAAATGGAACTTTTTATAGGCATTATTCAGAAAGAATCTGGTTAAAAACCATGATAGGGCTGCTAGCTATTGATCGTTTGTATTTATTTGCAGTATATTAAGCGATTTTATCGTAAACTTTTCAAACGGTAATGATCTTATAGTGACAATAAACAACAAATATTAAATTTTCGATAATTTGAAAACTTGCGACTGGTAACCCTAAATTTCTTTGTACCCCTATAACTTCCAATGCAGTCATCGGATCAAAACGAAATTCGCAGGGTAGGTTGATTTCAATGTGAGGCAAGTGTGTTTTTGTTCAATGTGAGGCAAGTTGACGCCAGCGCGAGGCGTGATTTGCTTTTTTCGTGTCAATAAATGCTTACATTAAGTCTTCATATTGCGAACATTTACAACGAAAATAAGTTACCAATGTTGAAATATTCTAAGTTCTAGAAACCTTCCTGTCCCAAACAGCTTTCGTTTTTTGATTCTAAACATCTTTCTGTCTCTGTAACTTTCGACGAAATTATCGGATAAAATCGAGATCGATAGAGTTATTTGATTTTGACGTGAGGCAATTGTGGTAAAGTGGTAAAGTGTTACAAGCACTAGGCATTTTTCTTTGTTTATGTTATGTTATGCTGCTTTCAAAGTTTTGCAGTGTTTGGCTTTCCTAAATCTTGAAATTTCTGAAATTTTTTCCACCCTATGAGTTTAAATGCATTGTTAAAATCAAAGTGATTTTGCACTCGAAACAGGTTGGAGCACGTGTAGTAGAATATGCACTCAAAATCTGAACTCTTCCACTGTTCATCGAACATTAGTATTTCTAGCGGTTCAGGTGCGCTAGAGTTTTGTTTATGTCTAAAACGCTTTGCATACGGACTTTAAAATATTAAGCACGCAGTTTTCGTGATATATTCAGTTTTGTCAGTTAAGATCTGGCAGTTATATATCGATCATAATCCAACAACCGAAAGTTAATAAACTAGTTAATAACTGAATTCAACCACACTTCTTTCATTTGGATAATTTTACGTACAACCCACTGCATACACTAAGATCACCATAAAGTATGATTTAATTGTTTGCTCTCCTTTCAGCTCACCTAGGAAATATGTACGTACCATGACCTCTATGACTTGGCGCTCATAATTCATTCAACAATTTACCGTGACATTACTATGCAATTATCCAAGCATTTAATGTATTTACTCATTTGGAAAGATGCAAATTAGTGTTCTAATTTTATTCTAAACTACTATAAACACAACCTACTACACTCTTCACTCATTTTCTTCATTCTCACCTTACTGCTACCCTCCTCTCTCCCAGCAACTTCAAACGTTAGCACTCACCTCAAGGAAAAAACGTTTAGGAAATCCATTGATTTCGGTCATGGTCATAGAACGTATTTTCCTTCATGGTCCTATGTCAAGAAGAATATCCCACTGAGAAGAGAAGAAAGAAGAGCGGAAAAGAGAAGTCGACAGGTTTGTGAATCGAGCTAAACCACACGGAAACATATGCCACACGAATTAGAATAGAAACGAACGGGGGAGTACGCGCCATTGTGCAGATACCAATGTAACGGTAATAAATTCACGAAGAAGGAAAAAGTGAAATTACGAGAAAATTAATGCTCTTTAGGTCGAAATGAAATCTTACACCAACAGAAGACACCGCCGCCGCCACCTGTTAGGCATTGAGTAGAAAATGTGGAAAATGTTAACTCAACGTGTGCCTAAATTGCAAACGAATAGACGTCGTTTGTTTTTCATGCCAGCACAGTACCGCAGAGGAACAGATGAACACCACCGTTACCGGATGGGCGGAAATGAGTGGTATGGGGAGCTCTACCCACAAACGAAGAGAACACCATTAATTTGCCGTTGTATCGTGCCTGTTATGAGACTGCTATGTCTAATGGTAAATTGATTTCCAACATTTTCTGGTTGATGGTAGCGCCAGTGGATTTCGGTGATTGACGAAGTAAGCGAAAGAGAAAAATCCCTCAATCGAACGTGCTATCTCGAGAATCGTGCCGTATCGTAGTCTACCTGATGTATTGTAATGAATGTCCTCGGTGACATTAGCTACTTAGTCATTACGAACATTTTGAGAAAATTTGTTGCTCCTTGTCAAATGCGATGTGTATGTGTGTGTGGTGGTATGATAAAGCGTTATGGCTTTAATTTAGTTGAAGCGATAAATGTCTTGATTCAGAAAGTTAATATAATTTGCTAATACTTTGTTAATACTTACTAGTTATGATAACTTTGCTTATAGGATACCGATTTGCTACTTCCATCAGTTCAATGATATATGACACTGTTTATCAGGCACTTAGAGAGAAGATCAATTCAAGAAGCAATAAACTATCGAGGGATTGCTATTCTATCTGTTATCTCCAAACTTTTTCAAAAGTTAGTTTGTGAAAAACTAACTCGCATAATCGACCCTCTTCTAAATGAGCAACAACATGGATTTCGTAAAGGTAGATCGACTTCTATCAATCTCATGATCCTGGTTTCTGATGTGCTCTGTGAAATGGAAAAAGGAAGTCAAATTCACGCAGTCTATACGGATTTTAGTAAGGCTTTCGACCGGGTTGACCACCAAACTCTAGTATACAAGCTTCGCAACTTTGGTATATCAGGGTCTCTTCTTAATTGGCTCCAGTCTTATCTTCGCGATCGAACTCAGTTTGTTCAATTCCAGGACCACTTATCTAAAAGAGTTTTTGCCTCTTCTGGAGTACCGCAAGACAGTCATCTAGGTCCCCTGTTTTTTAACATCTTCATTTCTGATCTTTCTGAGACATTGCTTGGTATACCCCATATTTTTATGCAGACGACTCAAAAATCTACTACAGAGTAAACACGCAATCTGACGCAACTTTTTTACAATCCAAGCCTCAATCTCTCGAACAGTGGTGCAATGAGAATAATTTATATCTTAACATTAACAAGTGCCATGTAATAAACTTTTCCCGTAAGAATACGATCAAAAATTATTCTTACTGCCTTAACAACACCATATTGAATAGGGTTGATCATATTATAGATCTTGGAGTAGTATTGGACAACAAGATGCGGTTCAACCCCCACTATGACAAAATCCTTGCCAGTGCTAATAAACAGCTCGGATTCATTAAGAGACGTGCTAAAGAGTTCAAGAATATATGGGTTACCAAGTCATTATATATCACTCTGGTGCGTCTTCTATTGGAGTATACCTGCATAATATGGAACCCAGTTTTTGAGCTACATAGTGATAGAGTAGAATATGTTCAGAAACAGTTTTTACTTTTCGCTTTGAGAGACCTCTATGATCCAAAAGGCTTCCAACATCTTCCTTCTTACAAAACCAGACTGAGCCTTCTTAATTTAATGCCTCTCCCTTCTAGAAGAATACTATTAAGTGCATGCCTAACCTTTGACATTATAAGTGGTGCAGTCGATGTTGAAGTTCTCTCCAACAAAATTATTTTCAATGACCAACCAAGACGCACTAGGTATGCAAATCTGCTCAAGGAGTTTAATCACACACTACCTACGCATATAACGAGCCCATAAATAGGTGTTGTAGAATATTCAACTCTATAAGCAGCAACCACGCTTCGGGGATCTCTAAATACACTTTTAAAACAAACTTATTAAAGGCCGTATCAACATCCTAATCCCATTTAATTTCCCATCAAACTAGCTTAAATCAAAACAAAATATATTAAAGTAAGGTACATAAAATAAAAGTTGTGGTGTATTTTGTTTTCTAAAGTGTTGGATAAATATGTATTTTGTTGTTATATTGAATTGTTAATGTTTTGTGTTTGACGCCTTGTTTGGTAAATAAATGAAATTAAATAAATTAAACAAGCTTTCAGTTGACAGGAACGAGGAACGAAACTTTGAAAATGGAACGAAAGAAATGCCGTTCTAAAATCAATGGAAATGCTTGGCTTCAATTACAAAAGTATTTGTGCATGTTCCTAGAACTAAAAAGGAAGCAGTGATGATAAAACATAATGCGAGAATATGGCGAGATTCGGTGATACAATTCAAACGGAGATCCGGTACACGGGGAGCGTGTAGAAAAAATCAAGGTTCTTCACCCCGACAACGTCAAAACTGAGGACGAAATGCGATCTTAGAAAGAAGAATCGAGGATTTTAAATTCCCGCTGCTTTCTCCAAATGCAAGGGAACAGAGGAATAGCGCAGTTGAATTGGAGGATGCAAGCGCTACGAAGCTTATTAAAAATGGACTAATAAGAATTGGTTGGCCATATGCCTAAGTCGGGAAGCGACCCAAAATGGTGCGCTGTTACAAGCACATGGGCTACGATCCCAAAAAAAAGGTACTGCAAATAACCAAACTGAAGCAGTAACTGTTGAAAATTCGGCCAAAGGAATCACCTCACCATAGTATGCGCCGCTGATCCACATTGCTTATTGTAAAACGATAATGCACAAATAACAGCAGCTAACCATCTTCTGAAGTCAGGATCGTGCAAAGATTTAAGAGGAGCGCAAATAAAGAAGCTATGTAGGTGAGAAAAAAACGTATAGATGTAACACTGAGAAGAATTTATTCATGCAGCTAGTATATACATCCAGAGCCCAAATCAATTATTGTGATTTGGACAAACAATATCGAAAGAGAATTTTGGAGACTATGGTATACAGATTCTTCGGGTTGCCGACGCCCGAATACTCCGAGTTGATTGGCGGGGCTTGGACGATGAATGTGTTTGGATTCGAAAATGAGGTATCAACTTTGTCAGCTTTGTTTGCTGTTTCTCGCCGCACGACCCAATCAGGGTATTTTGTAGGACAACAGGAGGACTAGAAAATACTCTCCACGATCTTTCGGATGCTCTGGTTTTGGCTGGAGACTCAAACCTTCATCATCTGCAAAAAATATTCATTTGAAACAGAAGAGTAACCCGTTTTCGGAATAGGATTACAGAAGACAGTTATATTTGTTTAATTTTGGTAGTAGACTCTCTGTATTAGATTGTTCAAACATAGATTTCCTTAGAAGCGGAAATTAGACATTGTCAGCCAGTTCTTTAGATTAAGTTTAAAAAGGACTGACTACTTTCGTTCTCTAGTTTAAGTCTCTGCACCGAGCTTCTCACTGTAGTAGAACAATAATAACTGGATGCTATTTTAATTCAATTCATCAACTTACATGTCTTTTTTGATTCGCAACATGATCAGGTACATCACATATTTCTGACATTCCATTATCCACAGTGTTATTATTTAGCAAATGATCGGTATTGTCTACATCCTCCGACGTAACAGACGCACCAGCTGATGACTGTAACGTTCCATTATGTCCACTATGATTACTCCTGCAATTTTATTTTTCACACAATTAAGCTACAAAATCTATATAAAAATCTGGCAACTTACCCAAGCGTTCCATTTAAAGTGGTTGAATGATCTGTCGGCTCACAGGATTCATCCAAACTAATTGACAAATAGTCGGTTTCTAATGTAACTAAGACCCGATACCAGGCACCCCGAACACGTGTCTCTAAAACACCGCATCTTAATCCCGATGCTGTTGTATGGGGATGCTGGGGCAAGGGCTGTTGTGCCGCTGGTGGACGATTTAGACCTGATGACTCCACCATCCTGTGCTAATTTGTCTAACTTTTCTCATTCAAATGTATGAAAGATTCTTCCACACTCATCTAGTTACGATCCTGCAAAGAAAATTTAATAGCGGTTAGCATTTAAATAGACGTACAGCGTTCAATAAACTAAACTATAAATCCCAAATGCATACCGGCATCAAAATCATTTACCCAACAAAATAATACATTAATCCAACCAAAGCCTCTTCGGCATTCACTACAATCACGAAATCAACGTTCATTCAAATATATTCACTCACATACAAAACTCATTTCGAGCACCTGTGCCACTCATTTAATCCTTATGATTTCAGCTGACTCTCACTACCCGTACCAAATTGCCCATTCTTCAAGGCACAAATCTTGCCCGTAATACGAAAATAAATATCCCCAACATTTGCCGCGTTTGTCTTTGTTCGCTGTATCATTCTAACGAATGCTGAAAAAAATCATCCCAGTTCCCATTAGACTTGAATTTATAATGGCCGCTGCCACCATTACTCTCGCACAATGTGGTACTATATGTGAATATTGTACGGCGTCTGAGGAATCGCAGGTAAAATACGAAAAAACGTCAGCTTACGTTTATTATTTACATTGTTTTTTTATTAGAAAAAGTTCTTCTCACGGGTAATCGTTTCGGGACGCTGTATACGAACAACGAGCAAACGATTCGAATTTTTCTAGTGCATGATGTTTTTGTCTTTGATTTCTAGAGAAATTAACATTAATGCTAGTGTGGACTATTGAAGGTAAGGAATCTGGGTTTTTTTACATGTTGCATTAGTCATGAGAATGTTCATGAGAAGCTGTAACAGTACCCCGTACTTTAGACACCCCGCACGTTTGACACGCTGTCATTATTGTAAGCATGGTAGTTTGTGGAGTGTAGTGCGTAGAGCACTGGCTTGTGGGGACTTTAGTTTGAGTCTAGTTTAGGACGAGAAATCGCGCCCGAGCTTTGAGTTTACCTAGCTCTGAATAAGTGCCTGAGTTAAATCGTGGAAACAGTCACTCCACAAAGGTAACGTATTGATTGTAACTATGTAAATGACGCGCTCTACCAGCTTCAAGCCCTAGACCCAGTCAGATTTGTCGCTGGAGATTACTTAAGGCTGGCCAGTTTCGAAGGGTATGCTCGTATCTTCTGCATAAATTGCTGGATGCCAGTCCTATTCTATTCATTTATGATACAGTAAGGTATGAGCTTTTGCTTGGATCGGGTGGCTGAACATATGTATGCTCTGGCTATCTTACAATCCACCCTGCTTCCCATGCGGGTTTTATTTTAGCCCATATGACCACGTCTAGTCTGCTTGTGGTGTCAACAACAGATCGTGGTACAGTTAGACAGAGGCCATCCCTAACTCCTGAACCTTTCCTCGCCAAGTCTTTAGTTTTTTTTGCTTATGACACCACTATATCCTGTCACTAACATAATTCGGATAGAAATATGCCTTGTCCAGACTCAAAAACCAAAATCGCTGCGCTGCTGTCGATTCAAATCGTGATTGGTATCGTTGGCTCTGCTAATAGACCCAACTGCCATACGTATGGCATATATTTCAGACGTCACAACGGTAGCATGGTCTGACAGGTCTGGTAAAGATTCTGATCTATTGAATAAATGGCTAAGCTGCCTGCTGTGTCTGTCTTTGGTCCGCCAGAGTAGATCCAGGTGCCACCGTCAGCGGTGACTCAAATGAATCCTCAGTCTGTTTTCATGGGTATCTTGCCCTGGAAGCTCCTGTCAAAGTATATGCAACCGTGATATTTATGCAAAAAAGTCTTCGCAGATTGGTTTGTTCTTTGATATTGAAGGCTCCTTCGTACACCAAATTTGACCTCTCTATATATGCAAATATATAATAAGCTGCTTAAGGTTTAAAACCCCAGGCATTGGAGTTGGCATATCAGCATACGAAAAAGGTTGCGTAAGTATTAACAGTTCTATATTTAATATTAGCCCTTTCTCAGTTCAGTTACATTTCTAGTATGAGATCCGATTATTTAACACTATCTGCAAGATTTAATGTTATCCCGTAGAGGAGGATGTGGTAAAAGCCGATATTTTGTGTTTCCTTATGAACAATGCAAATACAGCTTTTTCTTGGTTTGCCGTAAGGTCGGTAATCTCAATTCTCTCAATTTGTCTCCTTTTGACATTTAAATTCAAATTGTGGCGATGAGCTCTACCCACAGACTGACTGAGCTAGGTAACGACGATGTGGGATTGCTCTATTAGGGGCTCGGTAAGTGAGAATTCCCCGATTCTCACTATGCCTTCGGACGCTCGAGTGCCCTTCCTCAACTTCGGGATAAGGTACAAAATAATCTTCTGGAGTAAAAGTGACTGAGAGTATCCAGATGTTTACGAGGGGATACTCCGAGATCTTCTTCACGGACGGCTCGAAGACAGATGGTAGGCCAGGAGCTGGCGTCTACCTGCATTCATCGAATGAGCATGTTTCTGTTTTTTAAGCAGAAATATTCGCTATCTTGAGACCTGCTTGCTGAGCAATTGAAGAAAAGTGGAGCGGGAAACGTATTACTATTAGCAGTGACAATCAAGCTGCGGTGATGGCACTGCGTAGACCACTGACTTCTTCGAAAATTGTCCAAGAGTGCGGAGTACGATTGAACTCTGTTGCCAGATTCAATAGAGTGCTCCGGGTACCAAGGCACCGTGGGGTTGAGGGAAATGAAATTGCTGACGCCATTGCAGACCAAGGTTCAAGGAATCTACTACAGGGCTCTGAACCTGCCTTGGGAATGCCGACCGCATCTGCAGATGAATGATTTCTGAAGTAGCTAGGCATACGAAGGTCATCCTTTCAGAGCCTAACCATGCAACTGCGGTATGAATACTCAACAAGAGCGGAAAAGTTTACAAAGCCATGACAGTCATACTGACTGGACACAACTGCCTAGGAGGACATATTAATTTTTTTATTTTTAATATTTTTTTTTTACTCTCCTCAAAGTAAACCGCGCTTGTGATATGAAAGGAGTTAGAGTTTTTACGTGCCAACGACATGCGATGTTCTTTTGTGGTCCCCCATCAAAGTAGTAACCGCGCCCAACACTGCTGATCGTACGAGAACCGATTGATGCCAGTGTGTCTGTGATTTATGGCATTTATTTTATTTTATTTTTATATGTATTTATTTTCTATATGTACCGAGTAGATATGGCAAAAGATGACCTCTGTTCATCCTGACTAGAAGAAGCTGACTCTGTGGGGCTTTTACTCTGTGAATGGCCAGCGCTTGCGCGTCTCAGGTATCAATGCTTTGGCTGGGATATAGCACAGCATCATTGATCTTAGATTTTGTTAAGAAGTCTGGGAAGCTAGGGTAGGTTGGAGGTATGAGTCTTTTGGCCTAAGTACTAAGTGGTGCTAGGCGCATCTAAGCCAACCCACACATACACACACAAGGTCGGCGTTTCTGGCTCAGATTTGGATATGATCCAGCACTGGTTAAATAAAATCTGACAAAGTCTGTGAGAACTCATCGCACCCAGCTGGCATCCTCAACCACTTCAAATGCTCATAAAGTATCCACTATTTCGTTGACTTTCAGGATAAAAAAAGGTGATTTGGCCACTGAAAACACGGCCACTATTTGGCTGTTTTTGAGCAGGCTGGACGCCATAGTTGTCAGGGTTTTATTCACCTCATATCAAAAAATGGTTTCATGATACTTGCGTCAAAAGCGATAGTAACAACAGTCCTCGTTGCTACTTCTATCATTCCTCTCAGTCCTGATACAATAGCATCCATGTAGTCATCAGATTAATAGGAGGAATAACATATAGTATATGACAATATGCAAGTGCCATAATTAATCAGGCCTATGAAAGTGCGATCATAACCTCCACGTGGTAGCTGCTGGAAACAATCTTCTATGAAAGAAAGATTCATCAATATTGTTGCATGCACGAACATGTTTCGACGTGTCGGCGGCCGGAAGAGCGACAACCGTTAAAGTGTCTGTCTCATCATGTGTTCTTGGAATAGGAACAATCTATAAATAGCCAAAAACCGTAAACAATCTATAAATAGCCAATACACAATAACAATCTATGGATAAAACGTAGAATAATCGTCTAAAACGTAAAAAGGAACATTCCAGAGCCTCAAACCCATGAGTCAGATCTCGCATGGCAGCGGAAATTCCCATGAATAATAGAGCCCTCTAGAAAGCAAAAGCGGAACATTCGAGAACCCGAGACACATTTGGCACCACTATAAATACCACCACGAGAAGTACTAGCGATCATTCAGTAGATGGCGAAGACAGCGAAAGGCTGTTCGGTGAAAAACGATACAGCGGTTCTAGTGTATCCGGGCGCGATTAATTAAAAGCGATAAAGTGCGAGTAATTATAGTGCGATAATTAAATTGAAAAAGTGTTAAATTGTAACGCGAGATTATAGTAGTGCGATTATAAAGTGTAAATAATTAATAGTGTTTATAATAAAAGTGTAATTAGTGTTTTAAAAGAAACTGTTTTATTTCACGAATGTGAAGAATATCGAACCTACAAAAGGTGTTCAACGGTAGATCACAACAATATGTTCACATTTAAAAGAGTTAGCTCTCTGAGGAAAAAATCTTCAAGTGAGTGGTGGAATAGCATATGCCGAGCGCTAAATGGCTGCTGGATTAAGCATATGTGAGTTCAGATATCGGATGGCAAGAGCCAATCTAATTTAGTGCCTAGGCCGGGATATAGAGGATAATACGGCCGGTCTTTTGTATTCCCCATACTTGTGGGATCAAAATTATGACAATTATAATGCAGTAAATATAAAAAACATAATATAACAATTAAAAAAAGAGTGCTGCCTTAAGTATTCCAAACCTAAAGACCCCAGAGCCTTCTAACAGTGGAACTCTAGTGCTGTTCCCCAGTGAACTTTTAAAGGTAGTAAAAGAGTGTCCCCCAGTAAACTTTCAACGGAATTAAAAGAACAGTCGAAGCCCAAATCTCAAGAATATTCCAAAGAACACAGGCGCCAAAGCGTAAAACTAAGAGAGGAGCTAAACATAGCTCCATACCAAAACCTAAAGGTAAACAAATCTAAGACGAAATATCCCAGCTAGATTCACAAAAAGAGGAAGTAAACCGGAAAAATAAAATGGGAAAGGCTCTTGCGGCCTCTTGCTTTACTTCTTACGGAAAATCGCCATTAAAAATCACGGAGGACCTCTTTCGAAGTATTAAATCACTACACATGACTTCACAAGAACCATCGAAGGAAGTAAACCACGGAGCCAGAAATCGCATTAAGTGGGATACCCAAAGAAGAGTCTGGGGAAAAGGCACTCCTAGCGAAGAAACTACAGACCAATATGAAATGGCCTACATCCGGGGAGGCATATCCAATATATCTCGAATATCCATATCAAAAACAGAATCTAGTAAGACAAACTGTAGTTTAACCAGGCGGCCAAATTCAGCCAAATATTGCGCCCGAATTTGCCTCGACCTTCTTAAATGTCTCAAAAAAATATTAACCAGGTTCATATTCAATAGACGGACAGTCATAGCGCACAATAGTACCAGCTCCATTTGGTCCACAAGATTACATCTTTGGTCCCACCATTTTCACCACTTTCACTCTTTAAATCCCAACTTCGAAAAACGAAAAATCCACACAACACTCAAACTCTACAATTATTTACCCAACCATCCTTTACAGTGTCAGTGATCTGAAGAAGCAGAAACCCAGCAGACAATTGGCGGGATGTACCCTATACTATTTCACAGAAGTGTCACTCTAACGAAATGCTACACATGACAGCTGAAGCCGAAGATACATGAGCTTGCGGCTCGCACCGTCTGCATAGTCGAAAACAAGGTGGATCAACAACAAAGGAACCGGAATCAAATTTGGCAATTTAACTGACTAGTCCTGTAAACAATATTGTATTTTAAGTAAACTTTCTTTTGCCTTTCCGAACATTCATTCTATAAAATATTTGAAGCTCTGTAAAAAAAACCACACATATATCTAAATCTGTTCAAACCTAGTTCTCTTCATGACAACTGACAGCGGTTTCTTTGAAAGCGGTTTCTTTCCCTTTCTTCTCGAACAAATCTCATATCAAAATAATTAGGAGTTGAATCCACTTTCCATCACATCATTGCATCTCAATCACAATACTTCATAATTAATTTCCACACATAATACCTTCATCTGTATGCCTGCTCGTCAAAACTTTCCAACGAAGAATCAAAGTTGTTCAGCATCAGCAATGCTCCTTATTGTCCTGAGAGTACCTTGAAAATCGATAATCTAAAAATATGATCCAACACAACCATTCGGAGGGGTACCCACATACATCCATTTCCGAAACTCTCTTCCTCGCACCCATCACCGACCCACCACACGTTATCTGTTTTTCGCTCCTCATTAAATCTGGAAGTGTGTGATTCTGTAATGGCGAACAAGTATGGAAAGCTATCGGAAACAGCGACGTGAGAAGTAAAGTGGACTGGCTGGCTGTCAGGTGATGCAGAGGATATCGTCATTATCACAGTTTTATCTCCATCACCGACACCTATTTAATACTATTAAATGCTGTGTGTAACCTGCCTCTCAACGAGACCCGTTTTCACTTCCATCAGGTCCCGTGCAAAGGTAAGAGAGTCTGCAGCTGAGGCAAAAAATGAAAAGATAGAATTTGACATGCTCTTGCAAGGGTTAGGTTAAGTTGACGGTTCGGACGGGGCATATCTGAGATGTAAAGGTGGTGTATGTCCTCTCTGACACTCGTCTGTTCACTTACTCTTTCGCTCATACTAACCAGCTGCCAAAGCCAGTCAAGTTGTTCAGCCACGTCATCATCATAAAAGTCAACATGTAAAATCAATAGACGGGCTTTGATTTTAAGGAAGTTTTTTCTTTCTTTATTTTCTTCGTGATGGCTGGATTGGAGAAGTTCAAGGTTAGTGTGAATTTGAATTGAGGTCAGCATATAAGTGGGACTTCTTTGATCAAAAGGTTTCAGAGTTTTATTCAAATATAGTCGACTTTGGTTAAGGGGTTTATTCCACCGATTTTTGCCAAGGAGTTTATTTTTAACTATAGTATCATAATTGACAAGAATTTTAAATTTAGTTTTAAACTACAACTGATACTTAGTTAGATTTGTGTGCAAGAAAATATTATCATGAGCATTAATGATGATTTTTTGTCATTATAGAAATAAACAATTTTCAGTATCTATACTTATTTTTTTTAGATATTTTTTCCACAGATATCTGCTAGTGAGTTCGGTTTGGGACGACAAGCCAAACTGGCTGCAAGTGCTCATGTCCCTTGGAAATTTATAAGCCGTGTTTTTTGAAGCTATTACTTCGAGCAGAGTGGGATAGCAACATTAAAGACAGCAACAACAACAACGAAATAATTCGTATATCTGTAGAATATTTTAGGAAAACAATTGGAAGGCAAAGATAATTATCCTTAAGCTGCCATAACCAATTAGTCAAAAGACTCATCTTATTAATCTACGATTAAATACTTCCATCATCAATGGTATATCTGAATCTGCATGCTGAGCTTTAATGTCCTGAATACAACAGAAAATCGAATATACCGTTTATTTACCAACAGTAACTACGTTTGACGATGTTCGGAACGAAGCAACCGGAAGGAAAATACTGAATTGCATCCAATCAAATACAATCTTGTCCTTTCCGGTTTTCACACATGTATCTTTAGATCGCCGAATCGCTCGTTCATTTATTATATTCAGCAGATTCATTTCAATTAGATTCCTAGTCCAATAAGTCACCGACTTTGTGGCTAGTAGCTTGTAGTGCAGTAGAAACATGAGTGTATCCTTTTTCCCTATCATATTTGATTAATTTCCCGTCATTTCCGAGTCTGGCAACATCACTACCAGATCGTATTCTTTGAATACAGTTGAAGGAAATTGACAATTTTGCTATGTACTTGGCAAACAAAAAAATTTTGTGCTGTAAAAAAGCGCACAAACGGATTTGGTAGCACCGCAATTAATGATTAAAAGGTGAAAAATTCAAGCTAAAAATTCAGCCATGATGATTATGCTTATGCAAATGGCTAGCTGATTTAAAGCAATTGACAGCTTAATAGTTATATATACTGAATTTTCCTAAATCATGTGGTGGGGGAAATTCATGAATGTACGCGAACGTTCTTATTGCATTTCCTGAAAATCGACAACCAAAAGTGGCAGTTTTCGGTTTTTGGAAGAACAATAGTGATTATAAAGTCATCCTAAGCAGTGGTAAATTATCGCCACAAAAATATTCAACCTTCATAATAACATAACGCCAAAAACCGTTTGACACTTTTCAGTATTTTTCAGTAGCTCAGACCCTACTGAAATTTACTGACAAAGGGAAAATTTTTAGTTTGCAGTAAAACGGAGTACAAAAACGGCTTCATTGCAATTAATTGCAATTAATCGTAGTACGCGAACAGACCTAATAGCTGTCTTAGCATAACTTGCATGCTACTTACTAGCATTATGTAAACAGCTGCTGCCTGTCCCTCATGCTGCCTCCTCACTGTGGGCCATCATCAGCCACTGCAATGGTCGCAATGATCGCCACAATTATAGGTTAATCACAATACAGCGTTTTCCGCTGCGGCAAACGCAGCGTTCCACAGGGGAGGCGTGAATGCCGCAGTTGAATTTGGAGAATCACAAGCAGCGACAATGTCGCTGTCAATGCAACCAAGGCACCAACCAAAATCATTTTTTTTTCTTTTGTATTGCTAAATCCTGTTGTACGAGGATTAGGTTGGTTTATCACAATACTCATCAGCCATCGCTTGTCTATTCCACCAGACCATTCAACCTAATTCAAACAGAGTTAATTCAACCTAGTGGTGATGCCAACCTATGGTAGGTATCACCGCTAGCGGTGCGGTAAAATTAGAAATTTGGCAAATTTCGCCGCTGCCGCAAATTCCGCCGCAGCCATTGTGCGCGTTACCATAAAAAAGAGTGCATTCTAATTTTTTGACAGCACTTCCCGCAGCCCACTGCGTTGGCCGCAGCGAAAAACGCTGTATTGTGTCACCATCACAAATTTGGTCACCATCACAAATTTGCCTCCACACACTGGGTCGCTAGATGGCCGAGTCATGATTTTTGGCCCGCTTTGATGTGTGCGAAAAACCGCTCCGAAAGCCATCCTCGGCCATCGGGATTTCCATGCTTCGCCACTGTCGGCCACTGCAAGTCATCGCCCGTCTACACAATGGGCCACATGAGGGCCCACAGCAATGCCTTCTAGAAGTACGGGCCATAATGCAGAATGATGACGTGAGAGTTTGCGGGAACAATGTCGCGAAAATCACACGTAGTCTTATGGGACGTCCGGGGGAAAATGTTCATTGTACAGGTTGTGTTAAACTGATTGAACTGAAAACAAAGTGAGATCTGCGGAACAGTGCTAGTGAGCAGCTAAAACACAAATTAATGCGGTGCGTGCGGTATAATTGGAAAAATTCGCTACGAAATGTTTATCGGTTGGTGTTAGGTTATGTGATGTTTCGTGTCGATTTACTGTCGATACAATTAATTGATACAAAATGAAAGTTATGATTAAATATTATTATTACAACGCATCCACGCACAAAAAACTAACGTTTTATTCATATTTTAGTCAAAAAACCGCAAGTGAAATCTCCGTGTACATCGGCACTGCCTCGTGAAATGCCAAAGCTCCCCGAATAACTGACGTCATAGCTAAAACGATTACGTAGCCTGACGGCCCGTACTTCTAGGAGGCATTGCCCACAGTGAGGAGACAGCATCACAATGCCAGTATTGGCATTGCCAGTAAGTACCTCAACTGGCATGCTAGTAACTGGCAACGTGTAAATCATCCATAACTCAATCGTACAACAGTAAACACATACGATTCAAAAAGTATTCCACTTCTGTACCGACGTCCTATAACCAAATTTAATAGCTGACTCCTGTTATTCTTTAACGCTCCTGGCATTTGCCGGCAGGGGAGTATTGTGGCCACACTATTTGATTGCATAACACTGTACACTTGTAGGTTTTACTTATTTAGTACATATGTAAGAAAAAAATGTGAAGTGACTAGAAGAAAAAGAATGTAAATGAAAAATAAAAATCAAACGAGAAGGACATTATCTGAGTACTTCTAATTAAACAAATTACGTTTCAGGAGAGAGCATCCCAAAAAGCTTTTATCTTTCTCAGCAAATTTTCAAAATGGCTTTGCTACGATTGGATTGCCTCCATTTTCAAATAATTTATACCAGACCTTTGAGTAGCTACATAAAAAACTCAATGAAAGCTTGCTAGTTTCGTCAAAAATAATAATTTTACCATCTGTTCACACTGAAATTGATGAATCACTTTTTTCCAAAATGCATACACAGCATTTTACAAATCTTAACTAATTTCTAGATCATTTCATATTATCAGTAATTACACTAGAAACCATATTACCACAATCACCAGCCACTCTCAAACCACAAACTAACCATAAATCAGAACTCACCGTCCCAGCATTAGACCACTCTAAACTGTCAGTCATTCTTGTATTTCGCCTAAAATACATATGTATGTTAATTTTATGGACTTAAGTCATGCGAATTGTAATTGCAAGTTCGAAAATTATTAGTTGATTAGTTGAAAACTACGGTAATTGTAGTTACCGTTACCAAACGCTACTGTACGTCTACTGTAGCCAAGCACCTCTGGATTGCCGAACGTAACATCAAACAGATAGTAAAGAGTTGGGTTTGAGGAGTACGCTTCCGTACAAAACATTCGAATAGCTAGCGTGCTGTTAAGTCTTTTGAATCAGACCGAAAATCATCTAACCATCTAATCCTCACACAAATATAGTTTTGTCAATATATGTTACTTGCGGCGAGTGAATTTCGAATAGAAGTGAATAAGCGTGGTTTTCGAGTGAACCACATCTGTACTTAAGCTTGATATTCTGCATGCAATCATAAATCGTCGATGGGTGTAAAGATTTATGAGTGAAATGGTCGAAATTGAGATAAATTACCAGACTTGTTTTTGCAAATAAATCAAGTTGCAATAGCCATAAATCAACGAATTTATAATCAACTTGAAATATTTGTAAAACGCGACGAAATAATATTGGTGCCAGGTATCCTGTGAAAAGTGTAGTTGTTGCTTGGAATCTCTGAGATAAAATATTCAGAAAGCGAGAGAGAGAGAGAGAAAGAGAGAGAGAGAGAGACGTTTTAAGTAGAACATACGAAATATCAATTGGTCAGGCTTGAGAAGATTGAAAAGTCCGATTGGATTGAACAAGCTGTGACTTTTTATCTTCACCAAGCACTAAGAAATCTTGCTTCTTATTATCTTTGTCGGTGAGGTCAGATTATAGGGAAGAGGTGGACTAAAAATGGCTGTAGCTTTTCATACTCTTCACCTTGCAAATAATGACTAGGTCTAATTACCGGCGTATGTATCGGAAAAGACATAGAAAACCAGATACTAGCAAAAACTTGTGGTGACCCTCATTTGCATTGGTACAGGCTCAGTTTTACACATTCTAGTACGCTAACGCTTGAAAACAATTATTTTTATTTTTTTTAAATGTTCTTATTAAATATATTTTGCAGCAAAATGATATACATATGTATGTATAAAACCAAATATATAAAGCAATATGAATTTTTCATTTACCTGTTCAGGACTTCTTCTTCGAAAGGAGTAAATTATTAACAAAATTATGGAACAATAGAATTCAACAAGTGTTAGCCACGAAAAGGAACATCCATTTGAAATTTTAACCGCTACAATACTTGACAGCTACTTGGCGGACATAAGAGTCGATTTTTACCATATATCGATTGCAGCAGGTGGCGATAGAGTGAGTTTAGAAATTTACCCGTGCTGGACTCATTTAGTAGGCATGTGCCGAAATTTCGTTTCATATGGAGTCACTTATCTTGTCCGTGCATATAATTTTCAACAAATCACTTTCTTTAAGGATTTTTCTCTCCTTCCAGAAATTCTCTCATCGAACGCCGATTTTTAAATGTGCTGATAGACGGTCAATTGAAAATAACAGAGGTATTGCAATACTATCTGCAAAGACTGAACTGTTTGAATACAATTATCTGTGATAAGCTTACAACTTTGACAGAATCTCTCCTGAACCAACAAAAAAATACTTTAGAAAAGACAGGTCAACTACTACCAACCTCGTGATTTTTGTCTCAGATGTTCTTTGTGGCATGGAAAAAAGGCATCAAATTGATAGTTTTCAGCAAAAACTTTGATCATGTTGATCAGGATATTCTTGAACTTAAATTACAGAAGTTTGGTATGCCATGTCTCCTGTTGACCCTTATTTTTTAAATAGACCTTTATCTTTGAAATAGAATTCAGTATGTTGAGTTTCAGGGCATATTTTCCAAAAAATTGAAGTTTCATCCGGTGTACCACAAGGTAGTCACTTGGGACCTCTTTTTTTTCAATATTTTCATGTTAGATTTTTCTGAAGTTTTATCAGACAATTTTCACCTTTTCTACGATCTCAATATTAAATCGAAATCAGACATCCTTTTTTCCAGATTTCCTTCAATCAGAGCTGTTATCTCTCAAACAGTGACATTACTAACCTTTTTTACTATTATTAAACTTGAACGTCAAGTCATTAGCTTTTCGCAGAAAAATACTAATTCAAATTTGAAGTTATGTACATTGGATAAAAAGCTGCGTTGTTATTCACAATATTTCTAAGTTTTAAGCAAGGCTAATAAGCAGCTACTATTCATTAAAAGACGTGCGAAAGAATTCAAAAGCCTATGGGTCACGAAGTCTTTGTACACAGCTCTAGTTCGCCAATTGCTCGAATATGCGTGCATTGTATGACACCCTACTTTGGAAGTCGATAGCGATAGGCTCAAATCAATGCAAAAACAGTTTTTGCTCTTTACCTTGAGAGATCTGTAGAATCCATACGAAGTTGATAATTTACATCATACAGATGCAAACTAAATCTTTTAAATCTATCAAATCCATCTTCGCGGAGGGTGATTATTTGCTCCCGTTTAACTTTTGGTGTTAGCATGGGCTTGATCAATGTTGTCTCCTTGTCCAATATGATAACCTTCAACGAATCAGTAAGGCAGACGAGGCATACGCGTTTGCTGAATGATCACCGGCACCATAGAGTCTGCAAAGTATTTAACAGTCTCGGAAAATACTATTCCCCAACCATTTTCAGATCTATATTTATATATGATCAAGATCAAGATGCTCACATCACAAACCATTTTTATCATATACATTATAAATCTATTTAAATTATTCAACATTGATTGTAAGTGTTTTATTTGCATACGCCCTTTTTGTTCAATATAAATAAAAAAAGCTTTATCCAAGCCTGCGAATTACCATTTTTAGAAATCTGTGGAAAAAAAGTACTTAATCAAGCTATTTGCCTAAATAAAATTGATTGAACTCTTAGAAAAAATTATTTCACAAAAAATACTGCCAGGAACTCTAACTAATTATTCAATTATTACGTTTTGGTTGCTTCGCTGCGTGTTAATTTTCAGTCGAATCTCTAGCACCAGATACATCAAAATGGTATGAAGCTTAATCTACTATAATTGGTTATATTGGTTCTACTACACTGCATTTACTTTGACAATGTTTGCCTAATAACATCCATTTGAGGTACGAGTCCTCTCGATCCACCTGCACATGAACATATCGATTAAATGAAATGAACATATTGCATCAGAAACATCCGCACTTTCCAAAAACTACTATGTACATACACATATAATTCCATATGCACGTTTACATCGATGCAGCCCTCACGTCGTAACAAAGTCGAGGTAATCTGTTGTCCAGATGCAGTCGCCGAGCCTAAATTAAATATGTTTGTGCTATCATCACTGCCATCAGGATGGCCGCTGGTCTTTTGCGGTGCATTCAACCAGCCCTCTTCCAGCAAGCATGGGCTATAACAATAGCTTTTGTGGATTTACTTTAGGAACATTTTGTGAATCTCCCGAGAACTATCTATGTACATACGTTTCCATATACATACCTAGGTACATGCTCCAACAAGACCAAAGTAGATTGTTGGTTCAATAGCACCTGGCCGATTTCAACTCGACCTGAATCGAGTGCACTTGAAAAATACTACTTCGTATATCGACCGACCAATGAACTAACCAGGTTGAAATGTTCGTGACTAATCCTCTACAGCATCCCACGAGCCCCTCAATTTGTCCTTGATGAAAAATCATCTGAGATGTGCACCATTTTGCCGTACAATGCGCAACGAAAAAAAAACCACAATTTCCGTATTAAAAGTTGGTTGAGATATATCTGCTCAGATACGACAAATGTTGTGACTATTCTGTATGAAATGGCCATGATACAAATTGTTTTCTTGGCAAAATTACATTTAGAGATGGAATAGCGGTCAACGTCGAAGCCGTATAATTCCCTTTGTAGTAAGTCGTAAAGGTGATATGAAAATTTGTAACGGCAAACAAACGAAGCCGAGAAGCAGACAAATTTGTGATGAGATACGTTTGTTGACTCCCGAATAGCTCCAATGACCCTAATCATTTTCATATGTCATACAGTCGGTCCGAAAAGGATTCTTGATAGCTGCAGATTTTCATGAAAAATAGACGAAACATTCAGTATGTTTTTCAATGCAATCGACGATAAGATATGTACATATATCAATTAAAATTTACATGCTAAGGCATAAATCGCTTAAAAGCAGACGTGTGACAAATAGTCTTAAGTCATTGTTTCGCTACATCATCGAATATCATTCCATACTTATTCAGGGTGCAGGCTGTAGTCCACTTTATCGCAAAAAATACAACGAACAACTTTGAAAAATGTTTGCCACGGATTAGACACTTCAAATATTTACCGTTGTACGACAAACGAACGATAAAAGCTTTTGTACATTAATCTTCTTTGATAATTGTACAATTTTTTGTCGCTTACATTCGACAATTTTTCATTTTTTCCCTGAATCTGGCATATTTTTCATTTTTTCCTGAATCTGGCATATTACAGAGTTCCTAATTCTTGTTTGAAGTTTTGATTTCATTGTAGTGTTGGACACAAAAGTGGAATATTAATGAGATTAGTGTATGCAAATTGTACCCCTGAATATTTGTAGATTAGAACATTGGACCATTTCGTGAAAATTAATCTGCATTCGTAAAAAGTGATATGTTACAGGAAAAAATTAACCTCTTCCTGTTTAGCTACGGAACGTTATAAATTTGAAAACATCATGATTTTCTTCGTGTTTGCTGGAAAGTGGAGATTTTACGAGAGTAATTAGTGGCGCCCAATGTGGGCTAATGAAAGTTTCTATGTAATTTTCATTTTACAGAAAATTAATGTTAGTCGACCTCTCGAATGCGAAAAATCAGCACTCGAATTGTTTAAGAAATCACGTATTGTTCCGAAAAATTACGTATTATTGTCACTCATTTTACTTAAGTTTCATTCGAAATTATCATTGACTCTAGTTACTCATATTTCATTGAAAGTGATTCCGCATGTAAACTATAAAAGCAGCTGAGTTTGATGTGCAATGCCCAACTTTTTACAGTCAATCAACACAATTTCGTTAATTTTTGGAAAAAAAATTTCACGTTCAACAAGACGAAATAGTTGCGGCTGGTTTGGGCAACTGAAAAAGAGCTTAATTTTGTAATTAGTATTATATTAACTTTTATCTCCGTGCATGCAGCTTTAGCTAGTTGTCGGCTTTTAAATACTAAATCAAACAATGTACACTCTTAATACTGGAGGACGTGTACATGTTGGATGCAGTCAAGATATTAATTTAAATTAATGCTGCAAATTTGAAAAAAGATTGGAAATCAAAGTAGTAGTGGGCCTTTCCATTGTTGAAATTTTCGAAGATTAGTGTTTTTCTTATTTTTTTTTCTACAATGTATTATTCACCACAGGTTTTAATTTCATCTGTAATAATTTAGATTCTTTAATTTTAGTGGTCTTAGCGTTACGAATCCGATATCCCTTGGAATTCTTGACTGGGTTTTATTTTGAAGCTTTTTGCTTTTATGTTGAATCTGAAATCACTGATCGGAGAGGTAGAATGAAAATATTTAACGCTAGCTATTTCAAATTATTGAACTAATTTTGCTGATCAATAGTGCGTTCCAGAGTTTATGTGCTTTTCTAAGTGCTTGACTTACACCTAGAAAAATTACTGGGCGGTACTTTCAATAGTAACAGTAACAATGCAAAGAACCTCATCATCATCGGTGATATAGTCCGGGCTTGGCCTTTCCCAACAAGTTTCTCCACCGAACCCGATCGTTAACCGATGTCATTCAAATAGGAACTTCTAAGACATGAACGCACAAGTCAATGCCATCCACCCATTAGAAGCAGATATGGCATTTAGGGTTTTCCGATCGAAAGCTCATATGAGCTAGGTAGCCAGCTCATGGGAGTCTACCAAGCTTCATCTTTGTAATTATATCTGCTTCTAGGTAAAGCGTCTACAAATCTTGGTTGCAGCGTCTCCGGGATCGCTCTTCGTCACATACGGGGCCAATGATTCCCCGTATGAGTTTCCTTCTGAACGCGGTTAGGAAGTTAAGGTGTCTTTTTCTGAGCACCCATATCTTAGATACATGCATGAGCACTGACAAGACCAAGGTAATATACATTAGCTCCAGAGAATTTTGCGTCCGTGCCTGCCAAAGAGATTCAATCTGACAGCCAGCTTTGTGGACTAACTGCAACATAATTTCAAGCAAAAACAGGACAAATTCATGCTACTGCGGTTTGCCAGTTTGTGCGGGCGATCAGGTCAGACACAATCTAGTAGATACGCGGCCTATCCAAACCTCTTCTGTATTGCAAGATATAGCATCCGGCCGAAAATGCAGCTCCAAGACGCTAGGGAAGAATCTTCGTAGCTAACCAAGCGCTAAGATGACTACTGCTTAAGTGGATTGCAGCAGCTCCTTGGATATGTTATTAAATCATAACCACTGCAATGCAAGCACTAAGGTACAGCAGTAGCTGTGAGGGTCTTGTTAAATGAATTGCTGCAAGAACTCGGGGAAAGAAGCAGGAAAAAATGAAAGACGAGCTGCCAACAAACGCAAACCAAAACAGACGGTTTCATCACCCAATACCACACTAATTTCCTTTTTTAATACGGAAAGCAACGGAACTGAAGACGAAATTAGCTGTTTCATGACCAAATGTTCTCAGGAACTAAAAATGACGACAACGAGTCAAGTGACGAACTAGCTAGCGATTAAAAAAATTAAGTCTACATTTTGAATGACAAAGAGACCCCGTCACTTTCTATTCTTGCATCAAGAACTAACAAGTTTTAAACTTAAAGCCATACCAAAAAAGCAATAGGTGGACCTCCCAAAAGCCCTAATCTTCAACCTACCAGCAATTTCTATGATAGTTAGTCAGAACAGTAGACGTCTTTGGTTCGGACTATCAAAGAGAGAAACATTTACTTTGATCTAGCAAACATGTCTTTCCGGGTATCTAGAAAGCATCAATACTGTATTTAGATGACTTCATGGCCGCGAAGAAGTTAAAGAGGACCTATAGCAGCAGGACTTTAGCCTCATAGACGTATTTTACCTAAAAACAAGGACGATTATAATATAAAGACCATTTGCCATCTAGTATGGGAAACCGAACCTCAAAAATCGCGCACGGAAATGGCGCGAAAACACAATTTATATTACTCTGGCAACTCATCAACAACGGCCTCGCTCAAGCTCGCCGCTTCAAGTGCGATAGCTTCACGACTTCAGAGATTGCAAGTAGCTTAGAAAAGAGCGATCAAACTGTGTAAACTGTAGAACACCTTGCCAGTTATAGAATTTGTCCTGCCAACCTGAAAAACTTGAAAACATCTTTCGCCGCAATTGCCAGTGGGCACGCTGATTCCGAAGTTAAAATCATGCTCTTGCAATAAACATTGCTTAAACCCGGGAACCATCTGCGTACACCCAACTAGATTCTTTACAGAAATGATAGATTGACTGGTAGGAAAGAAGGTATTGCATTCTTCATAAAAATAAATAAAAAACATCAATCTCTCTTTATTGCTCCCCTGGGAAGTATAGAAGTCGCTCTCATAAAGTTAGAAATCGACTTTCTCGAATTAATAGTAACATTGGTATACATATCTCCTAGCACAAGTGCTTCACTCAAGAATTGCGTGTACTCTTTGATCACGGAGGGCCAATCTTTTTGGCAGTAGGTACAAAATACAAAATACAAAATATGAAAATTGACATATCGATAAAAGCAAAATCTTTAGCCAATTCTCTGGAGCTGCAGTTTAAGCAAAACATCTCAAAATACAATGAACTGGGCAAGATATTTGCCATCGCGAAAAAAACTTAAGAGAATATTGAAATCCAACTTTCGGGAGCAGCCAAAATAAAACCAACGGATATAAATGAAATGAAGACCATTGAAATATGAACTGACGAAAGACGCCTGGGGTTGAACAAATTAATAATAGCTGCGTTGAATGACTTTGAAAAAAGCGGAGCAACTTAAGGCATATTAGAGTAGAGCAGCTGTCACAAAAAGTGGAGCAAGCTAGGGCAATTGAGAGCACGTAATCTGATAGAATACTTTTCAGTCAACAATTCTCAAAGTTGATTGCTTGTCAGAAGTTCAACCGGGCAGTTCACTCTAAAAAATTCCACTTCAAACTCAATTTTTTTATTGACAGTCGGTTCTGTAACAATTGACAAACAGCTGATTGATTGTCTGAAGTTGCTCCATCAAAAACGATAGAACAGAAAATCATGCTTTAAGTTGCGCTAGTTCAGTTCAGATAGAACAGGCTCATGAAACACAGATAGGAACAATGTCGAGCTAGTTAGAGCAAACGAAATGCTCATGAAACACATTTTGGTGAGATATCTCAACCTAGCACAAGCTAGAGCAGCTCATTAAACACAGCTAATATCTGCTCAGTACACAAACCTGACATAATCTGAAATGATTCCATTCCATTTGAAAATGTAGTACAGCTACTATTATAGTATTGCCGAAATTCGGCAAAGATCTCATATTTGCCCGAAACTGGTAGCCGATCTACCTACTCTCTTTAATTGCCAAGGTAGCTGAACGCGTTCTTGTTTTCCGCTTAGGATAAAAAGCATTCAACAACAACATTCTCCCGGCTTCAAGCCTTTACTAAACTGTACTGAGTTCCAGTTAGCAAGGTTGGTCCAACCGCTTACATAACAGTACATAAACTCCACAACCCTTCTCCACAAAGAAAAACAAAACAAATTTTGGCAACCTATTGCTAAGACATTTTACACTTACACTGGAAGCGGGTAAACGGGTCCACAAGGAAGTCGCCACATTAAAATGATTGATTTTTTGATTGAGTATTCTGACAAACTATTCACTGCCATTTGACTCCTTTTTTGTTGAGATATTGATATCATCTTTCCGTTCGCTGAAATCTTCTCTATCTTTTTATTAAACCTAAGCTTTTTATTATACCATAAAGCTTTTATTTGGCTTGAGGATCTGACCATCTTTCTCGAACACGCTTACTAAAGTATTACTAAAGCTTACTAAAGTCAATCTGCGAATCACCGAGTTTGTTTTCTTTCGATTGATAATTTTTGTTTGATTTCTATTAACTTGCAAAGAACATTTGCGTGCCTTGCTTATAGTCAGAGTTACAGTAGATAGAACTTCAAGTAGATCCAGTATCCTCAAACTTTTTGATTCCCATCCAAACAAATTACTACTTTGGGCACTTCTCTTTTTAACATCTGAAATGTCATAAAAATAATATTGATATAAACTATCCTACTTTAAACCAAAACTATGAATACTAATTCTAATATAGCTGAAAAACAAAAATCATCTTTAGTACTCTGTGTTTGCAACTTTTAAATGTAAGAAGTGGTAGCCATATACCAGACTAGAGCACTGTAGGCTACAAATGGCAAGAATATAGTTTTGTAAATAAGTAATTTATTTTCGAGGCTAAGGAAAGATGTTATATTAATTTAGGGGTATAACATCTTGAAGAGATTTTGGCATTTAAATATTTTATTTATTATTTATTCCTATATTTTATTTATTTCTTAAATCTCTCTGCTCTGAAGCTGTTCCCAAATCGCTCAAAATCTGCAAATACATTAAAATTTGCTTCAACCAAAACTACAGACCTCACCCAAACTATTTATATACATAAATCAACCTGATATGTTACTACGGCGTGAAGTGAAGACACAACGATAGCACAGACGCGTTACTAACACGTCTAGAATAGTAAATGTATGTTTCTATACTCAAGCAGAAACATGAAAAAGCTACTGCGAACAAATACTCCATCCTTCCTTGAAGTCTCGAGAATGTTTTCGAGTTCCACTTCAATCTTACTCAGACGTTAAATCTCAACTTTACAACAATTATGAGATGAGACTGCAAAACAATAGAGCGTATAAAGTGCCATCTATGCACGTTTGCCACACCACACCAGTCTCCTGGCATCGTTTCGTCACGATTATGATATATAGCGACAGGAATAGCAGCACAAGTCGAGGTCGTTCCTTACAGCTGAACCTCTGTACCACAAGCCTTTCATTCATTGAAAGTAAAACACATTCACACGCACTACACTACGATACACTTCTGCATGTACAGTAGGAGTGTTGAACCGATAGACAAAACAGAATGCAAATTGCACCTGGTATGAGGAGGAAGGCTTCACTTTGCATGCTTCTATGTTAACTTTATGACTGCTACTGCCCCGGGGGGAATCAGGCTGTCGAATAGAGAAATATATTTAGTCATAATAACAGGAACCTGAGTACATTGCTTTGGGAAAGTATTTGAGCTGATATGGCTGAGTTTGCTGAGTTACTTGCTGCATCGTTAATGAAGATTGGCATATGACGTTACGTAGGTAAGTCAAAGTTAGTTAAGATGCAACATTTCTTTGACAATGGAGAGTTATTAGTGCGTTTGTTGTTTGATTGGATGAAGATAATTGAGGATAAATTTTAAATATTGAAAAACACATCCATTTTTACTTATCCCAAAATATTATTATCTTACTTTAATTTGTACAGATAGGTCAAAGCTTAGCAAAAAAGTCGGTAGTGGTATACACTCAGGTGAGCTGAGTTCAAATGTGTCCTTTCGTCTTCCTGTCCATTACAGTGTCTTTCAGGCAGAGGCTGCCGCTATTTTTCAGGCAATCGACTAAATTCTGTGTAATCGAATATTCAGAGTCAATATTGGTATTTTCGTAGATAGCTAAGCGGCTTTTAAGTTTCTTGCTGGTCCTTGTACAGAGTCCATGGCTATCACTAAATGTCCATCTCTTAGGGAGACGTTGAGGTATTCGCCAGTACAATTGGTTTGGGTACCTGGACATTGGGTTATTCCAAGCAACTTTAAAACCAATGAACTGACGAGGCTTGGTACATTGCTACCGTAAGTCTCATGCCCCTTCTGCATAAGGATAATGGGGGGTATTTCGGCCTGATATCCCCAAGACGGTAGGAATTCTTGGGTCGAAGAATCATCGTGTGTGATAGTAAGGCAATCCTGGGTCCTATAAGGAGACGTGTCACAATTTACGTATAACCCATAGTAATACGACAGCACGCGCAACGATTAGCCGCTGGGTTCAACGATTCTCGCTGGAGCAGTGACAAGGAGGGCGTAGAGGAATCCGTTCTCCATCGCATGTGCCAGTGTATGACTCTGGCGAGGAGAAAATTGGCGGCCACTCAGTACACTTTTCCTCTCAAATCTGACTGACCTATCCTTAGTTGATCTAAAGCAAAGGATGTTGTTTATCCGAGGAAACAGATGGTTTCCTGAGTTTAATAACTTAGGGAGAAACATATACTGTGGCATCAAACGGACCTCTTATAAGCCTATATGCATCTACAAGCGGGTGTCTGTCGATCGCAGTTTTCTGTCTACTTACCTACTTTGTATATCAGATCTTATCGCCTACTTTATTTTTACGTAGAAGGGGATAATCGGATTTCTTTCAAAACGTCAGAAATTTATAGATGCAGATTTTTCCACTAAAACTCATATTTTAGCAAAATAGTTTTAGTTAGAAACAGCCAAGCATGTGACACTTTATTGTAGACACTATTTTGACAGAGCACCAATAGCTTTAATGATCGTATGGTGATCCAAAAGTGTGTACGCAAACATTGTGTACAAATTACTATGCTTTATACGACACATCTGACACTTCAATTTAAATGAAAATAATTTGTTGCGAACTGTAATTTATACATTGGCAGCAAGATTCATAGCCCACTTGATTTCCTTCAACGCAAGCGGAAGTGCAGGAAAATGGAAGTGTTACCAACGGCATGAGAAGCCAATAATAGTACTCAAGAAAACAGGGTGCCAAAGAAAACATGGGGTATAAATGAGGCAAAAAACATCATTAGCCCAGTACGCGACAGAAGACTTATAGGGGAGCCTTACTGAGTGTAAATCAAGCGATCAAGCCAAGAAATTTCCCTGGAGAGACATGCCATAGACATTGTGTACTTAATCTATTTGGATTAAGTACACAATGCCCTTGAAAAAAGAGCGTTAGCGAAGATAGTGGGAGTGTCACTCGCTTCATCAGTCTAACCCACAATGTAGGCTCTGTATCCATCCATTGCAAGGATAGACCAACGACTGAATGTATAGGGATAGAGGTCCTGATGCTAAAGCCATGTGAAGGAGCCAGCCTATGGGCCACAGAGAAATCTCTCACTATCAACCCTTACACCTTTGTTACGTACTTCTTCAGTGCAGCCACCCTACCATAGCCAAAACGCTAAAATAGGGATCTTAAAGTCAAGTCTTGGCTATACATAGGAGAGGACCAAGCCGCAGCTGCAGAATAACTGCTTGGACGGCAACATTAGCTTGCACTTGGGGCAAGTTCAAAAAGAAGGTGAAAAGGTAGCTGCGGGTCATACCAGAAAATGAGCTGAGGGTCACACCTGGCACTCGTATGTACAAATATGCAGGTAAAACCAGGTCCCAACGGTTGCAGCCCTACTAGGAATGCGGATTGGGATACCGATAGGCAAACGTGCATCATGTCAATGCGGCCTCAGTGGCGCCAATCACAGGTTTGCTTCGAGTATCTATAACATGAGGATATTACAAGCGCCTTGGATAAATAAAAGCAGAATATGCGGACTGCATACAAGAGGAGTAAGTAAGTCTGGGTCGCACAGGAAGAAAACTCGAAGGCGGTGACAATAATTAATATAATTTAAAAGAATTTTCTTCTTATCCCAGACAACACCAGCAAGTACAAACTGGCAGTTTAAGTGCAGGTCCTTATTGAAGTTGGAATAGTAAAGGCAATATATACTTTAAGCCGACTTCCCCGGAAATGAGGACAAGGTTTCAAGTAGAGCATCAAGCGGCTGATACATTATTTCAGTAATATAACCATGAGCATGTGGCGAGACTTGAATCACAGGCAGTAAATCATTACCTCAAACCTAAGTCTTAGAAACCAGAGGTACCAGGTACCAAGGATGTTGTTCTCGAATACTTTTTCACTAAGGCGAGAAAGGAGTGTGCGCTCAGTTATCTTGATAATTGAAGAAAGTTGACTAATTGGACTCCATTTTTGAAAAAAATATGTTTTAGCAGCAATATAATGGTTGCTCTATTCCATGTTTCTGAATACGTCATGAAGCGAAAGGTAGCAAGTACAATCTACGACAAAGTCTTTACAATGTTGCCTGATGAGTGAATTAGGCACAGATTATTGATTTTATTTTCTCCAGATGATTTACGTTTTACCACGTTTTATCCTTCACCACGTCTTGATTCCTTGGTTTTGTTTTTGTTGCGTCCTGGAAGTTGGAGTGTATGATTATCTTAACTGCTCACTTAATGATATCTTACACAACAAGTTAATCGTTCGATGATTTGTTAATCTCAAACCACAGCAACCAGTGAAGTATTTACGCTTAGACGTACAAGGTGGTTGATGAATATCCCTACATGAAGAAACACAACGTTTAGTTCATTTCAATTAATTTATTTTTTCTTTATTCATTGACTCAATTTTCGTTCGAAGGGATTGCTTTAATTTATTCAACTTTGTTGGTTTTGTTTTGTAAACTTCTTGTTTGCAATACCTCCACAAGAAAAAATCAGACGCAGTAAGGCAAGGTGACCTTGGGAGCCAACGGAATGTGGAGTTTCTGGAAATTACTTTATTGGGGAACACTTACACTTCCACTTACACTACAATTCTGTCAGAGCAGCCCCAATTATGTGAAAAGTTGCACCATGATTTCGGAACCACACGGACTCGAATGAAATTCTCTTTCGCCATATTTCTGGAGAGAAAAACTCTTTCAACATCTTTGAGTAACGGTCTTCATTGACCATAACTGTAAAACCATTTTCATCGAAAAAGTAAGGCCCGACAATTCAGCTTGATGAAACTGCACACCACACTGGGACTTGAAGTATATGTATTTCCGTCTCATGGAGAATCTGTAGATTAGAGTCAATCCATATTCGATAATTTTAATTGTTAGTATTACCGTTTAGATCAAAATGGGCCTGGTCAGATATAAAAATGCAGTTCAAGATGTTTTCATAATATTTTACCATATGAATAATCTTTTTCTTCTGGTGGTCGATGGTGAGCGCTGCCGTGCCATGTTAATCGGCTATTTTTCACATACATATATTAGAAGAAAATAACCTGGTTGGCGTGTGGTTTCAACAAGATGGCACCACATGCCACACAACATGCACCACATGCCAAACAGTGAACTTATTGAAGTCGAAATTTAAGCATCGAATCATTTCAAAAAATAGTCCTGTCAACTGGCCGGCTCGCTCGGGTGATTTGATCCTATTAGAGTTTTTTCTTTGGTCTATGACAACCATACGCAAACTTGAGAAATGACCAGGTCCAATATCGAACAAGAGATCGCAGGAATATGGTCCACACTCTGCGGAAAGGTCATGGAAAATTGGGTTCACCGGATCATTTGAATTATGTTGTGTTTCATTGATTGTACTTTAACCTACAATAAAAACGTTGCTTATGTCTGAAATTGTTTTTGTTTTATTTAAAAAGATATACGGGGCGCTATTAATGGAAAACCCTATACCTACTTTTAGAATACTTTGAAAGTTTCGTTAAATATCCACAATATTTTCTTCCGAAACTGTGGCCTAAAAAATTCAAGAACACACTTTTCATGCTGTATTCAATCATTAATTTATTTGCATATGAGACACATGAAATGGGCGTGTCATATTAGCTCAAGTATCAGATAAAAACTCATATAATTTCTCATACTCACTCCAGTCAATGCCAACAAAAAAACAAAAGCCCCTGGCTCGATACTAACTGGTGAAACTTGTGATGAAAACGCAACAACAGCAACAAAAACGACCGTGACGAAAAGACTTTTGAAAACTTTACAGAATGAACGAGGACATACATACGTGGAAATCTGACAGTCTAACCATGCATGCACGGTCGGTCGTCGAAAGCATTTTCAAGGCTGAATGTGTCTTGTCTTTTATCTCGATTGTTTGCGAGTCTACTGTGAAAATGTCCTTTACCCATCGCACACGTCATTATTGATGTCTGTCTGGGCTTGTCTTTCAAAACTCTCTGCAGGACTCCGTATCTATGCGATAGCGAACGAGCGTAGGATTAAGAGTGCACGCATAACGGTTCGCATGAATCATTTACTGATCCCACTTTATTTTATTTTTTTATTTTATTTTTCATTGCGTTCAGCGTGATGTCGACGAACGGTAGTAGTGAAGATTGAATGGATGTTGCTGGGGATACGTTCTTCGGGTGCTTTGAACAGCGTTTTGTGGCAGGCAGACTTCTTTTACAGCCTCGCTACTATCTCGCTGATGTCGTAACAAAGAAATCCTTTTAGATGCCAAGTCTTTGAGTAAAGCAAACGGTATTGCTTCCTATTAGAACTGAGGGGCTCTCGTTTTTTTTCTTGTAAGTTTGTAGTGGTTACATGGATATCGTTTCTATTTCTGGTGATGTAGCTGTTTTTTTAACCTCTCGTCTGGAGTCAAGTGCTCTTTATAGGTATGAAAGGGATAATTTTTTAATTCAGTTTTGAATTGATTTTCAGACAATCACAAGATGGATAAAACGTAGCCAACGGATGTAATATAAGCGAGTGGCGTAAGGAGGTTTGAATAACTCAGAGGGATAAATTAAGCAGTGAAAACGATGATATAAATTTTAACGATATGAATCGAAATTGTATTTTGCTTAATTAACAGTGTTTGTATTCCCTTAGTAAATAATAGAACCTTCGGAGAAACTGGCTAACTTACAACTACCGAATTGGTCATTCTGATCGAAATACAAAAAGTTGGATGATATTTTGAAAAAAATAGCAAAAACTACAGAACACGTAAAATGTTTATATTGCTTTACCAAAAATGCTCTTGGCTCTATTTAAACTTTTTCTATAATAACAAGCTTTTGCAAGCGGTTTCAAAGCCATTTATTAAAACCTCCGTCAAACACTTCGTCGCATTAGTTTTGATTTCGTCTGTGTCCTTAGACTTATTTCCTTTAATTAGTGAATTGTCTCTAGGAAACAAACGAACAGTGCTTTGTTCGAGGCTGATGAAGCTGCCGAAGCTATCTGTGACCTTGTGTAGCGCAAAATTCTGGACCAAAGTGTTGTCGTTGTGAATTTTCCAGCCTGAACTTCGCCGGACCTGTGGTCTCTCGCGGTCCACGTGATCGGCATTAAATGGTCAAGTAATACTCTTCCTAGGCATTAAGTCCTGTTAGTTGAAATAAAATTGTCAAAATGACCTTCCCAATGCCTTTCCCGCAATTATCGTTCTTGGAATGAGCTGTTTTCAACTGCGATAACTATGCTTTTGTCTTAGCGTCATATAAATCAGCTATGACGTCTATCAGAAATTATCAGCTATGACGTCTATCAGAAAATTAAGATCATCGCTGGCATATTCCAGTGCTCAACGAGCATACACCAGATCGTTTTTTTCTGATAGTGAGTGAGGAGATCAAATTATCGGGAACACTGCATCTATCAAGATTATCAGTTAAAATTAGTTGAACTGATTGAAATGAAATTCGCAATTGACTTTCTGTCTCTCTGATTGTTATTCAGCGATCTTTCAGTGCTTGTAATTTGTCAATTGTTGCGTTATGTTTTACTGCTGTATAGCCTTCAAGACCATTTGTCTCTCTTAAGTGTAATTCGGCCATCTTTCAATCGATGATCATCGTACACATGCCATTGGTCTACCGAAGACCGGGCTTACTTTGGCATGTCTTTCCAATAATCCTACCCCGTCTCCCCGTTCGTGGGCTTTGCTGTTATATAGGCCACGGTACCATCCGTCATCACACTGGATATCGAAAATCCATCAGAAAAATTCTCCTCTCAAACGCAAATAAGAGTTCGGTACTACTTTTCCTCAAGACCCAAGTCTCAGACGAAATCAATGGGACTGTTTAGACCACTCTTAAACGACAAGCGGCTGGACATCTGAAGAGACTTGGGTGGAACAGCTTTGAATGACTGAATAAGACGTGTGTTCAATTTTTTGCCGTAGTTTACCCTAGATAAGTGGGTACTTTAACTTCTGATTCGATTTTAAACGCAAGATGTGAAAATTTTTTTGCTCCTTCGAAGATGTATGCATCTACCTTTTTGAGAAGATTCCCCTCTGGTGCCTTCTTTAGCCCGTTGTTTTTTGTTGCCGGTAATGTGGTGTTGCTCTGCTTGATGGTTCTTAGTTCCGTTGGTGCCATTATCATTTTGTTGATCTGTCATTTAAGTGCCATCTGCACAGTTTTGACGAAGGATTTTTCTGCAACTCCGTCGTTACCTTACATCTTTTCAACGTAATAAATCATTTACAAAAAATCAAACCTCTCATGTTCACTTCGGCATTCTGGATGCCATTCTTCTGTACTAGTTGAAAAAAGAAGCAGAAAAGGGCGTATTCTTGTAGTAGACCATTATTAACGCTGAATGGCCTTGATAAAGTCGACCAGTCTACAAAATATGGGTGGCGAATAGACTAATGCCTGAGTGAATTCTTACTTTAGAAATGGTATTACAGCCAGCTTTGAAGTCAATGAAAAGGTGGAACCGCTTTAGATTATATTCTAAGGGCTTTCCAATCGACTAACATAACATCTACTGCCGATTTATCAGAGGTGAAACCTCGTTGATATAGAATAAGGCTATCCAATTCACCAGCATAGCAAAGAATACTTTGTAGGCGGTATTTAGTAACAAAATACGGCTCAAATAGCAGTCTGTAATATAAATTTTCATCTATACGTGACTGATCAACCCGGCGCACCAGTTTTCAGACATAAGTTTGCTATCTTATTTATATCACATATACTTAATGATGTATTATACCTTGATTGTCGAATTCAGAAAGAAAAAAACACGGTTACAAGAGATAGATCAGTTTTTCTACATAAAAAAAGAAAAAGTAGAAGTGCGTTTGAATGAATACAGTCATCGGGGAATAGGTGTACGTAGAAATTTACTCCTTTTGATATTCGTAGGTTCGAACATAATGAAAGGCCAACCTAGAGTATGATCGCAGATGTGTTCGAGAGTAGATTTCTTCGAAAGACGGTAGTGTATCTCAAGCTCTGAAATTGAGGTGAACGACTGGCGCCCACGGCCTGTCTTCGACGAGGTAGTCAAACCCCAAGCAAGCCAAATCAATGTTTGATCTCCTTAGGCTAGAAGGTTAACAGACTTTTTTGTGGTCCAATAAACTCTTATCTCCACACGGCCCAGATAGAGATAATCCTCTAAGCGTACTGACGTTCTTTGAGATTGTCGTGTATGAAACCAGACGGTAGGCCGGTTCTGCGACTCAGGCTTAATATGTTTGTGGTAGTACAAATGATAGCATTTTTCACATGTTCCTAGACGCCATTCACTTTGGCTTCAACTTGAGGGCTCCCTACATCACCTATAATTCTAGTATCTATAGCTGGTTGGTAAATTATTCGCGTATCAGCCTCTTTCACGGTCTCTATACTATTTTTTACTTGTGTGTTGTTTTTTGGCTGTATAATAGTAGGCAACTGAACTCGGACCACTGTGCCAAAATGGTGGATCGCATCAATATTGGTTGCCAAATATTTTCAAACTATCAGCAGATTAGTAAGGCGGCTACGGTCTATCAACATACTGCCTGTTTGATTGAGAATGGCACCTGCGAATACACAGAAGACTTCTACATTGCAAAGTACATTTAACAAGGAGCACTTTCGATTTCGACGTGAAATAACATTCAATTTAATCGGAAATACACAGATATTAGAGGACAACCTCAGATCCACCAAGGCAAAACCTATATGTACAAACCCTAAGTGGATTTGACATCCACAGATTTGTTCAAAAGATAAAATCCCGTGATAAGTTATTCAACAAGCCACCTTGACAACAATCGGCCGTAGTATCTCGTTGATGATAGCAACCACTTATCAACCAATGAAAAAATAACATGCAGACTTAGCTTCAACTTAAAACTTTTCAATCACGCAGCATTTCATGTTTAATAGTCAAAAAATACAGTCCTGCAAAATGTTAATTGCTACAAACCCGTACCAAAAGCCGCTACAATGTTCTTAATCCTTCTATGGTAAAATTTTCTGCAACTCACAAATCACATATCGCGAGAAATATACCACGATGCCGACCGATAACCGCTACCGCATAAATACAATTTGTACAGCGGCACAAAACCACAAATTGACCAGCTTAATTAATTTCCACTTTCTCGCAAACAATTCAACTACAATAATTATTGCGAACGCTCGTTTACATGAAATTTTGTTTACCGAATTCGAATTCACCAAAAGGTTACTCTTTTATATATTTTCAAAACTTCAAAACAACCGCGAACTGATTAACTTGCTTCGGGTGTTTTTATTTCACCACATTCCAAAAAGACCACCAACTACTCAAATACACAACGCGAACACCACGAAGTTAAAAAAAATAACGCTTCCAGCATTCATTCACGAAACGCGGAAAAATCACCCGTAGAAGAATACAAACGTCCAAAAACTTCGGAACGACTGTTGATACCACGGAGTACCACTCGGGAATTTATATGTCGCGACGCTTCTTTAGATGCTCGCCCGTTGCACTGGTTCAGCTTAGATGCTCACCCGTTACACCTTTTCACGAGAATGACCAGTTACAATTGGAACGATCTGTACGCGAGACCCCGGAGCCTGTAAAGTGTCTGGCCGTAGAAGCATCATATAAGCAATTCATAGCGTAAATTTCAGCGTAAGTCCTTAAGGAATCGCCGCGAACAGAATGAGACGTTTTTGCGTTTCGTTCATACATTCATAAACGAACGGTACGCAACGATATCAGTAACGATGGAAACACACATACAGCGATGCTTATTGGAGCGTATGAAGTGAACGGGCAAGGACATTCAACCTCTACACGGGCACTGCACAAGATTTTCTAATGTCAACTTTAATTTTGGTAGAATCCAGACAAGGTGGTACCGTTTTAACACATCCAAAATCCACTTTTTTGCCTGTTTCTGAACTAGAATCTATTTTTACTGGTCAGTTGTAACGTCTAACAATCCGAAATACGACATTCCGTCAGGGAAAACCGTAAAATAATAGAGAAATTAAACTAGAATTCAAGACTATTGACACCCGACGCTATTGTTTATTATTACACATCCTTACTATGGAGAAAATCGCGCAGGACACTAGCTCTTCTCCACTACACGCAAACCAACAAAATCATCAATGAGCTTGTGTTGCCTCAAAGGGGAATCCCACAGCGACGCATACTACCAGAATCACGAATCCTGATCAAAAAATAGATATCGAAACGTATTTGCTTTAAAAACTATTTCATTCAAAAGTCTATCATAAGAACTTCACGTTTATTTCAGCGAACATTTGACAGTTGATTCTAGGTAATATCTCAACTTTTCTGTACTTCTGCTAAGTGGAATCAAGCCTGACCGAAGGTCTTCACGGAGCACTCCAGCTATTTCACGACTTGCTAACCCGGCCTACAGATAAGGACTACTTAAACAGAGCTGAATCGAAAAGTCATTTTTGTTTACACGGATTAGTACGCATGCTTGATTTTATGGAAGCAGACAGGGGCAGTATGAAACGGACAAAGAGGAAATAGTGGAAACGACGTTACTTTCGCGCTTGTCAATGACAAGGAAGTGTCGTTTCGTTAGGTTTGAAAAATCGAAATGGTTTGAGCATTTGAGTAGGTTAATAGAAGTTAAGCAACAGGGGCATAGTGAAAATTGCTTTAAACTGAAATTTCTCACTAAGTGGTTATCAACTTGCGAAAAAAGGATTGAAAATATTATTATTTTAATAATTTTCTCTCTTCTAAAATCTTTAAGAGTCTATGGGAATTAGTTTGGCGCCTCACTTTGCTTCTGATTTGACTCAGATACCCAATCAAAGCTAGGTTGACTCAAAGCTCGATACGCGTGCAGACTTGGATTCGAACCACGGACTCTACTAACCACTCCAGCACCAGGCACTTTCGTTATTTTGGTACCATCAGATGCTACGATTAAATATTCATATGGTATACAACTACAATGAAAATAAGTAAAGTAAAGTAATCCCATGACAACCCTCGTACGGGTCTAGGGGTTGAAGCTGGTAGAGAGCTTTATTACAATTTTATTCAATCAATGTGAATAACGGTGCGGAGTGATTAGTTCCACGACTCATTTTATCCCTGATTTAAATCAGGTATCTAATCAGAGCTAGGCGAACTCAAAGCTTGATGCGCGGGCCCTCGTCTGAACCTGGATTCGAACCAAGGACTCCACACGCAAGAAGCAGTGCTCTACCCACCAGGCTACTCAAGCTTCGAAAATAAGTAACCAACGTTTAAATTTTCAAAGTTCTGGAAATTTTTCGCATGGCAACCCCAAACATCTTTCTATCCCAGTATCTTTCGATGAAATCATCAGATGAAAACGAAATTCACAGAGTAGGCTGATTTCGCAGTGAAGCAGTTGAGGTAAACTTTTGATTGCAGTGCTGATAAATCATTCCCAGCACTGATCATTTTCATGATTTATGTTATAGGGTCAACATGATATATGACCTTCGAAACAGGTTGGTTGTAATATAGAGTGCGTGTAGTAGAATATGTACTCAGTATATGTATGATTCTTCGTCTTTTCTTCAGTGTTTTTTTGCATTTAATATAATATTTAATATTTATAGGTTAGTTTAAAAGAGTAGCGAAGAATTGAGAGCAAAGTGGGGCTGTCATGATAAGGGAAATTGTAATTCGTTGTTAATTTATTTTTTCCATATTTTACCGAGGAAGCATTGCCTACCTTGCCACCTATGAGGAGCCAAAACTATGTAATCATTTGTAAGTATGGATAACTTCAAGACTACCTGGCTGACTGCTGCCGCTGTTAATGTTTTATATATATATGATCTCTCCACTCTGCCAACTTCCAAACTTTTTATCCCCAAAAGAGGGATAACCATCAACTAAATTACCTACTTTTTGAGCAACTAAAATTTTAGAATGATAGAAATCTCTCATCTGCCACCAAGGAAAAGGTAAAGTTTTTATTGAATACAATTCATCCACTGTTGGATTTAGTTATGCCCTAAACTTCTACGACACGTGTTTCAGCTAAGGTCGATGTTCCTTCGGTCGTTGTACTAACGCTTAATAAACAGAAGGCATATACACAAGGTATTAGCTCGAGACGTTCCAAGGGCTCTTCTGATTCACGTTTTCCACTGCGCAGTGTAGCCGCTGTATGTATCGGGATGTACCGCTGTATGTAACCGGGATCTTCTGTAGCACATTTTCAACTTTTTCAGTCTCCTCTTGCTTCATCAGTATTACATCGCGCTCTTCCCATATGAATACTGATGTTTTTTTGATTTCCTCGTCTGCTGCTTCTTTGCTATTGAATCATGCTCCAATAACAACTCAACCTGGACCTTCATATGAACTCCTTCAACCTCATCGACCTGCTCGTGCTCTTTCGCCTCTAGTTATTGCATCGTGACATTTACAGGTGCTTGGCTCGCGTTTCACATATAATACTTCAGCGAAAACAATCGAGTCGTATACTGCTGGCAAACTTGGCTACTCACCGCCTCCACTTCTTTGTAAGAAGAATCAAGAAACCGCATCGTTTAAAATAACGATCACTGTTGGCGCTGATGTTCTACATCACAGAAACTTCCCGTCTCCAGGCGTTCTGTTTAAGGAATTTACTAGTCGATCTCACACAAATGTTCGTCCCATAAGACCAAAGACTTCTCTAACATAAAAACAGCATTGAAAGTTTACTTCCAGAATGTCCGCGGTCTGAGGACAAAACTAGATGATATCAGTTTGAATTCTACCCTAGCTTCTGTCGACACTATTCTCAACAGAAAACTGGCTCACTGAAGATATCTAGAATATTAAACTACTCCGTTAACATATCATCTGTTAAGACCACAACCACGCTGCCTGTGGAAAATGAGTTCCCGGTGGCGTCATAGTTGCTGTAAATACGGATCTCAATGGAATACAGATCTCGATGGCAGTGACTTTCCCTCTCCTGTTGAATGCGTTTTTGTTCGTATTTCCTTTCATCATCATCAGCTAGTCAACGCCATCACTCCGCAAAGGGTCTCTTAATCATGATTCTCTTCGCTAAAAAGAGCTAGGTGCCTTGTCCATCTTGGTCTACTGAGCTTTATCTTTTTAATTTTATTTGCTTCTAGGTAGATAGTATACAACTTATGGTTGTAGGGTCTTGGGAATCGTTGGGGCCAAATATTTTCCCTAAGACTTTCCTCTCGATCGCGGCTAGCAGGTCGGAATGCCTTATGCTGAGCACTCAAGTTTCGGAGCCATACGTGAGTACTGGCAAGACCATGATCTTGTAGAGCAGAAGTTTTGATAATGAGGTGCGAATTCGGGATTTAAAGAGCTTTGACAGACTGTATTAGGCTTAATTGGATTTGAGCAGCCGCACGCGTATTTCTTCCTCCATATTGTTGTCGGCTGCTCCTATTGACCCAATGTAATTGAGTCACTACTTGGGTCACCACTACTTCAAATTCATGCTGCACTACCCTGATGGTTTAACCAGCTCTAGCTGTTCTTCTTGCAGATGCTGTCACCATGTACTTCGTCTTTCCTTGATTTATGTGTAGCCGTAGTTTTTCAGCCACTCGATCTGGATGAAGAGTTCTCGTACAGCTAGTTTCGATCTGCAAATTATGTCTATAACATCTACATAAGCCAGTAACTGGCTGCACTTGTTGACGATAGTCTCTTTTGTTAACGTGCCCGAGTTTCGGATAGTTTTCTTCAACGCCAGGTTGAAGAGGAGGCAAGCCAAACCATCTCCTTGTCGGAGCCCATTGAAGATAATGAACGGTCTTGATAGCAATCCGGCTATTTTTGCTTGGTTTATTACATCAGTACTGGTCAACCTACACAAGATGCCGAACTCTCTCATGGCTTTATATAGTTCTACTCTGGCTATTCTGTCATTAGCGGTGGTCTTAAAGTCTGTAAATAGATGGTATAATGGTACATAGAGTAAAAATCTGATTGTTAATTTGCATAGGATGAAGCCACATTAATATTGTCCGATGATGGCTTTAGCGTATGCGGCTATCCGCTCTTGCTGAATAGAGTAGAGTATCTTATAGCAAGCACTCAACCATGTCATACCACTATATTCTCTGCACATTGTTACATCATCTTTCTTATGTATGGGGCATATTAATCCTTTCTGACAGTCTTCTGGTGTCTCTTCATTTTTCCACGCGTGCAATATTATTTTTTATTGCTTGATGTTAGATGGGTTTTCCATAGTTAATCAACTCAGCTGGTATGCCGTGGGCTCCCGGGGCATTTCAGCCGACTTAGGGTTTTTTATACCTATTTCATGCTTTGTGGCGGCAACATAAGATCTGCTTCCTGCATTGGTTAAGGCTTCCATTCTTCAATGAGTTGATCGTTTAGAAATTCACTAAAGGACACTTCTCATCGCTCCAGAATGCTTTCAGGATCGATCGTCAGATTACCTATTTCTGCTTATAGTACGTGCAGTGTTATATGCTCTGCGTCATGTTTCGGACTATTTCATAGAACTTCTATGCCTGGTGCGGACCTAGCTGTTTAGTTCTTTGTATTTCAGAGATCAGATCTTTGTCTCAGGCAGCTCTCTTCTGTCTATGAAGTATCTTCTGAACTCATTATATTCCTCCTCGAGTGCCCGTGTTTCCTTTGCTCCATCCAAAATTTTAGTTTGTGCATCCAGCTACATCCTTTGTAACAAAATATAATAAAGTAAAATAACTGCAATAAAAGCTGTGATGTATTTTGTTTTTTGATGTGTTGGACACAATATGTATTTTGTTGTTGTTATACATGTTGAAATGACATTTGCAGGTTGGGTCGGTTTATTTAGTATACTCATTTAGTGCTTCGCTATATCTGTACCAACAGATGCTACCATTAGATATTCATTTGGGAAACATCTCAAATGCCAATAAATAGCCAATATTTAAATTATTCAAGTTCTGGAAATTTTTCGAATGCCAACTCTAAACATCTTTCTGTCCCTGTAACTTCGCGGTCTCTCGTCCAAACGTGGATTCGAACCAGGGACAGCACACACAAGAAGGTTACTCAAGCTTTATTGAGCACTTAAACTTTATACGAGCGGTAGCCTTCAAAATCTTTCCACCCCTATAGCTTTTTACGCAGCCATCGGATCATGAAAAAATGTACAGGGCAAGATGATCTTACCGTCAAATAAGTATGTTAGACCTTTGATAGTGTCAGGACAAGGCATTTTCGCACCAAGAAATACTACCCTTAAATTTTTTTAGCTAATAATCTTCGAAAATCAAACTTTCTATAGGTTTTTGTGCACTAGTATTTTTTATTTTTATAAACCCAAGTAAATTGAAGTTTAGCAGTCAAGGTTCAATGCTTTAATTGACTTGAATCGAATATTATAATTATTAAAAATAGCTTTGGAAATTACTCGCCTCGCCTCCTCTACCGTGTTTACATTTTGTACTGGTACCAGACAAAAAATAGTACTCTCAAGGATGAATCATTTATGTATGAACTTTACGTTACGCTCCTTTAAATCATATAATTCTGTTACAATCTCGATTTTTTTCGATGAATTTAACAATGAAACCCACCTAGTTGCCAGAAATACGTTTCACTTTGCCCCAAAAATGTATTTTGGAAATTTCTCTCAAACAAACAACTCACTTTAAAAGCCATACAATACAAATACAAAGAAATGAACAATAAAACAAATGTTCACCTTTATCACAAAGTATTTCCATTTCACCACAAATATTTCCAATTAAATTCACTTCGGGCTACCAAATCGGGTTTGGAACAGGTGGCGATAATAGAAAATGGTAGAATCGAATTGAAATAATACAAGCTCGACTCCGACTAATGAAATTCTTGTTTTCAATGTAACAATTCAAAGTCGACACGCTCAAACGGAAATAAAGGGAAAGCCCAGGCACTTTCACGCTATTTGGGAGGGAATCTGATAAATTAAGAGGTGAATTTTCACAAGTTGCGTAGTAGCAGTAGAAATGAAAAAATAAGATAAATCGATTTGAAAGCGTTCAACTTTCAGGTGGTTTATTTTAAATTGTTAATTCCAATTGAAAGGTTACTAATGAGGTCATTCATTTTAATGGGTTTTGTTCTGTTTAATGATGCTTGAAATTGCTATCAACTGCAAATGTGTTGAAATAAAGTTAATTATCAATTAAATGCAAACAAGTAGTAAAAAGGGAGTCGAAGCACTAATAAGGTTTAGTAAAAATGTATCGCTTAGAAACGTTTATTTTAGACTTAAACACCCTTCATATTAAGTTATGTGGAGTTTTTATAGAGTTCCGAAAAGGGAACCAACGTCATTTGCACAACATATGAGGCAAATATAGCATTTATATCACTAAAAAAGGAATCTTAAACTGAGCATACACCACACTCCATAGAAATAAATCTTATGTTTTAATAGGCAATTATCTTTCCTACGCAACCTACGAGTTCAGGACATCCTTATAAGCTTAAATTTATTTTTGTCATGCAGATATAACATCCCACAATTCTTTCGAACATACAATTCCACCCACGAATTATATTCAGCTGAATTGCTACATCATCGTTATTCTCCTTGCCATCATCATAGGCATCCTCTTGGAAATGCATAGTGATCAATTTCACGCTCCGAGGCAAAGAAGACAAATGCTCGTTACAAAGTGCATCATGGTTAGTTATTTTCATGAGAAGTTCCGCCGTAGCGAAGTAATCACACGAATTTTTCATTCGCCAATGTCCTTTTCGTTCGTGGCACATTGCAGTGAGCTCAAGTGCTTCCCGACGAAAGCCACAGAGTCTTATATTTCTATTTTCACTAAAGCTGAAGCGGTTTGGGGCGATTTGTCGCAAGATTCCTTGCGAAGGCTAGGCTAGTGAGAGAATGCATAATGTAGATGGGAAAGGGAATAGATTGAAGAGAATAAGTGGAATCAGTTATTGTTTTCTCGCTACTCATATTGAGGGCATCAATGACAATTTTGCTGTAAAGCAAACTGACTGCACTGCAAACTAGTGGTAAAGTAAAGCAATCCCACGACAACCCTCGTACGGGTCTAGGGGTTGAAGCTGGTAGAGAGCTTCATTACAATTTATTTAATCATTGTGAATACGAGTGTGGAGTGATTAGTTCCACGACTCACTTTACCCCTGATTTAAATCAGGTACCTAATCAGAGCTAGGTGAACTCAAAGCTTGGTGCGCGGACCCTCGTCCGAACCTGGATTCGAACCAGGGACCCCACACGCAAGAAGCCAGTGCTCTACCCACTAGGCTACTCAAGCTTCAAACTAGTGGTGATGGTTGTCAAATGCTTGTGGTTTTCATGGAAAACAACGGCGAAAAAAAATGTTTGAGCTTTTCAATTGTATAATGTTGATTATGAGAAAAAATACGGAACCAAATAATTTACCTCAGAATTAAAATATTGCAGCATTTGAGCCAGGTTGCAAGCATAGGAAAAAAAGAAGTAAATAACATACATATCTTTTCAGAGTCGACTACTGTATTTACAATAATTTTCTTATATCTTACACAATAATAATATTGCTTTTCTTTTGTTTGATCGCATTTTCGTAAGTCCGTTTAAAAGCTTTAATTCCACGATTAAAATTTAATCTTAATTTTATACCAATTTTCGCATAACTTTTAGGATATAAACTAGATTGTTCCCTCGTGGTGCTTCCTGGGTGGCGCTAAAAAAGCTAGACTCTCCCACGACTGGTTTCGTTGACTAACGACTAACTTTCGTTGACTTTCTTCTTTTGACATACGATTTTTTTTATTGCGCTTGGGCTGGTAGCTGTAGCATTTTGGGCTTAGTCGTTTTCAAGCGTGCGGTAGCGTTGGAATGAAATCTGCTTCGTGAACGACTCCGGATTAATACGATCATCTCCGTCTCATCAAAAACCCTGGACAGGCCTCAGACTACGTTCTCAGTCTCGTCGCCATTAAATTGGTGGTGTAGGTTCAGTTAAGCTAGGACCGATCTGGCTCTAATTACTTGTGCCCATAGAAAGTTGCGCCAGCCCTCGCATCCATGCTTCCATAGATAACCAAAGGATCATTAATGTGATTGCATATCCGGACTGAGATAGCGACTTTAAGTGTAGACCCTTCTGCATGGAAAATAAATCCAAATCAAATCCCGTCAGGCATAAGTCTGGCACTAAATCAAAACTACCCTCTAATGTGAAGGGGAGACTAAGATAGCTATGACGTCAGTCGCAGCTAAAGCTTCAAAAAGTGAAGTTATGATGAATGAGCCAGCTTCGCGGACAGCTTCCAGCTAAGTCTGCTCGAGGCTGCGACCATATGGAGGCTATATCCACTAGCTCGCAGCAAATCCTCAACCCCGGCTTCAGGTGAACCGAGCCCGATAGTGGCCAGTGTGGCGGGAAGGTTACGGTGAACGAGCTGGGATGAGCTCAGCAAAAAGCAGGTGCTTATGGCGACGGCGCCAGGATTAAATCGGCCATTTAATGAAGTGGCCAAAAAGTGCCTTGTTTGGGCCGTAATTGATGGCGGGAATGTAATCATCTCTTAGGAAAATTGGCTTAAAATAAAGCAGGCTATATTCAAGGTCTGCTGGAAGCTGCAAAAGGCCAGCTCGAATACTTCATCTATGGTGAACGGTGGAGACTAGTACAAAGGAATTAGGCTGACTGCGTTCGAAGACTAACGCTCAGCTGATATCTATGAGCAAATCTCCTAGCTGGGGGACTCTGGCCAGGCGTGAAGTTAAAAGTGGTGCGTAAGGAAGAGATTCCTAGTCGGCCAAGACGCTGAGCGTGGATTCCATGTTTAAATTCGGAGCCAATGGAAGTCATGGGTATCAAACGGCTCTTTAACCCAAATCTCTCCACGGATTGGAGAATTGTGAAAGCTGTTGATAGTCGACGGGGACCTCTTTATCATAATGAAGAGGCACTGCCGATAGTGGATGCCCAAAAGAGCATTATCAAATACGAGGTCGAGAAATGGGCTCTGTGAATCTACCGAAGTGACAGGAATATGCCAAGATCAGGAAGATCAGGAATATGTCAAGGCTAACTCCAAACAAGTGACTCAACCGGCAGGAGAGCTACTCGAAAAGAGATCTATCACCTGTCTGAGGGCCATATCTAAGCAAAAATCAGATGTAGCATCACTCTTTGCTGATGGGGTTGGCGTCGGAACAGCTTCCGAGTTGGGTGGCTGTTTTGCACTCTTGACTCAAGATACAGAGGAAGGGGTGGAAACAGCTATTTTTTCCGAAGGGAAGGACCTCGAGTTAACCCTCATTAATAATGATGAAGGTACTTCAAGTTAACCTGCACCATTCTAAAGCAGGTACTTCTGGGTCCGCTTGTCTAGGACAGGGAAAGAGCTTATCTTAATCCACGAGCCAGCGGTTGCTAACAACCGGGTATGTGGGTTACGCATCAATGAATGCAAACTGATAACACCCGATGGCTTGCAGAAACTACGATTCTGCATTCTTGTTTAGAAAACAATTAATGTTCTTGTCCTGTACAATTTCTGTGACAATGATAACATTTTTGCTGCAGTGAAAATCGATCAAAGATCATGCTGGTTTGTTTGTTGCTACATGGCACACGACCATGGCACTAGCCCTCCTTGCATTGCTGTAATGAATGTTGTAGCTGAGGTCACAAAAATCGGCGTGCCTCTTATTCTAGGAGCTGACTCTTATGCTCATAATGAAGGGTGGGCAGCTCAAACACCAATGGCCGAGATGAGGCACTTTTTGATTTCATCCTGGCAACACGACCTATTCATCGACAATGCTGGCAGGGAACTAATCTTCCACACCTCTGTTCTTTAGGAAGTTTCTCACTTTACCCGCCAGTACAGTCAGTGGACGACACTCGTATCTCCTCCGAGAACTGAATGGTTTTACAGGAGTGTTCTTTCTTTGATGATACATCAATGTGCGGGCAACGCTATATCTGCGGCAGGTACGTAAACAGAAATCCGAAGAAAGTGAAGGAAAAACAACAATTGCCCATGGTTCGAATGTCAGAAGGATTTTTTTTCAATTAACTAGTTGTAGTCCTGTTGTCGCAATTTAAACGCTTTTGTATACAAGATCGACAGTAAAACTAATTTATTCAATAATTAAATATACAATTTCGATATCGTGTCAAGAGCAAGTGACGAAAGGAATGAATGAGACGAATGAGAAAGATCGCCGCCTGCGGGCCACTTATGAAGGTCATAAGTGCTGACCACGCAGGCGTAAGTTTCTCTTCATCCAGACACATACATGCCTCGTCAGCAATTGTGTGTCCGGACGGAGCCCGATTCTCTGTCCAGACGTGCACAAATGCTTCGTCAGCACTTGTGCGTCTGTACAGAGCTCGAGCTAGAACATAAACACAAATGCCTCGTCGGCACTTGTGTATATGCACAGAGTTCGAGTCGCACAGCGTAAACATGTGATTAAGCATGACATTCCGACCGAGACGATAGCTATGCGTATCAGATTACGTGCAAAGCTATCGCGACGGGAAGAATGCCATGCTCGCACTTATGCTGGCGCGGTCGTTTAGTTGTGGACAATGTAACGATACATTGCCGCCACAGTACTCCCCCCGCAGTGGGTTTGACCACGATAATGTTACTATACGTTGAAACGTACGGGTGGTCGAACTCTGCGTCCTGTGCGGGTTGTTGTGTATGTCGAGGAATCGTTGTTGTCTGCTCCCATCGTGGTAACTGATTCCGACGGTAAAAATGCGGGCTTCAACCTGTCAATAGAGATGGAGGCTGGGCGTCCATTGATGTCCACCTTGAAGTATTTTTCCTTCCTGCTTAGAACAGGGAACGGACCGTCGTAAGGTGGCGTTAGGGATGGTTTCACCTTGTCGTTCCGTACAAAGACGTGAGTGCTGGTGCGTAAATCTTTATGGACGAAGGTTGAGGTTGGTGCGTGGTGCGCTGTATCGTGTGGTCGCAATTTCGCCATGCGTGACCTTAAATCGCGCAGGAAGTCGGTGTCGTTCGTGCCTGGTGGTGATGAGGCGAAGAATTCTCCGGGAAGTCGTAAGCTGGTGCCATATACCATGTCAGCGGGCGTGGCATTGATGTCTTCCTTCAATGCAGTGCGCAGGCCTAATAGGACGAGTGGGAGAGCTTTCGTCCATTCAAGCGTGTCATGGCAGCGGATGGCGGCTTTGACTGTTCGGTGCCATCGCTCGATGATGCCGTTGGCAACAGGATGGTATGGTGTTGTCCGCAGATGGTTTATCCCCAGAATCCGTGTCAGCTCAGCAAAGATTTGGCTCTCGAACTGGCGTCCCAGGTCGGTAGTGATCCGTGCTGGTACTCCGAAGCGGCTAATCCATGCATTGACTAGTGCCTCGGCGACTGATGTTGCGGTGATGTTCTGGAGTGGGACAGCTTCAGGCCAACGCGTGAACCTGTCGATGATGGTCAAGCAGTATCGGTATCCCTCATTTGGTGATAGTGGTCCGATGAGGTCGACGTTGATGTGCTCAAACCTGGCATCTGGAAGCGTGTAGCGTTGAAGTGTAGACTTCACGTGGCGTCCAACCTTGTTTCGTTGGCAGGCGATACAACTTCGGACGAAGTTGTTTATGTCGACGTTCATGGCTGGCCAGAAAAAACGGTCGGTGATGAGTCTTCTCGTCGCGCGGATGCCGGGATGCGCGAGGCCATGGATCATGTGCATGATCGTTCTCCTGAACTGTTGCGGTGCATATGGTCGAACCTTGTTGTTCGTGACGATGCAGTGTAGCGGTGCGTTTGAGCCTGTCAACTCCTGTTTCCTCCACTCAAGCTGTTGCGTTTGATCTTCAACCAAGTGCTGAAGTTCCTGATCGTGTTGTTGAGCTGAAGCGAGAGAAAAGAAGTCGATGGTGTTGATGGCACTTACCCGAGACAAGTAATCCGCGATAGCGTTATCCCGGCCCGGAATGTGGCGGATGTCAACCGTGAACTGGGAGATGAAGTCCAGTTGACGTTGTTGCCTCGGTGATGCTTTCTCCGGCCGTTGTTGGAAAGCAAATTTTAATCGCGGATATGCCTTCTGTTTATCTAGAAGAGGTTTCAATCCGTGCGATGTTGTCGTGTGTCCCAAAAAGCGTACTTCGGATTTGCCGAACTGGCATTTGTCTGTGTTGATTGTGAGGGCGTACTTCCGGAGTCGATCGAATGGTTGTGGGACTTGTTGTCTATGTGTTCGTTTGTTCGTTCGTTCGTTGTCTGCAGGTTGCTAGGCGTTGTGGGCAGTGCTCGCAGATTCGTCCTTCGTTGGGTCTATCCTCGGTGTTTTGTTATCCGCCATCGTGGTGTTTAAACCGATGGGCTGGCTGATGGGGAGTGTTCCATTATCGGCTGCTCATTCGTTCGAAAAAGCGTGGATCGAGATCGTTTGTCGGCTCATATGAGCGATTTTTTGTCGGCTCGGATGAGCGATGTTCGTCGGATCGGATGATTGTTTATTCCTCGGCTCGGACGAGCGATGTTCGTCGTCGGTTTGGCAGGATCGCCAATTGTAGTCCTGTTGTCGCAATTTAAACGCTTTTGTATACAAGATCGACAGTAAAACTAATTTATTCAATAATTAAATATACAATTTCGATATCGTGTCAAGAGCAAGTGACGAAAGGAATGAATGAGACGAATGAGAAAGATCGCCGCCTGCGGGCCACTTATGAAGGTCATAAGTGCTGACCACGCAGGCGTAAGTTTCTCTTCATCCAGACACATACATGCCTCGTCAGCAATTGTGTGTCCGGACGGAGCCCGATTCTCTGTCCAGACGTGCACAAATGCTTCGTCAGCACTTGTGCGTCTGTACAGAGCTCGAGCTAGAACATAAACACAAATGCCTCGTCGGCACTTGTGTATATGCACAGAGTTCGAGTCGCACAGCGTAAACATGTGATTAAGCATGACATTCCGACCGAGACGATAGCTATGCGTATCAGATTACGTGCAAAGCTATCGCGACGGGAAGAATGCCATGCTCGCACTTATGCTGGCGCGGTCGTTTAGTTGTGGACAATGTAACGATACATTGCCGCCACATAGTTATAGTCCTGTCATTTTATACTTTTCCTGGCAAAAAAGGGAATTTTCCCAACTTGTCAAGTCGCTAAATATAGCGCCCAACGTGGGCAAAATTCGAGTAAGCTCATGAATCCCGAAATTAATGTCACTAAAAACTCCAAAGCTTGCAAGCTGGAAATAAGAATACAACCGCCAAAATTGTGGGAGAAACGTTCAAAGTCCACAGCATACATATCGACTGTTTTCATACGTCTCCTGAACTGAACATGAGTCATATGGACTACAGTCATATGGACTAGTTCTGTGTCTGCACTACGAATATTTGTGTGTTGTAAAATGCGTCAAATCATTGCAATCATACTTGTTTACTAATTGTAACTTCTCCTAATATCACTATCCGTCTGAAATACTAGCTGAAGTATGCACTAGAGACCGTTAGAGCCGTTTCACACGAGACACTCGGTGTCCGGCTACTGAATCCTCAGCCACTGTTTTTGTATAGAATTGTGGCCCGGCCACTGTGGCTCTGTGTGTATGCTCTCATTTATTTCTATGCACCGGTAGTGGCTAGAGACACAGTGGCCGGACACCGAGTGTCTCGTGTGAAACGGGCCTTAGTCGCGTGACGTACATACCAATGGAATTTTTGGAGGAACAGGACTGCTTGTGACGTTCTCCCGACAGGTGCTAATGAATTGAGAAGAGCAACCGTAGCAATAGCTCGAAACTCATCAGCACAACAGAAATGAGATGCAATGATGAAGTTCTCGTTCGTATAACGGGAACATACCTACCAGAATTTGATGAAGTGTTATGAGCATCTAAATCGGCACTTAAAAGAAATGAATTTGAGAACTTATACCACGAAAATTGTCATTGACTTTGTATGATTAATGATAATCTAGCTGTGAAAAACTGATCGATTTGAGAACAACTTTGTTACATCCATTGAAAATTAATTTTTCATTACACAGTTTGGAAGCTAGCCAAGAGCTGTTTTATTTTCGCAAAAAAAAACCAAAGGATGAATTCGTTTGTTAAAGAATTTGATTACCTACAGATCTGAATAAGTTTTTGATTGTTAGATTTGTCTACTTAAATATTCCCGGGATGTCTAGTCTAGTTAGGATATGGTGTGATACGTTACATTATTGCTAAGAGCATGGTCAGATTTTCACCTTCAGACAGGCGAAGCAAAAACATCAATATTGCATTCTACCACCGATTTATAGTAGTTAAAGCTTTTCAAAAATCAGAAAAGTTATTCAATGAATCATTTATCTTGTCCGTTGCCGACTTTTGTGAGAAGCAGTTTTTTTCGTTGCTTTCGGTTTTTTTCTGTTTTAGGAAAAATATTTCAACCACTCTAGGAAAGGCATTTTCTATTACCTCTATTGGTTCGATTGCAATGAAAATAGTTTCGATAGTGTTTGGATTTTCATGTATATACCATTGTAGTTGATCGTCTGGGATTAGGTCCCCAGGCTGATCTTGATTGTCTTTCCACACTATTTCGTAACTAGAAACACCTATAATATTGAAAATACTGATTCATAAAGATTTTGGATTCCGGAGATATTTTGATTAACTTATGGTGGATATTTTCGTTTGTATATAACTTACTACTTTTATTTCGATTTATTTTATGTATTAGTTACCATTCAACGCCTTTGCCAAATAATTATCTTATAGAATGGCTCTATATCATAAATGCTTACTAAAAGTACTTCAGCAAGCATTACTCTTTATATTTATTGCAAAGCAAACCATCGAATCAAAGGAGCTGTTTTATAAAAGTACCAAATATATCAAATTCTTTAATTCAACCATTAAATGTACTATCTCCTTGTGGAAAAACACTTGAATATTATCATAAGCCCCAATGAAGTCAAACTAGACCTAGAAACTAGACTAGACCTTTCACCACCAAAAATTCTGTGGCGTAGATTCAATTGTGGCGAAAAACATCCTGCGAGCAATGAAAGTTGTCGAGTAAATTCAGATCCCCAACAACCACAATCAACCCATCCGAAAACCGAGTTCCTCCAAGTTTTAAATTTTGACTCCCACCAACTACCCAAACAAAATAGGATAGTTTCTCACCATCATGCACCATCTCAAGCTAAATAAATCGGGCCAATCGAATATTCGTCCTTGCGTTGAATGCAAATTCCATGCTACCAAAAAAAGGTGAACTAAATATAATATTGTACATATAGATCAGCTCCAAGCTCCCAACTACAACATTTATAGAAATTATAGATTAAGTCCTCGTAAGAAGGTATATTATCCATCATAGCATATCGATCTTGACCTCAGTAAAATGGAAGCAACGGACATTAAAATAGAAACGAATTATCTCAAATTAGGAACAGTAAGAAATAACCAAGCTTGGAATGTAGCTTTATATCTTTACTGTTGGTAATGCCTCATGTCTGCACATTCCCAATGAGCCCACTCACTTTGGTCCTATATACAGTCATTTCCTAGACATTGACATATTTTAAAATATAAATCATGGTGTGTACATACATTTTTTAGATGAGATCCTTTCTGAAAACCATTACTTTTTCAAATTGAACATATCTTCACTCCAATCATATGGAAAATAACTACCGGATGGCAAGCTTTCCGGACTTTTCTGTCCAATGAATTCATCAATGTGCCAGGAATGACAAGAGATTTAGAGAAAACTGTTGAGCTCCTCTTCACAAAAAATCCCTCAGGCCGAAGATAGCTCCTCGACCAAACCTTTGCTCCTCTTGTCTTCAATCCCAGACAGATAACTTTCTTCAGGCAGTTTCAGATATTCTCAATGTCATTTTTTGCCTCGAAACCAAACAGAGTCATTGTCATCCCCAAGCCCGGAGCAGATTTAACCTTTCCTCAAAACTGGCGACCTATCAGTCTCTTTTGCCATACTGCGAAACTCACGGAGCATGTGTTCCTCTCTCGCCTAAAAGCGAAAGTATTAGTAAATAATTCTCTACCAGCGGAGCTGTTCGGTTTTAAATAAAATCAATCCGCAGAGCTGTAGCTGGTTTGACACCGAATAGTCCAGCATATTACAACACGTATCTGTAAAAAAACATCAACAGGACCCAAAACTCGGACATGTTACAGAAAATCATCAGATCAGTCAGTCAAACAATAAATTTACATGTTTTCCTTTTAGGACTACAGTCTTTAAATTGCAGAGAACGAGGTTTATGCATTTACGAGTATATGGAGAACAAGAACTCATTTAGCATCATAAACAAATTAAGGACTAAACGCGACTAGGTGTTCCACTTAACTGTTAGGCGATAATACCGATAGATGTCTGACTAATAACTAAAGTTAACTCGTGTTTTTGTAGTTTGTGTTTGGAGGTGTTTTATTTTGTATTTGCATATTTTTCTACAGTGTTTTTTTAACTCGTGTTTTGTTTTGCGTTTTTATTTTGTTTTTTTCTTCATTTTTTGACACCTGCTACCACTTATCAATCCTCTAGTCATAAAGTTTGCCGGCCAGAAACCATCAAATCGGGTTTTACTGAAATGGATAGTATTGAAATGGGAAAACATATCTAGCAAAAGAAATACTTTATTGAAGAAAAATATGCAGATATATATATTATGAATGAAAGCCAAGTAGAATGACCAGAAATTAGTCATTAGTACTTTCTGCTAGTTTCTGTTCCAATGTGAAAAATGCTAATCTACACCCCATATTTCTAGCAACAAAAATATCTGTAAGACACTGACTACAGAATATCTTATTCAAATTATAAATCCCGCCCAACTTGCGCTCAAACTCCGTAACCCACTGTTAAATTAGAAATGTCACCAACATCTCACCAATTTTTTTCCAAATAATCTTCTTGTAAACAAAAACACGTCAATATGACATTTCCAATAATTGGAGCAATAATTATTATTGGTGACTGTGTCATCGTGGGAATTCAGTGTCTTTCAACTTAATCTTGAAATTTTTAGTGAATCCATCTTCTAATGGATAAGACGATGCGTTTTTTCCCATCGACACTTTGATAACAATGCAATGATACATATTAACCAAGCGAAAAGCAACAAACAATTTCTATGGAGGACAATAAATATTCCAATCAAGTTTCCAAAGCTTGCGAACAGGTAAACATTTATTTCAAGATTTTTTGACATTGTCTTGCACCTTGAATAAGATACACAAAGTGCTCTTTGTTAAAGAAGAACCAAATAGATACTTCATTTGGATACCCTGGCTTCTATGACGCGAAAACCCAGGGTGTTGTACATTAGTATTAGATAAAATCTTCTACGCGTTAATTGTATTGTTGAACCCAACCAATTTATGGAGCATAGAAGTATAATTATTAAAAAGAGAGTCTTTAATTTCAAAGCTGTTTGGATGTGTTCGAGATCCCAATACAACTGCTCCGAGTAATAACGCGGAAAACCTTGTTAAATTCACACGAAATCATTTGCTTTTCACATTCTGCTGCGGCATGAGACTGGTCTTATTTTGATTTTTGAATGCAATAATTTATCACTAACGTGAAAAATTGTCATTCAATTATCAATTCAATATTAAAATCATGAACTTCTGTGCCCTGTACGGAATGATGGTGTTGGTAATTTTGAGCAATGTGTCGATAAGAAATGTAAACAAAAGAGGTACCGAAAGAAGTTGATTCATATCAATTAACGTATGAAGAATGCATGTGAAACAACTCAAAGTGGATGCGCTATCGCGAAATATTGATGGAATGAAAGATGAGACCATTTCATAAACTCGTGTGGAGTTGACGTTACGTAACGTACAGCGGTTTTGTAACCGATTAAACTAGAAATTGTACGGGTTCTGTTATTATGCGTGATACATGATTTTGTGAATTTATTGAATAAGTTAATAGTGAGTGCATAGCAGATCAATGTAATGTGAATCTTCAAACCATACCTTAGCAAAAATCGAGTCTGATATTTTGCTAGCCATGATTTTAAGTGTTGGACGATAAAAACACATTTTATTCTAATCGAAAAGTAATTGATAAAAAAAACAGTCATGACACTTATCTAAAAAAAAAAGTGAAGCATAATGTGCAGTTAAACCAACAAAATAATAAGAAATGGTAGGTTTCCGCTAATAAAATTTCCATAAAAAATCATTTTCATCGGAAGAGTGTTACAAATCGAACTATTAAAAGTAATATTCGATCGTTCGATAGAACTATTCGATCTCCTTAAAAGCAGCACCCCTTTTCGCCTGTCCCAACTAGCACTTTGTAATCGACATCGCTTCTTCTCAATTTGTAAAAATTTTTAATTATCAGTTTTTACTTCTGTGATTATTGCAGATCCCCGTTTTTGAGTAGTCTTCATTGTAGTAGTGATAGTAGTGTTAAATATTATTAAATAATATTCGCTCTATGAAAATACGTTCCGCAGCAATAATCAATTAGATTTTTCCGAAACGGAAGGTGGTTAAGTTTGAAATATTTTTTTTACTTAGTTATTTGCAGATACAATGCTTTTATTCCCGATAACCGCTCAACTAAATGTGAGTACATAAACTTCACTGATAGAATTTATACAATGCAGTCCCATTACCAACAGTTTTGAACTCATCTTAACTCGATTCAACCGAACTCTACCTCAACCATTTCTCAAAAAATATTGCTCGGATATCATAATAAAATATTTAATAAGGCGACTAAATGTCAGTGAGTCGAAATAATGAAACAGAAATTACACCTATTATCAAACAAGCTTCTGAAAGTTTTCTCCTCTATTCCTGTGGACATCATAGGATCAGCGGAAATCAAATTTGATCAAAACCATTTATTCGACTAAAGTTAAACCACTAAACCACACTGATCTCAGTTGATATGGTAAAAAATTAAACAAACACCGGTTTCACACGTCAAAATATATCGAGTTTTCCGATTATGTCAAACTGGTATGAGAAAAGAATCCGTTTCTTTTTTCTTACAGCAAAAAATCCACTTCCCTTACTGTGATAATTGCAGCCGGTGAAATAGAAATGCGTGACAGCGTGGAAAAATATATTGAAATAATATCAAAGCATTGTAGAATCCTATCTGACTGCCGATACAATCAAGAACCACCAAAGCATTCTTATTAAAATCATAGAAGAAGACATAAAAGAATCCTAGCGTCATTATCATATCATGTTGCAATGGGAATGCAATGGTATAAATGTACAATAACGAGTATAGTCTTTCATTCACAAACAAAAAATATTTAATGCATTGAAACAGTTTAGTTTGAACTAGAGAATCAAGCGAATTGACTTGCGGGATCGAAGAAGACCAACAATAAACGAACTTGCCCCTATCGAAAAAAATCTGGTTGATATGATAGTTGTATCTGAAGCAGCATAGACCGAGCTGAGGAAAGTAGGAGCGCAGATATAAGCAATCCTTCTTGAAAGCTAAAGCTGACCCCGCCTATTCGTTGGGACGAGTCAAGTAATTCGACGACATCGTCTTCAAAAGTCACGAATCAAAAAGATAGAATGAACTTTTCATTTGTAGCTAGAAAAACTCTTCTTTGGAATTTGAAGAAATCATGATTTTGAGTGCTACAGTAAAATTTCGCTTAGTATTCTATAAATCGCTACTTCGGCATAGGCGTACTACGCTCCCGCCGCTCCAACTTGGCCGTACCCTGAGATTTGGAAGAATATAAACTTTCATAAAACGATATTTTCGATTGATCATGACTTTGAAGATTAAAAACATTTCAAGCCCGACCAAGTGGTCTCTACATAATTCCCATCTAAAATATCCTTTAGCTAGTCTACTTGCCAAATTTACAATTGTATATTCACCGCAGAAAAGACTAGTTTTTTTGCTTTTACAAGATCTTTGCTCGCATGAACAAAAATGCTCATAATCGATTACAATCGGCCAAAATTTCATATGTATAATAAAATTTTACCAAATATTATAAAATATTTAAAACATTTAATGTTTCTGATAATTCATATTTGTTCTTTCTTCAGACATCGCATCCGTTCACACTCTACTACGGCGACAGGACAGTAAAAGTAACATCAACGACAGCGATCGGTCCTATTCTGAAGCTTTGCTGTACCGATGATGGTCTGGTTTTTATCCTGAACAAAGCTCACGAACTCTTTGCCGGATCATATGACGGTTTTAATAACTGCATTTCACTCGACATAATAAAAGAAAGTATAATCGATATTGATTTGCTATACGGAATTTTGCATGTAGTTCAAGATAACGGTTCCGTTTATAAAACTAATGTTGGAACGATTCTTGACGACCATTGGGAAGAAGTTGTATTTAACTTCGATAGTGAATATGATAAAGTTCGAATCTCGCGTATCAAATCGAACGCGATTGGAACAATTCTAATAACGGACAAACAGGAAGCGTATGGGTGTGGATGTTGCGGCGAAATACTGTGCACCGACAAGCCAGTTAAACTGGAGAGTCTGGACGGGAAACGAGTTTATGATGTGAATTCGGGTATTGATTTTTTTGTTTTGCTGGCCGGTGAAGAAATTCCAGATGATGATATTGATGCGAGCAATATGTCACTGTGTGATGTGGCAAGCTTGAGAGCGCATCGTAGGAAAAGTGATGACTTTGTTGTTTTGTCCGGTGACAGTAGCGAAACGCTAGAACTAGATATTGCAGGCAGCGACGAAGAATCTGATGTATCGACTTTATGCAAAAATAATCCGAACAAGGACGAGCTTCGAAAGAGCCTTAAGACGCTAATCCAAAAGGGATATTGCCTCATAAACACATCGGTTCACTCGTTTGGAACTAGAAATGGTGGACTACTTGGCACAGGAGATCACATTAAGCGAACTGGCGTCAATTGTGTCTTAGGTTTGAATGAAATAGGAGTTTGCTCAGTGTCTTGTGGAAAAGAACACTCTGTGGCTAGAACTATAGATGGCCGTCTTTTTCACTGGGGAATGAATAATCACCAGCAAATTCAATCGAATGGCAAAATCAGCGATGTTAGTGCTCCAAAAGAACTCAAACTAAATGAAAACGAAAAATCCAGTGGCATGGCAATGTTGGACGCTTGTTGTGGAGAAGTTACAACGTTTTTGCTCAACAGTGAGTTTTGCATTACTGAGATCAGTAACAATCCAGTGACGCGAGAGTTCATACTAGAAGATGTCGCGGGATCTTTTCCGCTAATTCTGACTTCGAATAATTTTATTATTCAAAATCATAAAGTATTTGCCCGGGAATATGAATGCTTCCTCTTATCGATGCAGACGGCCGTGAAAAGTCTCGTACAAAACAAATTCAAAATTGAGTTTCTCAGGTATGTTCAAAATGCAAAGCAAAAAGACACCGAGCTCTTAGAGGAGGCGTATGAACTGTATAGACGATATTTGGAAATCATGTATATTTTGGCCTTATGTCTGCAAACAGTAGACAATTTTTATCGCAATGAGATTGACTACACTAAAATGCTATTTATCGAACATTCCAAAGAGTTTATTCAAGCTTTTACTGAATACTCAGAACTCTACTGTGATATTAAGTGTATCGATGGATTTCAAGTAAGTATTAACTTCTCATTTTCATCCACAAACAATTTCTGTAATTTATATTTTTTGTAATTTATTTTTATCCCACAAACAATTTCTGTAATTTATCTTTTCTGTAGGAAATCAAAAAATCGTTTAACTGCATCGACATCGGGTTGTACCCAGAGACTGAAGAGATATTCTCTCAACCGTTTGTTCAAATCTCTAATATCATAAAATTCCTCGAGAATTTATCGAAAAATCACGAGGAAGATAAAGTTATTATTGCGATCCTAAAAGAATGGCGCAGCCACTTCAATCGAACACAAATCGAAATCGAGCTGGCCGAAAACAGTAGCGAATTTTGGCAAAGATCCACAGGCAACATCAATTTGAGTAGATACAAGCAACTACATCGCCGAGTCATCCTGGATTCAGATCGAATTCCCCTCAAGCTGAGTACTAGTAGCAAGTTCACGAGTAATACTTTTATTTTATTTTCGGATTTCTTTTGTCAAATCGGCGGCGGCTTTCATGTGTATCCTCTGAGTACTATGTGGGTGCAAATCGAAAACGAAATCTCAATGAAAGTGATTACGCCGGAAAAATCATTCACCTTGATTGCCAAAAATCAAGAGGATAAAATGCTATGGTATGATCAGCTCGAGAAGAGTATTAATGCTGTTTTAGAAAAGCCAGTCTCAGATCGTATGCCGAAACTAAGATGCGCCGGCTATAAGTACAGTGAAAAACATCCGAAGTTCGCCGACGTGTGGTGCTATGGCCGTTGGAAATTAGGCGAAATGCATGGTGTATGTCATCTGGAGTATCCCGACGGCAAAGTTTACTTCGGAGAGATGCGAAACGGTGACATTGAAGGTAGATTTAATCCCTATTATTAAATGCTCTTGAAACAACCTTTTTTAATGCAGAATTCGGTAAAATGCTCCTACCATCGAGAGGAATGTACGAAGGATCTTTTCGTGGAGGGAAGTTTCACGGCTACGGAATATACGAAATGCGTGACAACGAAGTTTACGAAGGAAATTTTCGCGATGGGCAATTCGACGGGCACGGAACTCTTCGAGGCAATGTATTAACTTATGTAGGTCAGTTCATTAAAAATGTAAAGCATGGCTACGGAATTTTGGATGACGCAATGACTGGCGATAAGTACATGGGAATGTTCGCTGAAAGCAAACGTTCGGGACCAGGAATATGTATAACGATGAACGGCGACTATTTCGAAGGAATCTACAGAAATGATATGCTAGGTGGTGAAGGTTTAGCAATATTCGAGAATGGCTGCTATTATGAAGGTGAAATAAGCATGAATGGCCCCAATGGCCATGGAAAGTATTATATTCCACAAACGGAAATTCAAAGAGTTAGTACTGTAATAAAATGATTTTGATATAATTTTATAATGTATACATTTTAGATGAGTGATACAAACGATAATACAATCTATATGAAAGGTAGTGTTATATCAGGAGTCTTAGGTGGACATTGGGATGATGTGAAAGTTGTAAATGGAACTGTTTCGCTGAATCAAGAGTTCACCAAGTATCCGAGGTAAGATTTGCTTTCAGTGTATTTATTTGATCTCTGAAAAAGGATGAAAATATCTGCTTCAGGTTATAGAAGAGTCCCAAAGCCATAAGGTAATAATATACACTTACAACGATGTAACGGTTATTTAGAATATAAATTACGAACAACAAGCTTTAACTACTTATGAAGATTGATCTTACTTGATCACCTTATCGAAAACTGTTCATTTATAAAAGTATCTAACTTCTATTATCTTAAAATTTTTCCATAAGAAATCTGGGTCAGCATGTATATTTTAAGCTGCTCTAAAGCGAAAGATGCTGACTAGCTGATAGATATGCATAACAACATAGATTTGAAAAAATGAAAATCCGAAAACGTAAAACTCTCAAGCTTAGTTTAAATTAAATGGCTGTCAATCGAGATATCATACTGAAAGGCTTACATAGACGCATTGAAACCCGTAGTGTTACAACGGACATGCTCTCACTTAGCCACTGTACTCTGCGAACCATTTGGTGCCGTTGATCAACTAAACAGTACACCTTAGTTCGATAAGGGATAAATTAGTCAGACCTGAGGGAAAGGGCGCCCCAAGGGAGGCCATTCTATTCCTCGCAGGAACCCGACGCTGGTAAATGATGTGTATCCTATGGCCGGCAACTCCGACATAAATCCTTGAACCCTACGGTCAACCGCTGTGCGTGCGGCCCTATATTGCAGTAGTCCGCGAGAACGGGTAACTAAGGGTTAAACTCAACAGCGACCTGGTGCGACTTGCATCCATGAAAGTTCAGGTCTGTCTGGCAATCGCACAGGATGATTCTTCAGCACAGGACTTCTTAGCGTCCTCGAGGTATTTTCGCCTAATGGCTAGTTTGACCTATGAAATCGGTGTACCTACAGAGAAAGGACATAAAACCTCCGACAACGAGTTGCTAAGCCTTGCTTATTCGTCGGCCACACAGTTGCCCTGAATACCTCTATGTCCAGGTATCCAAATCAATTGCATTCCACTCTACTCGTCCCTCAATCAGGGATACACCAAATGTCCCGTCAAGTATCATATCCAGGTACATAAGAAGCATAGATATCTTATAGGACATAACGCAGAAAAGGTACAATAGACATAGCTAGCCAACAAACGAAACCATGAGCCTGTGGCGAGATGTCAACTCATAAGCAGTAGATCGAAATTTAGAGCTGGCGCTTTAATGATCAGCGCTACCGACTCCCCAAATTTAATAAAATCAAATTTGATGAAGGTGACTGGAATTTCGTCAATTTCCGGCAGTATATTGTTTTTCAAGCTTTTGAAAGCCATTCACTATTTTGTAGCTTCAGTGCTTCTATTGTATTTTCCTTAAGAGTTCGATGTCGATTTTTCTCTATGGGCATTTGCTGAGCAAAATATGCTGATTTTGTGTTATTTATTCTTTGACAACGATAATGTATTTGTTGCCTAATTTTAAATAAATGCCCCTGCAACTCTAACAAAGGGTAAATACTATTATTTCTGTGATTTACATAAAACCTTTAAATTTAATTTAAGGATGAAAAATATTGATTAGTTTCTTGATTGGTGTATTTCCCATCGAAAAAGAACACAAATGGTCTCTAAGGAACTTTTTGCATTTTCTTACGTATGATATTCGCATACATTTTTGTCTATTTTTTTTTTATTTATTCATTTTGATCGTGTGACCGCTTTAAAATAATCTTCACCTTTTATTTTATGTTAAAGGGATAAACATGTTGATCAAATCCATCCGAAAATCTAATTTGAACCATTACTTTTCAGCAATATCGGTGGCCGTATTATCAGTAACTCTCGTAAATGGCATACACTATTCGAAAATTGGGAAGAAGAAGTATTCGGAGGCCTTCATATGGTCGATACGAATTTGATCTGGAATAAAATCGCCGTTTATATGAAAAATCTTGAAGACAAGGACAAGATCCGCGAAAACGACTCGACAAAAGCTGGCAATTATTTTGCGAAAAACATTACAATGCAAATGAATATTTCGGAAATTAGCTTGAAGAATTCCATGAGTCTAGACAAAATCAGTTTACGATCAACCAATAGTTTGAATGCACGTCGCAGCTCATCGTTACGTACGAGTAAACGGCGAAAGTCGTATAGCAATGAAATACTATTCGATAGGGCTAGATCGGGCAGTCAACGTTATCGACAGAATTCGAAAAGTGTCTCAATGTATACTGCGGCAGCACTGAATTGGAAAATTCTATATGATACGAACTTTGCGTCAGAATTCAATGCCCTAGGAGAAATGAAAAACGAATGTAATGTTGACAACTTGCCGCGGTTGGAATTTATACCGAATTTCGGTATAACGACATTGAATAATGCCGATTTGGAGTCTATTAGCGACTATTTAGGGCAGGTGGGTATTTTCGATTTCGGTGAACACTATATAGAAATAAAAAAATATTTGCCAAGGTATTATGAATCAAAAAACTATAAACTTTTTGAAAACATCCTCCACAACTGACGTAAAATTCATACACACTAATACATTTTTCAGGCTTTTAAAGACCGACGGCATCCGCTTTATACTTTAAATCAAAAAATCTCCAATTGTTTTTACCTATCATATGGCTGTTGGAAAGTAAAGCCAACACCGGTATTATCTAGTCAAGCAATGTGCGAATGGGAATCGATTTCAGTACAAATGTATCGAATCATTCAGAAAATGTTTCCTGCCTTAAGTCAAGTACAAATGGACGAAGATGGGTAGGAACGATTGTCGAAAAATATTCGGATAGTCTAACAACTCAAACTTTCTGCATTTATCTTCTTCAGAAAGAGAATATCACATATCAGCCTTTTGTATCCGATAGTTCTTTCGGAAGGAGTGTATTCAACGCTTTTCGTGCTTTATGCCAACAAGCATAGTCAACGGGATGAATTGTATCGACAGAGGTTGCTTTCATGCGAAAAGAAAACGAATAATGACCTGATAAGGTTTTTAAGCTTAGAATTGTAAGTATCCGATTCGATAGTTACTAAAACGTTGAAACATTCTATGTGACTGACAACAAACACTTTTAGGTCGATTGAACCAACTATTAACAGCCCGAAATTCAACGATGCTATTGCTACACTGAAAATGGTCAAGGAAAGATACTGCCCTCATGCCATGCTAGCTGTGATTAAACGATCAATGCAATTGGTCGAGGAAGCCTACAGAAGTTCGGCTGGTAAGATATCGAATAGTAAAAACGAAATCAAAATGTGTTACTGTTTATTTGCAGTAGAAGCCATCGCACTTGGCGCGGACAACATAATGCCCTTGGCTATCATTTTAGTCCTGCGTACCGAAGTACCACATCTAGGTGCCGAATTGGCTCTCTTGGAGGACTTATTAGGGTCTGATTTCGAAAGTGTGATGCTTGGATTTTCTGGATATTGTTACACCACTATCAAGGTTAGATCATGTATTGATGTATTGTTTAAAGTGTCCAAAATGTGTCTAATCTTAAGGTGTTCAAAAAATCTTGTCTTTTCAATAAGCTATATATAATAAGTTTTGCTTATCAATTGATAATATTGATATTATTAATATATGTTTCATTTTCAGGCCACATACGAACATATAATCAGCGAAAAATTTTATCACAAGTGAAATAAAAGTATTCAAATATTTTACCCGACATTCCAAAAGTGTGATTGTACAATATCGTTTCTAAAACAACCTTCTACGCCGAAAATTTATTATAAATATGCAGCAGAATTATTCAGATTAATTTTATCGAGTAGAAATACTATATGTAATTAATTGTATTGCTTGCAAGGATATTGATGAGAATTTTTGAACGTATTAATTTAAAAAAAATGTATTTGATAACCCATGTTCTTTTCAATAATTATGTAATACTTTTGTTATTATTTTGTGAAAACTTTATTCCGATTGTTATTGTTATATAAATGTTTTAACGAAAAACCAAAGTGACAGCATAGGTGAAAAAGGAGAAAGTGTTAATAATGATAGTAAAAAGTGTAATATAATTAACGAATTTATTAAAGAAAAATATTAAAATGATTTTATTTTCTGTTATTGTTTGTTTGTTTTCATCGAAATTCAAGGAATGTTCTCAAGTGTTACGATTAATTGTTTGAGTTGCAAAAAATAGAAAAGAGATCTCACCTCATCTTAATTTTGTCCCAAAATCAATTGAAAGGTAGTTTGAATTACTCACCCAGTTTAGGACTTCTTAAAAGCATTCGATATTTGTTAGGAATTAATTAATAATCGGCTTCTATTTCGACTTAACCCGTTCCGTTCTTGAAAATGAAAAGTAAATAAATAAATTCAATCAATATGGTTATTGCCAAAAAAAAAAAAAAATTGAATACCGGAGTGTGATAAGGTAATGCTTCAAAAAAATGCCTAGAACTAACAGCAGCAGCAAAAATATTATCGATGAACTTACGCAGCAATAGTGAAGTGAATTTATTGAAAATATCTTTAACACAAACTTTCATTGACATGTGCAACGAAAGAGCGAATTCGTGGCTTTAATATACGACATAAGGTTTTCATCGAACCATAGACTAAATTTTGTTACTTCTCCGGGGATGACATATTTGAATAAAGGACAAAATACAAAACCGATACTAAATCTATATTTTAGGTTATTGCGGTTATGTCGTTTTCCATTGCTTCCGTTGATCTTTCGTAAGTCGGAGTAGGAAGTTGGCGTCTGGCTACAAGCGCAGCTATGTCAGTAATTCAAGGAGCAAAATCTCATATGCATGCATCCTATTTCGTTCTGCTGGATCATACTATTGGACATTTCGATTTGGCGGCCTTTAGTTTAATTTAATTGTTTTTGTTGCACAATGCGAAATTTAATGCATGAGATTAATTTTTCAGACAGTGGACATGTAATAATTTTTGGACATATAACAATTATTTGCTTTTTGTCCTTTGAAAGCTGGTTGCACGGCAACATTAAGGCCTCATAGGTGGATCAAAGAGTATCCTTTGAACTTCCAAACACACCAAAACACAGAAGGTGTCTTCATGTAGTCTAACAGGATCCTTCATTATTTCGCTCGTTCATAAACGCAAGCTAAGATATTGATCCTCAACGACATTCAGGTTTTTCATTTGGCCACACTTTCTAGGGATCGACACGAGGACGTAAACCTACAGCTTGAAGGGTGAAAAGTTATATTAATCGGGACATCTCTTTGGCGTAGTTCAAAAACAATATATTTTGTTTTGAAGTGGTTTCGTTACAATAAAAATTGCAATCGAACCAACCTTTTAGTACCAACACACTGCATTCAGCTTTTAATTTTACTTGTTCTCCATCGCTTTCCGCGACAAATAATAGTCTCATCTGTATAAGATACTAGACTCCCTAAAACTGATTAAAAATATCATACAACTATATCAAAAATAACAGCGGATTAAGGACAGTGCTCTGTGGTACTTCATATATAAAAAGTTGTTCGGAGTTTAAAACAGAAATTATTTTACAAACTGTTTATGGTGCAAAAGATAGTTCTCGATCCATGGAATCCATTCACGTTGAAATTCATCTGATGAAGCTTATTAATGATATTGCTATGTGGTATCGAGTCTTTATAAATATCTAATACTCCGAAATCTTTAGAAATATATAATACTGCTTTTTAGTCTTATTGTTGCATCTGTCGAGTGAGTTCGTTGTTCAGCCATAAGTTAGAATAAAATAAATTGACGAGCGATATTTTGTAACAGCAAATGCAACCTGAAAACAAGTTGTTCTAAAGACAAGCAGGTCGTTCAAAAACATAGATTGGGGCAAATTCCAATCCGACATAAACTTTACGGAAGGAAATCTTGATGTTTGTATGATAATCTAATAAAGTCCGTCAATGACATAATTAATGAAACCTTTATTCAGAAAATACGCTTGATCACACTTAAAAAATATCAGAATCATATACTTCCTGAAATAGTAAAACACGAAAGTAAGACATATATGGCGCTGTAAGTTAAAGTGAATTTTCCATAGACAATGGTTGTTTTCCGGACTTATTGAAAGTGGGTAGGATTGTTCCCATTCATAAGAAGGGCAAAAGTAAAGAGGTCAGCAATGTTCGTCCAATCTCTCTACTTCCTAACTTGGGGAAGAGTTTTGAGAGAATATGGATGGAAATGATAAAAAAATTACTGTGAGTTCACGCGGATGAATCTTGAATACCAGTTTGGCTTTAGGTGTAACCACGGCACCCAGGACGCCATCTCAAACTTATATGATTAAATTATGTCCCACTTGAATGAGCAGAATATTGTGACAGTAGTGTGTGCTTTAGATATTGAGAAGGCTTTCGATACCATCTGGTACGAAGGTCTTCTATTTAAGTTGATCAAATTTGGATTCCCGGAAGAGGTAATAAGACTCATCGTAAGCTTTCTTACCAATAGACGATACTATGTCAGCGTTGACGAAGTAGATTCAAAGAGCCTGTGACGTCAGGAGTGCCACAAGGCTCGGACCATTTCTATATACCATATTCACTACTGACCATCCTATTCCAGTGGGCCAACCCCAAACTCGAATCCTCCAATATACCGATAACACGCACTAATTCGCATCCAGCCAAGACCCGCTCAAAGCAGCGAAGACCCTGGAACAATACCTGGCAAAACTAAGTCTTTACTTTGGCGAATGGATCATCAACCCGAATAGCAGTAAGACTCAGCTTTGTGAATTTCGCAATCCTTCTAAGTATCGGCGATCCCAAACTATTCGCAACAAGACCAAGAAACACGTTGTCTTGTCAACTTCTAAGATTATTCCTAGTTCATTGATACTTCAGAATCGTTTCTCATGATTTTTTAAAGTTTAAGCCTTTTGTGCGGCGAAAAATGAAAGCATCCAAATCTGTATTTAAACGCATCCGACTTCTTTTCGCTAAAAAGATGGGCATGACCACCGAATCTAAATTCCACTTCCACGCTCATCCGACATATCCTGACTTATGTAAGACCTAGGTTAAGATTTAGGTCTAACTAGGTTGCAAGCTAAAAAAAAACTGTTTAAAATAAAAAAACTGCGCATGAAAAATAAAAATATGTAAAAAAAAACGATAAAAACCAATAGACCAAAATAGTATAGCCGCTAAATTTTAAGTTTTCGTTGCTATTCAAACTTTAAGCTAGGTAAAGAATGTACAATTCATACAAACTAAAAATATTTTCAACTCAGTTCAGTTGTTCTACTTATCTTGGTTACACTCAAAGCTCGCTGCATACATATAAAAGAGTATTAAGTATATAAAGAAACTAATAATAAGACGTGTCTGATACCGAAGATGGTGTACCACGCTTTGCAGAAAACGGGCCCTAAAAAGTTATTTAGTCCTTAGGAAAATCATTGGTCTTTAGAAAAAAAAACCTTGATTTTAGGCAAATCGTTGGAATCAAGAGGTACAGAGGTTGATTGTTGACCAGGCCTAGTTATGCGCTTGTGTTCATTGCAACGCAAGCGTCCAAAGTCATCAAACTATTAAATTTCGATCTGTCGATCAGAAAAGAGTGAAAGACTAAGGTGCATGGCATTTGAAGATAATATGGATATAGTACAAAATATGTAGTATAAAAAATAAGTATAAAGAAATTGTGCGACGGGCTTAGAATTATTTTAGCAAATCAGTATTAGTACAAAAAGATAAGTATTTGTACATAGAAAGTAAAATTCAATCAAAATGGTCTGAATTAATGAAATGAAACTAACATATAAGAATTAGTGTTACTATAGACAAATCAGTATCAATACAAATAAATTAATAACAAGAAACATTAACTCAAGCATTTTTACCAAGCAACTAGTACAAAAATTAGAAATGTAATTTAAGAATTTAATGGCCAAGAAATTAGTGTGAAATAATTAGAACAGAAATTAGTATAAATGAAATTAGTATTATCAGAAATGAGCATTGTAGCATGCTTGTAACCAAATATTTTTGAGCCTTGATGAAACAACACAAACGTGCTTAGTGGTTGGCCCTTTTTAGCAAGTGATTTGAATGAACTAATGTTGAATTCAGCAACTCCTCAGATTTAACGTTAAACTGCTACGGAATAATTGAATGATTTATTTCTTTGTACACTGGCCAGTTCAAAAAATACTAAACACAACGATTTAGTGTCTTCTTATTACGTTTAATATTTAAAAAAAACAACAACATGATATCTTACATTCTCACCAAGCCGGTATGCCAAATCGTTCAACTCGTTTCTGTTGTGTATCCAGTTCAATTTGAACTTTCTTGCGCATATAGAATATAGGACAATCGCGACTAGTGCACAGCACTTCCTCATGCAACGAACCTTGGCAACGTTGACATTCCGTCCAAAGTCGTGAGAAATTCTCTTCTAATGATCGTTGCGCGGTCAGTTCTTGTTGATACAAAGCAGATCGTTTCGACTCACAATGTGGACATAGAGCACTTTTTTCATAACCATTGGGCAAGAGAGCCTTACAGCCGAGGCACGTCTCCTTCTTTTTTGTGAATGCAGCTAGCGCACCGACTTTTGATGTAACTACGGTGCGAGTTCGCGTATGTTCACCCTCTGAAAATTGTGAAAAACGTTAATACTACATATTCTCCCTAAATATGTCATTTATACTATTTATAACTTTCTTTTATACATACTCAACAAAATCGATTCCGCCTTTTCGCCAAGGATCGGTTCGAAAATTCGCAACAATGGTTTTGAAAGTTGATTTTCCAGGTAGTATTTCGAATCGATCGGCACGCAATTTTCCAAAGCGTATATGGGATCTTCGGCTTTCATATACGCTGGTGTGTTTTTCGCTGCACAGATAATAACATACGGAACTCGATCGCCAAGTTTCGGCGCGGTACCAGGGTCGCGTTTTTTCATTTTATTCGCTAGCTCGACGTGTGCTTGTTTCGCGGTATAATCAGTTTTCGCAAGCTCTTTCGTTATTACCAATTGCGAGATATCAACACGATTACAAAGCAGATCAGAAATTATTTGCTTCGCATAGCTCACTGCTCCGTCGGGATTTCTGTCGATGAGCAACTTTTGGAGGCAAGTATTCATGAGATTTGCTACTAGAGGTGAATTATCACGGCGAACAGTTTCAATTCCTAAAATATCCATAGTGTCATATTGAATGCACAAAAAATACAAATAATGCTTGAATACCTTTGCAATCCATTTTGTCATATTTATCAGGTCTCGTGAAGTAAAGGCCAGCATACCGTTTCTTGTTTATTAGTAAATAGGGAAAGTAAACTTTCTCGAACTCCAGCTTTATTGGCTTCACGAATTTCGCGCTAACGTATTCTGCGGCCTCTCGGCCTAGTTCCATACTACGCTCCAATGACTTCACACCAAAGTTCACCATCACGGAATCCGTATCGCCGTAAATAACTACAGCGTCATTCTCATAACCATTTTCTCGTCTGTAACGACTTTCCACCTCGTTTTTCGTCTTTTCGATCATTGTGCGACCGTAAGACGTAACACTTCCCGAAATTTCCAGACATGGCAACTTACCAACTTGTGCGCCAGTAAAACCGTATACCGAGTTTGCAGAGATTTTCAAAGCCAGTTGACGACCGTCGAGCACACTGCGCTTAAACGGATCAGTTTCCACTTTCAAGTCATTCTTGGCGCGTTTCCGGGCAGCCAGTAGAGATTCCAGAATTTCAGGGAGTAATCCTTTGCGAACAGATTCTTTTATGAACATATTGTTAGCGGGCGTTCGTGTCACCTGTTCCTCGTCCAACCTGCAGCGATAACATGAATCAAATTCAATTGTGACTAAACGTTATGAAAACGAAATTATCTCAAAACACATAAGTACCGCTTTATGACTCACTTTAGTTTCTCTTTCATTCCTGGCTGAAGTAAAGTCGTGTAGCACAGATTGTGAGCCATCATAATACTGGGATATAGGGACGCAAAATCAAGCGTCGTAATGGGATCAGCATAATACCCGCGTTTCGGTTCAATGACTGTAGCGCCTTCGTATTGTTCGTCCGAGCCTTGTCCGGCATATGTCGGAATGATGTATCCTTTGCTTTTCGCCTTGCGCAGCAACTGGCTCATAACTTTAATTTGCTGGCCTCGAGTTAGAAGACTTTGCAATGAAACACCTGTCACCCTAGCCATTTCCATATAGTTGACAATCGACATGAGTTTGTTGAGCAAACGTATTGGCAGATATGCATCTTTCAAACAGTACATGGCCAAACGCCGCCTGGTCTGCTCACTTTCATTTTGTAAATCAGTGATTATACTGTGGTGTACGTCCTCTTTTTGTTCCTGCAGGAAATGGTAGCTCACTGCGTTCAGTGTATAGGATCTCAGTTTGTAGTCTCGCAGCAATACAAACAGCAAATCAAACGGAACACGACCCTCAAAGTTCACATATTTGTTTTCTCTGCGTCCCATCTGTTTTGATTGCAATATCTGATCCTTAATTATTGATTGAATGTTTTTTATTCGACCCAGGTATGCGAACTTCTCAATTTTCAGGTGCCTAGCACGATCCAGAAGATATGGCAAGTCGAAATTGTTGATATTATAGCCCGTTAAAATGTCTGGATCTGTTTCACGAACAAATGCAGACCAGGCCTCAAGCATTTTCTATCAAACACAACAAAGATTAATAGCACTGAAATATGATAAAAGCACAGATTACATACCGTTTCCTCTTCGTAACTCAAAACCTGTGATCCGACGATTGGTGCACAACTTTTCAGCGTGAAAACATTCCGCAGAAATGGTTCAGGGTCTCCCTGTCTGATAATCATGTTTGCTATTTGTATAACGGGATCCATTTTAGCTTCAGGGAATATTCCTTTCCGATTAGCACACTCAATATCAAATGAGAGAATTCGAAAAGGTGCAACTTTCGACCATTCTCCCTCCGGTTCGTGAGAAATAAATTTATTATAAGCGATGTCTACTTCTATTTGGCACCGCGACTCGGGTGGGAATCGCGAAAGCTTCATCCTAGGCCGCCAGGCGCCCACAGGCAATTCAATCCAGTTGCAACCGACAACGTCTGTGTCCACCATAAATCGAATATCGAAATCTATGTTACTCTCGAATGACCGACAGTCCTGGAAATCGAACTTCGAATATACTATAGCTTTTTCGAGCAACCGTTTTGCTGCAGCCAATAATCTAGGTAGGACCATTGTGATTTTTATATACTGTGACTTATCTTCGCCATGATATCCGTAGATTGTTTGGCGCTCCACCATCTCGACTGCGAGAACAGCCTCTTGCACTCTTTCCTTGTTGCTACGCATATCAGCAAGAACTACCTTATCCAACGCCAATCTGAATGGCTCGCAGTCCGAGTTTTCAAATCCTTTCGGAGCAGAAATGTAGAAGTATGGGGCAAAACCGTGCACATGGCAGCAAACCGAGTTCCCATTCATTGTCACACCAAACATACGGACTATCGGGACTGGAGAAATTTGTGGCCCTGGCATTCCAGGAATAGGGTCGCCCACATATCTCTCAATGTCGATTTGTTGGAAAACGATAGTGTCTCGCGCTGGATCGAGCTCAGGCGGATCGGGGCGGCTCCACTTAACCGAAGTTTTCATATTCTCTGGACCTTGCCCTATAACAACTTCCTGCTCCATATCAGCTTCCATCGCTGCTAATTCAGCCGACCAGCCACCATCATTTCCCTGGTCTTCGTCGTCATCATCCAAGTACCTGAAATGTAGTTTTAATGTGTAATTTTATAGCTCAAGGCAGCCACTTCATAATTTTGTTCGAACAGTATGGGGATGTCAACAAGATATTCAAATTCATACCGTGGCTTTTTAGTAGACATGTTTGTATTTGGAGTTGGTTTTCTTTTTGCGTTCATTTTGAAGAATATAACTTAGACTGGCGATTTGTATAATGTGGTAAAATCAAGCAAAAGTAAACCCAACCAAGATGGAACGAAGCCGATTTTACCCGCCAAACACTTCGAGAGTTTGAAGGGTTTGAAGAATGCCGGCCAACTGACAGTCGAATGTCATATTTTATTTCTATTGGCGCCAAATGGCTCTGACCACGAAGTCGATTTGGTTTGCGTACGTGGTTATAGCAAATTTCTGTAGAAAATTGTAACTTCATGACTACAAACGCAATAGCCCTGATTGACCTTCTATTCATTTTCTCACATTTTCGTAAATTTTTTGTAAGTGGGAAAATATTGTTTGAAAATTATTAAATAATCTGGTTCTTGAACAGCGTTTTGTGCCCTCCGTTTTCGTAATTTCGCGTCGTTTACTCAACCATTTTTGATGAATAATTTACCAGATAAGCACGGCAGCACTAGCTCTAAATGTCAAGTCGGCGCGCCTGCTCATATGTCACGGTGAAAATGTCAAAACGATACCAAGTTTTCTTCACTCCAATTTGGATAACATAAACGAGTACAGTTGGAAACTCAACAGAGCATTAGTTTTCAATGAATCTTAATTTGTGTTCTGTTTTCTTCTATTATCCTTAAAAATCGATTAAGGCCATAAATCGATTTCAAAGTTTTCTGAGCACTGAGAAACCAAAGAAGTGACAACGACCTGATTTGGAGTTAATGTCGTATTGTCATCTGTGACGGCCGCTATGTATCAAAGTGCATGTAATGCGGCCGCAACAGGATCGTGTTCAGAACCTGAACGCGATCATCGCGGCGATGCCTTAATTCCGCAGGAACCTGCAACGGCCCCCATCGAGCCCGACTACAGTGGATTTGACATTGTGAAGGCGACACAGTATGGGGCTATATCGCGCGTTAAGGAACTTGTGGAGGCGGGATGGGATGTCAACCAGCCAGACAGCGAAACAGTTACATTGTTGCACTGGGCAGCGATAAACAACAGGCGGGATATCATTAAGTATTTCCTTGAGAAAGGAGCGGTGGTCGATGCAGTGGGTGGCGAGCTTAATGCAACCCCACTGCATTGGGCGACACGCCAAGGACATTTAGGTAGAGCAGAGTAATTGTAATTTACTAGGAAATAGTTCAATGTTGAATGATGCTTGCAGGTGCTGTAGTACTGCTTATGGCTGCCGGAGCGGATCCTAGTCTCCGCGATGCTGAAGGTTGTTCATGCATTCACCTGGCAGCGCAATTCGGGCATACAGCTCTAGTTGCCTATTTTATCGCTCGAGGCGTTAACCCTGATCTGCAAGACCGCGGTGGCATGACAGCCTTGATGTGGGCTTCGTGGAAGGTGTCCGCGTTGGATCCAGTTCGCTTGCTACTTACCCTCGGCGCTAACACTGCTGTCGTGGATCACACGCACGGGAACACTGCTCTCCACTGGGCAATATTGGCACGCAATGCAACCGCAATTAGCACACTAGTCATTAAGGGGAAATCTAGCCTAGACGTACCAAACCTCAGGAGTGACACGCCCCTGAGTATGCTTCAAGCACAGGCCGGGTCGATTTGGATAAGCCAAAAAGTGGAAGAACGAGCTCGCGAGCTAAGCCAGAAGTCTCAACGGCGTAACTTCCTCAGGCGAATGACTACCGACAGCCGAATGCGCTGGTGGACTATGGCTGCCCTACCGTTCCTTGCTTTCTACCTCGCCGGGCTTGTATTTTCTGCTAACACATTGTTTATTATAAAATTCTTCCTGCTGGGCTGTCTCTATGCTTTCACGCAGTTTATCGGACGCAGTCTGTTTGATGAGCACCTAATGGCTTTGCTGCCGCTCAGTGTCTATCTGGCGACAAAGCTGTGGTTCTACGTAACTTGGCTGGTTTACATTGTGAGTGCAGTTTCAGCTTTGACCACTATAGCATTCCTGGCGTCATCGATGCTACTTTGGGTTTGCTTTTTGAAATCGTGGCGTGGCGACCCCGGCGTTATACGGCCTACACAAGAACAACGATTTAGAGTAAGTTCCAAGCTGCAGAATGTGCTAGAAAATAATTGACCATACATTCAGTCTGTTACTCACAATCAAAACACGCTATGATTTAACTCTGCGATGACTAACCGATGGGGATAAAGCTTATCACATTACCTTATCATTTCCTGTTGTGTCGTTCATTATAGAACTGTATCATTTGTAGTATAAAAATATATTTCCATATTTCAGACAATAGTAGAGCTTTCGGAACGTGGGGGTAGTGGCTTTGATCCGTCGTCCTTCTGCTCGGCCTGCCTCGTTCGACGACCGATACGCTCAAAACACTGTTCGGTATGCGATCGTTGCGTGGCTCGCTTCGACCATCACTGTCCGTGGGTTGGAAATTGCATCGGTGTAAACAATCACAAATACTTCATGGGTTTCCTATGGTGCTTGCTTCTCATGTGCTCGTGGATGCTCTACGGGGGCGGAAACTACTACGTGCATGCGTGCAATATGACTTTAGACGACAGTAAGTATTCGCGACTCTTGATCATCTACTGTTAGAACGATGTTCGATGATTATATTCGTATTTCCATTTCAGATTTCTGGAACACCCTGAATGCTATCGGAAGCTGTAATCCGTGGATCGGATGGGTAATGGCTAATGCCTTGCTGCATATGTCATGGGTAACGATACTCACAGCATGCCAGACCTATCAAGTTGTATATCTTGGCATGACGACTAATGAGCGCATGAATCGCGGACGATATCGGCACTTCCAGGCGAAAGGCGGCAAAAGCCCATTCAGTCGTGGTCCATTCCATAATCTTATTGACTTTCTGGAATGCTCGTGTTTCGGCATGTTCAAGCCGCAGAAAGTCGATTGGATGCAGTTTTTCGATTTCGAGAAGAGCATCGAACACGAACCGCTGCTACGAGCAACCGACAACTATCAGTATGTCTAGGTAAGGGAATTGATAGGAAGATTAATAGGTAAATATTGTGCTTGGAGGTGACAAGCTGTTTTCGTTTGGCGGCCAATTATGTTTGATATGTTAAGGATAGTACATGCAGAGCTGTAACTTAGTTACGTTTAAGAAGTCACAGACACAGGCATTTTCGTCATATGATTAAGTTGTAATTTATTATTCTCATAATTAGCAAAAAAAAAAACCGCAAAATATTCGCTCGAAACGATCAGCAATAATACGTATGTAAACCAAATATTCATGTCCTGGTATGCTGGAGTCGAACAAAAAATCTTACAAAACATCCAGACGGAAGGCGAGGGATGAACATACAAGGCTGTTTATTCGAAGTTTCTGCACTGAGGTCTACTTAACTAAGCAATCAAAATATTGTTATGCATTACAATGAACTATTTAAGCCCCCAAATTTAAACGCTACGGTAGTTAAGTATGCATTTCCTATTCATTGACAATTAGTCTTCAGCCCACAGAAAGCGTATATTTCCAAGAGTATCACGTACCAGTTTGTATTACTTAACAATCAATAATCACATGCGCGCTGATTTTTATGAGTGATATTTTCAAGCTGTATTTATATTTTTTTACACGTCAATGAACTGTCTTTCCATAGAAAACGAACAAACGCTAACCCAAAATATAATATAAAGACGTAAGAGTTAATTGGCATTATTTAAAAAAAAAATTAATATAAAACAAATCAAACCAGTTCATTCATTGAAATTTCCGCCTTAGACTAAATAAGATCTAAAGATTTGCTAAAACCTAATAAAAATCAGATTTGAAATTATAGTTGATAGTTAATTTGTTCAAACTTGAAAATAAATCATGCATTGTAGATAATAACTAGTGTTGTATTATACAAATGATTTTGTGTTTAGTCTTTTAGTTATAATTTTCGATGTAAGCAAGTAACGTGATCATATTTAATTATTACGAAAATTGATAAAAAGTTTTGTTGTTTCTTCTTCTTTTTTTGATGTACACTTACACATATTTTTGCATTATGTCATTGATTTAATGTACAAATACATAATCAGTACACACTATTTTGAATGTATTGAATTGAAAATTTTACGGGATTTTTTTTATTGTGAAAGCACAAAAGGACACATTATAAGCGTTGTAAAAATTTGATTGAATAAACCGAAGGGCGTAAAATCAAAAAAATTAATGTTTTTCAATTATTTCAACGTAATTGTTTGGATTTAATTACTTGAAACTATCATTAATAAGGCTGATGGACATTTAACACGGTAAGGCGCAGTAAACGGCCCTTAACTCTCTGTAGAAAACAGTTTTCATTATTGTATACTCGACTCTTCGAAAATTCCTAATGTGGAATTTAATTTCGAAAAATGGACATTAGCAATATGTGTCTAATTTCACGACACCCTTTTTCAGCTCAGCAAACCAACATTTACTGCACTGAAAAGAATCGCTATATCCGCATTTTCATGGATTCAAATCAATTCCAAGCTCGAAGTCGACAACCAAGGACAATATGAGAAAAGGTTGAATTCCTGCTAAGTTAAGAATAAATCAACCAACATCTCCCGAATATGTAAAGAAGGTTTTGTGGATGCGATCCTCAAACCAAACTCACAACACGGATTTTTTTTAAAACAAAACAAGAGTAATGTAACATTGGGAGTATCATTAATGGATATTTAGTTGTGGTAAGGTTGTTAGTTACTCATATATATTTCCCATTACCTATGTGAAAAACACTAAATTATATTGCATGCTGTTAAATAATGTCACTTGTCACATCCTGCCCCTCAGATAGTGCCAAACACTGGTTTGAGAGAGGCCAAGAATTTATAAAACAAACTATTCCCCGTATATCTATTTGTATAGCATTAAAATTTCTGCTGTTTTAATCAATACTAAAAATGTAATATGTATAGAAAAATAAGGATTAGTTAAATGGATTAGTTAGAGTTAAATAAAATAAATTAAATAAAAGTTGGGAAAAAATATAAAAAAGTTAAATCTAATATAAAAGAAATAAAAATTTTAAAAATATATACATCAAAATAAAAAAAACTGTTTTCTTTTGTTATTAAAATTGATAGTACATATTGTTGCTTCCATTTAATAACAAAACACGATGGGCTGTTTTTTTTTATATCATCAGGCATATCATTATACAACGATATAGCTGAAAGAATCGGGTCGTTGAGAGCTCTAGTGGTACCAACTAGAGGCAATTTAAAAGAAATTATTGATCTTATTTCATAGTTATTCACTTTTCTGCTCATTGACAGAGAAATGGAAGATTTACCTTTTCTGTGAACTACTTTCCATACAGTTTGTTTTTGAAATGCCAATAATTGGAAGAAAGCCATTTTCAGATTTATGAAAGATAGCTCGTTAATAGGAGTCTGTGGACTCAGGTTGTGAACAGCTTTAATTAGCTATTTTAGAGTTCTGCTCAGAATAGCCAAGTTTTTTGATGAAACACACTATTTTATATTTGGTTTGTTGATGAAGTTTGGCTCCATTTGAGCATTGTATAAGTAATAAAATTTATTTCAAATACATTCTAGCGTTTAGCTTTCTCCCACTGAAGTAGACAGTAATCGTTGTGGTATTTAATTCTTCAGTCTGAATTGCAACTCTTTCTAAAGTGTTATTACGAAGATGAAAATCAACTTAATACTATTTTTTCTAAAATTCGCAGCATTCAACCGAGATTCAGAAAGTTAAATCTTTTTAGTTGTTTTTAACGCCTGCTCAGAGACTATCATAATAAGTTTCATACATAAGTACAAGATTCATGCTTTGTTTTATTAGTAGAGTTCGGTCTGGATTTTTCACAACTTAGTATGCTTTTATTTGAAAAAAAAGATATAAATCACCTTTGTTTCTATCTTTTATAATAACGTTGTTTATTTTGTGGGGAGAAACAGTGACCCAAAAGAAGTTTCAATGGGGAAGTTCCAATTATAAACGATCAGCGGCTCTACTTCTTAGTTTTATTGGGGCATGTGGTTTCACATTAAATTAGAATTATTGAGAAATATGATACTTTTATTTTACTTCACACCAAATCGATATTGTCTCTTTAGGGAGAAATGAATAATACTTACAGAAATGAATAATACTTCAGAAATGAATAATACTTACAAAAAAATATCTTAACAGATCTCCGACTTCACTTCTCACAAAAATAGAAAATCAAATAAAAATAGTTATTTCCATCACTCGTAGAATTAAAGAAGCTTTCCAACGCTATTCAAGCAGTAAAAAATATAATGAAAATATAATGAAAATAATACAACTGAAACATACACTAAGAAAAGCGTTAATATGTTTTACAGCACATTTCAGTTATCGGTTCACATTTTTAGTTATGTTATCAGCTAATAAACTGATAGTTGAAGAGTACCAGTGACTTGAGCGTTTTGGATTTGATGCACATTATTTTGCAACTAAACTGTTTTCCAAGAGAAGAGATACTGAAAAAAGTATCTATGAGACAAGGCTATTGAAAACCACAATATTATGAAAAGAATTCGTTGAAGCCTTAAAAATAAAAAGCGTTCGTTACGTATTTGGAAAAATAAGGGGAAAACAAAAGAAAAACAAACTATGAGATAAGATTAATTTCATGGATTACATATAAATACAGTAAAACCATTAATTTAGCACTGCTGTAACCGATAACTCTTAATCATTGTACCTCTAGTATGGGCTCAATAAAGACGTTCGCAGTTCAATCATGGGGCAGTAATTGTGCTAAATATCTTCGGTAAGTCCTCATAAATTGAAACATAATTTGCATTAAATACAGTTCTAAAGACAGCATTTTGTGTATAAAAATAAATTTAGGATTATCCATACTATGTGCATTTCAAGTCGCACACGAAGTTGTTTAATGATAAATATTCAAAGTAAATGCGTAATTGTTTGTACAACTAGTTCATACAGTTGGTTTTGAATGTTAAATGTCTTTTGGATTATGTACGCCAGATTGGTTGCTTGAATTGCTAGGCGCTAAATTTTTCCAAAACTTTTTTTGATGCAAAAAAAATAATATTCATTTTACTAACAAAAGTAAATTTGAAGAAGATTTCGTTGATTGAAGGCTATGAAATACATACATTTGTTAGAAAAACTCTACGTACACTTGAAAAATGAAAAGCAAATAGATTTTTTGTTTAAATTTTCCTTTTTCTATTCACTAAATAGATCTTAAGTATTCGACGTGCAAAAATTTAGACATTTTGCTTTTATCGTTTTTGAAATGACGGCAATTCCGCCAGAAAATACACAAAAACAAACTAAAAAAAGTTTGCGTTAACTTTAACATTTCATCTTTTCCTCAGAGGTGAAATGTTAATTTAAATATAACACAGGTAATAATAAATTTTAAGATTAAAATATTTAATTGATAGCTGATAGGGTATCGTCGATTCTGTATTAACCCTTTTAGCATCACACTGACGAGCTTTGTTGTCGCCTGCGCAGTTTTATTACTTCATATTTCCGTTATAACAGTATTGGACATTTCCTTACTAGTTATTGGATTTTCTCAAATTTTCCTCTCTAGCGGTTCCCACAAGTGCTCGATAGGGTTTAGATTTGTTGATTGTGGGGATGTATGTAGCTGTTTTGAGGCATGATAAAGACACCAGAGCCTCACAATTTCGGCTGCATGCTTCGGATCATTATCATGTTTGAAGCAAAAATTTATACCTAAGCGAAGGTTTCTGGCACTATGTTTTTTTTAATGTCCAAATAACCAAATTTATCATTCGTCAATTCAATAAATTCCAAATGTCCAACGCCATAGCTCGACGTACACATCCATTCCATAATTTTACCACCATGTTGTTTAAAGTGCGTCGTAGGTATTATTTTGGAATGCTTTTCCTTATTATTTTGCACCCTTTTATGCGGAAGAGGCAAAATTTACTTTCATCTGAGAATATTACATTCTTCTAAAATTCTACTGGCTTATTTGCGTGCTCCTCTATGAAGGCACTGCACTTCTGTCGGTTGACACTTGAAACGAACGGTTTTCTTTGAGCTACTAGTCCATGGTACCCAAACTTTTTGAGAATTTTTCTTGCGGCATCAGGGCGATTTTTTCTTTGATTTCAGGTGCTATTTGATGTGCAGACAGTCGATATATTCCGTATATACGATATTCTGCTTTTCCCTATAGGACGAATTGAATTTTAAATTTCTTTTGGATTTGAAATTATTTATAATCCTTGGAACCCATGAATATTGTCACACCATTATTTTGGCTCTATCTCTATAGCTTTTTACACATTTCCAAAATTTTACAATAATTTATCTTCCACTAACAGTGCTTTATTTCCTTTCATTTCCATTGCAATGATGCCTTTCTCTGCCTTCTTTTTGTGTGTTTTTTGGTAAAAGTACCGTTATTTCAAAAACCTTAGGAGCGAAGCGAATAAATTTTTGTATGTCGAATACTAAATATCGACTTAATGAGCAGAAGAAAATTTGAAAAAATATTTATATATAATATATGTATCTAGTTTTGAAATAAATATTTCAATTTTCTACAAAATGCGGCAAAGCTCGACTACGTGTTTTTCATAGTCGTTACTGATAGATGTGTTTGTGTTTTTGTGGTTGCTGGTTGGTTTTTGGGATGTTTTTTGTTTTTCTTCGATTTTTTGCCTCTGCTACAACTAGACAACACATTGAAGATAAACAAACATCTACCGGTCTAATGGCTATGGGCAACACATAGTCAAGCTTTACTCAAAATACGCTAGGAGGAGTAGAAAGCACGCTGGTTTTGTCCGTGCAAAAAATCCCCAAAAAATAAGATTTCCAAGTCCTATGAAGAAATTAAAAAGTTAATCTACGATTTTAGGCCCGAGAAAAAGCTTCAACCGTTCAGTTTTAGCGATGACGATGTTAGCACTAAAATTTGCTATTCTTTGTAAATTTTCTTAAACTAAATAAGCAATCACACCATTTTGTCATCAAAATAAAGAATCATCCTTGTCAAAAAAAAAATGGGAGCAGAAAATTTTGCTTTCGAGCCTTACGCTTACCAATGAAAATCACTGAGCTGTAGAATATTTAGAAACCAAAAAAGTCATTACAGAAAAATAATGCTGAATTGATATTCTTGTGTTTTTGACTTGAAATTCATTCTTTACGTTTTTAAATAAAATATTTTGTTTATCTCCACTAAGCACACTTTTACACAGTAAGCACAATCCTCAAAAATAAACCACATAAATTGAAAGGGAAATAAATACTTAGCTCGCGTAAAAACTTTAACGGTTGAAGTAATAGCACAAAAGATCGCTTTAAAACCACTTCACCGTGTATTTCACTTCATTCGCTTCTCAAAAACTGACTGCCGATTTTCTCGCCAGTGATATTTTTTTAATCCCTGTTCTGAGCTTTTTAAGGGGATTTTCCGTTCTATGGTGTATATTCTAGTTCGAATTGGTATTTTTTTCGATATTTCTGGCAGTGAAATCATAGAAACATAATAAAGTTGGCAAATTTTATAAACTAAGACAAAGTTTACGTCATTAATCATCAGCTTGAAACGTTACTTAAGTTGTCACCAGTTTTATGTAACTTTACCGCGAAATGTGATTTTATCTACATCTAATAATTCTGATTTTATGGTACAAAATATAAGGAAAAAGTGACGATGTGAAAAATATTCTCATATGTACCATTTCGGAAAATCTTACTTCTCATTTTCATTCTAGCGGTTTAGAGGTATTGTCGAAACTAATTAATTCGATGCCCGTTCAGGTATACCCATTCACATAGAAAAACTTTAATCGTAACAATTTATTTTATGTTTCTAATTACGCACAGAAATAGTGCAACTATTTTCTTGTTCGCAGACCAGTGCTGACGATATTCAAATTTATTGCATTGAAAAACAACAAAATGGACCCTAAAATTCATAATGAATTTTCACTAATTTATGTCATTTTAATAATTTCAATTTTTTCTACAAACTAATAAGACACCTGAGAATAGTACCGTTAGTTACAATCCCTTACACAAACATACATAGATCACGTAAAAAATATATAAGAGAGAACGCAGCCACCACAGACTTATCAACAAATCTATTCTCCTCGGAGTTCGAAAGTGTTCCAAATCACGAAACATTTTCCAGATATGACTCAATTTTTAAATTTTTCTGTGCACTTCATTTTGGGCTTCTCGCATCACTTCCAATGCACCTTTGTTAATAAGATTTTGAGCTAATTTCTCACCTAATTCCTGGCAACAGTTGAACAGTTTCAAGCTGTAGCATGCATGCTTGTACATGCCACAAAATAGAGAGTCAGAATCGTCTACGATTTTTGGAGCTGCGTCGACCGTTAGACTTTTGTTTGCATCGCAATCGATCATTTTGATGGTGTCTTTCGTCGTTAAGAATGGACAGCTGTCCGGTTTCAAAAGAGGCGTGTCAATTTGCGAGGGTGTATGTTTGCTGGAATATGGACATTGAGATGGTTGTTGCAGTGATAGTCGGTTCGCCTCGTCTGGTTCATCTAGGAGGCTTTGTAAATTCTGCAATTCTTCTGTTGTTTTGCCCGTCACTGGACACTTGCCATCCTGGGCATATTCTACTTTCTGTTCTTCATCGACGTATGGACATTTACCCATAAAGTCTTGGCCAATAGGAATTTTCAGGGGACATTGTTCAACCTTCGGTTTTTCGTTGCCGTTCTTAACATCTCGTTCGTGGATAGCATAATAGGGGCAACGTTTGAACAGTTCTCCATGCACATCAATCAAATATTGAACATCCGCCAGAGTTTTCGCATCGCCAGCACCTCGATTAGGTTGCGGATCTTCATCAATCACCTTTGGACTGGCACGCTTATTTTCGGACTCTCCTTCGCTCCCGCTTAGTCGAAGTCTTTTACGCGGGCTTTCGTTTTCACAATCATCAATTTGATTGTTCACGTCCATTTCTTGCGGATTCGACTCGTTCAAACAACATTCAATCGAATCTTGGACTTCTGTCGATCCGTCCAAGCTCCATACGGCACCGGTAATTTTCACATTGATTGCATTGTCATTGAAATTGTTTCGAAGTGAGCCGTCGAGGCTCGTCACAACAGCAACGGGAGCACTGCATCCTCCACCCAAAGTTTTCAAAAAACTTCGTTCTGCCAATATTTTACAAGCAGTCTCAAGGCACATCAGCTCGTTCAACATGGACAAAATCAGTGGGTCGTTTGAACGGCACTCTACCGCCAAAGCGCCTTGTCCGACAGCATAAAGAACTTCGACAGGCTCGAGTATTTGACTTACTCGTTTCATCCACCCCATTCGCACAAGACCCGCTTGGGCTAGTATGATTCCAGCAAATTTTGAATTCGGTGCATCCAGTTTAGCAAGTCGAGTATTTAAATTGCCACGAATATCTACAACTTCCAAATGAGGATATTTACGCCGTAACTGCGCAGTTCGGCGAAGAGATGATGTGCCTGTGTGAAGAAATCCGCGATTAAAAATTATTCCCCATGCAACGGGTAAGGTTATCGATTGATTACCTATAACACTTCCTTCGGGTAGAGTCTTTAGTGTTTTTCCCTTATGTTTCTCGTGTAAAACCAATGCGTCTCGTGGATCTTCCCGTTCCAAGACAGCACCAATAGCCATTCCCGGAGGTAAACAAGTCGGCAGATCTTTCAGCGAATGGACAACAAAATCAACACGGCCATTTACGAGTGCATCTTCCAAGTCGCGGGTGAATAAACTTTTTTCGCCGATTTTCGGTAGCGATACATTAAGGACTCGGTCACCAATTGTGGTCATAGTGTCTGAAAAATGGAGAAAAAGAAATCGGTTCAAACACAGTCAAGTTTTTCAAAAGGAATTCCTATATAGAAGCGAATTGAAGCTGTTTTTCCCGATTTTTAGGAATGCAGAGTTTTTTGAAACTGAAGCTTGTGTATCACATGGCGAATTTGCAGTTTAGAGCGAAATTAAATGTTATCGTCAAGTAATGATTACTTACCGAAAGGTTTTGAAACAAATTTTACAAATTTTTTTTTTTTTTTTTTTTTTTTAGTTTTTTTTTAACTGTAGAGTATCTAAGCCAAATTGGAGGCACACTTCGATAAATGAAATATGAAATCAAGTCCCTGCCAATTTTAAAGCTCAGATTCGAAATAAATTGCAACGGGAATTTAGCTTCAAAGTATTTTCCTATTTAACAAAAATTGAATTATAAGAAGCATAAGCGTAAATGCATACGTTTACAATATACTCCCTCGGTACTGGGCTTTATCTCAAGTGTTTTTGCTCTTTCATTATGCAAACTGCTATGCATGAATTTTTACATAATATCAAGAAAAAAATTTTGTCGCATTCTATGGGTTTATGTGGTTATCATCAAGAACGCCAAACAAAAAAGTTATCAGAAATAAAATTGATGAAAAATTGTTGCTAGCCAGCATGAGTTTGCATTCTTCGAGTAAAGTATATTTATAATTGAGGTACTTATTTCAAAAACTTTAGATAAATGTCATTTTATAGCTTCGGACATTGACTTTTCCAAGGCCAAGTCTCAGTGGTTTTGAGGCCGAAATCGACCCGTCTGGTGCACACTTTAAACAGCTATTAAGAACACAATAATTTGTCAAGAACTGCAAAACATATAAAAAAAAAATTCTACTTACGGATTTCAAATTGCTTGCCGGGATTTAGTTCCTGAAGTTTTGCAATTACATGTTTGGTTTGAATAAGAGCGAGCTGCAAGTTAATTATCGATTAGAATTGAATTTGTTCTTACGTAAACACAACACCTATTTCATAGGTTTAAGAATTGTTGATCTAGATATGAGAATAAATTATAGATTGCATGCGAAATATTTTTTTTTACTTTCACTTATTGCAAAATTACATCACAGGACTAAAAGAGAACTCCAGCCTCAAGGCATACCTCGCTTTTTCGTGAACCAACTTTGATGACCTTTTCCAACGATTCTTCAGCCATATTATACTCTATTTTAATGCAACAATTAACCGCTATACATGCAAATATAAATTTATTCTAAAAATCAATGAAGTGTGATGAGTGCACTTTAATCTCCAAAATATATCATCAAGAGGTTATCTAGACGCGCGTTTGGTCAATCATAATGCTAGCTACTAGATTGATAGCTCAATTTTCTTGCGATTGACATCCTAGTAATTTATTTTAATTTATAATCAAACGTAATGAAACTCCAACCGAGATTATTACCAACTCGCCTCGAACCTGTTCACGTTGCACTAATCTACTTTCCAATTAGAATGTGCGAAATGTCAAGTACTAGCTCAGTTCGCCGGTAAAAAAGTCAACTGGTGTGGATGACGGCGAATTGGTAGACGTCACAACAGATGTTATGGGCGTTGTTTTCCAGCTTGAAGTACTTTATCGGTAATAAAATACATGCAATTAAGAGAACCTGCATTAAAAAACATATAAATACAACAATCCTGCGAAATCAATTCAAAATACGTAATAATAATCAAAATAAAATACTTTGACGTTTCATGCTGAGTGATTTTTTATCTTTGGAATGTTGGCTGCGCGGGGTTTCAAATTTTGTAAACAAACAATTCAAACAATCGTTCTGTTGAAACAACGTGAAAATTTATAAACAGTATTTTGTCGTTTATCATTTAATTTGGAGTAAAGTGAGTTGAAAAAAATGTCAGAAAATACTAGAATAGTTTATCATCAAGCCATACGCTCTGAATTAGGTAATTTCTTTATGTTTATATGTATTTGACCGATATCAGTATTTTAACTTTCATCACTATAGACCGTGCAACACAATCAATTGCAAATCAAACAGTTAAAATTCGACAAATCGTGTCTAAAATCTCTTCAATTCTACTCAAACTTGATTGTCTGCCTCCCGAAAAATCCAAATGTCCAAATCAGACAATTTATCATTATAAGGTCAGTGATGCAATTAATCATATGACAAATATCGTTGAAAAATATGAACGAATTCAAAAAGAGATCTTCGAGCAAAATACTTTGGATATGACCGACACATTTGAAGAATTTATAGTTCTATCGACACGACGAATTGATTATCTGAAAATGATCGGTAGAAGATTATCGGCAGTAGCTGAGAATATCGCAATAATATATAATGAGATGGCTCAAGATGATTCCGATGCTGAAGAGGATTCGACGTGCAGTAGTTCTGGCGAACCTAAAGTGGTTGATGATTGATGGATTTGAGAGCAGGTTGGGTATTCTAGTTGAAAAAATAAGGTAAATTGAATTACTGTGTATAGAATTGTTAACTATCAATAAAATTTTGTTTAAGTTTAGAGATTGAAAAAAGTTTAAGTAAAATATTTTCAAAAATAATCTACCTTCCAAAATTCTGCAAGAATGCAAAAAGCAGTTGTGAGATGGTATTTCAGAATAAAATTGAAAATTTCTTCTGAGCCGTAGCTATCTGATTTGATTATCGAAGCCAGGTGTACAAGTTTACTGAAGTATCCTGACCAGTAGGACCAAACGCCTGGTTCTTAATCGTGAGAGAAGTCGACTGTGAATGACTGCTGTCAATCTAGTAAAATTTTATGGCGCCTTCTACAATGAGGATTTCGAAAGAAGTTCGTGAACTTTTTTGAAACTATAATAAAGGATCTTGTATTTTTTGACTTCAGTATTCACTTTGCTTACTAAAAATACTAAATAATAACGTTTGCCTAATTAATTTACCGATAAGTATGTTGATCCATATTTGAGTCTAAGTAGCTTGCCTTTTTTCAGTGTGGCCTGAAATTTTAAATTCCGCCAGTTTGTCGTAACTTTTTCAGGAGCCTACTTCCTTCAACACTCTCTATCACTCAATATGCGCAGTCCATGTCAATCTTACTTTATCAGATTATCTCTACATTTTGTTTTTTTTTCTCTCCAGATAATTCCTAAAATTGATTTAAAAGAACAAACATTTTCGCATTTTAGTTGTTGCTTTTGTTCCAGAGACAAAATACAAAGAAACTAAGCGCATTGTATTTATCGCGGTACACGATTTTGATATAATCGTACAAATTTGGTACGATTTTAAAATGTTTGATGCGGTGATACGCTACCCTTTCATTTTGATATAATTTTGTCTCATTAATACTTCGCTTGGAGAAAATCAATAGCATGCATACCAAACCCTTTTTATGATCAAAGCTAAGCAGCTGACTTAAGCATACAACGAAATTTAATTCTAAAATTATTTAGGTGAAGCTAATTTAAGCTTAGAGAAGTCAATAATATTTATATTATAAAAGAGCTTCTTCTTCTTCTTTGCATGTTGTTTTTTTTTTATTTTTCATCTTTTTCACTAACTTCACATCAACTAACTCTATCTTATTTTCTTTATTCTCCATTTATCCTATTTATGTTTTCTTTTTAATTATTATATAATTTAATTTCAATTTAAATGTGTCGAGAGTGTGGTTTGTGATTCCTTTCCTATCCTATTCCCTTTCGGGGGATGATGATAATTTTAATTGCTTGTTTCTTGACTAAGCGGCTTACTGCTGCTAGGAAGAAGAGGCTCTGCAATAAAGCTGACCCCATTGTGTTATTGTTGTAAAGAAAATATTTTGAATAATATGTCGACAAATTCAGAAAATATCTGACACACAGAATAGAAATTTAAATTTTCTTGATTATAATAACGTTCGACTTTTTATTAGCAGAAAGTTAGGTTAGGTTTCTTTTTAACAGTTTAGCCTTTAGTGCATCAAAGGTATTGACGAGATAATCCGGTGAATTTGTAAAGGTGGAGAGGTGACTTTCTATTTTGGCCCTGAAGAATACCCTATATAGAATTAAACTCATGTCTAATTTAGAGCGTCCGCACACGGGTCGACATTCAATCGACTCGACTGCGACTCGAACTCGAACTCCTTGCGATTTCCAATGTAAATGAATGGAGACCCGCACACGGGTCGACTTGTGCTCGACTCGGACTCGGTACGACTGCGACTCGACTGCGACTCGTCTCGCTCGAAGTGTTTGGAACGGGAAAAGTCGAGCAAGACGCGTGATATTTTTTTTTCGAAATATATGAAAGTGTTTTTTTTATAATGTATGCATTATTAATTATTTTATTTTATGTATTATTATGATTCGTTCTTTGAAAAATATTAGTGTTTCTGATAACGTATCACGTATTTATTTTTTAATATGTTTGCATAATGTAATGTTACATATTGTAATGTTACATACATGACATTTTTCTATATATATTTTAATTATGTTGGCCACAAAATAGTTGCACCTATATGCTCATAAAGGTTATTGATTTGTGATCATGGTTCCCTTCTTGTCTATAAATCAGCATAGATAAAACAGAGCATAATTGATACGGGAAACTCGATCGTTTTGCGGAATAAGCTGCCAAAAGCAGAATCAAAGTGGAATTGTTTTTGCGGGATGATTAAAATTGAAAATTTTATAGAAAATGTTTTTTTTACAAAATGGTTTCGAATGTATGCACTGATTCCCATCAGACTCCAGCTTACAGTGCTTACTTGACTGATGTGACCACTTGCAGTTGGAAATCAGTAATTTTTATTTACGTTAGTTGTGACAAATTTTAACATCTCCACAAAACGCAAAACAATCGAGTTTGTGTGCGCTGGTGTCTGATGAGAATCAGTGTATACTTTCGAAACCACTTTGTCAAAAAAAAAGTTCAATAAAATTTTCAATTTTAATCATCCCGCAAAAACAATTCACCTTTAGCACCTTTATATTTATTCAAGCAACAGCGAAGTGTTTATAATATAGTTTCCTAACAAAAAAACAAGCTTGCAATTTTTCAGGATGAATTTCCACTTACTGGAGAAGCTTTTAGTGAACACTAGTTGTTGCTGCCAATGGCTAATGATTCGATTGGTATTGACATTCTTAGATGATATAATAGTGCCATCTGCGAGGATAGGAATTTTGCACATAGAGTGTGGAAGAGAGGCGTACAGCTATTGAATTTAGTTGGACCCTGGGACATGCTTGTCAGAATATTAATGGAAGTGCTTCATATCGGATTAAATAAAGGTCGGATCATTATTACTTGTAGTAATCCATAGTGGGTGAATATAAGTTACACGTGACAAAGCGACATATACTAATAAAATACAAGTATATCATATTATTGAAGATCTCTCTAGTAAAATTACTTTCAATAACCGACCAAAACGCACCAGATTTGCAAATCTGCTCAATGAATTCATTCATCACACTACTTATCATATAATGAGCTCATTAATAGGTGCTGTGGAATATTCAATTCTATAAGCAGCCACTACTCTTCGGGGATTACCAAATCAAACTTCAAAAATAACTGGTCCAAAGCCCATTCCACATCCGAACCCGCTTAACTTCCATCGTTATCAGCCTAAATTTAATTAAAATAATGTAGAGTAACTGCTACAAAATTTGTGATGTATTGAAATATTTTTTACGGACAATTTTTATTTTATATTTATAATGATTAATTGTATTTTAGATTTATATTATGGTTTCTTGTTGTGTATGTTGCCTTGTTTCGTAAAATAAATATCTAAATAAATAATATATACTATTGTTTGTTTGTCAAAACTTCGCGTAGAAAACGACCCGTTTCGAGTTCGAGTCGCAGTCGAGTCGATTTCATGTCGACCCGTGTGCGGATGCAATTGTCTACTTCGAGTGTGACGCCTATGACGCTTCGAGTTCGAGTCGCAGTCGAGTCGATTGAATGTCGACCCGTGTGCGGAGGCACTTAGACTTAACTCCATAAACTTAACGGACCGGATCTTTATCACTCATACGAGCTATCTGCTTAGCGCGTCAGAACCTGTTGTCCTTTTTCGGTCACGTTTCTCAAACACAATAACACAATGGGGTCAGCTTCATTGCAGAGCCTCTTCTTCCTAGCAGCAGTAAGCCACTTAGTCAAGAAACAAGCAATTAAAATTATCATCATCCCCCGAAAGGGAATAGGATAGGAAAGGAATCCCAAACCACACTCTCGACACATTCAATTTGTAATTAAATTATATAATAGTAAAAAAGAAAACATAAATAGGATAAATGGAGAATAAAGAAAGTAAGATAGAGTTAGTTGATGGGAAGTTAGTGTAAAAGATGGATAATAAAAAAAAGCATGCAAAGAAGAAGAAGAAGCTCTTTCATAATATAAATAAAAATTAATTATAGGATTTTTGAGAAAACAAAGCGAGAGAAAGTGCTTCCCAGTCAGCAACAGAGTGCTGGTATGAGGGATGCAAGAAAAAGAAAAATAGCAATTAGTAAAAAAAATTAGTATTAAATAGTACGTAATTTACTTTACATGGTTCTAATGTGATTCTTCAGCAGCCTTTTAAAGATGGGAAAAGACCTAGCATTCTTCAAAGAGTTAGGTAAATTATTAAAGATTTCCATAGCTAATCTAATAGGATCTTTATGTTTTCTATTCGTTCTAGCGATATCAAGCCTGAGATTATCTTTAAATCTTGTGTGATAGCTGTGGTAATCACAGTGTTTTATTGGACATATCGAAGATTTTATATTATTATTGAGTATTTTATATATTATCTTAGCTTTTTCCATAAATATAATATCCCTTATATTGAATTTATCTGTTTGTCTGTATAGTACATCACTTGGAGTCAGTCTATCAAGTCCATGCACTGCCTTGACTGTCCTATTGAGTATTCTATGAATTGAGTCAATATTCATCTCTGAAGTTTGACTCCAATTCAAAATACCATAGGTAATCTTAATATATTAAGTTGCTGTGTAAATGAATAATTATCCTCTCGAACGAAAGTAAGCATTTTTTTGGGCAGCACCTGCGGCTCACAGTTATGTTTTACTCCTAGTGCTCGTTACTTTCAACGTGATGTAGTTTACTCGTGGAGTCTACTGTAATAATACTACCATAATTACTCGCTATCTCTCCACAGGGGCATAACTGAAGGCAACAACTAAAACATTTGAATGAGAAAATCAAATTTTCACTAAGAACGTTCGAGACACTATCACATTGTCCAATCCTAAATTATATACCACCTGATCCAGCACCATTTTCCCAGAAAGTTTGTTTCAGCTATTCAGAATAAAATTTTAAAGAAGGTAGAACATCTTAGCAGCGGCTTGCACACTACTAACTTCATAAGCTTGAAATTGTGTATCTACTCCCTCTTTGTCTTCACGTTAAGCACCATTCACCCAACACACAATAGATAGACAGATATACAAATAAACACACATCCAACTATACAATTTCGTAGAAATATTTTTATTTTTGGTTTTCGAAATTAATCTTAACCGTAAATTTTTCTTAAATATATTCAAGATGTTGCAAGAATGCGAATGCATGAATAGTTTTTCACAAACAAATTCCCATATTTTTACATACTTTCGGAATCTACATTAAATTCGTACGGTTTACAGCCGGAAAAACAAAAGTAGTACATTAAGAAATTAAACGAAATTCCATCTACTTTTAAATTTGCCCTCTTTCGGTTAGTTCCGGGAACTTATATATTAAACAAATAGTGAAATATTTTTGATTTCGAGTTGCTAGCTCGAAGAAATGCATGTGAATAGACGCTTTACATAATAAATCAAATTTAAAATACTTTCAATTCTTTACGAGCCAGAAATGCAAATGATACGTATCAGTTTTCCGCTTAGTTTTCTTAATTTGTATTTCGCAATCCATGTAGTAGAATTGATTTTGTTTTAGAAAATAATTTAAATAGTTTGGTTTAAAATTTATATTTTCCTCCTTACATAATGCTGGGTTTCTTTATATACTTTCCATTCAGTTAAAATTAAAAGTTATAATTACTTAGTACAATTAGAGGCTACTTTCGCGATTGTAAGGCATTGGACAACCAATCCATAGCTTGATCGAGTCCTTCGCCTTTTGTCGCTGACGTTTTGAATATTTGGAACGTTCGATTCTTTAATGCATCTAATCCAAGAGCCTGGTGCACTTCCGCCACAGACATACAACCTTCCATGTCTTGTTTGTTGGCCAGGACAACTAGAATGGCGCCGGCTAGTTCTTCTTCCTGCGATTTTTTTTCAAATTTTGATCTTTTGTTAGAGTGATTACTGTGCTCAAGTACTTACCCTTAGCATATACAGTAGTTCATCTTTTGATATTCCTATTCGATCCCGATCAGCTGAATCCACCACATAAATAATTGCGTCTGTATTACTGTAGTAACATCGCCAATATGGTCTGAAATAGAGTTGAAGATAAGTTTCTAGCAGTTTTATCAGCATGCACAAACAATTCCCGGAAAAAGTTATATTGCATATATCAAAGAGCTTATTTGGCAATAAAACAAATTTCCATACAACACTAGAAATACGGAAGTTTTCCACACTAATTATTGACGTGCAACTTCCGAACATTATTGCAATCATAAAACCGTTCTCTGCACTGTGGGATGACTCATTTAGACAACTAAAATTCGCTTATCAGTGAGCTTCCTTAATTTACCCGTCAAATGTTTTAGCTTGAAGGGAACATATTTTACGAAATCTTACCTAATACTTGTCTGGCCGCCCAAATCCCAAACTTGAAACTTCAAGTTTTTATACGTAACTTGCTCGACATTAAAACCAATTGTCGGAATCGTTGTTACTACTTCGCCAACTTGCAGTCGATACAGGATTGTTGTCTTGCCGGCTCCGTCCAACCCTAAAATCAATATTCGCATTTCGCGTGAGCCCAACAGACCCCGAAAATAACTGAATAATCCACCTGGAATAAAGTCCAATAGAAAATTTTATCATTACCGCCCCGTAGCAATCTAGATTTGCTAGTTAGTAGTTTCGTAGATAACCTCGAAACTGTTTTTACAATTTTCACTATACAAAATTCGAAATTTACCCATGACGATAGGTTCAATGTAACACGATCCTATTCGATATGATTCGGGCAACGGAAATGCATAGGTTCCGCGAGTTTTATTTGTGGGAAGATCCGCGAAAAGTGTATATTATCCGGAAAACTAGCCACAATTCACTCCTTCGTGTCAGGAATGGACCGAAGTGACAGTTGATTTATGACAGATTCTGGCTTGGTGTTAGTTTTGACGTGTCTCGGTTGAGTGGTACCAGATGACAGATGCTGTGGGATGTGGATACTGATCTGGTTGGTGGATGATTTCCTATTCGTCATGAAAAGTAGTTATTCGCCAAACTAATGAAAAATTTACAACTATTTTTAACACTCATTCGAAATGTAAGCATCGATTTAATGTGTTGGAGAAGCACAATGACTGTGTTCAATACCTGTGCAATGAGCAGTCCATCTCAAGCGAGCGTGCCGTGGGCCATGGTCCACATATCTAAACACAGCTTGATCAATCAATTCAAGCATAGGAGACGTCATGCGCGAATCAGCTGCTCGTTTGTCAATTTGACTTTTGTTCCAATAATTTATAAATATTATTGAAAAGGCTCGGGAGACTACTGCGATTCTCTGCATTGATATCCCACTTAAACACTCTACCGACTTGAAATTTAAACTTGTAAATGACGCGCCTCGATGGCTATAGAAGAAGCTGTGCAACAGGAAGCTACAAGCACGAATCAGTCCACAAATAGTGAACGAACAGCAGATCCACGGAATGAAATTCGCACGGCTGACGAGCTTGCCGAGCACCTAGCTCTACTTCATAATGCAACTTTACGAACGGGGCGAGTAACAAATGCAGATCTGTACGAGGCGTATAGAGTTTCGCAAGAGTCGGACAGACCAAACCGTATTCATATGGTCTATGCTCTCGGATTGGTCCTGTTTGTAATGATAGCGACGCCTGTTCTCTGCGAAGTCTTTCAGTTTCTGTTGGGTGTTCGCTGCTTTGTCCCGAATAATTATCTAGTTTGGGAAGCTACACGTCCAATAAGCGATTGCAGATTCTGCAGGTATGGTCTTCCTTCCTTGAAAACTAATTTACTTCTAAAAATTCATTTCAACTTTCTTCACAGGGGTGTTCGTGGTCCTCTCATTCTTCCGAATCTAACACGTGAACAGTTTGCACCATTCGCCTACTCATCACAACCCATTATAATAAAAGACGCTGTAAGTCACTGGCCGGCTGCGAAACTTTTGAATTTTTCATTCTTAAAAGATCTGTACGAACGGATACCAGGCGCCTTAGATGAAGATTGTCAATTCCTGCACTTTCGATCGGATTTCATGACCTTACGTGATGTTTTTCAAATGTCAAATGCCCGCGCTAATCTTGCTGATAGCAATAAACCATGGTATGTTGGTTGGAGCAATTGTCATCCAGTGGTTTTGGAAGAACTTCGGAAACTCTATCCACGACCACATTTCTTGCCCGAAGATGCTGAAATGCCCAATACAGACTATGTTTTCCTCGGTTACGAACAAGGTGCAATAATGCATGTAAGTTATCTGATAATCGTATTCATGTGAATCATAAGATCAACTCACTCGTTATTGGACAGCTTGATTATATTCCGCGCTTGATGTGGCAGGCTCAATTGCAAGGCAACAAAAGCTGGGTTCTTGCTCCAACGCCAGAGTGCGATAGTGTTTGCCATTCGTTTTCGTTCTATGTCGAGCCAGGAGATGCAGGTAAGACTTAGCATATGCCTTTATCGCTAATCGGTGGACTCAATGATGGCACATATTACCTTTATCGTCTTAGTTCTGGTAGACACACGCATTTGGTATCACGGCACTTCGATTCCTAAGGGTCAGTTCGCTCTAACAATTCAATCCGAATATGGTTAGTATATTGTCGGGTGCAATCAAAGGTCAATGGGCTTGTGGAATTATACTATAGATAGGCAAAAAGCTCAATTCGATACATGATATTATTAAACTTGATTCGCATTTGTTTCCTTTATTTACAAATAACAGTGCCATTTATTGACTTGTACATAAAATTAAAAATGTATCTATTGGTGGGCGTTGCTCAGACAATACGTCTAAATTCATGCTGCAGCGAATTCGCCAAGCCAAATTTCTAGTCTATGCTGTAGATTGTAATATACTTTTGTAAAAATAAAACTGATCGATTATACAGTCACATAGTCTTTTATTTTTTAACTCCTGCTCGCTATACATCTAATTGCTGGTCAATTAGGTTTTAGAAATCCATGATTTGATGAAATGATAATTTGATGATAAGATGATTTAGCAAATAATGCTGCTACCTAATAGATTGCAAAAATCAGGACATTTGAAAAGCGGAGCTCACTTGGCGAAGCTATACTCTCCTTGAATACAATAGTCGCTTCGAGGAAACTATGTGCATTAGAAACAGTAACTATGGAAACTGAATTCTCTTAACCCTAGAACAAAACGTGAGTCAAAACGACTCACGCAAGAAATAAATTTTTAGTGTCATTGTTACAAAGCATTTTAGTTTTTGTTTAATTTTAAATAAAATACAAATAAAACAAATTAAAAGACAACCTTTTTTCTTTTTTATATTAATGTTAAAGTGTAATTGTATTTACTAAATCAAAAAATCAAATCATTCTGGCGCAATCAGGCAGAAATCATGTGTGAGTCATATTGAACTCACGTTATGTATGCTGTGAGGAGTATTAAATAGTGTTATATAGCTAGGAAAACGGAAATAACTCCATGTGTCAATTTCTGCGTGCCACAAGAGGTACCAAACGCAGAGCGTTAACCTATTTAAAGTGATCGATTCCCCGAAGATGAGGTTCGTCAAAAATGATGTGTATTTTTTGAAGTAACTTTCATTTTTATATAAGTAAAACATTAGTTTTATTCGGCAGTTCTGAAGTAAAAAAATTCTATTAATTTATTAGTTTATTGATTTTAAGAAAAAAATAACAAATGAATTAAATTTGAAAACATCTTCTTGAAACTAGATATTGAGGTATTAAATTATTCAAATAATTGGTGAGCAAATTAAGGTAGCATTTGTGAAATCCTTTGGATATGTTATATTAACAGTACATATTGTTCAAAATTTTTCAATCGTACTTTAATCTACTATATTCGTCGGCTTCAATTACATATACTTACGTAAATATACTATTTTCGATTTTTTTTGCTACAAGTTCATAATATTCTTTCGAGTCTAATTCATAATTTTTGCGAGTTAAATTCATAAATTTCGCATCGTTTTTTTCGAGTTAATGTAATTGTTAATTCATTCTGATAGTAAGTTAATATTTCGTGCACTAAATTCATAAGTTATAATCTTGACGCGCAAAAATTATGAAAAAACCACGAATTTAATTTGAAAAAATAATGAATTTGACTTGAAATGGTATATATAAATATATGTTTTGATTACTTGGCACACTTTTTCAGGTAAGTAAACTATCGTTTGCTTGTACACTGAAAGACGGATCAGTTGAAAAAGATTCACAGGAAGCAATCCTTCACCTAAAGACCAGGCGACAATGACTATACAATCCCGATAAGTTCATTTACTTCTGGAAAAATATATAAATAAAAAGGAAGTAAAAATGAGTAGAAATTGATCATAAATTATTGAATGATATATTATTCATTTATAAGGAAAATACGACTTAAAACTTTAGAATTGAATAGGGAGCAACTGATTCTTATAAAATTTACATATTAGCAACGAAAAAAAATGACTCAAAAATTAAATAGCTATATATTGAAGTCAAAATTTGCTTACGACGTACCGTTTTCGCTTCCCTTTCAATTTTTCATTGTGATCATTGTGTAATGACATAGCTGAGAAAATCGGATCGTAAAGCATTCTATTAGTTCTACATGTAGGTAATCTATGAGCATTGTTTACCCTAGTTTTATAGATGTGCATCTCACTGGTCATTGTTAGATAAGCACTCATTTTTTGTGAGCTATTTTCTACGTGGTTTTTAACTTTTCAAACACTATAAGTTTGGATAAGGCCATTTTACCCGTAATGTTAGGTAGTTGAATCGTAGCAGCTCTCAAATCTCAATTACACACAGCCTTAATCGCTTTTTTGAGCGTCCTGCTCAACGTAAAAAATGTTAGTTGACGATGCTTGACTCCAATTTAACATACCATAATTTATAAACCGAGTAACAAATGCATAATAGATCATATTTTTAAATTGAGGTTTATATATTTTCTTCTTCTTCTTTTGAACTCGTTAGTTGGACATACTTTAGATTTGATCTTCCTAACAAGGTCATACCACGATAACTTTTCACCTATTAATATTCCTAAATATTTTGCTTTATCCAGCCTTGCAGTAATTTGATTGTAGATGTAAATAGATCAAAAGATTTGATCCCTATTTTTCTGCCTAAATATAAGATAGTGTGCTCTCTCTAAGTTTGTCAATTCTATGTTTTGACGTAATTAATCAGGTTATGAATTGTGTAAACTGGAAGCTTTGAAGCACATGGTTCAAAATGTTTTCGCAGCCTACGTTTTTCACATATGATCGTTTATTTAGCTGACAAATACATAAACATACAAACTACTGACAAATACATATCATTATACAACGATATAGCTGAAAGAATCGGGCCATTAAGGGCTCTATTGATTATGACTAGAGGCAATCCATAAGAATTTGCTGATCTTGTTTCATAGCTATGCATTACTCTGATCATTGTCAGAGAAATAGAAGACTTATTCTTTTCGTGGACGATTTTCCATACCGTTATTAATTTTTGAAATGTTAATAGTTAGAAAAAAGTCATTTGCCCAGTTATGAAAAGTAGCTGATTATTGGGAGTCCGTGGACTCAGAGTGTGAACTGCCTTAATTACATTAAAGCTCTGCTCAGGATGTGCAGATTTGTTGAAGAAGTTTAGCTCCAGTTAAGCATATCATAACTAATATATGGAATTACAAAAGCATGGTAAATCATGTTTTTTAAAACAATGTTCAAGTAGCATCGTCTTCTTAGAAAACGTACAATGGGACAAATCTTGGCTCTGATTTTTCTAATTTAATCCGACCATGACAATTTGTCATTAATTATTATTCCTAAATATTTAGTTTTTTTAGTCTATCAATGGGTTGGTTGTTAATCAAGATGTTTAATGATATGTCTTCTTTATTTTTCTGCTTGAAAATCAAATAACGCGTTCTATTAACATTTATTTTTAATTTATTAGAAACTAGCCAATTGAAATATTTACCTAGATCATCATTTCATCTGCTCTAATTCGATAGGATCTCGATTCAGTGGCGGCTCGTGCTTGTTGAGATTGGGTGGGCCCAGTTTTTTATTTTTATCCGAACAAATTTTCGTTGATTTCGTAGTATGCTGGTCAGTTTTTTCAAATAAATAAAATTTAGTGTTTTGGTCGCTATTTATATAACACCTATATGCACACCTTTCAATCGATCCAACCATTCTTTTTGGCCCAGGTAGTTATCTACTACGTTTACCCAATAGATAGACTTCCGAGAAATATTCAATTTCAATGCTCCTCAGTATAAAATATATGAAACTAAAACACTTGTTTCAAGTGGTTTAATATACATATATACATGCAAAATATTCTACATCAAATTTAACATTTTTCAAACGTATTTAAAAATAAAGATTAAAGCGTGATGCACTATATAATTTACTACATATGCTTGTAAATCATTTGGTTACGTCTACTCTTTGATGAAACAAAGAGATCAATTATTTAGTTGTGAAATTTGAAATTGTAACCTTCTCGCAACATTTTAACTAAATCGCTTTCAATTTCCATTGTACTTAAATCGGAAAGTCTTGTCTGACAAATTGAGTTCCGTAAAAAGGTTTTTACTCTCTTAAGAGCTGAAAAACTTCGTTCAACTGAAGTGGAAGAAGATGCCAGTGAAGCAACTTGACTTAGCAGTTTATAAATATCCAATACTTCCGTTTGTAACTTATTATCAAATATAAAAATTTAAATGTCCGATAAACTCTCCGTGATTCCAAATTTGTTATCATCAGATTACTACACACAAAGATCGTTTCGTTGCTTAATTTTTTCAAACATTTAGGGGTAGCTGTCGATAAGAGAGTCTATTAGATTTTTAAGAAAAGCCTTCGCAAATGATTTGAGATTACTACTATTAATGAAACTGATAAAATCTATTTTTTTCATATCCGAAAGGTTTAGTTAGATTAGTCTAAATTTAACGCATGAAGTCTTTTAAAATAAGCTTTCGCATCTGAAATGCTACCGTAATCTATTTTACATCTTTTAACAGGTTGCCCAGCATTACTGCAAACATCGTTAAATTTTTTTTCAAAATATGTATCATCTCCTCTATATGATTTTAATGTTAGTGGTAAGTTACTGACTCGCTCTTTACAATAATTAATATCTGCACTTAACTTTACAATAATTAATATTACAAATAGAACACATGTTTGTTGACACATAAGATTGATAGTTTTTAGCAAAAATAAAAACGAGAAGACCGACAAAATATGCCTGAAGCCCACAGACTCTTTAATCGTTTCTCTATCTTGGACAAAGGCTTCATCATTTAAAAATATTTCGAAGACTTCCAGCAACTCATTTGTACTATTTGAAAGAACTTAAATAATTCGAGACTTATAGTTCCATCGTGTATTGCTGCAATCAGGTAGCCACCTACGATTAACTTTATCAACTACACTAGTTCGCTTCGTCGAGTTGGAAAAAAATGCTAATAACCCCAGTCAAATTCACGAAAAAGATGCGGCATTCTTTTATTTTGCAAGTCCCCGATGTCACAAAAGCACCATCATAGGTTTGTCTCACTAATATGCTGGCAATATCGAAATGCTTAAATGTTTAGTTAGTAAATTATAGAGATCTCCAGCTTTTTTGCCTTGACTTACATAAAAAAAAACCATGAATCTCTCTACTTTAATGCCTTGTTCTGAAACCTATCGAAAAATCACTGATAGTTGGGACAAACACTTGGTGTCAGTGGACTCATCGATTTGCCAGGAATAACAGGGAGCGTTATGAATCTCAGCAAGTATAAAGCTTTTGAATGTAGTACAAACATAATTTTTTTTTAATATAGTACATTTACTAATGATGAGATCGTTTTGAATAGTTTTAAAAGTACCACTGGAAACGGAAGACTCATCCAGAAAAAGTTTAAATCGTATTATATTAACGTTCTCTGTGCCGTCTTCACTTTGCTATTTTCTTTCCTACGCATGCATGATACAAGCAAGCCCCAAGCCAAAAGCAAGCCCCAAGTCCCAAGCAAGCACTGAATCACATAATTTTCTGATGGAGTCATTTTCCACCTCATTCAATGAAAAAAACAGATACTTTCAGAATGCAGCTGAGCTCAGACCTCCACATAATTTTTGAAACCGTAATACGAAACCCTGATTGTATTTGGTCTTTCTAACGCCATCTGCAAGAGCTGTTATTAAAGAATTTGGAAAATCTGTTAGCACAGTTTATGGACTAAATTTATGCTAGCTGATTTATTTCCATTTTATAAAAGAGTTGTCTTTTTTTTATTTTATATGAAAGATGAGAGGTGCATTTTTCTTCTTGGAATTTTTACACTTTGCATTTTACACCAAGGGTCTAACCTAACCTTTGTTTCAAATTTATCCTGAGAAAACGAATAAGCATTTCATGCTTCAAATCCTGAAATTAATTTTCTTTTGGGATATATTTCAAAAACAATCATGCAATAGGTAAATTCCCATACCTATTCGCTAATTTTTCACATCAGAAAAATTTGCATCTTTTGGATACATGCAGGTGTACATAGATTTGTCTTCCACCACATTATTCTTCTTTTGATTTTCAGTACAAAATTAACACACGCCGAATCACATTTTTTTCATAATATTTTTCACAAAAATACTCCTATTAATGAAATCTACTATGATCTAACTAAGCTCATTTATAGTTTACAATTTGGCAAAAAATGCTGAAAAAAATACCACAAACAATTTTTCCTTCATTCATTCATAAACCGAACTCTCCTCGTGACGCACGCACAAGCATAGAGCTGAGAGAGACTTGCGCGCGTCATGATCTTGTAGTTCTTTGATTCAAGCTACGCATGTAAACGCATGATGGGCTGGCCCAATATGCGACATAGATTTTGACGCGATTCCACACGTCAATTTTTCGTAGATGAAGAGCCGGCCCAATCAGTGAGATAGTAGAAATGGAGTGGACATGCCCATAAGATTTACATTGAAGGGGATGGTAGTAATTTTTTGTCTACTCATTGTCAAATCGGGTCAAATCCAAGTAGTTCCCCTCCAATTTGACAATGAGAGCGAAATGGCGTAAAGGCAGCTTTAACATGCTTTGTGCGCGAAGGGATTGAGGGGGTTAATGGTGGAAAGTTCTACCGTCCGTGTCCAGGGGATGGGCCCAATATACAAAATCAATTTTGTTGCGATTGAAAGCGTCAATGCTAATAGATCGCAGCTTGGACTGGTAACAACGCATAGTGGGCCAGTGGTGCTTGGGCCCACCGAGCCATATTGATGAACAGAAATTGATAAACACACAAACGCGAACTTATACCTTCGCTTATACTTATGTTTGTAGCATAGTGTAGATGATGTAGAAGAATTATGAATGGGGTAGTGATGCGTCTGCCCGTCGTGGCGTGTATGGGACTGAGACGAGGAATATACATTTATGTGTACAAGATGCAGGTGATATTGTATCGTATAGTTTATGCTTGTAGCTTATTATAGTAATTGTTTTATATGTATGAGCATATGTTGATACATTGCGCGATCGACATTCAATGTATGTATGGCACTGTGATTTTACGTCAATGCATGGTATGAATGAATGATATAAAAATGTGCTGTTGCTGGATTAAAATTATAGAAGGATTTATTATGTTAAACGTATATGAATAAATATGTAAATGATGACTCAAACCTTTATTTAAAATTATTATTTATGTGTTTTAGAGGGTGGGCCTGGCCCACTTTGCCCACTGTGACGAGCCGCCACTGTCTCGATTTGAATTCATCTTCATAAATCACATATTTAGAAACTAAATCTAGATTATTCAGACTTTGAACATAAAACAAATTAAGAGTTGGTCCCAAAATGGATCCTTGAGGAATGCCTATGTTTATCACTCTGCTATCACTAGTTTCACCTTTGAACTGGGCACTTATGGTCCGATTGGATAAGTAATTTTTTATTAGAACATTTCCCTTTCCTCGAATATCTAGTTCATTTGAAATATGGCCTAAAATGGTATGATCAACTGTGACGAATGCCTTTTTCATGTCCACAAATATGGCTGAAACATATAAATCTTTGTCTAGTTGGCTGCTAATATAATGTTGCGCATCTTTGAGGGCTGCACTTGTATTGCTGCCGGTAAGGAAACCATATTAATTTTGATCAAAGTCAACCGTGTTGTCAATAAATTTAAATCACGATATTCTCGTGATATTCAAATTCTGGTGGAAGAATAAGTGGTTGGAATCTGGCTCCTCTGGCTTGATGGCTCGAGACCGAAAATCCATGAACCGAAAATCCATTCTCTGCAAAATTTCAAACAGTCCTGAAACTAATGAAGAAGAATCGGATAGGATTGAACCAACGAAAACGACACGGCAAACGAAATATGAACTACGCATTTGGATCCTGGAATAAAGCTTAGCGCTGTTAAAGCATTATTATAACAGGCCAATCAGTACAAACTGAGCGTGTTGGCAATACTGGAAACGAAATCGATTGACAGAGAGGTACAAAACATGAGAGACATGAGATCGCACACAATATTCATAAATGGAAAGCCTGCAGAAATGCAGAAAGCCGTGAATTAGGAGTGGCATTCATTGTAGATCGGGCGCTCAAATCACACGTGATGGACTTCAAAGCAGAAACGAGCGATTGTGTGCGGTCCGTCGTAAAGCGAAATTCTTCAATATATGGCTGATAAACGTGCACGACCCATTAAAAGAAAAAAGAGAGAAAAAGAAGGACGTAATGTATAATCACCTGAAAAGATTGTTCGCTTTATTGTCCTTAAATGACGCAAAAATTATGCTAGGCGACTTCAATGCTAAGCTCGGGGATGATGAAATACATCGGGGAACGACTGAATTGCACACCCTCCACGATAAAACTAATGACGAGCACCAAAGCATGACATAATTTCCGCGTAGTAGAGACAGTCATAAGTTCGACATGTTTCCCACATAGGCGCATCACCAAAAGAACATGGGTATCATCAGATGGCAATACTTTCAACCATGTATTTTTATGTATATATTAATATTTTGGCCATGTCCTTAACCATCGAAGCCAGTTGTGACTAAGGACCTCTGCTTGATAAAAACCCAATATCGGCATAACAGAAAACTTCGCGAAAACCGTTTGATGAAATTGACCCTCATCCTACAAATTACTACAGTAAGACCTGTCGACGAGGTTTAAATGTAGGTGACGATAAGAATCGAAACATTTGACTGAAAAAAATGACGGGTTTGACGTTGAGTGCCAGGATGTAGCAGAAAAGAAGAATTAGGCGTTCAGACATTTCCGCAAAAGGAACACCAAGACGTAGAGAGAACATTAGAGATAATTAGACAAAAGAAACGTATATGTTATGACTAGCAATTGAAAAGCATTGATGAAAACATAGCGAGAACTATAAAAAAGAAAAGCTTACAGAGTAATGAAAAGTAAGGCGCGAAAATCAGTTAATGACGACAACCTGTAAAGCCGAAATCGGCAGTATCATTGCCGAAGATAGCCAGATTAAGAAGGTATGGGCTACCTATTTTAAAGAACTCGTTCATCTTATACATAGCTCAATAATATCAGAACCGATAGATATCTCTGATGAAGTCTTAATAGATATGCTGGAAGAAGTCGAGTTTACCATAATTTGCTCCCATTATTCAAAACAATACTCTATTTAAATTAAGGTTTCATTCAATGAAAACATTTGCTGAGAATGAAATTGCAATAAAATATTACTTACCTTTACTAAATGGCATGAAAACGAACTCAAAATAAAAACAGAATATTATTTCATTCATAAAAATGTTCTTTATTTTTCATATCATTCTTTTCAAATAATAAGGATTTTATGAATGGTTACAGATTTTCATTTTATTTTTTATTTCTTTGTTTTCCTTTTCATTTCATTTCTGTTTCATTTCCGCACTAAATATGTTTCTAATCATTTTATTTATAATATAATATAATAATATTTCTTTTTTTATTTAATTACATTAAATTAATCAATAAGATAACGAACTATTCATTTTCATTAAATAATCATACTTTGTGGATTTTTTTTCAATTATATTTTGTTTTCAAGTTGTTAGTTTTTTTTAACTGTATATCATCATCTTCTTTATTCACGTCATGAATAATTATCTAAATAGTTTTTCCTTTTTTATATTATATTTTAATAGAATCATAAAATTAATAATAATTATAATAATCAAATTCAAAGTAGTAATAATAACTATTCAATCAGTTAATAGTGAAAATGAAAATATTGTCATTAATATTTCTTATTTATTTTTGCAATTAATTTATACTTTCAAAACAAAATAATCGTAATATCAAATTACAGAACTTTTTCCCATTTATGGAATTGGTCGCCATTTTGTGGTGATGCTTTCTATGACAATTGGATTGTTTTTTTTTTCTCACTTCACTTCACTTCACTTTAAAAAAGAACGTAAGCTAACGAATCAATTAATATAGGAAAAAATAAATAATGCATTTAATAATTAATATGCAATAGAAATGTATAACAATTATGAGAATGTTTTTTATATACACAATATCAATAGATAGATTTGAATGTGCGAGAAATTTCATTTCAAATCGATTCGAAGTAATCATTTTTGATCAACAATCGATAAAATTCTCGGGAGGCAACAGATTTTGATTAATTTTTTTTTAGTTTCAAACCAGTAAAAAGGGATTATTATTCATTTTGAATTTTTTGAGTCCAAAGGAAGACAGATTTAAGTTTAAGTGTTTGCTAAATAACGTAGCACCGATCAGTTTTTTTTGGGTAGCTGTTGGGATGATAATAGAACGGTGCGCTAGTTTGTGTTTTGTTTACATGGTGTTTGAATGAATTTTCGGTTACTCATAGGATTCTGGCTGAAGCAATAGAACTAGTCACGACTCAGGTGGTAGACTTGAAAATGTTTGATATCAATAAATTTAAAAAACATTTTTAGATTGCTTTATGCTACTAGCGTACCCATGTGGGAGGTTGATTGCGCTCTACTGGGTAAATATTTTTGAAAATTATTTTTGCCGAATTTGGGTTTTTGCTTAAAAGTCCTGCGCAAGCCTATAATTTCTATATTTGCGAGTATAATAAAAGAAATGAACGGGAGATAGATCCTAAATATCATTATTCACCGATTTTGATCATTTTCACCCACCTTTTCTTTATTTCTGCAGGTTAGTAAATTCAAATAGAATCTTAGTTTGACATTCAAAGAGTGCCAAAAGAATTTTGAGTCTTATTCGATCGCAGATTTGTGAATGCTGCAAGGGATTTATGCAGTTTTTTGAGTTGTGTTTGTTTCATCAAGCTTCATTTACGAATTGAGGTCCTTCATTCAAGCTGCCATTTTTATTATTGGGTAAGGGAATAAGTTCTTGTCCTTTTCAGAAAAGTGCCGCTAGTGGTACTGGGTTTATGGCTGATATAGTCCTAATGAGTGTGGTTGCCAACAGAGGTGTTGATATTATGAAGAAAATAAAGAGAATATAAAATTATATAGAGAAAACCAGATTCGTTGTGTCGTCAGCAAGTTCGTTCAACCACCCGAGAGTTCACACTGTCGCCGTTTAAGTTGAGTTCTAATAAAGAATATTGGTTGTAAGTATTGTGAAGTGAAGTGTAGATTCCTACATTTGTGAATATCCACAGATTAGTGTACAATGAAATAGCTTCTATTGTGTTTTGAAGGCTTATATGTGTGCTCAGCAAAAGGCACTCTGACCTCTTAGACGAAGAAGGAAAATCTTACGGAGAATCGTCGGCCCCATATGTGAAGAAGGGCGATTCCAGATACCAATTTGGACACCAGTTCTCGAGCAGGACCGATGGAAAAATTTGTTGAAGGGGGCTAGGACCGGACGTCGGTTGTAGCGCCGATGTTGATGATGAGTGGAAATACATTTATCGTGCAGTCCAAGCAGTGATGTGCAGTCTTTGATTACAGATTCGGATCAGCGTTTCCTCGGTTTTCCCACTGACTGATTTTGGCTTGGCTTGATTGGTCGATACAGGAGAATTTGCGAGAAATACTATGGTGTTTACGATGATAATGCACCATCGATTACAACACAAATCTGGTTTCGCCGATTCAGAGAAGGTGATTTAACGTGAATGAATCCAACCAAATAAATTGAAGATGAAGAAATGGTAGAATTACTCAAAGAAGATCCTACTCAAACGCTCGGAGATTAAAGTTGGAAATTATAAAGTTGGCTAAAAGTTGGAAATCATATCTCACGTAAATTAAAAAAGATAGACATGAAGAGGCGCGTGGTCGCGTGCTGCTCGGATTAACAAATAGAAAGGAGTTTTCGGATTTGTTCGGTTTTTGGTTAGTGGCGATAAAAAATAGATTTTCTACGACAATCCTAAGCGACCCAAAGCATGGATAAGGATATATATTCACGGTTCAAAGAATATGTTGTGTATTTGTTAGAGCCAAAATTATGTTATTTATTACTAACTAACGCTAGTTACCGTTACAACTAATGAAATTGAAACGAGCTTTGTGAGAAAAACGGCTGTAATGGAACGATTGAAATGACAAGCTTAATTTTTTGCATGACGACACCAGGTCCTAGATTGAAAGACTGATCCAGAAATGCTTGGAAGCAGTAAAATGAGATATCTGGGATTCTCCGGCACATTGGCCCGCATTACTTCGATTTCTTCCGATTTATGCAGTCGGTCATTTTTGGAGAGCGATTCATTTCGCACAAGAGCACCGAAAAATGGCTTGATGAATGCGTCGAACGCGTCAATAGAGCCGAAATTCGTCATTTCAGTTATTTGTTTGTTACCCGAAAGATGGGAGTTGTCGTTGCTCATAAAAAATATTTTGATTGAAATCACTTTGTACATTATATAAATATATGGAAACTTTGCTTAGAAAGGACAGGAAATAATTCCCATACTGAAATACATCCATCACTACTTGCCTTTTCAAATATTTTTAATCTGATTATAGTTGAGGCTTCCCGCGTTTTATATTTTATTTGAAAAAAATCGTTGGGAAAAAGCACAAAAAATAATAATTTAAATTTAACATTCTAGAAACTTTCCCATAATCTCTTTGCACATTCAAGTCTATCATTAAATTCTAAAGAACAAATATTCTCATGGATATGAAGACAATTCAATTTTCTACAAGAAAACAATATAATTTACAATTATATATTTTGTTTGTTTTGCATCTTCCTCTTTTACTCCAGGGCATTCATGCATGAATATGTGAATGTTTCTTAATTATTTTCTCATCAACTAAGTCTTCTTGCTTTTGGTTTATCTTTCATTCATAAATAAACAGTAAGGTTTTTTTTTTAAATTCTTAGAATAAACACATTTCATTCTACATTTCACCTAGTTATAATCCCAAAAGAATTGCATTAAATATGTTTAGGTATATTTTTTATGGTATACACAATTTTTATAATGATTTCAGGGAGGGAGAGGGTAGGATAAAGGAAAATTCTTAATTCGTAATGGTCTAAATATGTGGTTGTTGACCGTTGTTTGTGTTTTTTTTTTGTATGTAATATGTAATTTTATTTCATTTTTCTCTCGACTATATTCAACTCTGCATGCTATGTAGCTCAATTTTGCTGGAGTTTTTCATTCATCATTTTACATTTACAAGTGTAATTCAGTAAAGTTTTATTTTTATTCACAGTTTAATATCTTTATAATGTTAGTGTTCCATTGATATTCAGTTTAGTTTTAAAAGGTCTTTATACAAATTTCATTTAAGACGAACATATTTATGCAGTCACACAATTATTTACCTATACATAGATTACACATAGTCATAGAAAGAACAAAACAAACATTTTTTTTATCTAATAAATTAAACAGATAATATTGGTAGTTGTTTTCACCTTACTACTAGTTTTTTTTAAATTATATATTAGAATATTATTTGTGTCTTCATTTCTAATGTCCTAAGTTTAGGTGTTTCTATGCAATTTTACAGCTTGATGCATATGGATTTTACTTTATCTTTTTAGTAACACTACTCCCCACCGATGACAGCGCCGTATAGAAATTGTTTTACAAACACGGCCCACGCTATTATATTCAATTTTTTCTCATGTAGTAATAAATTACATACATATATTATGCCATTTTGATATAGTATTATATTTTTCAATTGGTATGTATACAGTTTTCATTCATTTGCTAGCTTAGTAGTACATAGATAATTTTCGATAATTTAGTTAACATTTTAGGTCAAAATATAAAATATTTTGTGTTTTGATTCTGTCGTAGGTTTCTGATTTCAGTTGTATGTTTTACATGTCTAAATGTATGTTCTATTAGCTACGATACCTTATAGTTAATTTCCAGATGATGTCTACTTCTTCTAAATTTTTTTTTTTTAAACGAAACAAACGTAGAAATATTTTTTTTTAAAGTTTTAGACTAGTATAGGATTCAGTTTTGTTGTCTGGGTTTTTTTTCTAAGAAGTATTTTCCGTCCATGTTTACGTGTAAATCAGAATTTTGGTATCTAGTTTTATTTATTTGTTTTTCATAAATTCGAATTTTTATCTTAAGAGTATAATTTACACAATGAAATTTTCATTTGAAATAGAGTTTTGTTCGTTACACGAAAGTTTATTTATGAATTAATATCGTTCAAGAAAAACGGATTTTTATTTCTGTAATATCTCACAAATGTTTTCGTCTCATTGAATTATGATCTTTACTTTATGATTTTCATTCTGTTTTGTAACTATTTTTTTTTTTACTTTTACAAAATTTAATAAATATGTGAAAAAACATCAAGTGTACAAAACAATCATATTCCTTAAGGTCCTTATTGCCGAAATTTTCTTTTTGGTTTGGTTTATATTTTCATAATTAGATATATTAAACGCCTGTCCACAGGTGAATTCAGTTTTACATAAAATGCTTGTATTTTTTTTTTCAAAATTTTTATTTGGTTTCGACTTCAGGTTAATGGTTTGGTTTTCGAGTGTTTTTCTCTATGTTATCATGCATCGAGAATTTTTTTTGTTTTTTTTTTTTTTATTTCAATTTAATGCAGGTATGATTTCCGCATAGAAACAACAACTCATTTAACCTAAAAATGAGAAAGAAAAGAGAGAAAAATGTAGAAAGGAATTTTTTCGACGATTTGAAATTATTTAATTAATATTTTGTTTGTTTTTTTCATAATAACATATTTTTCTAAAGACTTAACTAAGATTTCAAATATTTGCCAATTTTTCGAAAGTGAAATTATTTACAAATAAAGTAGTAATAAAATTAGTGTTGTTGAATCATCAGGTAAGCAATTAATTACTTTACCTCTAATTTTGATCGTGGAAATGTATGTGAATGTCATGCGAAAAACACATTCAAGCGAAATAAAACAAATATTTTTTCATGATTAGCTGTTGTTTTCTTACATTAGTACATGCTAGAATACGTGGAATGAATGGTTTTGCGGAATGAATTATTATAAAACCGCCAGCTGATAAAAATATATTTGAATAACTTAAAATATTTGATTTCTGTTGGATTGAATTGACAAATTTACCGAATCGCCATTTTAGAGACGTTAGTCGAAGTAGCCATATACGGAGTTTTTTTTTAATCAAGTTAGTTTCCCGTTTTTTTCACACATTTTCGTTGGCTACTTCAATAACGAGGTATGTGTCAAAATGTTATGTCAATTATCCAATAAATCCCAATAAGTTATGAGCTCAAAATGGGAGATTATTACCAAGCCTGTTCAAAGTAACTAAAGTCGAATTCAAAAAGAGTAAAACTATATGAAACAAACCGAAATATGGCTCACTCGATCGCTACACTAACGATCGAGGAACAGTAGAAGAATCGTGCAGATTTTGAGTGCAGATTTTGAGTGCAGATTTTGAGTGCATATTCTACCACACGAGCTGCTTATTGCAGCCAAACTGTTTGGTCTCAAGAATGCATTATAACTCATATGGTGGAAAGGTTTCAGATATAACCATATGAATTTCAAAGTTTAGAGTTTCAAAGTTATGAATTTCAAAGTTTGTGAGAGCAAAACACTTGTTAATTATATTTGTTATCAGTTTGTTATCAGTTTGTTATCAGTTTGTTATCAGTTGCTAATTTCACAAAACTTTGAAAGCAGCATCTGATATAAGATCAATGAAGAAAATGCTCAGTGCCTGCAGCACTGTAACTGAAGTTGGTGTTTGGGGCAGCGATCCGAAAAATTTGCAGAACTTTGGGAATTGAAACGTTGGTTATTTATTTTCATTGTAAATGTTTCCTGTATGAATACTAACTGTAAGCATTTATTGATACAAAAATAGCACTACCGACTCGTGCTGGCAACCTTTTGCCAGTATCAAAGTCAAAAATATATCACATCTGCTTCACGTTGAAATAAACCTACTCTGCGAATACCGTTCCGATCTGATGACTGCATTCGAAGTTATAGGAGTATAAAGAAATTTAGGGTTACCAGCCGCAACATTTTTCAAATAATCGAAAACTTAATAATTGCTGTTTATCGTCCACTTGAAAATTTTACGATAAAATCGCTTAATAAAGATATTGCAAATAAACACAAAACCAACAATAGCTGGCAACCCTACCGTGGCTTTTCAACCAAATTCGGCCTGAATGATGCCTTTAATAAGTCCCATTAATTGTATGTAATTCATATAGATTTCATGACTGATTTCATGCACTGGAAGCTATAGGGCAAAAAGCTTTATTTTCCTGAGCGATTTTTCGAAACCAAAGACAAAAATTACCATAGCTGGCAGCACCAATTGAATTTTTCAACCAAGTTACTATCAAATACGGCTTAGAGTAAGGCTCAGCTACTGTGTCAATTTTATCAAAATCTGGTCTCTGAATTAGAGTTGGGCGTTATTTAACGTAACACGTTAAATAACATAGTTCCAAATCTGTAACATGTTCCCAATGGAACATGTTACTGAAAACTACATGTTATTTTTGGAACGCTTTACTCTTATCAAAAACGAGTAACGCCTAACGAAACGCTTGAAAAATCATAAGCGGCCTCAAGAGCATGCGACAATCGTTTCGGTAATTGTCCTCCTCTTTATTGTACTTGTTCGTCAGCTCACAAAAAATTCATATTTTTAGTTCTATGTGCTTTTAGTTTCACTGGCGATGGTTTGCACAGGAACGTACAAATACACGACGTTGAGTAAATTCGATAGACAGTTTGGAACGCTCATAACGTATTAGTTATTGTGAGTTTTATTGGAACGCGCAACGTTAATGATAACACACGTTGTGCGTTCCAATAAAACTCACGGGAAGAACATCGTTCCAAAAATAACATATTACTGGAACATGTTACTCGTCGGAAAATGTAACGCTGCAACGTGTTACTTATGTTTATAGTTATTTCCCATCTCTACTCTGAATCAGAATTCATAGGGAAAAAAGCAGTTTGTTTTCTTTGTAATTTTTCAACATGGCACCACTGGCACAGAGTTGCCCACAATTTAAAATTGCTTCTATCAGACCTGGTCCTACTTAAGTCCAATGTATTCTGCAAATTTCAATTGTATCTGATAATTGGTTCATGAGTTCCCGTGAACAGAAGTTTTTGATGCTAAAAATATAGGTTAATTGGGAAAGGATTACCGTTTTTGCCCGACATGAAATTTCCAAAGTTTTACTTTGAATGTGTAGATAAATCATAAGATTTGTATACAAAATGGTTTTTATTGTAAGAAACGGAAATTTTTTAGGAGTTTCGATGCCGTTGCTACAGGGTTGCCAGCACGTTCATTAAAAATAATTCAAGTGTGCAACTTAACAACATTAATATGTTCTGTAAGTTTCATAATAATCTGATATCCAAATAAAAAGTTATCGCAATTCAAAAATTTTAAAATTTTCCCAATCTCATTTTAGGCACCTAGCACACACACATAGGGTTAAAAATTTCAAAAACATTATCATATTCATATTTAAAACACGTTCAGAATTTATTACAATAACTTTATTTCTGCAAAAGTTATTTTTTTGACAGAATAATAGGTATATTTAAAATATCACTAAAACGGCCGCCAGAGTCAAATGGTTAAAAAAAAATTTACTTTTTGTGAGACCTGGCACTATTCTGCATATACACCAATGTATCCTAAAAATTTCAGTTCAATCGGATGGCGCGCTCCTCAGATTTTTTCACTGAAATTTTTTGATGATATATATATATATATATATATATATATATATATATATATATATATATATATATATATATAGTTGCTATGAATTTTTGGCCAAAGTGATTTTAATATATATATATATATATATATATATATATATATATATATATATATATATATATATATATATATATATATATATATATATATATGTATATATATAAATATATTTATATATATATATATATATATATATATTTATATATATATATATATATATATATATATATATATATATATATATATATATATATATATATATATATATATATATATATATATTTATAGAAATATGAATTTTTGGCCAAAGTTATTTTAATACTAATGTTCTTCTTCGAAAAATTAGTAATAATAATGTATCGCAGAAACTACATATGAGAAGTGTGTAGCGAAGTGACTGTCATTGAAATGGCGTCGAAGATACGTTTTACAAAACCGTATCACATATGCGATCGAATGGTATGTGAAAGACTTATTAAAAATAAACAGTTTGTTCTTATTGGCGTGGCGTAAAAATGTCTGACATTCTGCCAAATTTTTAAATTAATTTTGTATGTGACGTATTGTTGATTACGAAATGTTCGTTTATTTCATAAAAGACGAACATAATGTACATTTCGATAAACTGAAGTTCGGTTTATGGCTTGCGAATTCCATTGACACTGTTCGCGTTTGGTTTTTTTATTACGAAAAACAGTGGAAGAACTCGGAACTGAATTCTCATATCAAAAACCGGCTTATATACAATGCAATACAACTCTAAACGGGCAGTTTTATTTGAAATAACGATTACTTTTCGTTATTCTGTGCCAAAGAAATTTTCGATAGCGATTGCGATTAGACGCATACCATGCAACATATTCTAAGATGTATTGTACTTGAGATATGCTAATTGTTCTTCTTCCCATCTTTCTACTAACCTTTTCTTCCGGAATTTCGAATAGGTGTAAACGCATGCCGATAAGGCTATTTTTACACAACATTCAAGTTCCAGCTTACTCACTTGTAAAACTTGATAGAACTTAAGAAGTGTAGTAAAATAAGCCGATAAAAAACCACGTGTATTAAATGTTGTATAGTGATAAGGGAAAAACAACAAGAATGCCAAAATTTGAATAAAATTGAAGAATGCTCTCGGCTTAGCACAGAAATTAGTAAAAAAGGAAATCTCTGATGTCGAGTTGCTTGCTATACCACAGAAGGAAGTCGTTGAAAAGAATGTTCAGTTAACGAACTTTATCAGAGTTCTTGATTTTTACACTCAAATATTTCATGATCCAGCCAATAAGTGAGCACAAACGACCAAGTATATCGCTAATGACTAAGTATTGCATATTGTTAATGACCAAGTAGTGTAGTGTAGATTGTTGTGGGCTGAATATTGTAAGATTTATACATGTAGATTAAAGGTCAACTGTAGAGATAAGCATAGAGATTGTTATAGTATTAAAATAGTATATAAGACGAGTTTGGAATAAAAGTAAATCAGTATCAAGTTGGATGTAGGCATTTTCATTACAAGGAACGAACTTGCGTGGATTAGAGACCCATTCCTAAGCCACAAAATATATTTAAAAGTAAGGATTCCACATTGGATTAGAGCTTTGCCCAAGCCAATTGAGGAATCTCGAAATTAAAGAGGAAGTTCATAATATCTGGATCACATATCCGCACTGCGGCAATATACCACACCGAACATTTGGTGACCCCGACGTGATCTTTCACCTACGAACGAATCAATCATCATGGGCAATCTGGACAAGATTACAAAGCAGCAGTCAGATATGGCAAAGCAGTTAAAGATGTCGTATGAAACATACAAGCAGTTAGCGGAGGGGAAAAACTGCTGCGTTAGTGCGAGAAAGATTAATAATAATTAACGAAACATGAGTCGATTCGAAGAAGACGATGATAGAATTCGAAAGGAATTATCAACGCGTTTAGAACACCCCTACTTTACCCAAAATTTGTATGAAAAGATTATGTGAAGAGTTCAAAAGGGAACTGGACGACAAATTGAGCGCATTAGATACTCCAGATGCTAAAAACGCAAAGTCAGTGGATTTGCAGAAGGCTACATGTGGCTATTGATAAGATAGGGCTGCACAATCAAGCAGCAGAGTACTACGAGGTCAAAATGGAACGCCTAAGAGAAGATTGGGCTAAGGTTCAAGAAGACAACATTGAAATTCATGTTATGGTGGAAGATCCTGCTCTATATAGATCTGAAACCTCGCGTCGCTGTCTTTACGCGATAGCCGGTAGCAACCAGCTAATCTCCACCGCCAGAAATAACTCATGTAATAGTTGTATAGGAATAAACATTATTTTTTATTGAATCATCGTGTAAATACGTATAGATGCATCTGTCAAACCCCCGCGTTTTGACAGACTGAGCCAACTTTGTGGTTCGATAACTAAATATAACTAAGTGGTGCCTCTGCTTGGCTCAGCGGAGCTAACGGTTTTCATGAGGTGAAGGAAAAAAGCCAAGCTATGACCAGGCAGAGACTATTCTGGGCCATTGAAGTTATCACAATTATCTTATCACTAAATATAAATTCCCACACTTCCATGTATTTGCAAAAATCATTATTTTCAATAGCTGACCGCAGCTTTACTGTATTTAAACAATTTCTCTTCCGTTCAGCATTTGCGGAAATTGACCCAATTAAATTATTAATCGTGCGCGCAGTTATGCAAACATATACTTAAATATAATTATTGAGTGTTTCTCAATCGATCACAATTATGCACACGTATGTTTTTGCGATCATTATCTTTCGACCTAGTTATATCCACATTGAAATCGGTGATTTGATTAAAGTCGCACATATTGATTACTTTACAAAAAATTAACATGTTTGAGGTAGACATTAAGTTTTGTCAATTGTAAATCGAAGCTCGTAATAAACAGTTGAAACTAACATAGGTTGTTTTTTTTTTGCTCCATCTGTCTTCAAATCAGATAACTTTGATACCTTCAAGCTCTTCAAGTCTTTAGGTTCAGATGGGATTTTGCCTGTCATGCTTCAGAGGACTGGAATGATCACTTGGAATATGGATCAATTTAAAAAGGTTGCTTATAAACCTGTAGCCAGGAGGACCGCCATACTCAGCCTGGAGGAATTATCTTCAAAGCAGATAAAATCAACCAAGCGTATATGAAAAATTACAGTCCAATTAACCTGACTTTAGTCCTCCTCAAAGTATTCGAATGACTTTTAAATTTCCAGATTGAAGATATACTAGGATCTCAAACTCTATCGAGAGGCCAAGGTTGAAGTGGCTGCCGATCTACAAAGGACTGTCGACCGACACACGTAGGCATAAAAGATGCCCGCTGTGATGATCGAGAAGCCAAACCATGTGAACCATAAAGAACTGTGTTTCAATCGACTTTGAAGTCGAAATTTATCTTGGCTTGTGATACGTTTTAGTGAGAAATATACAGTGATAAGTGTTGCTTCGTGATCCAAGTCGGATTCAGGTAACAAGAGTTTAATTATTTTTAATATGCATGTGGCGCTCAAAGCGGATTAGTTTCGAGTCAAATCGGAGTGCCTATCGATCCAATAAGCCAAATTGTGATCATAAAGCGATTGCCTGTTGTCTAGTCATCAAAATATAATTTAAGTATTCGTCTAAGTATCAATTTACTCTGTTTCTCGCATCCAAGCCTAAATTAAAGGAATACACATGTTTTCATATATCAGACAAAATATGTGATTCAATAACAAGTAAGCGAATGAAGCTTAATGTATTTCTTCGTATCAATCGTTCTTTAGAATTGGAATTGCATACAATTGAACTAGAATATTTCTTATGTAGTGTCAAGATCATCGAAACATTCTCACTGATGGGTACCATTTTTGAGTCAAACAGCTGTTGTGATCGATAGATTACATTCTGATTCGAAAATATCGATCTAAGATGAAAAATTGATTTGCTTGGCCCAATCTAAGTTTGCTAGTGTGTACGGTGCAGGGTCCTGAGCTAGTTGGACTATCAGCTTACCCAATATACTAAATTCTTAAAAAAAATATTTGGTACTTGTAGATAGCGAAAATGGCCCTATTTTGGTTCATTAGCGGTTTATTAGCGTATTCTAATAAGTATGTTTAAATTGCGTTAGCTGTAAGCTATTTGCAGAGAAGGAATCACAGCAAACCATTTCCAGCTTGACATTTATCGAGCTTCCTCGAATGCATTTCTCTCGGCTGAGGCAAAAAAAAATTGTTCCTTAAATCCGCCATTTTGCACTGTCTGGTTTTGGGGGCCTTGATACAACTCAATGTACCATAACTTGCCTTCTCGTCTGTTGTTTACCACGTGCTCGAAGGTTGTGTATCAGGAATCTCAAGAGATCTAGAAAATTAGTAAGTAGTTCAGAGCTTTCGTCCAGACAACAAACGCAGTGAACCAGCATTTTCAGCGGTAAGTATCATTTAATTCCATATTATGCCAAGGAAGTTGCGGTTTGGGTAGGTGCTGCGAAACTGCAGAAATTTGCATTTTTACACTATATTGACAGGAAGAATATGATAATATTGTTCTTAGTCCAGTAATTTGTATTATTACTACTGCTACTGGCAAGGAGATATTCAGGAGCTAGGAATAGCCCTTGCAATACTGTACCACGGTCACTTGCTGCCACCATAAGTAAGCTAGATGATATGGGCTAAAGTAAAATCTGAAACAGTTCGGACTGTAGGGTAATCACAATATTATGGCCGTCATCCAATTCAAGCGAAAGCAGGAAGTTGCTCAAGCTCAGCAGAAATATCTTAAAGCGACGGTTGGCTCGCTCATAAGGTACTACCTTATTGCATCTCAAGTCAATAGAATAGAACTAATATCTGAAAGTCTTGTGAGATGGAATACACCATCAAGCTGACTCTTTCCGATTGTCTGGCCCTAAATAATTGTCAGGCTCACAACGAGAGCGAAACGAGTTGACGACAGAGTGAGGCAGTCACGAAGAGGCCGTAGAACAGAAAGGTTGTTGAGATTTGCGCAGTGTTCTAAGATCAAAGCAAAATTCGCACAGATCAGGTTACAGAAATCGCATTTAGCAATTTCTGCAACCTCAGTAGTTCAAACCCTATATTAAGTGTGTTTCAATCAAAAAATCAATCATTCAGTCAGTTTCGATCCAATAGTACAAAAGTATAAAATAATCAAATCAGATCAAAGTTAAATATAGTACAGTGTAAACTCAGACCAAGTTTAAAATCAAATATAGTACAGCGCAAAATCAAAGCAAAGTTAAAGTGTAAAACCAAAGCAAAGTTAAAGGTTAAAATAAAAGTAAAAACAATGACTAAGGCGGAATGCTGAAAATAGTCTGTGTAAAGAAGGACAGAATCATTATTCGAGATGACGATAATTTATTGTACTTTTCAAAACCCATTATAAAATTAATAGTGAGTCATTCCTGTACACAAGTAAAATGTTTGATGACCACGCAAATGACCACGATAAAGATAACTATTGATAGAGAATTTCATTGTATTTGACATAATAAAAACCTCAAGATTTTAGGTTATTACAACTTTCAACAGAAAGGTGGTTAGTACCGTTACATTGAGTCATCTGATTCAATTCAGCGGAGTGACCACTTGGCAGCTCTAACCAGATACACAAACGTAGGCGGGTTTTAAATAGTATCTTAATGTGCAAAGTTTTTGTTTTTCCTTCAAAGTTTTCTTTGCGAAAATTACTCAATGAATTGTTAGAAATTAAACACACCACGAGTTAGATGTAGATAAATGAAGTATGTAAAGACACTAGTCTGTATCACTTCAATTTTAAACTTGTATCAACAAATAATAATATTATAAAAGGTGGTATTGGCTCATGCTGTTGAATATCTTGTAGCACCCATTTACTGGTTCATTGATTGCGTATGCTGTGCTATTCTTGTATTCAATTAGCAGCCGTAGATATCCCTTTATGTAGTCGACATTAACAGCGTCTCTAATGACATCGAAACTGAAGCAGGCAGATAACATTGATCTTCTGGATGCAAGTGATGGTAAGTCTAGAATCCTAAGATAAGATTCATATGGCGGTATAATGCTGAAATCACATGTATTATAAAGATCTCGAAGAGCGAATAGTAAGAATTGCTTTTGAACAGATTCAAATCTCTGGCTGTGAATTTCGAAAACCAGGTTCCTGGTAATAAGGGTCATTAAACACAACTGTGATAATAATGTTTAAGTTGAAGCTAATCACCCTCCCCAATTTTTGGATACAAAATAACGGGGAACAAAAATAAAGGGTCACAACTAGATTTTGTACATTATGTCAGTATATTGAAACCAGACTTAAGCATTTGCACAGTTTATATATATAAGCAATAAATTGATTGGGAATTTGGCGCATATGTTCAACTGGTTCTTTAATATGAATAGGCTAGTTGACATTAATGTGGCTATTTCCTGGTCATCGCCAACTATAGTAATTCGAGCATATATTTTGAAGTTTTGTGTACATATTGTGTATGTGAAGTTTGTTTTACACATTTTGCAACACCCTAGTAAGGGGAAAACATTAGTGAAAATCATAATCTTTATATTTATAACCCATCGACTCACAGAAAATGATGACGCATCAGTAAGTGGGTAAAATTTCCGAAAAAATACGTGCGGAGAATTTACTGCACTTGTTCAAATGATTCCATTGACATCAATGCGGTTATTTTCCGATTATTGCCAATGATATTGAATCGAACAAAAAATTAAAATTTTGTTAGCATATTATACATGAGACGACGCGAATTTCAGGTGCGGAGCACTCCAGTAGTGAGGAAAAAAAAACATTATTGGAAATTATTATTATAGGTTATTATTACTAAGATTAATTATCAGCGTATTGAGGACACGTACATGCATTGAAAATAAATTTTTATCAGAATTTGAGAAACACGTTACATTCCGAGGCATTCAAACGATTCTATTACCTTTCAAAAGTGCGAAAATATCTCCAGCTTTGAAGACACTTAGTTGAAGTTGTAGGGAAAGTTGTGCTGATACTGGTCGATTGAATTTGATACTAGTAAATTGAATCGAGATCCCATAAATTCCACTGTGTCACATCCGGCTCTGATGCTGATATGGGGTTCCTAACAAGAGTTTGTGATATTTTCTTAACGAAAATTGTTTGATGGAACTATTTTGATTTTTATCAGTCAGTGCTAAAAAATCGTAAATTCACCTGTTGCCTATCAAGCACATGTATCTGGTAGGGAGAAAAGGTATACGGAATTATAATGAATTGTTAAGATTGTAAACTTTTGGACTTTTCCTCTTTCAGGATCCGATATGGTCTGACTGGTTTTTGATTGATTTAGTTTTTGTATTTCAGATTTTCCTTTTAAAGGAGGGACTTTGGCCACTTTTTGCTTCTCTTTCTTTTGTTTGTTTTTCGGCCGAAGTCAGAGGGCGGAGAGACCCCACAACATCTGGGATTATGACCCCAATAACAGCAGGGGTCTGAGGCTGTCTGCCTCCTCTTCAGGTCTGCTAAATAGAGGCATATCTCCCGGGCTTAGATTTTTTTCTTGTTCATTCCCCTTTCATTCCTAGGCTAGCAAAGTGCTTCGTGACACGTCTCGGCTGGCTCTGGCTTACAGTCCATGCCTGCGAGCTGCTTCTGGTCCTGTCCGGACAAAAGCCCCTTCCTCTTTTGTGTCCATCCCATTTCCTATTGACCCACCCCAGTCGCATAAATCTAGCGAAGCAGCGAGTCTTCGAATATCAGTTGAGGCGACGGGAAAGTATCCCAAGCATTTAAAATCGTTACAGGTTTTGTATTTAGTTCCGCTGAACGCAGTGCTATGTTTTAATGACGAAAGAGATGAAACCACCAAAAAATTCTGCTACATGATACGCAATGACAGATATCATAGAATGTTAGTGTTGTAAGTGATCGGAAAAAGGGGAATTTAGTGTTGAAAATTGAGTTTTCATTATTACTGTGTCCCAAAGATTATCAAAGTGAAAAATGCGTCAACGAATAAATAATTTAGTAACAATATTTGTTACTGTAACAGCTTATATGTCAACTGGACAATATCACCACCAGTGTCATTTAGCAACAACACTTTCCTTACTTAAGTACGGTTGTTCTTCGTCTTTAAAGTCGAGTACTAAGCGAGTACTAACTTACATGAGGTGATCGTTCTTAGAAGCTCAAATTTTGACAGCGAACATATGCAAAGATTTTACTATTGATTCGTTTTTAATTGCAGCTTTTATATCATGTCTACAAGATAGTTATCTTGATGGCTTAATGACTTCTCATTTTCTTTTTGTGCTTTTCTCTTCTCTCGATATTATTGGAATATTTTATAGCGCTCATAAAATTTCATAGATTTTGTATTCCTGATGATATTAAATCTATTTATTCATCCGTTCATCCACACAAGCATGTCACAGCTCCAGATCTAATTTTCTCATCCTAACATCAAGTTCGAAGCTAGTGAAGCCATAAAGTTACAAAAAACCTGTGTCCACTTCAAGCCTAACACGCTCTTTGCGAAAATAAATTCACAGCGAATTAGAAATGACGAGAGCTATACACCACAAAAGATATATGTATGCTCGTACAACCATTGAAAAAAAAACCAATTGAAACAAATTCGAATAATGATTTTTTCGGTGCTGTCGAGGTAGAGAAGAATATATTCGTAAAGTTAAATGCTGATCATGCGCATTATCTACCATTTTCGACTTCAAACATGAATGTACAGAAACATTCCGAATCTATAATGCACACATACACACATACATTCAATCGCGTAAAACGCGAAAAAAGGACATGAAATCATGAACAGAATTGAACACGTCATCTTGAATATATGATTGTATGTACACAAATGCGATAAAAGTACTTTGTGTGCGTGTAATTATACATATGTAGTTTTTGTTGTAAATATATTTATTATGAGTTATCTTTTTTGCTTCAGGGAACTTTAAAATTACTTCGATTGTCTTTTCTTTGATTTGCTAATTTATGATTCATAGTCTTCATTTCCAGCAAACATGGAATGGGAAAAAGCGTCTTTCTGAAGCAATCGTTTGAAATGTAAATGATTTTTGGTCTTGCTGAAGAAAACGGAAATGAGAGGGTTTATTCTAATGGCGATATATGTATGTCAGTATAGACTGCTCTGTTCGAGTTCTAAATTTATAAACTTGTAATGTAAATTTAACCGTCGAACAAATTTAATTCCATTGATTACTTACAAGAACATTAAATATTGCTAAGTGGAAATATCAAATTGTTCTAATACAAGTACATTCAAAATGAAAAATAGCTGAAAAATTGAAAACGCTTAAATAGTATGAAAAATTTGTAAGGTTTCTTATAAATGAAATCGGAGATCTTTCAATTTCATTTAAGAAATTAAATTTGAAGTGTAACTATTTTTTCTTGCTTAACAAACATATCTAAAACGCGAATATATTTCGTGTTCAATCTGTTAGCATTAGATATTAGAGGGAAAAGTCTCCTAAGAAGAAGATTGGTCGTTTAACCTGTCAATGTACACACATGTATTTGTATCGTGAATTTAAATAAATAATTGTTATTCTTAAAACAAGAATAAAACATACATATATCGCAGTAGGTAAAGCAGACGCTTTAAGTCCCTATCATTTTTAGAAAGTACCAACTTTCAAACGATACGTGTCAAAATTTCATGATAATCTGATTATTAGTTTGTGATTTGGCATCTATTTTAATGAATCAGCTATTTTGTTTTGTTTTCAAAACAATGGATTCAAAACAACATCGTGTCTTGATTTGAAATGCCGCTACAGTCAAGGTTTGGCTTGAAAGTGCTGATTTAAGAATTATTATGAACTTATTTACCGGAATAAAACATAATTAGACTGTGAAATAAATTTGTTTAATTTGTGTACGTTTTCAGCGGATGCATTATTTGTAAATCACGCGCGTCAGAAGAATTGAGTTCAAGAGCAAAAAAGTATGGGCATTAGTAGGTCTGAAGATTTTTCATTGTATGATGATATTAGTGTTGTTGCATTATAAATCTATTCATTGTCAATAATTGGGTCGAGCCCATAACAAACAAAAGTTAAATTGGTGTCAGAAGTGGGATAGTTAAATTAACTATCTATGGGTTCAAACAAATACAAAAGTGACAGTGAATTACACCAAGTTAGTGAACGTTTCACTTTGTGTTACGGACAGAGGCAAGTTTAAAACCCCGAAGAAATTCACATTTATTCTGCTGTGAAGCCGAGAATTATTGTCGGATTGATAAAAATCAGGGCTTCAAAAAAGTTCAGAAAGCAGGATGGAAATTATTCTACTACAATATCAGCTTTATCACTACGAGGCCGAGATTATACCCGAAAAAAAATAGGAAAACAACAACTAATGCGAAAAGTTCAAAAACAAAGAAGAAAGATCATATATCCAAAATCCAGCTTTATCCTGCAGCGTGACAAAAACTTTACTATGCAAGTTAATTTTTGTGTCTTAATTTTGAGTAACATAAGGTAAATTAGAAGTGAAAACTACTTCATATTTATTGAAACAGAATAGTTTAAATTATATTGCACACATTTTTTTTGTCAATGTCAAACCCAAATATATTAGAGCCAAACTCAACTCACTCCGCTAACGACGACATGCAATCGGTCTCCGAAAACTTCAAAGAAAAAGTCAGTTTATCGATTCTGTTGAAATTCATCAAACCTTTTAACGGGGATAGAGATAGATTAAACTCGTATTTATCTGGTTGTAATCGCGCGTTTAAATTGGCATATCCTGAGCAAGAACTAGTGCCCTGTAATTATGCCATCACGCAACTAGAAGGCAAAGCAGAAATTGCCGTTTTAAACTATACATTTCAAACCTGGTCCGAATTATCAGATTTTCTAAAGCTCTTGTACGGAGATAAAAGTGCAAGCAAGGAAACCTTTTCGCAGTTTATCGTTCGATTGGAAATAATCGAAAAAACAATCGACGATGAAACGGAACTAAAGAGACATAGCTGCATTGGACGACCTAATATTACATACTTTAATCATAAGTATTGATCCCTCAATCAGTAGCATACTCAGGGCTAGAAACGTTCGAACTCTATCTGAAGCGAGGCAATCCTAAATAAGAAGAAAAAATTTCAAGTTTACTAAAACCAAAGCAAACCCATCATACGAGTAATAATATTTATTTAACAAATATTACAAAATTTTGTAAAATCTGTAAACTTAAAAATCATAATACATCAGAATGTAGCCGAGCAAATAAGCCCCAAAATCAGTATAAAATTAATGTTTTCTCAGTAAAGATATGCAATTATTGTAAAAATAAAAGACATACTATACAAAAATGTAGAAAACGAGCTTATAAAAACAGAATGCAAGCTTCTACGACACATCAGAGTTCATCATGGCATAATAAATATCCTCAATGTTCTAAATTAGAATCAGTTCCAAAAAAAACAGGATAAATATCCCAAATGCAAATTTTCAGGAAATATCGGATATTTTGAACAAAAATCCATAAATAATATTGCATATTTCGAAAGTTTGAATGGCTTATATTTAAAGGTAATTAGTCCCGATGCTTAAACCAAATACTTCTGTTTTTTAATCGATACTGGAACTTTAGTTTCAATAGTGAAAGGAACCACATTAGTCGGAAGAACTCTTGTTAATATTGATGAGCACCTTCAATTACAAGGAATATGTTCATCCACTAAAGCAGTGGGAAAAACTCCTCGAAATTTCCATTTTCAATATCTAAGCATTACACAGAAATATTATGTTGTTACCAAATCAACACAAATCACATATGACGATCCACACGGAAATTATTTCCTTTTAGAACATAACTGTGTTTTAGACTTTGGCAAAAAACAATTGCGAATAAATTTGATTAGTGTTCAACTGCATCTTACAGCCGATACTTATAAATAAGAAAACAATGTATATCACGAAGGTAATAACTCAACAATTCAACGATCTTCAGGCGATCTAAGGTCTCCCGCAGACCAAAGTAATAGAGAACATAGTATCTCCAAGACCATCAACGCAAATCGAGAATCTTTTTAAAATTAAAAGCGATCAATCCTGTTAGAAATGCTCCATAACACAACATTTTTACTGACAACAATATAAAATCCAAAGCCAAATCGCGATATTGACAACAATGTAAAATCCAGAGCTAAATAGAGATAAAATTCATCTTTGAAATACACACAGCAAATTCCATAGACATCCGTTCAAAAAACGATATAAGTCAAAGTCTAAATCATTCCGCATGTAGAATGTCTGACTGCACATTTGTGTTTTGAAGTTCAGCCAGGATGCTTTCACACCAACCGACCTCTTCATCTGTCAAAAGCGGTCGCTTTTGTCGGAATTGCCAGCCAATTCTCACACTGAGAGTCAACAGCTGGATCTGATATTTGGACTCATCAGCTTAAATATCAGGAAGCACATCTCGAGAAACCAAATTACAACGTTCGCAGAGCTTTTAGTGCAGGCTCGAGCAGTGGAAGAAAACCATAGGGAAGTCAAGGACAGTAGAAGGACTGAAGATGTCAACCGACAAGTTCGCATCAAGTGTGAGTTTTGCCACAACTTCGACCACTCTATTAGTGACTGCAGGAAACAGAAGCAGACTCAACAGCAGAACTGAGTGAAAACAGAAGACAACAAAAATCGATTTACCGGAGTTACATGCTGCGGATGTGGGAGACCAGGTGTTGTCTGTAGCCAATGTCCGTCCTGTAGCAAACCGAAAGAACTAGCAGCAATCAGCTTCTGCTCTATGGACCATAGCACCGCCCTTTATTTGTGCCATCGACATGTTTTCAGGGTTACCGTCAACAAAATTGAAGTTGTTGGTTTCGTAGACACAGCGGCAAGAATAAGCGTTGCTGGTTCACAACTATATCATCAGCTGAAACAGTGTGGTTGCAGATTCTAAAGACAAAACACTTGTGTCATATTTGCAGATGGCGTAAGGCCACAGAAAGACGTGCTCTTAAAAAGAGTGTACGTTAAGGTCAATGGGAAAATCATTCAGTTAACGTTTATGATTCTTCCTGATTCAAGGGAAAACCATACACTTCTAGGGGTGGACTTTATCCAAAACGCAAACAGGATTTTGAATGTACCGTAGGGCTATTGGTTCTTTGGGGAGAAACCAAAAAAAAAATCGACCTACTTCAGTATGAAGACATAGATCCAACTTAGAGGCAACCACTGGACATTATTTCTCGACCAGGGACACCAGAATTAGCTGGACTTTCTGACATCGCGTGCGTGCCAAGACCGATCAGCCCCAGTAAACCAAAGCGTGCGATGAAGATGGCCAGAATTTGTGACAACATCGATGCTGCGGAAATCAACATCGTTCGTTTATAATTAAGAGACGATGAAAACCCAGAACAATCAAGAACCGAACGAGAAAATCTCAAGCAGCTCTTACTTAGCCAAGTAGATCTCTTCAATTCAACAGGACCTGCTGCATTACACGTTGAACATCGTATCAATACAAAGCAAAATTATCATGTATCTGCGCCACCGTATCGATTGTCGCAAAAAAAGAAGGACGTTCTAAGACGTGAACTTTTTCAGGTGTTAAGGGAAGGGATTATCGAAGAATGCGAGTCTGCTTGAGCCACACCAGTGGTAATGGTTCCCAAAACCAATGGATCGGTTTGAGTTTGCATTGACCATCGACATGTCAACGTCATTACTATCCCAGACAGCTAATCTCTTCCAAGGATGGATGAACTTCTTCATTCTGCTCTGCTCACAGGAGTTATTTCATGACATCAATTGACCTATTTGCAGGCTATTGGCAAATCCAAGTTCATTCTAATGACCAGGATAAACCCGCCTTGATCACTCCGTTTGGAATCTAACGTTTTAAGCGAATGATAGACCGCGTCCAAACTAAGTGCAGCAAAGTGAGAGCTTAAGCATATCTGGACGACCTTCTGATATTGTCGCCAACTTTTGAGGAACATTTACAAGATTAACAGCAAGTTTTCGAAACATTGCAGTACTATGCATTACGAGTCAACAGAAAGAAATGTCGGTTTAGCTGTCCGAAAATTCGGTTTTTGGGAAACATTCTGACAAATCACGGTATTGAACCCGATCGAACCAAGATTTCTGCCACCACTGATCGTCAAGAACCAAGGAATCTCAAGGGAGTTGTTACATTTCTTCAAACTTGTTCCTGGTATAGAGATTTATACCAAACTTTTTAGAGATAGCCAGACCACAATCAACACTAACGAGGAAGTTAACAACATGGGAATGGTCAATCAGCCAAACTCAAACTCAACGAACTCAAACGTCGATTGACCTGTTCTCCAATTTTGAAACAAACCGATGAGGCGTAGCCTTATATACTTCGAACAGATGTAAGTGACTGCGCCGTTGGAGCTGCTTTAATGCAAGGGGAGGCAACCCTTGAAAGAATATGCAAGTCGTCTTTTTACCTCTGCTGAGCGGAATTACACTACTACCGAGAAAGAAGCCCTTGCAGTCGTGGAACTTCAGCCACTTGCTTTTGACCGAACCAGTGGGTAGCGCCAACACCACCAGGTGCTTAGAAAAGAGCATTTCACCATACAAATGGTTTTACTGTCATAAGATTACGACCCAGCTGTGCTCCTATGATCGATGCATGTTGGTGCGATTCGTGCATGATCATTCTATGAATGTGATAGGTACGCAAGTTACATGAGATAACATATATCCTGTTATAACACCCAGTGTTTTGTCTTTCACTAGTATCTCCACGAATAAAAAAACGCGACGAAAAAAATTCAATAATTTATTTTCAATTCCCTCATGTAAAACAATTCGAACGTACGAAAATGCGAAATCGAAAAATAAATACGAAATATCGAACCAAATGCGAAAGGTAGCGAATCAAACCAACATTTTTACTAACAAAGAAGAGAGTTTCAACTAACTGGTACTTTTCTTATATAGCGATGAAAATTTAGGTACATTTTTAACTGTTTACTAAACTACTATTAACATGGTCAAATTTTCAAAATGGAATACATGATTAACTTTCAACATATCAGCTGACTGGTATTTTGCCGATTTCACTGGAATGGCTGGGCGACGTCATGCTGACAGTCAGTCCTCTGTCATCGAACAGTCAGGTGAGCAACACAATCGGAAACCGGTTGCTTCAACACCCAGATTTTCACCAAATCCACAAATTAGAAATAAAACAGCTTGAGAAATCGTAAAAATGTTTCCCACTACATATATTTCATTATTTCATAAATTTCATTTCAAATCTATAACATCTACAAAAAGCATAAAACTCATATGAGTCATCCACTTCAATCCACAATCCCACGATACTAATATGAACATCAATTTCCGTCCAAAATCAGAACTCTTTCTCAATCAATTAACTGCCTCATAAACAATATATCTTGAAGAGTAAAATCTAAAAAATCAATTAACGAAATCGATCCATCATAGAACTTAAGATAAACAGACGTGAGACTTTCTCACACAAAATGCTATATAAGAAATATATCGTATCATAGTTAGTTCAGTTTATCAGTGTTTTGTAAATTGAAATTTTAATCAGAATGTTTACGAATCTGAATAAAGTGTATTCAATAGAAACACTTGTTTCATTTAACCAAAGAAAACTCCTGTTCCGCGATAGGAACAGTTATTAAATTGTTTGCATCCAATAGGAGTAAATACCTTAATTCGCGTTTTGCTAGTTTCGTTCAGCAGGTAAAATTAATGTTTATTCTATAGCGTTTCTCGTGAAACACTCTTCTGTTTCTTTTGCGAATTATTAATAATGTTACTATATAAAGTGCATATTACAAAGATAGGCGAAGTTTTTATTTATTTATCATTATATTATTCAAAACACTTAATTTTGTTCATCGTGAAAATAATACAGACCACAATAATACAGACCACAATCTAATCTAACCATCAGGTCTAGTTGTTGTGCTTGGGATTGAACTGGCTGTAGATTCTTCATTCCCAAGATCATTACTTGAAGTTTGAATGACATCAACTGAAGCTTGCATGTTAGTTTGTTCAGCTTCTTCCTTCAGTTCGTCCTTCCCTTTCACTACAGTCAAAGCTGATTCATCGCCGAACTCATACTTTTTGAAACGCGGGTTTAAGTACGTTGCTTTGGTAAGATGGGACCAACTAACCCTGTTGTCATCTTTATGACTTTTCATGGATACCAAACTTTTCCTGAATAATCTTAAACAGTCGATTCTCCACTTCGCCTCACTGAAGCATGAAGTTTGTGGAAAATTTTACTAAGAAGTATTATAAAAAATGTTTCGCATATTAAACATGCACCCACTAGGGGGCCAACCTCCTCGGTAAGGCTGGACATGAGTCCAGGGGCATCTTACCTCCCGCGGTCTCGTAAATTTTACAACCCCGGTGGGGTTGGAAATACCCTCGTGGCGACCTGCAGTCACGAGGATGGCCTCAGCACAGCCGGAGAAGCCAACTGACGACCCAAAAATGATCTCGACCTCCGAAACAACTCAGAAAGGTCCCCGAATTTTCCCTAGACAAAAAAAAAAGATTTTGGAAAAAATTGACGTTTTTGCTCAATTTTCCCTATCAAAATTTTTCACCCTTAAAATATTACTATTGTACTCCCCGACCACTTTCAATCATCGAAAGCGCCATAACAGCAGTTTTTGCCAAACTATGGCCAAAAAACCCCTTACTCCCCTACAAAACCGAAATTATTGTATCACAGCAATAGGTCTTGGTCCGTTGTGTCCCAAACCACTCTAACCCAAAATTGGCCGATTTGGTACGATTTCATCTACTTCTACCCTAAAAACTTTTTGAAAATTTGAATAAAATACTTCCAAGTACGAAAATACTCGACAGTACGAAAATACTCGATACAAAGATACGCGATACGAAAACATTTGCAAGTACGAAATACTCGTGATAACGAATTCAAAAGCCATCAAACATCCAGCAATCGAAATCGTTACTCATTTCATTCCTGAAAGGAACGAAAAGTAACCATTACTTTGCACACGTAGAGAGTAGAGACCGGTCTCTATATCACACCAAGCTTGGATATCATTGCTGCCCGTTCACTCGGTAACGAAATACATTTTGTGTGTCGTTTGGCCTTAGAACGACGAAGGAACGATTTTGATAAAAGTAATGGTTACTTTCGTTTTCCGGTAATGATTACTTTTCGTTACTTTGAGTAACCATTACTTTTAAGTCGTTCATTACTTTTTGAACACCACTAATGCCTACCGTTTGAATGTCAAAAAATCCAACACAAAATTAGTTCAATATTCTTGTGCTTTTATGAATTTTATGTTTGATTTTTAGTTTAAAAAGAGCTATTTTTTCTTTCTTAAGTCAATCGAAGTCAAATTTATGCACACTAATTGCAGAAAATTTATTTGAACTGAACCAAGCAGTTAACTTACGTTAACCTTATAAATCGTTTGCTAAATGCAGTTAAACATGTCCATTTGGTCATCCGTGTAGGGACAATATTCAACAAATACAATATTTCCTATTTCAGAATCGTTAAATAATCTCACCAGATACAAGTATAAATACCGCCGCGAGAGGTGCTAGCAGTCAGTTAGTAGACAGCGTATACAGTGAAAAGTCTGTTACTGTGAAAAGCGACACAGCGAATTTAGTGTATCCGGGCGTGATTAATTAAAAGCGATAAAGTGTGAAAGTTTAATGCGAAGTTGTAATAGTTCGATTATCAGCATTGTTTATAATTAGTTGTGTGAATAAGAGAATAATTAGTGGTTTAAAAGAGAACTGTTTTATTTCACGAATGAGGAGAATATCGAATCCACGAAAGGTGTTTTAAGGCGAAAACACTACAATACATGCCTATTTAACGTCCAATGATTCGAAAATGGTTCAATGGTTCAAAACTGAGTCTTTTTTTTTTTAAAGATTTCTTTGTTTCAAGAAAGGAACAGAATGCATATCTATGTGATTGTCTTCACACAGCTGCGTATAGAGGCGATGCAAAAATTAGCTAATGACTTTTATGTATTGATCGAAGTTTTTTGAAGTCGTGATTTTATAAGTAAACTACGCGTTTTGGGAATTTTTCGATAGAATTATGTGTTTGTTTTAATTTTGTGTTGTTCTATTTTTATAATTCTGTTTACCTGAGGACATCAGACTGTATGCGTGGACCGTTGATGTTTTGCAAGTTAGCGAGCCTTGCATAGAACCCCTTCTTTACTTTACATACTAAAATTCAAGCACCACAAATTAAATTTGTTCAGTATGTAGAAAAAAACTATAAACTCTATAGAAAGAATATCCTTGGAGTATCCTATTAAATAATAAGTCGTACAAAGAGCATAACAGAATTTAAGCATAACATCCTAAACATAAGGCGTCCAAATTGTCGAGTGTCAAAGTGTCAAGGCGTCAAGTAAGAAAAAAACCGAGAAACTACGCCTTTTGTGGAAGTAAACCAAAAGCAGATGCTAAAAACCGATCTGGCGAAAATTGCGCACGAAAAATATAACTTCTACTCTCCACATGAACATCACAATAGCTTGCACCGTACATACACCATGCAAAAAAAAAAACAGAAAATGATTCAATTCGTAAGGGGAACGGCTCGTAACAAGAGGAACAGAAGAGAATCTACAGATTCTATAGCGTAAAACACTGATGACTTTCCATTATGCCGCGTTTACACACATGGCAAATGTTGGCGAGCCGAGTGTGTAAATGGTCCCCTTGTTTACTTTCGACTGTTTTTTTTACATGCGAAGATATGGAGGGAAGTAATTTCATAAGTTCCTCGACGAAACGTTTGCCACATGTGTAAAACAGGCATTATATTAAGTCCTTTCATTCACAAATATTTACAGGTCATTTAGCAGGTGGATTGGGTAAGGGTTTGTTGAATTTCCAAGAGGCTGCGATCTGAGCAGCATCCGCGATTCTCTTTGGGTACATTCAGTGCAGAGATTTTGTGGGCATTATTTAGGTAAAGCGTCTAAGTAGATCTATGCGAAAATCACGAGTTCGAGCATTGAAGCGAGATCACTTCAGTGTTCTGTGTAGTATATCTCAATGCGCTGCAATGAATTGTATGTTCGTAGTGCTTGAGGTTTTGAGTAAAACGCTTGAGTTTTCGTTGCGTCGCTGTTAATATACCTCTGTAGCTAGTCTGTTATAAAACCATTTGATGCATAATAGCAATGGAGCTTTGTCTTTTGTGAAAAAAGTTATTGTTTTGATTATTAAATCATTTCATTTGATTCACGCCAAGCGGTAAGCAAAAGAAACATTGCTTCCATTGCGTAAAACGACTTGCCGCCTCTGAATCTAAGTCTACCCATTTATGGAAAAAACGCATGGAATCAGAATTGGAGGTAATACTTAAGCGGCACTATTTCCTCAGTAGAACAATTGGCCTATTACACTTTATTATCGGTAGCATTCTATCTACAACATTCATCGAAATTTTCAAATTAGTTTAAATTATTTCTACAATACTTATGACGACGGCAGAGGCTGAGCGTTGCTTCTCTCCTCCAAACAGAGTAAAAAGATTTAAGAAGCAAAATGATCGAAAACAGATTGAGTGCGCTGGCCATGTTTTCATTTAGAATCACAAAATTTCCAAATTTTAATCAAGAGGTAATTGACCTCGTTACTGATAACAATAATTGTGTGGCCCATTGGTCATATAAATAGCATGTTTTTTATATTTTGCTCATTAACAGTTCATCCCTGGAGCAAGCAACAGCACCATGGCAAAGAAACTGGAAATTGTCGCAATTTGGAGCACCGCACTGTGATTAAATTCCTTGTTGAAAAAGAAAATACACCAACAAATGTTTGAGCTGATGTCATCGGTTCTTCAGGATTCTGCACCTTCATATACGATGGTTAAAAAATAGGACCGGCTATTTCAAAAAGGAAAAGAGAACTGTGAAGACGACCCCCGCGCGAGCCGTCGGTGATGGTCTTGCAAATATTCAAAAATTCGAATAATTAGTACTGCTGATCAAAGAGATAAATTGTGGCAGATAGCAAAAGAACTACAAATTAGCAAAGAACGAGCTGGAGAGATTTTACATGAACATTTACACATAAAACAAAATGTATGCGCGTTGGATACCACGAATAATCACACCGCTCGATAAGCAGTGACGATTAGAGATTTGCAAAGATTTTTCGGAATTGTATTAGGGTGATTTGGATGAAATTTGTAGCCGGATTGTGACCGTTGATGAAACTTGGATTCGTTAATATAACTCCGAGACGAAGCAATTGTCGATGCATTGGATACAAAAAGGAGAAAGGCCTCTAAATTCAAAGTTCTGCAAAATAACGCGCCCGTTCACACTGCTCGGGTTGCGAAGGATGCCTTGAATGATACGGGATTCACTATAGCAAAATATTCGTCAATTCACTCAAAACTACAAATTTTCAAGTTAACAACAATTTTTATAGTACTTGAACTACATTGCAATTTTTAAATTTAACAAACGTAATTCAGTAAGCAACATCTTCGGAATTTTTCTACAAAACGGAAAATTGTATCGACATTAAGACGTTTTTTCATGCTCGGAATAAAATTTTCCATGCAGTAGACGATAGGTCACTTCATCCATCAATTTCTACGCATTTGATTGCCGTGTTTTAGAGTTACCGTGAAAAAGAACTGAATATATTTTTACTCATACGAAATGAATTCACTTTGCTTTTAAGTCGCGGCAGCACTGAGTTTCATCCTTGTCATGTATTCCAGCGAAAAATACTGAGAGAGTCAATCAGTTCAGTGATAAGGGTCATTCAGTTTAGTGTCGAAAAGTGAGTATGCGCAACTAATCAAGTGAAATTTCAATAGTGAAATTTTTTAGAGCACATATAATTCAAAACGTGAGTTAGTGTCAAATAATTAGTTTCAGGTTAGTAAATGTGCGGTATATTTTTGCAGCTGTAGATTTTGCAGCGTCCTAGTTGGTTTTTTATAAGTCTTCCAAAAATCTTGGCGATTAAATGAACTTTTATGAAATCCTCCTTGTTTTTAACGCACTTTAGTTTAGTTTCAGTTCGGTAAGTTACTAAAGTATTAACACCGACAAAAACGTTATTTTGCAGTTATAGGGAAAGGTTTCTTAGAAAAATAGCTCCGGGGCTTATTTGCGGACAAATGTAGTAAATAAAATTTTGTCGACTGATATAAAATACCGATGGTTTATCCTAAATGCATAATTGACTGTTTCTTTTATTCACGATGTACTGCCGTCCTTAGCATAAACGCCTTATGTAAAAAAAGTTGAGTTAAAATGTCCTACCTATAAAAAACGTAGCCATTACCTAGCATAAGCACCCTATAGATTTACCGCAAGACCAAAAAAGAATATCAGGCTGATTTCAGACCAATATGATTTTCCTGACCTTTGAAAATTTGAAGGCATTTTAATTTTTGTAAGCGATTTTCTTAACGTACAGTTTCGTGGTTTTTAGATCAATCAGCCTATTGTAGATAGTTAAAATTCTACAAGGAGCCGTGGGAAGAATTCAAAACCTAATGGGAAAAACAATTCCATTTAATTCTGCTATCGGAGGCTAAATCCGCAAAATGATCTTTATTCCCGCATTAAATATTGCTTGGAAAAGCTTTAGAGTCGATATACGTTGTCTACGCTAATATCGACAAGAACGGAATAAGCAGTCGCAAATTAATAAAATAAAATGTCAACTGCTACTAGTTTACAAACACTCAATGTCTATTTAACTATTTAACTGTCGAAAAACCATCCCAATAGTTCCTATATTCATTGTTGAGTACACACATCCCTGTTGTGCATACAATTTAGTTGTTGAGCAAAAAAAAAAATGTTGTTGAATCAATCATTATTGTTGGGGCACCACAGACTATAGTCATTTACTCTTTCGTACTATGCGCATTGTTGGAATACCATAGTTTGTGGTTGCTTACTTTTATGCACCACGGACGTTGTTCATCAACCATGCGTTATGATACATAAAATTAATAAACCATTTTTTGGTGGTTATTTTAACTACAGCCCGTAGTTGACGCAAAAACAACTAAGGAAAATTATTGATTTTACCAAGATTTTTCTCTCAATGTAGAAAACCATTTTGAAGAGGAATTGGAAGGATATTGTTCACCAAATATGAGCACCCAACAAAACCTGTTAATCAGCGTAACGTACCTATGCATCGACCCATCAGCAAAATACACACGTTCAACTACTTGCTGCATTCGACAGATCCGTCGATCAGCGAAATTGCGGACCGAATTGCGGAAAACCCAATCAACTCGCATCAGCAAGATGATTTCAAGAATGTAGCAACGGATTGAACTCAGCAACTTCGATGTTCATCAAAAATAGATGATGCACCGTAAAGTTAATTTATTCAAAATCATATAAATAGTGTACAAATATGAAAAATAAACGTGTTCTGTTTTAATTGTGTAATAAACAAGTCGTTTCATTTGAAATTTTTTCATTCCAGAACATTGGTCCGTCGAGCCGGATACAGGATACTGGTCTTAAAGGAAGTTTGTTACAGGATATCGCACCGCAATCAGTCAGGCAGCGTAGCCATCATCAATTCATTAGAAGCGGAGATTCAGTCACAGAGTCGAGAGTCGAACATATAGTACAGTAGTGTTCACACTCAGAGGAAGCACACTATGGCCAATCCAGCAGCGTCACAGAAATTAAATTTCGACAGCATCAACCGGATTGGCGCAAATTTCAAGGATGGATCCAGCCGACATTCTTTGGCGTATTTTGAAACCAGGCTAGCACGCTTGGAAGAACAATGGAAGCATGCGAAAAAATGCATGCTAAAGCCCATGCAGACTTGAAAGAGGAAAGAGATAAGGGAGTGCTGACAAAGTACGTTGAGGAGTACGGTAGCATTTAGGATCTCTTTCTGAAGCACCAGACGGTTTTCAAGGAAGAAATCTACAGGTTTTATTCTGGTTGTTTAGAACAACCACCTCTAATCACTGGTCGAAATGATAGTCTGCGATTAAAGCGAATCAAAATCCCGGTGTTTGATGGAACTTACGGAAATTGGATAGCGTTCCGTGACCTATTTCAAAGTATGGTTCACGAGAAATCAGATGTGCCGAACGTACATAAGATGCAGTATCTCCGAAGCAATTTGAAAGATGAAGCTGAACAATTGATCAGCCATTTAACCATTTCTGGAGATAACTACGAAGCCGTATGGTCACTTTTATGCGACCGTTATGATAACATGAGAATCATAGCGCAGGAGATTATGCAGCGTTGTGCGTGATTGTGTTCATGTAACCACGCAGCTGGACTATGGGAGATGGTAAACACTTCCAACCAGCTCATAGCGAGCCTTTAAACATTAAACATCGATGGCTTCGATCTTGCTACAGTTTTCATACTCCACAGCAAGCTTGACAAAGAATCAAGGACTGGATGGCAGAAGCTGATAAGTAAGGGTACAGAAGTACCAACATTGCAAAGATTCATAACTTTTCTCACTCAAAGATTCACAATGCTAGACACACTTACTCTAACCAAGCCATACTCGGAATCAAGGTCGTCAAAAAGGGCCATCACGCATATCGAAACAATCAGAAATACCCTGTTCCAAACCAGCCACCATTCAACCGCAAGCATACAACTAATACACTAATAGCAGTAAACAACAAGGAACATGAAACCGTAACGCTACGAGCTTTACTAGACATTGGCTCACAACGCTCATTCATAACCGAATCTGCAGTCCAACTACTAGGATTACGACGTAACCACTCCAAGATGTCTATAGGAGGTATTGGATGTTCAGAGGCAGTTACGAAAAGGGGGATCGTTAATATCACGGCGTCGGTCGGAAAAGGTAACAAAACCACTGGGTTACAATTCTCTGCTCTGATAATTTCTAAGATTACGGCAATCTTGCCAGCTACCAGTATCAACGTATCCTTACCTACCCGCATTAAGAAACTGAAATTGGCCGACCCTGAATTTAATCGTTCATCGCATATTGACGTGTTGCTAGGAGCCGGAATTTATGGCAGCATCGTAGAACAAGGATTCATTTCACGTAATCCATGCGCACAAAACACAAAACTAGGTTGGGTTCTGTTCGGATCAACCGCCAGCACGCAAGATATCGCTAGCTCCACGTCATTCGTAGCCTTTGAGGAGCTTGACAAAACTAATGCGTTTTTGGGAAATCGAAGAACCTCAAACAACAATAGAGCTGCCTCCAGATGATGCGCAAACCGAAAGACACTTCTCTCAGAATACGCGTAGAAGTTCGAAAGGATCATATTAAGTAAGGTTACCATTCAAAGACAAAGTCGACCACAAAAACGAGCTTGGGGAATCTGTGCGTATAGTACACATTAGGTTTCGACAACTGGAGCAGCGTCTGGCCAGCCATCTTGATCGCCGAAAAGAGTAAAATACATTCATGAAAGAGTACTTGACTCTTGGCCACATGGAGAAGGTGCCCGATCATCTATTCCAGTGTACTGACTGTTATTACCTTCCACATCATGAAGTAATAAAAGGAACATATATTTTTTCAGTGAAAAGTAAGAGTGATTACATCAAAAAATATAAAACTATACTTTTCATTCATTGAGTACCTTAGGCCGCGAACTTATCAGCTGCCTCTTGTCTGTATGCTGTAATTGAATGGTTCACAATCCAACCCCTTAGCAGGCTCTCTGTTGGACTTTGGCTCAGCTGAGATAACCTGTCAGTAAAATATCGCTACACAAACTAATAAAATACTATTTCAACTTCAATCAAATGACAATCTGGATTTACTAAAAGATGAAATAGAAAAAGTTATCAATAATATTAATCCTGCTAGAACTGGGATGATTTCACGTTCTATATTAACTCACGGTGAAATGGATAACTTGACTTAACTTTTGATGAAGTAAAATAAATAAATATTAATGTATACCTAAAAAAAGTGCTGTAATATTTGTAATCAATATTCTGGTTCTTGCTGAATTTATACTATCGTATTATGTCGGTAAAACACCAAATAAAAATTATAAAACTTTAAATATCAATATAAGCGAAGTAATATTATACAATGGTAAATATTTTGAAACAGCGAAATACGTTAAACAGGTAAAAAAAAAAATTGAAAGGTAAAAACAAGCATTGCATTGAAAAAATCATATCCAAAACAACTGCATCACAAATTGAAAAAGGTTGAATACTATGTTGAAAGTTAGCGCACCACTGTTGAAGTTTTGACCAGTACTGTACGAAAACGAAGGTACGACTGGAGAAGAGACAGGATAGAGAGAGTGGTTGGTGGTGTGCTAAAAGATTGAGGGAGCATCATCTGTATTTTCGTCTAAAACTGTATTGTACTTTGTATTGAGAATTCAAACAATTTAAATAAAAAGATTACAACAACTAGGGAAAAAAACTGTTCAATAGCAGTTTTCTAAGTTGCAAACATCAGCAAAAATCCGTAAAGCAGTCAAATCATATCCAACACAATGTAATCAAGGCATCACATTACCACGACCAGATTGTTTATTCGTGATGGGAGCGCAACAATGTTGCGTGCGTTAATAGATCGGTATTTGATCGCGACTTCTTGCAAGATAAAAAATGCTGATCATAGCGTCTGGCGGGTAATGTGACGCCTTGTGAAAAATAAACAATGTCACTTTCGGATACCATGACTGTAAGCGAAATGCACAATAAATTCATTCGTACAAGAGAACTCGACCTGAGAGGGTGTTGTTTTGAAGTCAAAGTGATTATTAATTTTTCTATCCTATCAGCAAGGCGTCGTGGCGATTGTTGTAACGATACAGTATCGTTGCAACTGTTCGGTATAATACCAAGGAAGAAGGGCGATTGTTGTAGCGATGCAGTATCGTTGCAACTGTTCCAGCGAAGGAGCAAAGGTTAACCTCATAGGCTCCAGGCCAACGCAAGAGGCGTTGGCCTTTGACAAGCGGACATTAAAATAAAGGTGAAGTGTAGTGTTTTTGGGGTGGAGCAGCTGCTTCTGCCAACGATCTAAGCATCGTAGGCAGTTTTTTCCGACGCGCAGCAACCAGATACAGGTACCTCGGCTGCAGGTCATCGAAAAAGAGCGTTGACATTAACAAAAACATGTTTTTAAATTGAATTCCAAGTAAAAAATAAAATAAAAAATAGTTTTGATATCCAAGCTTTTTTTTTTATTGATTTTATAAAGAACACTTTTTGTTTAAAATATTACAATCAGATAAGGTGTAAATCAAGCATTACCCTATTTTCTAACAAAATACCGAGTTACGTATTGTAGCATTCAGAAATTTCAATCGAAATTTCTGGACGCTAAATTTTCGATGGCACTGTAAGGGTCATTAAAAACCAGAAGTACCGCAAGGTTTTGTATTTTCGAGAACGGAAAACTAGCGGTACTCTAGACAGTCGTTTGGAAGTCGTAGCGACAACCGGTCGCTGGGTAGCGACAGCCGTCCGCAAAATCAAGGAAACTTTTCGGTGATCATTGAATAAGCTGGACAGTGTTTTCTTCGGGAATTTGTTCGTCCTGTCACCGGGGAACTTAAAACTAAAAATTCATTTATTACTTAATATACGCATGCATAGGTACGAAACGATTCTCAGAAAGTAATGAATGTTGAAGTTTATAAATTAGCTTCTAAGTTTGGTAATCTATTTGGAGTGGGCTTGAATTTTGAAGCATGCTTTTTACGCCAAAATCCTCAGAATGAAAATTCAACTTTCAGTAAATATTTTCAAGCATATTTCCTCCGTATTTAAACATATTTGTATGCCTGTATAACAATGCTGCAATATTTTATACCGCTAATTTATCAGAAAAATCTTATCTACTGACTCAGTCAGAGCGCGTGCATGCCTAAATGTTTTCTGCTTACTCCACTTACGAGTTTATTGAACCCCAACATTAACTACATTAGCATTGTACTTGAGCTTAAAACGAATCTTTCAGTTTCACATCAGGTACCTACGTATGTATGTGTATGAAAATATACCCTCGAAATATTGATTTAAAAAAAAAAAACTCTTTAACACAGTTTTCATAAATATATCTTATCGGAATCGAAACTAAAATCAACTGTGTCTGAAAACTAAGAAACGGGTCGTCGTTTTTTTTTGTGGTTAATGAGAAATTATTTTTTTTGATTTGCAAGAACACATTCTTTTGTTACAAACGTTCTGTTGGCGATCTAGAATTTTCGTTAGTGTTATTGATGATATTTAGAGTCGCAACGACTTAATATTGTTCGATATTGTTTGGCCATGAAGTTGTATTCCGATATAATCCGAAACTTGAATAAAATGAATTTGTATTAATTTTAACATACGGCCTTCTTAGTGGGCAAAGGCCCGAGAAGTTCTCTTCCTTTTCAGGGTCCGCGCATGGCCTGGCTGGCCAATGAATAAATAGTGTTTTTCGTGAATTTTCAGCACTTCTAAGAGAGGGATACTGGCCAATTAGTTAGTTTCTAGTTTTTGATGTAGCTTTTGGATTTTGTTGAATAATGGCCAGTATCAGAGGGTGGAGAGCCCCAGACCATCGGGGTCAGGGCTCCACCACCATCGGGGCCCGGGGCTGTCTGCCTCACCCGGGTTCCTCTGAAAAGAGAGGTAGCATTTTTCCCGCTTCTTCCTTCTTTAGATTTTCAATTTCCCAGCTCCGTGCGTCGTCACGAGCACTGGGTCTGCTTAGTCAGCCCATGTAGCAGAGCCACGGGTGGTTTCCTTAACGGAACTATGCCCCCTTTTGTCCCTTGGGTATTTTTATATACCAGTTTGCGGCTACGTAATTATGACGGATGAATAACACGTAGCATCCCGTTTTCTTGGAGAGCAAACCAACTCCATTATTTCATGGACCCACCCCAGCCACAGCGAGCTAGCAAAGCGGCACCCCAGCATCCGTCGGAGTCGGTTGAAGGGTGCTCCGCTAATGCGGACGAGGGGCCTTCACGGCCATTTCTAGGGCACCCTGCTCTCGGGGCAATTCTTGTTTTTTTTTTTTGAATTTGCCTCTTGAATGGCATCAACCATTCACTCCTGTTGGACCTTAGCCATCTTGGTTCCGGATTTCGGTCTGGTTCTGAGTTGTGCTAAGGCCAGCACACTCACATCCATACAAATCGCTACAGTATGTACAACAGATCGTAATCAACGAGAAAACGACAGATTTTTGTGAAAATGAGGTCAAACAACATCACGTTATACTGGCATCCATAAGTATTACAAAACCAAAAACAACAACAAAGAGAAGCAGCAGCCAGATGTATGCGGTGGACGTTTTGCTTTTGCTTCTTCTAGATTCTGAGCCAGTTTCTCAATAGTAGACTGTATAGATTCGTCGTATTCAATGTAAAATATGAATGATCAGGCTTAGAGGAATTGGAGCACGAGTTATATACAGATGCAGCTAGCCATCATGCATGAAGGTACATTAGCATCTACAACCTGCATTTGCACAGACTTAATACAAAAAAAATAGAAAATGTGTTTGAAACTGTTGAGGAAACTTGGGGAAAACTGTGTAAACTTTGTAGGCTGCTGTTGTTGCAGGGCAGGTGTCTGCTTATTTGTACACTACAGAATGAACGAATGATGTTCGAAAAACGATGAATTCTAGTTTTCAACAATTTGTTTGTGTTTTCTCATACTTACACATTCATATTCCGAAATAATGTATCTTCGCTTCGTTTTGAATATTTTACTTTAAACAGCTATCTTGTTAAATAGTGATTGTCAATTATCTAGGCACGAAACGATCGTGCATAGGAACTTGCTGCCACCCAAAAGTATGTATGTCCACATGTATAACACTGCATTTCGATTTAAGTACATATACATATCTATGTGATTGTAGATAAAATTCATGCACATTTTCATAAAGTGCATTGCAATTTTGCAGATGAAATTAAAGTTTCGTGCATTTGATCGTCGATTATAAGTAGTGGTCGGTCGTTTCTACAACAAATACATGCAGCTTTATACAGCTGTATAAGAAGATCGCACTTGAAGATATTCTATTCACAGTTTCGAATGTGAAAAGATAAAACAGCAACGACACGCTTCGTCGAGCAGCAGCAATTAAGCAGTTCGATGAATGGGTACATGCATTGAAAATAAATGAGAAAGAAAAGAAAATGAAATGACATTCTTTGGAGAAAGCTAAATGGCAAGTTTTAATACGTTCAACGGCGTTTCGTGTTAATGGTTACAATTTCAGATTTGTTTCATTTGGGAAAGAAGAAGTAAAACTAGACGACTTTCTATACACAGAAAAATAAATAAATCTGAGTACAATAAAACTTGATGGAGATTTAGTATGATATGAGGTCAGTCTAACTGGAAATTCGTTTACATGCTGTTCGATGCAAAAGTGGAGCTATGGAGTGATAAGGTCAAACTTCTCTCGAGGTGTAAGTTGATTTTAGGTTTTTTTTTTAATTTTTACCGTATAAAAAGAAAATAATAGAAATTAATTAGGGTCCGGGAACTTAAAGTCATTTATGCTTCTGGCTCAATATAATCAGCAATATACAGAAGAAGTTGATTCCGGCAAATGTTTTCTCCACTTTGTCTATTACATAATTTCCATTTGGTCAGCTTTTGTTGCTACTGCTGCATCAACTGATAAATCACCAATTTTATAAAACAATGATTGCTAATAGCCCCGCGAACGCTCATAGGCAAAGCATTCTCAATCGAGTAGTGCAGCGCTTCAAAAACAGGGATACATTTTCTCTTGTGACATTTTTTACTCCATCCCACACAAATTTTACAACTCTCCACAAAAACTATACATTTTCACACACTGTTATGTGACATTCATATGATGCTTCACATGCTATATTTAGCCATACAGTGCCAATGTATATGCTCGATATTTAGTCACGAAGCAAACATTCTGTCAGCATAAACAATTAATCGAATAAATCACTTGAGTTTCATGCACAAAAATTGGCGTAGTGGTAAACATTTCATCAACACATAAATCGCCAAGCAATTAGCATTCGAACGCATAAATGTAAAAGCCCAAAATTGATCTCAATAACAATAATCTTCCATTCAGAAAGTTCAGATTATCTGTATAAACAAAATTGTGACAAATTCATAGATTTCTTAGGATGATCTCAACAATGATCACCTTCCTTTAAGAAAACCATAAACATCAATAATTGATATTGGGAGTTAGCTCCGGGAACTTGAGCTACCACGTGATTGCCCATCCAACGTGACCATCTGTGCCCATCCAACATGACTACGTGACCAGTCACAGTCGTCAGCAATTTTTCGTGGGAAGCACATACTTCGGGAAACATATAGATTAATGAAATGACATGTAAATTACTTAGTCTTCGTTAAGCCGTAATAAAGGCAATTAAAACGATTTCAAATTTCTTCTTAAATTTTTTCAAATATAAGAATAGAAACTGTTAGCTTCGGGATGAAATTATGAAAATGCACTCACAAGAAACATAAATTTGTCAATTGAAGTAGGTGATGAATGAATGATAGACTATTGAGTAAACTGATTTTAGGGTATAAAACGAGCAGCCCAATGGTTTTATTTGCAGGCAAATCAGACACCTCAAAACAAAATTTGCAAAACTTCATAGACTCTTTACGCATCTGTAAGATGTCTTAGCATGTCACGCTTTTAAAATGTAATTGGTAAAGAATTTGCATACAATGTAGTTCATATGAGTTTTGCATACAAACCAGACACAGCAAAGATGATGTTCGCTTTTCTTTGCTGTGTATAATACTTAAAGCATTCAGATAAGAGCACATGCACAAAGGGCATCAACGATCGTTGAAAGTGATGTAAAGACACTCGCATCATTCAACGGTTTTTTTTTCACTGATTACAAATATGTACGTCGCTGGTTCTTAATGTAGATCACTTCTCAAAGCCTTCTAGTAGTATGCTAGAACAAGCATGTTTGAATACTAATTAAGAACCTGTCATTTTTCACTATCTTGATAGCTGTCCATTATAGAGGATTATTGATCACGTTAGTTTGAAATTTTTCAAGTAAGGATAATTGCATGCACCTGGAATGTGATTGCATTATATTTACTGGTTACAGAAGTATAGATTGTATTTTCTTAGGTATACTTAGATGGTATGTGTGAAATCAAAACTATATAAAAACCGTATCTTTGACGGGTAATATTCACACTTCAACTTTAAAGTATTAGCTGTGAAGAAATATTCTTCGAGAATTGGCCGTGTATGATACAGCAACTTCAGGGTGAGTTTGTGGACACTACTCTAAGCTCAGGGTAAGTTTGTAGCAGGCTTGTGGACACCACTTTAGACTCAGTGAAAACTAATACGACTCTTATTTGCAGATACTGAAGGCTCTTGCTGCAGTCGCTGTTTTGAAGTGGACATCCCAGACATTTGTAACAGTTTTTCTACTAATTGTACTTGCTACTAGTTAACCACACCGTTTAATAAAAATGTCAGGTTGTAGCGATTTTATAAAATATCTTGAAATTATTTTATTAAATATCTTTATTAAATATCTCTCACTCGGGTTCCCGTGAAAGAGAGGCAGTTGTTTCTCCCCTTTCACTTGCGAACGTTTTCTAGTTGGCTCCGTGCGTCGCCACGAGCGCTGGGTCTGACTTACCAGTCCATGCAGCAGAGCCATTCTTGCAGTTCTGAACGGATATTGAGCCCCTTTTCCTTAAGTATATTCATATACCAATTTGGGGCTACTGTATAATAACGGATGAATTATACGTAACATCCTGTGACTTACAGAGAGCAAACTAACCCCATTATTTCAAGGACCCACCCCAGCCGCCGTGAGCTAGCAAAGCGGCACTCCAGCATCCGTCGGGGTTGGTTGGAGGGTACTCCGCTTATGCGAATGAGGGGCCATCACGGCTATTTCTAGGGTACCCTGCTCTCGGGACAATTTTTTTTGAATTTGCCTTTTGAATGGCAATAGCCATCCACTCTTCAAACCTTAGCACTCTTAGTTCTGGACTTCGGTCTGGTTCTAGGTGGTGCTAAGGTGGCAGATTCCTTTAAAACACATTTTCGCTACAGCTTCGAACATGTTAGGAAAATTTTAATGGTTTCTGCAGCTGTATGATCAAGAACTCAGAAATTACATATAATTTTCGAAGTTCTAAAAATAAAACTTCAAAAAATTTGTTATTGAGTTTTGCTGTATAAAAGCTGACCTACGTAGCAGCTCTTCGTTGTCCATAATCCATACCTGCTTCACCTAGCTACTGCAAATTTTGACACTTGCTAAAGTGATGCTATGCTATTCTTTTGGAACATGCACATTGAACACACCCGGGAACAACTCTAGTGAGAGATACAATGGGCGCGACTTACTTACATGAGTCAACAAGTTCGTTACGTCGATCTAATCGACCTAAAACTTACATTTCTTATCGAGAAGCTCCAATACGATATCGAAGCTAACGAAACCGGCAGAAGAAAAAAAGCAAGGGGGAAATTATAGATATTATTAGTCTTGTGGGTGTCGAATGTGCCCACTGTAATGGAAAAGTCAGGATGAACTTTGACAGCTTTCAACACAAGTAGTCAAGAGCATGAATTGTCAGGTTAAAATAAATCCTTAAGTTTACGTTTAATCCCGCGTTTGATTTAAACACTATCAAGAAGACAGAACAAAATGGCGACGAGAAAATGGAGGCGCTAGCTAGTTCGTTGGGAAAAAATAATAAGTTGCCATCAATTGTTTACGGAAAAAGTTTTGGAGGACGAGAAACTATTAATTCACAAGTTAAGTAGCAGTGCAGCATTGCCAACAAATACAGTTCACTCGGTTCCAGCGTTTTTTCAGTTCGATGCACAGAAACACACTTGGGATTCTTTTCAAAGTCAGCTGAATGAGCATTTCGCGGCTACAATGCGGAATCCGATAGGGAGAAAAAGGCATTTTTCCTGTCACGGATAGGGCCAAGTCTTTACGACTTAGTAAAAAAAACTGTTCGATGGTAAAGATATTTCCGAAGAAACTTATCAAGACATTTCAAGTAAGTTAAAAATTTATTTTGAGGCCAAAGTGCAGGTATTGGCATCGCGTTACGAGTTTCATCAGCAAAGAATAAAGGAAGGGCAAAGCTATGTTGAGTGGATAGCGGAGTTGCGAGGAATCGCTCGGAATTGTAAATTCGTATGCAGGAAAACAAGAGATTTAACAATTATCAGAGATTTGGTCGTTATAAACACTCTATACGCAGCAGTTCGGACTGTTTGTTTACAAAAACTTGATCCGACGTTCGATGAAGTTTTGGCTATTGCTCAGGCTAACGAATCTACTCAAAAAGCCGTCGAAACGATTAATGGTGAAAATAATCCAACATCTAAAGTTGAAATTATGCAGGTTAGAAAGAGTAGTAAAGCTGTAACTAACAAAAATATAAAGACATCGATTAAGTTCCACTCAAATAATAAAACTCAAGATACTGTAAAGTGTTTTGGTTGCGGAAATCGGCATTTGAGAAAAAATGCTCGTTTAAAAATGCTATTTACTACTCATGCGGTAAAACCGGTCATATTGCGTCGGTGTGTCGAAACAATCAAAGTGATAATAGAAAATACAACTTTCATAATATAAATACAATACGAACAAGCAAAGCTGATGATATGCACGAGTCAGACCAGTTAGTAAGAGTGTGGAACAAATTTTCAATGAAAATTCACATTAATAAAATCCCGCTAAACTTTCAAGTAGATACAGGAGCGTTGTGTTCAATTGTCGGTCTGGATATGTCCAGAATGCTAAGTGAACGCGAAATACTGCCCTCTTTAAATAAAATATCTACATATGGAGGCGGAGTTCTTGAGGTAAAAGGTATATTAGCGGTTACAGTTTGGTTTAAAAACTAGGTGAATGTACCACTAGTGTTGTTGAGGTTAACAACATAAAAAGAGTCAATTTGTTAGGCATGGATTGGTTCGACAAACTCGGGCCTTGAGAAAGTTCTCAAAAAATGAAATGATGCTAATTTAAAGATACAATTAGATAAATCTGAATTCTTGAGAGATGAAACATAATTTTTGGATCAAGTAGTTACACCCGATGGAGTCAAACCCAATCCTATAAAGGTGCAAGCAATATCAAAGATAAATATCCCTAAAACAACAATTCTTTGTAATCATCGGTTATTAGCTTGTTACGTTGTAACAAAGCGCGTTATGGAAGAACAAATAATGCCTCCCCCGGGAAAGGTTGTGTAGCATTTGCCAATTGGAACTATTCTTTAATTCCCGGCAAATGACTTTTGATACGCAATGTATCAAAAGTCCTCTACTTGACCTCTTACGGCACCTTGTTTGCGAGAAATCGAAACACAAGCGATGTCGCTTTCAAAAATTCATTTCCAAAACGAATTTACCGTATTAACGGTAACTTGTTTGTGCGAAATTGCGACGCTGCGGCTGGGCTGTGAGCTTGCAGCGCTTAATTCGAGAGAGTCGGTTTTGAATAGCTGAAGGAGGTGGTCGGATTGAAATCGTGGCCGTGGCCACAGGTTCTGACGGGAAGAGATTGAAAATATCAAACGAGGCTGATTCACGTTTCGGGCTATCGCCTAATCGATTGCTGGAGTTATTGAGATGATTCTCATCGTCCGGCGGAACGCGAAATGTAGTTTTTGCGAAATGTGATATTTATTTCGTTGATTCTAGTTTTCGATCTTAATTCTTTAAGCTACGCATTTGGCACAAAACTAACGAGTAACGAACCGGGCGTTGATCTAAGTGAATGGAGTGTAAATAGTGCTGACGAGTACGTTATAATAAATACTAGTCCTATTTCGGAAATCAATGTTCAAAATCCGAAAGATCCAGTGATATATACTGTGTTTGCAACTAGCAACATTTGAGTGCTACACGTTCTCGATTTCAACAGAAAGGTGTCGTGTAATTCGGGAAAAAGGGAGGGATGCTGGCCATATATAGAGTAGTTTCAGTGGTTTTTGTTAGATTTCTGAATTTTTGGAATTTTTATGGCCAGTATCAGTGGATGGAGGACCCCAGACCATCGGGGTCAGGGCTCCACTACCATCGGGGGCCTGGGGCTGTCTGCCTCACCCGGGTTCCTCTGAAAAGAGAGGTAGCGCGTTTTCCTTCTCCCGTTTTAGATTTTCAATTTTCTGGCTCCGTGCGTTGTCACGAGCACAGGGTCTGCTTAATCAGCCCATGTTGCAGAGCTTGGGTGATTTCCTTTACGGAACTATGCCCCCTTTTGTCCCTGGGTATTTTATATACCAGTTTGCGGCTACGAATTCATGACGGATGAATATTAAGTAGCATCCCGTTTCTTCTGAGAGCAAACCATCCCCATTTTTTTATGAACCCACCCCAGCCGCAGCGAGCTAGCAAAGCGGCACACCAGCATCCGTCGGGGTTGGTTAAAGGGTGCTCCGCTAATGCGGACGAGGGGCCTTCACGGCCATTTCTAGGGCACCCTGCTCTCGGGGCAATTCTTTTTTTTTTGTTTTGCCTCTTGAATGGCATTAGCCATTCCACTTTTTGACCTTAGCACTCTTGGTTCTGGACTTCGGTCTGGTTCTAAGTTGTGCTAAGGCCAATCTCATCTACATTTTCGCTACAGTTGTTCTCAATCCGATCCACCACTCACTTAATCTAGGACTATATGTGACACCACTCCTAGGGCGTCAGGTATTACAACATCCGTCTTGTGTCATATACTCGACGAATGTTGACCATTCGTCCAATTCTACGCGTAAATAATGCGAAGTGGATAAATTCGTGACCCAACTAATAAACAAATCTAATGCGAATCATATTCTTGAAATTTGATACCTTAATAAACAAATGAGAAATGGATGCATGCGAGATTGCGAAATTGTATCTTTGTAAACAAATAGAGCCTATAAAAGGGCTTTGAAATTATTGTATCAATTCATTCTTAGGCAGTCTTAATTTGAGTTAAGCCAAATCATTGTAAATGTGCAAGTAAATTCAAAATTGTAATATTGCGAAATAAAGTGAAAAGTTTAAAAAAAAAGTGTGATTTGTATTGCTTTTAAAAGAACCGATAACCATGTTTAAAGACATCGAAAATAATATTATGTCAGATGCCAACCTTGCATTGGAATATGTATTTTAATCGGCAAGTTTTCAAGTCATATACAATGAAAAAAAATTGAAATCCACACCTAATTTTGAAACAAAAAATCTGTTCGTACAATATATATAATCAATGACATTGATTTACTGTACCACATTTTACTGTAGAATCTGGACCAGAACTTTTCTTTATCAAGAGGAAAAAAAATCAAGTTCAGAGATCTTACAAGTTAATAAGTGCATAGTGTTTTAAGTAACAAGTTGTTTAAAAAAGTGTTTAATAAAGATATTTTAATTAAACCAAGCTGTTTCATTGAAAAAGATTCAAGAAAGAATCATTATTTTTAATGAAATTGAAAACGGAGTTAATAACTCGCGCAATACTCCACCCCGTGCAAGTGCTAACCGAACCTTATTACGAATGAAGCGACAAATACATAAGTATTTCTCGTCCTTGGTATAATTTATCACGATTTGCAATGAATCAACTCACTCCTACGCCTCAACTATAAATGCAAGCTGCTACCATGAGGCTCACTATCAGCCCCATATCATTATACCCATGTAATCAAAGAGATAGATACATACAATCGAAGCCTTAAATCTAGACCACTATGAATATACTCGTACAACTCGAAATACCAATGTGACCTAAATCACCTGTAAAGCACTACAAGTACCCACAACGGCATACCAACATAGATATAGGTATAGCATGAAATCATATTAATCACATCCAATAAATCACATAAGCAATAAATACATTTATTCATAATCTTCTGAGCTAATTACCTACAACGATCGATTCAATCTTTTATCTCATACCATCTATTGGACGTTATATTAACATGAACCCCCACGACATTTTGCACACCTTATCTATGTGCTCTAATAAAAGTTTCGATTAAAATGAAATATTTACTCTTTTCGCTGTATTTGAACCAATTCCAAGTGAAAAGATGATTTTGGATAATTTTTTAAATATATAATTCAGATTGGAGCTATATAAAGATTAATGATGTTAATAACCCAATTATTAGTATCATTGAAATTTTATCGAATAGCTTGTGGTGGGTGTTGAATTCAAAGGGAAGCGACCAAGGATTAAGAAACCAGGAGGTTAAATTTTTTAATATGAAGGTTATAGAAATTAGGTTGAAACGAGTTAATGGCAAGATTAAGCGAACAATATTTCGAAGGTTATTAGTGCGATAAGTAAAAATAGATGGAAAATAGAAGTAAATTGATATATTCGACGATTAATAGGAGATAAATAGTTCTTTTGTGTGTTTGTCGATGTCAATAGAGTAAAAAATCTTTGATATATAAGGTTGAATTTCAATAACATGTTATGATTTTGGCCTTATTATACTTTCAACCAGTGGTGCGTGGAGGCGGGAGTAAAGAACGGTATTGCTCGCTATATTGCATAACTACTCTTGAAATTTTGAAGTTGCCTTTTACCACACCCTACACCTTCCTTGAACATCCGTAGCTGTTTATTGAAAATTCAGGAAAGAGTGTGCCGAATTTGGTTGTTTGCTCCCTCTATTTCGTAGTTTTGAGCACGTCTATGCTTCCAACTATGGATCCTGGTGAGAACCACGTCTACGATAGAAAGAGGTAGATATGAATGACAGTTTTATAGTCTCAGAGCATGAATATATTAATTGAAATAATCAGTTGGGGCGAATTTACGCAGTACATGTAAAATGTATGGAAAAAAGTGAAATGAAACTACTTCAAGTAATTGTTTTCACTCACTTGTAGAAAATAGTAAGCAGCTCATAGCTGAACGATGCAGAAATTTTGATTTTGCAGCAATCTTATAACATATGTGCAAGCTGAATCGAACGCTTAAATATTGTAAGGAGATGTTATAAGACCGTTGCAAATCAACTTGCTTGAATCAGAATTCCAGTAAAAGACTCAAACTTTACTAGAAACTCAAATGTGAAAAACTGATCGGGTAAGAAGTTACGTTGGACAACACCATTCTGTAACTATGAACAAAGAATTCATCTGACAGCTGAGAATCAAAGTAAACACCATTTTGTACGAAGCACGTCCGTGTAGTGATAAAACGATTTCAAATAAAGTATCTTCTTCTCAATTTATATTTATAAAAATCAATGTATGTGTGTTTGTCCTTTATGAATAACTACACCATTCATCCGATCGACATAAAACTTTATGAGCTTCTAAAATACACTCCCGCAAAGGTTTATGCCCAGGGTTCTGGTTTCATCAATCCACGACTTTGCAACGGTGCAAGACTTTCGATGAAAAAGATGATAAACAAAGATCGAGAAAAAAAGATCGAAGCTACAATTCAAAGAAGAAGATGTACTATTGCCTCGTATTCCAATGATCCCAACAGATATGTCATTTGAATTAAAACGTTTACACTTTACGGTGCGACTTGCTTTTGCAATGATCATAAACAAAGCAAAAGGACAATCACTGCAAATATATGGACTAGATTTGGATAGTCTGGAAATTTGGAAACGAGAAATCGTTGCTATTATTATACCCTTAAAATCGATGCGCGATTCTAAAAACGAATTGCGCAATAATGATGGAATTAACGCGAATAACCTTGAGTCAGAAGAAACTGTAACATGCAGAAATTTCTGCACGGCTTATTTCAGCGCGCACTGTCGTGCCCTTGAAATAACCAAATTATTTTTCAGTCGGACTAGCGGTACCTTGTTGTTGGCTGAAAAATAACAAGGCACAGCAAGTCCGATTTGATATTGCCTGGCTTGATGCTCGATACGAAAGCGAGAACCGGTAACGGGATTTTTTTTTCGCGTCGAATATCAAACCAGCGCTCGAGACAGTCGATTGTGAGTCGTAGCGACGGGTGGCCGCTTTTGGCGTGACGGGGAGTCGCGAGAAAACCGCGTGGTTAACTTTCCCAATAGAGTCGGTTTTGAATAGTTGAAGAAGTTTTCTATCTTAATTCTTTAAGCTACGCATTTGGCACAAAACTAATGAGTAATGAACCGGGCGTTGATCTAAGTGAATGGAGTGTAAATAGTGCTGACGAGTACGTTATAATAAATACTAGTCCTATTTCGGAAATCAATATTCAAAATCCGAAAGATCCAGTGATATATACTGTGTTTGCAACTAGCAACATCTGAGTGCCTATCTATTTCCACGTGGGCGAAAACGACTCGCGTCCTCCACCAGGTGGTTTTGACTGGTGTATTGTACGACGCAATATTGAAGTGAATTTCATAGTTGAGTGTCCCCTTTCCCCTCAGGGAAAAAACGAAGAAATTGATAGTTTGTGCGAGTTTTGTTATGTGTAGGAAAGTGCACTTTGCTCACCTACTTCACATATGGTGGATGAATCCAACTGAACCTATTTCGGCCCCCTCAGTACATGATTCCGGAAGCTCCAGTTCGTGATCACGACTGAAAACTCATGAGCAACCGTTTGGATCGCCAGGAATGTTTCAATTGTATGGAGCCAGGTAAAATTTGACTATTGTGCCGATTCTTACCAAGCACTATAGAAGTGTTACAATGGAGCGTCATACTGTGGGTATCAGTGTCATACCGGATACTGTTCGGGGAGATTGCATGTCGGCGTACTGATTACCATGAAGTGCTAGCAGACGGGAGGTGTTTTTCAGTTCGCCACTAGTTCGCCACAATATTACTCTCGTTCAATTGTTGACGCATATATGGATGTAGCAGTTGCTTTTTAAAGACCATTCGGGAGCGAATAATAGAGGAATGATCGAGCTAGATATCGGGGACAATGCTGCAGCGGAGAATTCAAGCGATATATAAGTATCCATTTTGATGTAATTTTCAGACCGAAGACACGACTTGGCGTTGTAATGGGGAATTATGAATGTATTATAATAGTAAATCCAGTAATGAGTCTGCTAGCATGTGAAATAATTGATGAAAACTACCATCGGCGGTGCGCGAATCTTGAATTGAATTGCAATTTATTCATGACATGTGGATTAAAACAGGCATTATGTGCAGTATGATACTTAAATACGATTAAATAGTAATTAGAGCGGAGCTTGCGGTGTAATAGAGTAAAAAGCTGGTTCTGAATAGGAGCTATTGGCTTGGTTTGTTGTCCCAGTCTTATATGACATTCAACTCAACCTGCTGAGACGCTAAAATTACTTGTAATGAGAAAAACCAAAAAAAAAAGAAGAAATGTGCTAAATTAAGAACATAATTTGGAGGAAGCTTTTCTCTCTTCCGAATCTAAGAACCTAACCGCAGCGTACGAAGCAATTAGACAAGGTGATGTTTTAAATGAAGATGTTTTGCTATCGGAACTAATAATTAGGCGTAAGGTTGCGATCATTCGATCCAAGAGTTCTGTATTTGAAACTATTTCTGGTTTAGATAACAAATCAAGCCCCAAAATGCGAGTTATTGATGTTGTTTCTAGCTCTCAGGATTTCTCCTAAGTTGATTAAACCCATTTGTATTTTTAAATGATTTAAGCATATATTGTATTGTATTACCGCTTGTAAATATTCAACAAAAAAAAAAATTTTAAATACGAAAAATATTAATCATTAGCTATTATTTTTAACGCGGAAAAAAAAAACACAAAAAGAAAAGAGAAAATGTATTATAAAAATATGATTTGTGTGTAAGTAGAGGCGCCTCTATCATAATTAAGCTCACGCTTATGGATTCGACTACCTATACGCTTTTGGAACACTCTCTGAGTTTCAAATTAAGACTATTGGTCATAGGAAAAAGAATCTGGAACAGAATCTATCTAGAGTTGTATAATTAATCCGCCTTGCAAATTGTTTTCAAGAATTTAGTTCAGAACTCGAGAGGATACTTACCTTATTCCCCTCTCTTGACTCTTGATTCTGTTTCTACTTATGTAAACAAATGCAAAATATGCTCTAGCAGATAAAAATTTAACAGAAATACATGTTCATTTATATTATACTTAACATTTCACTTTCAACCCTAAATTATAAACTGATTGTTTAATCTAGTTCAAGCAATAATAATGAATTCTAGAACTTAAACCCATCCGGCCTTCTTATTGGGCGAAAGCCCGGGAAGTTCATTCTTCTTTTCAGGGTCTGCGCTTGGCCTGGCTGGCCTATGATTAATTAGTGATTTTCTTGTGAATTTTTTCAGCGCTCTTCTAAGGGAGGGATATGTAGTTTCTGGTTTTTGATTAGATTTTTGAATTTTTTTGAATTTGATATATGGCCAGTATCAGAGGGTGGAGGACCCCAGACCATCGGGGTCAGGGCTCCACTACCATCGGGGGCCCGGGGCTGTCTGTCTCACCCGGGTTCCTCTGAAAAGAGAGGTAGCGCGTTTTCCCTTTCCCGTTTTTAGATTTTCAATTTTATTGGCTCCGTGCGTTGTCAAGAGCACTGGGTCTGCTTAGTCAGCCCATGTTGCAGAGCCTGGGTGGTTTCCTTTACGGAACTATGCCCCCTTTTGTCCCTGGGTATTTTAAATACCAGTTTGCGGCTACGAATTCATGACGGATGAATAATAAGTAGCATCCCGTTTTTTCTGAGAGCCAACCATCCCCATTTTTCATGAACCCACCCCAGCCGCAGCTGAAAAAAGAAATTGAAAAGAAAAAGAGAAGAAAAAGAAATTGAAATTTATAAACAAATTTCAAAGAATTTGCTTGATTTATTATCAAAATCATTAAGTTATCGAAAGAAAGGATTGATTGACAAATTAATTGATCCACACTATAAAAGGGATTATCCAATTCATACAGATTTCAGTCAGTCGTATTCAGTTATTCAGTCAGAGTCAGTTAGCATTCTTAATTCGTTGAGTCTGTTAAACAGTTTACCTCGAGCCGTGATAGTTAAGTTAAAAGTATTGTCTAAGGCGCTAAAGTTGTCTCCAAAATAAGTTTGAAAGAAAAATTAAATAAAAATTACATTTTGTTAAAAAGATAGAAGTGTGCTTCAATAAATGTTAAACAAACATATAATTCTATAATACAAAATTCCTTCGATCAGCACAACGAATCAGTTCGGCTGTTCATGACGGCCCTGATGCGTATGCCAGCTGATAATTACGTGGCGGTCATTAGAGTTGACAAAATACCAGCCGGTCACCACAAAAGGCAATACAACGCACCAACAATTGATGAAGTGGCGATCGTCATAGTTGGGGAGGAATTTAACTAATATAGTTCTTCATGGCAGGAGAAGACGGATATTACTTCAATACCAAAATGAGAAATCCATAAACGGATAAGGAGACCAATAAAAAAGTCAGTGCCATGAATTACTGTTCACGTATGGATTGATGATTTGTGAGAAACAGGAAAATCACATTTTGGAATGTAGACAATTGTTCCATCAGTACATTGTTGATGTTTATGATGAAATTGAGACCGAACGACTTATTTTTATTCGATTGAATCAAACCAAGTTGCGCTCAGAAGGAATCCCAATGAACTGGTAAAAATGGTTATACTGCCGGCTTCATTCACAGGATGCCCAGGACTGCGGAGCTCTGTCGAGCCGTCGTCAGTGCAGCATAATTATGTTTAACGAATCGTAGTTAAATTTACCCTGCGTGCCTTAGCCTCGCCGACTAGCTCCGTCTGGTCGTTAGCATTTGGGACCACGATTCCCTCGTGCTACGGCACGCACACGAAACAAACACACACACAGCCTATGGGGAAGGATAGTGAAGGTTCCATGTGGGCATCATTATTTGTAAAAAACTAAATCTACTCCATCCCTATTATATCTTTATTGTTTCTCTCGTCATCGTGCGAAAAACAAACAAAATAGAAAAAAAAACAATAAGTATTCAGTAAAAGAGGAATAACAAGCACCTAAGAAATAGATTTAAAAAAATATAATGCACTTTAGCAAGATCTCTACTGATTTATGCTATTAAATGCTGTGGGTGAGTATTAATTCCACCCAATTCCGATCTTAACAAGCAGATCTCAAATATAAAAATTCAAAATTATATAAATAAAAATTCAAATATATAAAGTATATGAAAATAAATTAAACACAATTAGCACCCACTCCAAAGAAAAAAAAATTCAACTTAAAATAAATCAACAAATAAATCAACGAAAAGAAGAGATATAACAAGTATGGATACTGTCTTAGTTTTTTTTTATAAGTTCATTTACCAAAATTATATATTTTTTTGTTTTTATGCTAAATTATTTGCTTCTTTTTGTCTGGTTACTATTTTCTGAAGAATTTAATTTGTAAAATAAATGACTCATGCAATTCACACTAACCAATTCTCATCCTTAAATAAAAAAAAATCATCTGACCTCGAAACCGCTTATTCGGTACTTAACTTGATCACTTGACCATCCAGTAGTTGTTCCCCTTCGCCATATCTTCCTCGATCTACCAAAGATTCCGTCAGCAATTCTCGTTCAAATTATTGTTAATAATGTCGGCCGTTGATTCAATTACACCACTCTTCTTGAAGCGTGCCTTTCGTCCAATATGACAATGTTCAGTACACTTTGCAACTGATGTTCTTCTGCACACAATGTTTCAGGTGTTCTATAGAATCGTCAGCCATACCATCAATCTATGATGTTTTACAAATTTTCTGCCTACAACTTTTCGGGGTTTCCAGAATATAACTATTCACACTGTCAACCACTGATGTTAAATCAATTTTTCCTAACGTTTTACTATATTTAGTATAACAATTCAACTTATGTATTCCCCTTTTGGGTTTTCAAAAAAAAATTCTTCCGCTTTCCACCACGGTCAAACCAAGAGAGACCCCCTTTGTTCTTTTTCGAAAAAAATTTCTATGAACCGCAAAAGCGGTTCCCTTCCCAAATTTCCCGTATTATCAGTTTTGCTACATCATTAGGGCATCCCCAATTCCATTTGTACAGTCTCACCCATCAGCTGACAAATTAATTTTTCAGCCATATTGTGAACCGTCTTTACTGTGGTGATTTTATAAATGTCATCTGCCGTAAGTTGCTCAGCTGTCAGCATAGCAACACTATCTAGTTTTGTTTATCGTCCTTCAGATTGACCATAATTACCATAAGCTCATATTTTTCTGCTAATTTACCACAGGCAAATCGAGCCGATGACTTCTATTCTTCAATGGGTTTAAATCCGATAACAGCTAAATTTTGGAAATACTCTCGATTCGAAAAGGCATCGAACAAAACGAAGTGTCATGGAACTGCAGCGAAACTGGTTTAGTGGTGATGATTATCGGTACGAAACCAACATGACTAATCCTCCTCGCATGCTTCAACTTAAAATGATCACATAATTGCAAGGAATCTATTTCTAATATCTATAGAAATTGATAGAAATCAGATCCAGCTACTTAAATAGTTCCATTTCAGAATGATCGTCTGCGGTGAATTAACTTTTGATGGCTTGTATACAATTGTTCATGAAATGGGCCATATCCAATACTACATGCACTACAGCGCAGCCCAACCATCACTTTTACAAAATGCAACCAACTCTGCGATTAGCGAGTCGATTGGTGATGCAATTTTCCTTGCCATGATGACCTACTCCGTCTCTCTACTCCATACTCCGACTCGGCATATTGCAAGACGCACATTTGTTTTCTGATAGTCCACCCGAATTCGATCGTGAAGAAATGGCTGCGGTTCATAGCTTCCGTAGGAAATTCGACGGTGCACCAGCTCCATTAAAAAAAGATAGCTCCGAAAGTTCCAAATCAGACATTAATTTTGGGGCGAGCTTAAGCCTGTAAATCATGGACGTCAACAAATAGAAAATTCTGTATATTTTACAATTTTGCTTTGATAAAGACGAACTTGTGAATGATGCTAATGAGGCCGATACTATCACAGCCATTTGCGGAATATTGTTGGTTTCATCGATTGCGTTTCGATTATGAAAGATGAACCTCATCCGGAAAAAAATTATCGAAAACAACAACTAAACAGCTTAGATGATTTTACATTCTACTGTTAACACTACAATTCACAACCTAAAGCCGTCGTCCACAAGGTCTGGCACAAACAAAGGCCCCACACAAACCTAGCACAGATACTGCACGCATCTTAAAATCAGATGCCCAACTGTTATCAATGATCCGGTATTTCTTGTGCAAAAAAAAACTACACAAAATATAATAAATGGAAATAATTAGTGGATTCAGCTTAATTTAGTATCCAAATCCCTTAAAAATTTCGATGTTCATCATTTTTCGTTTTTCATAATTCCAAACACTGAAAATTTCCACAGTCGCTATTGTCTATCAGCAGTTGTGATTTGTGCCCAGACATTTTTTTTAGTTGAAAATGCTACAATATATTAATAAATAAATAGAGTAAGTCATGATGCAAAATGAAATAAAAATATAAAAATCCTAGAAAGATCTAGAATTGAATTTTTCTTCAATCCAACCAAAGTATTTTTCGATTTGAATAATGAGAAAAATTTCATAATATTGTCGTATTTACTTTTGCTTGTATTTAATTATGGAAAAAACCACAATCAAATGTTTCAAATTAGTTGAAAACAATAAACTCAGTGAATGTAAGAGACGTTGTCTTAATGCCACTTCTACGATTTCATCTTTGAAAACAAATACGAATTAAGTTCAGTAGATATGTTTCGATGATTTTTTTTACAATACATCAAAAAAGCAACGTTTATTAATTGCGATTCAATTTCTAATCAAAGCTCATGCCATTTGAAATCAGAACTGAATAATTCAATTGACCTTCTGTCAGCTGTTTCCACATTTATATGCACGTACAAAATGATTTTCAATTCGATTTTTTTCAGTGCACATGTACATAGTAGTGTGATCAATGTTTCGGTTGCTATGCTATAAAATGACCTGAATAACATTAAATTTATTCAAGTCTATTTATAAATTGTAATGAGAATGATATATGGGATTTAATTTTTTCGATGCCGTCGAAATGAAGAAGGGGTTGGTGTAGATTGGTTTCAACTAGACATTATTGCGAGTAGATGTTATGGATTTTATTGCTTTCGAAGGATGTAGATGTACATATACATAAATTTTGTTATGATGGTTATGTATCTAATTATAAATACGGAATGGAAGAAGAAGATGGATAGATATTAATGATGGATGATGTGTCATGATTATTTTAAGTAGAAGGTTATATAAATGAGACTATAGAAGTAAGAAATTGAGGTCGTTCAAATATGTATGAGCCAGAAAAGAAATTAGATTGTGCTCTGGGATTGGTTTAGGGGTTGATTGCTCAAAAATTTCTATGAATTTTTACGTATGCCCTTCATCCACAGTATTTCAACGGTTTGAAAATCCACTCTGTACACGAAACTTCATGTCTCTTAATTTTCTTTGCTTTCGTGGGGACAAGACATGATCTTCGTGCTACTGGCACGAAGTAGTGACGATCAAATCGGAGAGTCTTAAGCAGATTGGACCTACTACGATTTAACATGGTAGATATACAGTGCACCAAGCTAACAATTCTGGTGTGCTGCCACGTTGCTGACACTAAAAAGTGGCTTTTATAGTGGCAGCAACCTGCCAAATATACGTTTTTGCCACGTACGAAAATCGTCCATGTAACCCAAATGGGGAATGACAAGGCACGTTGGCGTTTGATGACAGGAACTATATTTTGTTACGTACCATGACAGTTTCAGAATGGTGTCGAACACGAGTCAAACACCAAATTGATACTCATAAGCCAATACTACACTAACACAATAAAAGAGTGATTGATTGCAACATTTCATGTGTTTCAATATGTACATATTACACCTACACAATGTATTTCTGTGGTTATGACGAAAAATTAAAACAAGGTCAAAGTTTTATTTTGAAATTTTAAGTTGAATTCTTAAGAGAATATAATCAGGATGATATTCTAAATTTCATAGCCAAAATGACCTAAAAACTAAAATTCATGGTACATATTCACATTATAGGACCGGAAATTGCAATGCGCCTGAGCAACGTGTTAAAATTATAAAAAGGATTTTGGCGAAAATATAACAAACTTAGATTTATTTTATTTTTTCAGTGTTTTTTTTTGTTAGTATCAATACCGTCTGTACGTTCCTGCACTATATTTAGGTTATTTTTCCATAAGAGCACATTTTGTGTCGATCCATAAAATAAATTTTCCTTGAATCTTCATATTTCAGCCATAAAATAATGGGCGAGTGCTGATCTGCCACTACAAACTCATTGTTACTTCATAATTTTACTCCATAATTTTACTCCATAGTCAAACAGATGTGAAAAAATGCCACTCTATGGTACCAAACATAACTTTATAGCCCCGAAGACCCACTATGATGTCTACTTTGACTCTTTATTGACGCAACTGCTACTGTAAAGTGGCAAATGGAACTTTCTGCACAGTTTCCCTTCCGTTGTCGAACGAAGTGGAAGCAACGTGTAAATTTATTGCAAATATTAAACTAAAAGTATGATTAATATCATTCTTCAGGATTCTGCACCTTCATATACGATGGTTAAAAATGGGATCGGCTATTTCAACAAGGAAAAGAGACCTGTGAAGACGACCTCCGCGAATTATATGCAAATCCCTATCCAAGCCACACATGAAGGCAGATCATGAGATCACGACAAAATTCAAACCAAGTGTTCTAACTACAACCAATTATCCAATTAAATACCGTCACGGATTATGGTTTAATAATTCTTTATTTCACTGTAACTAGATTTTATAACTAATTTCAAATTTCCAACAACTATTTCAATTTTCTAACGACCGATTCTAATGCACATCATCTATATTCAAAAATCAACTGTAAAAGTGAAAAATTCGGTACTTTCTTTTTGTTATACAACTTTCTCCTAATTCTCTTGTTATATTTCCAGTTTTACCAGTATTCTTCTTCACGGTGAATATCAAGTGAAAAAAACAATTGTGAATGGACATTTAGCATGTAGTGTCAAATGACAAATGTCAAGTGACAACTGTCATCAATGTAAATACTGATCGAGAACATTGGAAATTCACCTTAGATAAGTATATATTTTTGTTATCTTGAATTCGATTCTTTTGTTGTTTTTCCTTTCACGCTCCCGTGTTGGAGAGGCCGCTGCTATGCCGCAACACCAAGTATTGGTCATGTAAAATAATAACGAACATTTCAAAAGAATACAAAACAGGAAATTATGTTCCTTATAGAATTACATTTTTATCTAAAAGAATGCAACACAGGAAATTACACTCCTTATCAAATTACATTTGTATGCAACATATAAAATACATGAAATTTCATTTCTTATCGAACTGAGAACAACAGGAAACCACCACGATAAGACATGCAATTCAAAATGCATATTCCAAGATGCAATTGTACTAGATAACAGAATCTAATATATGTGAGTACAATTGATGCATCTTCGTTCTTAAGTGTTCAATTGTTGAGTAGACAACAAGTTAGTTGTTAGTAAGCCTTCAAATAAAAGCACTATTTAATTAATATAAATTTGTGTATTGAATATAAAATCTTAAGCAACCTAGTGAAGTGAAAAAAAGTGGAACTTAAAATCAGTGACGCGAAATTCACGTACTACATCGAAGAAAGTATTCGAAACGTATATTGTGATATATAGGTAAACATATATCCAATATATATAATTAGCGTGGGGAAATTTTTTTTAAAGAATTCCTTACGAATTATTTCTGGACAAGAATCTCTCAAAAGAGCCATTCAACTGCTTCCATGGAATAATTGATGTATTATTTAACATTATTGTTTTGGCAGACAATCATTGGACTGTTAGCAAAATGGAAAAAATATTGAGAGAGAATGTTTTAAAGCAGGCCAAAAAAGACAGGAACGATATCAGTGCGTGTTACCCTTGCTTTTACAAGTGGAAAACAGACTAATGCACCTATTTCACTTTCAGAGAAAACATCCAAATACAGTAAGATGACTAATTGCTTTGAACGAGAGAATATCGATACAAATAATATAGAAAACGAACCAATGAATGTATAAAAAGTTAATGCATGTTTTATAATGTATACATGAGTATATTCTTTAAATAAACATATTTTTTTATTGAATATAATATGTATTTAGAAAGCCAACAGGCAGGTTGGGAGCTTATTTCTAACTCCTGAACGGAGGCAGTCCATCGACGTTGAAAACAAGCCCTAATAGACGAACAGGCACTTTATTATCGAGCAATAACTTTAAATTGACTTCAATTTCGTAATACCAGTAAAATTCAGACCCCATTGGTATAACATTTATAGTTCTTGGAGTTTTCAACAAAGTTCTAGTGTCAAGTGGCACAGTAATAGCAGTTGCTACTAAAATGTGCAAAAGGTTGTTCAGTGATGAACGCAGTATTCGATAATCCATTGCCCATTTCCTTCAATTTTCTGTAAAGGATAGATTTTTCTAGATAGTTTTCACTCTCAGATAGTGGTTCTTCCTCCTGAGAAATCATTTCAACGCAAATACAACCATTTTCTTCCTCTGATCCAACTTCGCAGTCAGCCAACTCATCGCCAAAAATAAGTAATTCTTCGTTTGTATTTCTCACAATTACTCTATTTGTGAAGCTTGCTGCTGGTATAAGCTTCGAATCGTTCGCCTCGAGCGCTTTTTTCGTTTGTCTGTAGAAGGTTGTAGAATGTTTAAATAACTTTGGTCTAGCACTTTTCATTTTTTAACGTTAAAATCGTTTGTGTGTATTTGCTTATGTCCCAAGTGCTACTGAATTCAAATGGGGCTCAAGAAAGATATGACAAGAGGATACCACAAGAAGAAAAGAACGTTTCTAATACTTTCTAGTAGAAAACGCCACTCACTATTGTAGTAACGAAAACGTTATATGCTCTTTCATGAGTAACCACTAGGCTAAACCCAACTTTAAATCAGAGCACGTAATTGTGTTTGATAAAGGTTTGATCACTTTATGGTGATAAGTTTGATCACTTTATGGTGGCCAAATGTAGTAGCAAAAAACCAAGCAAACAAATTAATAAAACTACTTTAAAGTGAACGGAATCTTCACAAGTTTTTAACACATTTTCGCTACTATTTCTTTACTATAAATGGAGCTTCAACTCTAGGATGCTTATGGTTCCGATGTGAACGTTGCCACCACGTTGCGAATGGGTGCATTGAGTGACTTTTCACATTGGCAAAATAAGTTGAAATAGAGTATCGATAACTGTGATATGGTGGCAGTTCACTATTATCTAGTATTCGACACCAAAAGTGCTAGTTGGGCAGTTGGCCATAAATGATCATTAAAGTGCAGTGTGCCACATGGTAGTTCTAGCTACAACTAAATTACATAATTATCAATAGCTTTCAAATCGCTTAATGATTATTTAGCTTTGTTATGTGATACTCATATGATGCGTCACATATACTATACTATATTAACCATAAGGGTGACAATGCATGTGCTCGATATTTAGTCACGAAGCAATCATTCTGTAAACATAAACACTTAATTAATTAAACCGCTTAAGTCTCGCGAACAATAGTTAGCCTAGTGTTAAACATTCCATCAATACTTAAATCGCCAAGCAATTAGCATTCGAACGCATAAACACAAAGCCCGAAATTGATCTCAATAATAATCATCTCCCATTAAGATCGCCTGTGTAAACAAACTCGTGACAAAATTGATGCCAAGAATGATAATCTTCGATTAAGAAGTTCAAACACCTGTATAAACAAATTTGTGACAAATTTGCAGATTTCTTAGGATGATCTCAACGATAATCACTTCCATTAAGAAAAACATAAACATCAATAATCGATATTTGGGATGAAACTATGTAAATGCATAGAATAGAAAAAGGGGAATAATATAAATTAAAACAGAAACTTGTCAATTGAAATACATGAATGAATAATGGACTATTGAATAAACTGACTTAGGGTATAAAAGGAGCAGCCCCATCATTCGAGATTTTAGTTTGCGGAGTGAGAGTTAAAAGTTAAAGTGTATTAATAAAATTATATTTGAATAAAGGTATTGAGAAAGTTTAAAGAATATTGTGAACTTGTCCGTTTTAATAAAACTGTGAAACAAACTGTTTAACTTGTGTATTATTTTCACTGTCAATAATTGGGTCAAGCCCATAACAACGTAAATGAGCTCAAACTGCAGGACAATCTCTTTGTAAAAAGTTGTTTTTCGCATTGGAAAAGAAGAAAAGACATCTGTTTAAGATTTCGATTTTGAATTGAAAGTATTTAAAGAATTTGAATGTAGTTCTTGTTCGAAGTTCGAAAAATCAAAAAACGAATCGAAATCAAACAAGCTAATCTCCGAATCCTTTTGCCGGAAATCACATTCTTTCACTTTATCGAAGAACTTGAACAATTTCAGCAACTGATTGAAGGCGTTGACGCAAACGGTCCCTCGCCACACATCCAATTACCACTAGCTCGTCTGCTATTCGAATCATTGCAGAACAGCTCAAAAGAACTTTTAACCGTTTTTACAGAAAACGCAAGCCGTGTCGATCAGTGTCCGAGCGAAGTCTCACTGAAAAACTTTTTCGGAGCTGGCCACGAATCAACGTTATTTCTTATAACATGCTTTCATAACTTATGTTCCCAAATAGTTGCATACATTCAACAGAATTTTAAGGAGGACATTAGCACCGTCAGAATTTTAACGAATCAAAGTACGACTCGAAGACGAAGAAGAAGTACGTAGAGAAACTGTACAGCGAAAAGAAGATCGGTAAGAAGACGCAAAGCCCTGCGGCAATAACGTCAACAACAAATTCAACAGCCGAAACAAGGATTTCAGCAATAACATTTTATAAACTAGTAAGTACAACTACACTTCCAATAAAAATAGAGTAGGGGAGAGGCACGTAAGTTGAGTCGGCACGTAGGTTGAGCCAGCTGAATATTTTCAGTCCATTACATTCAGGACTCAAATGCTCATGCTTCCAGATAGTCATGTCATTAGTCAAAACTTTTCATAAAAGAGAGGGGCGATTATTCTCCCTTCCTGTGCTTTGTTCAGCGCGTAGCCAAGAATGTCTCGAGAAAAGTAAAGCCACAGTCAAGTTCAGACGTGAATATCGAGAAGTGTTATGCGTTGAAAGAAGGTAAATATAACTTTTTTACTGTAGTTTTACTTCTACTTTAATATTCTGGTTGAATTATGAACATGCGGATTCATTGTGAAAAAAATTAGCGTCATGCCGAAATCGCATCGATGCACGTAGGTTGCGCCACTTTTAGGCACGTAGGTTGAGCCACTGTGAAATTATTAGACGCTGCATATTTTGGATGTGTAAAATTGAATACGTCACATTTAATGACCTCTCATGTTCGGAATTGCATCAGCATCAATCATTTCCCGAGCTGAAAGTTTGTCTACGTTGCTCAGTGATATTGGGCCACTTCAACAGGCTACGCCGAAGAAGAAATCAAACCGCGGCCGTAAGCCGCTGAAAAGTGCTGTGCTAACGTCACCAGATTTCGTTGCTAATCTCAAGAAGAAGAAGCAGAAAAGTGATGCAGTAAAGAAAAAAAAAGAAGAAAAATCAAGGAAGATATGGACTTCTGCATGATTTGTATGAAGGATTTGCCAGCCAAGTTGACAAAGAACAACTCCATCCAATGCAACAAGTGCGAACGACCATTTCACTTAGTGTGCTAATATGACCCGCAGTTATTATACATGCAAGAACTGTAACTCGGATGACGAAAATGAATAAATTAAAATATTTCGAACTTTACCTCAATTTCGTTATTTATTTATTTTTTTTTTTCCAATTTTTTCACTTATGTTCATCATTTATTTTCAGAAATACCTTTACAACAAATGTTTAGGCAAGAAACAATAAAAATTGTGTGGATTAATTAACTTTGGTTGGGTTTTAAAACAAGAGTTTGGACTGGCTCAACCTACGTGCCATTTTTTTTTGGTGCCAAATATTGTACTTTTCGAAAATTGCCTATACAATTTTTAATTTTCATTGAAATCCATTTCTGTAAAAACTAATGTATAGACCATGATATTAGCTTTCCAACGGTATATAACTTTACGCTCTAACTTACCAGGGTGGAAAATGGCAACCCCAAAATGAAACTATGATCAACCTACGTGCCTCTCCCCTACAATTGTGGAAAGCGCGCAAATATTATCCGGTTTTGCAGTGCTTCGGCAGAAATTGAGTATTTATCATCTTAGTGATAGAGAAAAATTGAATTTTCTTGGCACACTTCTCTCATCTCGTGCGCTGTGGATTCTCTGGATAAGCTTCAAGCAAGATAATCTCACGGTTGTTTGATTTCGCTAACAAGATCGTGGTGTAGATGGCAACAATTTGGAAGACTTTAACTTGTAATAAAATTTGTTTATAACTAGTGCATAGCAATTAAGATTTGTAGATAATTTAAACCTCACAACCATCCTATTCTTTTGCCGCCTTCCATTTTCGTCCGTCCCATTGCGTATTTCGTTTTCAATGTCGATTGACAAGGAGGCAGCCATTGAGCCCTCAGGCGAATTATATGCAAATCCCTATCCAAGCCACACATGAAGGCAGATCATGAGCTCACCACAAAATTCAAACCAAGTATTGCTCATGTAAACTAATAACGAACATTTCAAAAGAATACAAAACAGGAAATTATATTCCTTATAGAATTACATTTTTATCTAAAAGAATACAACACAGGAAATTATATTCCTTATAGAATTACATTTTTATCTAAAAGAATGCAACACAGGAAATTACACTCCTTATCAAATTACATTTTATATGAAATTTCATTTCTTATCGAACTGAGAACAACAGGAAACCACCACGCCCGCATAGCATTTTTGAGTACTGTAGGCTCAGTACTGGAAATCGGAATTTACTATGAACTGCTAGTTCATTACAGATTCTCGTTCAGCAACTAAATACAATACTGAAATTTCTTACTAAACTAAAATCTAAGCTGTACTGAAAACGGTACGGAAAGTAATACTGAAATTCGTCACCCAATCGGAATTCAAGCGGTACTGAAATACAAATTGCTGCAATACTAAAATAAGTTACTCAATCGGAGCTGAAGCGATACTAGAAATTTAAGTCAATCTCGAGACGTAACTTCAACCAAACGGTGTCGATGCTGTTCAGTTTTACGTTCAAATTAAGCCTGTGAGCCCTATCAAAATGTTTCAAGTGTATCAGTTTGAATCCGACAACAGTATACTTGCATTACCTATATCATGGGTTGTAAGTGGACAGGTAAATTGCAGAAATTACATACATAAAACGATTGCTGTGACAATATAAATTTGACATTGCAGGTTAGGTTTCACCCAATATTAATGAAGAGTTATATAATGGCAAATAAAATGCCACCAGGAAGTTGGACATCCTACAAAGTGTCATCTATTGGCCACAGGAAATATGGTAGTAACATTGAAACATACAAAACGCCGTCATTAAACTGGTAAATTTTCAAAGATACTTATGAGCAGGCAATGATAGCGGAAGAGTTGCTTCTGGACGTGAGTGACGTCAACAGTTCAGACGTTGCCAACCATTTATTAAAAACTATCCAACACAAAAAGAAGGTAAACAGTAGAAAAGAATTGAAAGTCATGGAGGATATATCAACTGATTCTTGTGATGATACGTTACCGGCTATTCCCGTGAAGTCACGGTTTATACGTCAAGCAAAAGCGTCTGAAAAGATGTTCTCAGAATGCTCATAAAATTTTACGTTCGATTTATCTGTTCCTGAAGCTGAAGTAACGATCCCGTCAATCTCATTTCTACCATCAGGTATTCACACACAATACTACGACATTTTTTATATTTTTCACAATATTTCTCTTCGTTTTTTATTTTAATTAGACCATATGCCTGAAAAAATAATAACAGACGAGGCTATTGATGTTGATACAAATACAGTCAACCAAAACGACGACAGCTATTCAGAAATAACAATTTCTACAATCGATAGTAGCATGATACGAGATATTGTAAGAGAAGAGCTTGCTTCCTTCAAAGACGAAATGAGAAGCATGATCCAAGAAGTTTTGGCAGACGTGGCTGATAAATGCGTGGGCTCTAGAGTGAATAGCATTTCATTCGAGAGGCTGAATAATTTTCCACTGACAAATTTGGAAGACCTTCGAGCGTTTGACAAAAGATATGCCTCAGACTTGAAACTACAAGAACAGTTCGTAAGTAGTTTTTAAAAGATTATTCAACAATGCATCTGTTTGTTTTTAGAAATCTTATGTAAAACAGTTTGGCGGACGAAATGTGAAGGAAAATCTGAAAGTTTTCAGCAGAGTTTATGAGTTGGACCTCCAAAAATGCGTTTCTTTCACCGGTCGTGAAGCCAAGAAGTTTCCATTGAAAAACTTACTGCATATGAAAGCAGTTATCGGTAAATAAAGTTTACATTAAAATCAATTCAACTAAAAGAAAGATTAATTATGAATAGAAATCTTGGGAAGAGTCTTCAATGAAACGGACAGGAACGTAATTCTAAATATTCAAAGATATTTCCAGCAAACTTGCGACAGAGTTCGCGGTGCACAAAAGTGTCAAACCAATGTATCAACTGAAATGAACTGAGGACAACATCATCAACTCACTAGTTTATTATTTATCTTTACTATATTTTTTACATAAAAGTACAAAAATTGTTTTACATGTTATTTTACTGATTTATTTTTCTGTAAACAAATCTTTCATGAATAGTATGAATTAACGGAGAGAGAAAATAAAGTTTTTTTTTGTAAGGAAAACAACACATTTTGCATAAAATTTCTTTGCTAGTTGCTATATCGAAAATTGAAATGTCTAATTCAAACTCTCCTATAAGCATTGCGAATTCAGCTAACTCGGAAGGGCTATCATTCAACGGTCTCATATTAAAAAACTTCTGACCATAAATCCTTATGTTATTATGATTTTCAAACCATTTTACTCTTAATATTTGTTGATTGTGCTTCAGCATTATGCAGTTATCGTTTAATGTTTCTGCTCTTACAATGAAATGTCTCAATTTGCAAATTTTGTACTTGCTGAGATCAAACTTTCCCGAAAAAATTGGCTTATGGGAGAGTAGGATATTATTGCCACTAAGCCGATGATTGTTATTTCGTGCTTCAACAATTTTATTCATTATTTGCTCTAGTGGCCTGTTTTGTGAATGAACGTGTCTTTTGACAACTTTAATGAATGCTTCAAACTTATAACAAGAATTTTCATCTAAAGGACCCAGATTGTATGCGTCCTGTGCTATATGAACCAAATTGTGAACGTTGTACGTAATATGTTCCAACCCATATACTTTTGAAAAGTGGCGTACGAAATATAAAAGTAAATCATTAGCAAAGTCATTGAATTCATAATAATAAATTTTAGATGATAAAATTCGAATCGCGAGGCTAAGACATAAGAAATGCTTGTAAGTATCAGAGTTTACGATGCCTCTCAAAGCTATAGGTCCTGAATATAATAAGAATATTCTAAATTCAGATGCTTTGAAATGAGGTGCGTATTTTAAGGTTCTTATTTTCCGTTGAAACTCTGAACAAGAATACTTTTTGAATACTTCCAACTGCTTATTGACTTGATGAATTTGATAACTTGCTAATTTTTGCTTGTGTGGCTTTCCTAGTAGTATAGAAACAATTTTTTTAGATACACCCTCATCCACTAAATGCATTTTGTCAATTGAAAATTGCTTGATCATATCAATTGGTAGTGTTTCTAAAATAGAGCGAGAATCCTTATGATGATTTACATCGGGATTACCTTCGCAAGTTGACTTTCTTCTGAAACTTTCATCGTCTCTCAAAGGCGCAGTTACCTCTGGATATACTATTTTACTTGCTCCTCTAACTGTTATGAATCGTTGACCTTTCGTGAAACACTTTTGACAGCAATAGTAACCACCGTGTGTTTTTACTTGCTTTATAGAGGCCATAGCTGGAGCATCACATATAAATGAATGTATCTTAACTTCGTAGAATTTTGATTGAAATTCAAGACCTACACTAACAAGTTGCAACACATCATCCACGAATTGCTGCATAACGACATTGAAGCTATCAGGTTTACCAGAAGACTTAAATATTCCTATTGGAAAAACAAAGTTATCTAAATTATTAATACATCCTGCGATTATCCAAAAACTATGTCCAAAACTTTTTGAAGAAGGCGTTCCATCAATGTTGAATGATAGTTCAAAATTAATGATGTTATATTTTGAGGTTGATTGCGCATTGGCTTGTATGTATGCAATCAACGAATCCTTAAGTGCGAAGTGAAGATATTGACCTTTGTCTATGTTTCGAATCCAACGTTGTTCAGTGTTTTTTGGTGTTTGAAGTAAAGATCTGACATCTCGATGAAGAAAATTACATTCATCCGATAATATCTGTAGCAATTTATTGATGTCGGTGTGATTAATTGTAACGAGGCTTGCCCAGTTTCTAATTTTGTCTGCAAATGATACAGGATTTCTTACAATTGGCGCTACTTTCGCATCTGATATTTGCTCTACGTGATCAATACTTTGCATGTCATCTCCGTTCACACTATTAGCTATATTTGAATAATTTGGAATAATGCAACTATTTCTCTTTAGAACTAACCAACTAACCTTGAGGAGCTCTCTCTTCTGAATTTCGCATCAGTTTTTTGCAATAGGAGTGATCAGATAAACTATTGTTTAGGTCGACTATCACTTTATTGTCACATTTAATTTTCCTAGGCATTTTGAAAAACAAAAAATTGCTTTCCGGAAATTTGTAAACTACTATTGTCGTTATATAAGTTGAAAATATTTCTATAATAGCAAGTAAGCACTGTGGCTCAGAGCGAAGCGTACTCAATCCCAGACGTCATAGACCTGTAGGTCGTGAGTTCAAATCCAGCTGAATTGCATGAAAATGGTAAGTAAAATTTATAACAATATCCGATGAAATTATACAGATTTGATAAATTGCAGTAACATATATAAAGAAAATACACGGACGGATTTTATCTACAACATCAAACTGACGAGGAATAATGTAGTTTCACCCGATTTTTTTAATTTGTTGTTCGTTGCGAGAATACTGTAGCAGTATCGACAAACTGAATTCAATCAGAACTCACTTACGATTTTCGATACTGTTCAAGTATTAGAGCAGTATCCATTTACTCTTATCCAATACTGTATCAGTACAGCTACAATTAACTTATTGAGTATCCGAAATGTTCCGCTAGAGTTCTGCATGGGTCAGTACTGGCCAATACATTAGGAATTCCGATTTAATTCCGTAGCAGTACCGATGTGTTATGCGGGCGATGGAATATTAGGTAATAATTTCTTCATTAAATACCATATAAAGCAATCATAGATTTTTCCCAAAAAACGTTATCATTCAATCATATGAGTGTTCCATTGAACGCATCAAATCAAAATGATCTCGAATATAAAACAATTGAAAACACTTCACAAGAAGCTGGAAACCAGGAGTCTTTAGCAGATTCTGAATACTACGTAGATCAAGGTATTCAATTTCTCAAGTCTAAAGGAACTCAAAATCAAATCGCAAAAGCGAGATCAATAACTTATGTTCGAATAAATGTTCAAAACCCCGAAATCAAAGAGGGTATCATTGGCAAAAAGGAACTAAGTCCTGGTGTATATTTGGGGGAAGTAATTTTTAAAGTCGATAGCAAAGGGCAGCCTTAGCATCGATCCTAAATATTACCGAACAAGATTCACAATTCGAAACCATTAGTGCATGTTTTGAACCAATTCCAGGAATCGAGAAATCGAACAAAAATTTCAACGCATTGAACGACATAAATAGGACTCACACAAGTCGAGGAAAATTTTTAAAAGAGCCACTAAGACTCAATCATTTAAATGCGAAAGAAATAAACTCTGTGCTGACATTAGATGGTGACAAATTATCTAGCACCGACATATCTGAACACGAAATAAATTGAACAGAAAGCAAACCAGTTTTCCGTAAAAACTTATCGTTACCCTGAAATTCATAAAGATGAAGTAAACTCTCAAATTGATAAAATGTTGGAACAATACATTATCCAAGCGTCGAATTTTCCATGGTCTGCACCACTTTGGGCTGTACCTAAAAAGAGGGAGGCATCTGGCAAAGCTAAATTGAGAGTTGTAATTGAAATGGATGTTTTTCCCAATCCAAATATCACATAGATATTAGATCAGCTGGGACACTAAAAAATACTTCAGTAAATTGGATCTAGCCAGCGGATTCCATCAGATCAATATGAAATCCGATGACCGCGCTAAAACTGCGTTCACAGCACTTTTAGGACATTACGAATACGTACGAAGAGTGCACCCGCATCATTCCAACGTTTAATGAATTCTGTAATATCTGGTTTACAGGGACTTCAATGTTTCGTATACCTAGACGATATAGTATTATACGCAACTCCATCACAGATCATGAACTTAACCTTACGAATGTATTTAACCGTATGAGATCTAGTAATCCAAAACAGGAACCTCTGAAGTGCGAGTTCATGCGACGAGAAGTCGTATATCTAGGTCATGTGATAACCGAGAATGGAGTTCTTCCAAATCCAGAAAAAATCAAATCAGTACAAACCTTTCCTATTCATAAAAAAACAAAAAGCAATAAAATCCTTTTTGAGGCTGTGTGATAACTATCGTCGTTTTATTGAAAACTTTTCGAAAATTACTAAACCACTCACTAAGCTACTTCGAAAAGACATTAAATTTGAATGGTCCAATGAACAAACTGAATCATTCGAAAAACTTAAATCAAAATTACTTAAACTTAAATCAAATTGTTTCTGTTAGAGTATGAGTTTGACTTGTACTTGAACGAAGGATATTGTGTTTCGTTCATTGGGATTTAATACACATGGCATTATTTATTGAATTGTTGGGTCAAAAATTAATTTTTTTACTCGCGACGTTGCCAAAAGCTCAGATTTCAATATTTTTACAAATCCTTCGTTCAAGTACATGTCAATTTCATACTCTAACAGAAACAATTTGATTTTTTTGTTTCAGATGAATCCAGCTCAAGATATCGTTGGCACCGCATTTTTCGAGCCTTTTCGTAAAATAGCTGTCAGAGGGTGTATTATATATTTTTGTCTAAAAATATTTTTACATATAGTTCAAGAGTTACTTTAGTTGTTAACAATAATGTATAATAATTTAATACATTATTTTTTATTTTTGAAACATTTAAAAATTGCGTTTTTTTATACTCTGAAACCCATGTAACCCCTTAAGTCAAAAGTGGTGAAGATAGAAATTATCGAATCTTATTAATAGTTTTGAAGAGCTTGACCGATTCCGAAAGTGGAAATTGTTTGATGCAAGACTAGGCGTATAGGGAGATGTGAGATAGCTTAACCTGGGGACCTGTACGCCTATCGATTGGTGAAGAGTTCCTATTTTTGAAATTTTCATCTGTAAACATGATTTCTATGTAATAAGATTCCATTGTGATGGTCTAATTAAACTACAGAAGCCCAAAATCAATCAACATCACGAATAGCGTATATCATAATAATTATGTATATTTTTGAGTGAAAATCGAAAAATTTACTACACTTTTCGTTTATTGCGATATCCATCTTTCAAACGTGTGGTAAACTACTCAATTTTCGGTGCTGTTTTCTTAAATGCATATGTACGGGCATATCCAGGTTTGCATTTAGTCAGAAGTGTGAAAAATTTACACTTTATTTACCTTGAATTGACTAAATTAAGGATTGGTCATATTCTGAAATCTGCTGTGTAATCACAATTTCGACTGTCACAATATTCTGTAAATATTCGCTTTCGTCTTGTAAATTTGAGAATAAATTTAAAAAAAAACACTACCCAGCGAAATTTGCAGTATTCATCTATTTTTTCTACCACATGCATCAAGATCTACACACATGATTTGTTGATTTATACTCATATTGTGAAATTGAAAAACAAAGAAAACACTGAGCAACATAGCAATACGTATTCTTACAAGAAATAGATTAAATTACAACATACACACATATAGACCCTCAAGAACAAATAATGCTCGCTGTAGAAATGTCTAGTTTCTAAGCAGCTTATGTCAACATAATATTTAATTCCATCATCATTGAGCCTGTTATTAAAGTCTCAAAAGTTTCTGACGATGCGTTCATGTAAATAAGATTGAGTTTCATGGTCAATGTGATGTCTATGGATATCTACTAGCAAGCATGCTAGAATGTAAATCCGTATATGCGTGCATATGGGCGAGTTTAAAATAATACACAAAATGAACTGTTTTGAAAATGACACGAGTTGATACATACTATTTTTATTTCTCCACTTAGTTCGCTTTGTAGAAAACCAAACGCGAAGAATATTTGTTTGCTCAGCGTAATTTGAATAGCATGAACTCACCAAAATCCGCGTTATTATTTTTCGAAGAGCATACTAAAAATCGCCATTATTTGATACATATTTTTTTTTAAACGAAAACAATCAAACATGAAACAAATGTCATTCAGTATTCACTCAGCGAAAGCATAATGTTGATCCAATCGAAACCCGATTCAACAAATCCATGCTACAGGCATGAAAACATTAACAATCCTCTCAATAAGAAACAATCTCATCCATCTAAAGAGTTCGTTGCGTATTTAGGGGAAAATTCACTTTCTCGTAATATTCAAGTCAGGCGCAGCCGGTCGATGTTTTCAAGGACCTTTAATGCCCGGGCACGCTACTGATACTCCGCACCACTCTGGCTGGCATTAGCATCCCACCTTAATTTCTACTAGAATTCACCCACACTCCCGACATCCGCTCGATGTAGTTCGCGTCCTGGTCGATGTCGTCGTTGAGTTCATCGTTGTAATTCATGTCCTTGCCGCAGACAACAACAGTCGAGGGCATCGACAAAAAATACACACAAGACTAAGAGCTTTCATCGACCCAGGAACAGGAAGGCCGCAGCAGCAGTCATTTTCAAGGTGAAACGATGCTTTCTACCTTGCGCTGAAATACCGTACGGAGCTATTCCTTGAACTCTCTGTGTTCCATATACACGAAAGAGAAGCAAGCATGCTTGCAAGCCAGAGTTCCAGCCAAAACAACAACTACAACTACAGTACCATCAACATCAGCCGAACGCATTGATGTGAAGGACCAAAAACGTCAACGTAATTCTAATCTCCTTGAGAATTACGTAACGTACGGATTGTCGATTGCGTGGGAGCAGAGACAACATTGTAGGGCCATAGGATTTTATTCCGGTAGATTTTGGCCTCGAACTTTTGCCTTTGCCAAACCGAAATAGATGAATGGGTTCGAGAGTGAATTATGCTGTTTCGATGATTTCGAGGAATTCTGGTTGACTTCATTAGCGTTGATTGTCTTGATTTTGATTGTATTGTGTTTTCTCGGGATATTGTCGTTGGCGCGAATGCATTTGACAGGATAATTTGAAGAATTATGCAAATTGGATGGTATGATTAAGCGTGTTATAATTTTGCTGCCTTGAGGTTAGGATTTGAAAGCTTTCTTGACAAAATTACGAGCATTAGGTCAAAGAAAATGATGAACTTGATGCCACTTAAAACATAAGAATGATTTTTATTGGTTTTGTTTGAAAAGCAATACCGGTATAGTGGAATTTTGATCGTCTGCCACTCGAGTTTCAGCTCAACCGGATTGGATCGTTTTGACGGTTATAAAGCGATTGACAGTTCAACTACATGGATGTAAAACAATACTAAAAAAAAGTACACCATTTTGGTAAGTATAGAAAGTAGCATGGCATCCGTTTGTAATTAGGAATTAAGTTCAGTTGATTTGGGAATAAAGTTGTGATAAGACGTAAATCCAATTTCTCTTTTTTTTTCTTCTCGGCGGACGAAAAACCATAACTTCCATGCCACCAAAGAAATCGTCAGAAATTCTTGCAAAAATAACTCATGAGCCAAAAGTTCACAAAAATACTATACTATAATAAAACATACCCAATTCTTATGTAAATTGACACTTCGAACTGTCAGCTGACTACCAATTTAGATGGACGTGGAACAAACGGACCACCGTCCCAAAGTGGAATGAGCCGATACGGAACGGAGCAAAGTGGAAAACTCCAGCTTGGACCGTGTGAGCTACGAATGGGGGGATTGAGCCCAATGGCTTTGAGAAATTCCGCTGCTGTGGAAAAGTTTTCCTGCAGACAATAAAAATCTTTTCAATCGAACTTGGTAAGTGAACGTATGTTCAAGGTCTGCAATTTCGGACAGTTTAAGATGAGTTAAGCTCCTTTTTTCCAGGAATCGAACTTGATTTGGTTGCGACTGGAGAGGAGTTATAGTAAATATATGGCAAAGTCGATCGGCGCTAAGGAGACGTTTATGGAGGGATGTATTTCAGAACAAAAAAAGTAAAGCATCGAACGGGCTCAGTGAGAAAATAACGAGCGATATAAGCTGATGTACATTTCTTGAAGGTAGTGTGCACATTCATTATCCTTTGGATTAAGAAGTGATTTAGAATTAATTGATAAAGATAATTCGAATATCAAATGTTACTGATTATAGCGTATGAAATAAATTGCAAGATTTCAGAAAATATTGAATTTCTTGTGGAATGAGACGTTGAAGACGTACGCTTTTTTTTTGCAAATATAGATATTCAAATAAAAGTTCCACGATTTACCAATTAAACTCTTCACATAAAAGTTACACCATTTTCAAATTAGCTTGATGGCAGTCGAATCGAAACGTTGGCCGAGGTCGGTCGTGAAGTAGTGGTGAAGTGAGTGAAATGCGATTTGGGAAAAGTGAAGCGAAAAAGTTTGTCGCGACTGCATCACTTAACGGAATCTACAGTGGGATAGTTTCCAAACACAAGTGAGGGGCCTGGATGCCTTTTTGCAGTTGTAGCATCATATGCGTTTTCCCAAATGGGAAAACCATCAAAATCCCAAAAATCACTCACCCCAATGATTGCTCACAACACACCGATGCTCACTTTATCGACCAAGGTATCGATACTAAAGCACACCCCTTCCGAATATATTTCATCCACGTTGCTGATATCAGCAGACAGCCCTCGAATGATCGAGATGGTTTCGCCCGTTGGCGACCAATGAAAAAGTTGTAGCAACCTATGCGTTTCCCAGAGGATGAAAAGTGCTGGCTGCTGAAGAGGAGAGTGGCTTTGAAGGTCTTGGAATGCGCGTCACATTGGGAGGACGCAAGTCGCGGTTTTTTGAGATTCTATTACATACCAGTCAAAGTGAATTGGAAAAATAGGTTGCTTCATGTTCTTGGCAGTTCAGAAGGGGAATCATGAATAACAATGGAATAAAATTGCAGGACAATTACTACACACTGTTGAGACCTTATCCACCCAAACCAGCAGTATCACGACCGCCAGTGCCACCAGCCCACGTATTTCCACCAACATGTGGATCATTGTTGGGGTCAACTTTACCGACTGAATGACTTGTGTATTGGCTTGTGTAGTGCCTTTTGCGCATAATTCTTTAGCTGAAGAAGTTTTCAGTAGTTCTGCATAACGATCAGGTCGAAGAAGTATACTACCGTCGCAGAGTTGCAGTTCACGGTCATGAATCAGTCTCTGGAGCACTGTTATGGTACTTTTGTGCAGTCGATCAATACCATCCAATACAGCCACACTTCCAACCTTAGCAGCCCGTACTAAATTCGAATCACTTTGAAGTGTCACACGACGGTGATGTTGACAGATGAATGTCAACATTAAAAAAGTCACCACTGACCGGTGGACAATTCAGCAGTACAGCGAACCTGGTGTCGGGCTCCGGTACTTTATGCTTTAGGGATGCCCTAGTTGCGTCGAAATGGAAAGCAATGGGAAATTGGAAATAAACCGCTCTAGCGGTACAGTGCAAATTTTTCTCGACAAAGAAAAAGGGGATTCGATGGTGAGAAGTGGAAGAACGCAGTTCAGCGGATTTTTTGTGGTGGTTATAAAATTAAAATAACATTTGATTTGAGCAGAAAAAGGGGAGATTTTGCGGAAATTTTGGAAAAGAATCCAGTACAAAACTGTTTGAAGTAATAAAAAAATAATTAAACTATTTTGCAATAGTGAATAATTAGTAAACTGTTTGAAACTTTGAAAAAATTTAGTAAAGTGGGTGAAATATTAGAAAATTAAAGTGACTGCTGGGAGAAAGAAGAAAGCAATCTGATCAGTGTGCTTACCAGAAGACAGTGTCGTTGGCAGACGTTGTGAATTGATTTGGCCTGGACGAAAAATTTCTGTGATTCCTCGAGCGGGCTCATGGTATGGAAACCGCTAACGCAACTAAGCAGAAGCAAATTTCAAGGCTAACGTGTTCTTGAGGCGAGACACCAGCTTCCTTGGTGACGATTCTCATCATATCATTTAACCAACGCGTATGGAACCAGATAAGTAATTGCCAAGTAACATATTAATTTTATACCTTAAGCCTTGTGGCAAGGAGAAACTTTCAAATTCAAAGGCTGATATTAAAGATTTATGACTAGGAGTGTCGGAGAACAATTGAATGCCGTTTTTGTTCCAATTTTTCTGAATAAATTTCAAATTTGTGAATAATCAAACCATACAATTAATTATAAATAGTTTATTTTCGTTAAGTAAATGAATATGAATATTGAACTATTGAACTGAGAGAAAAGAAACTAAAGGTGTGGGAGAATGTAAAATTTCATTAAATTTTGCTTTCTTTTTCTTTACTTTTGCATGATTATATATTTAGTTGATTTATTTATTCGAATTTAACATCTTTTTCAGATAAATTATTTTGAAATGTGGTGAGTGTTGTATTGTCTGCGTGCCATAGCACGTAGAGATCTTCCGCCCGCCAACCCACGACAGGCTGAGCTAGTCGGCTGGGAAAAGGCACGCCGGGCAAGAGAAGGAAGATCTCTAATTAAATATATGCTGCACTGACGACGGCTCGACAGAGTTTAGTCGGTCGCAACAACACCTGAAGAATGTACAAAACTCAGCGGCGGTAAATGATATATTCTAGTTGTAATTATCTCCACGAAATATCCGTTACACATTACAGCGTTGATGATGGTTTTGTTGTTAGATTTTTCTCGAGAAAAAATGTAAGTACGATTTATGTATTCTCGCAATATGTTGAACGCAATTAATTCAAATGTAATTGGGTATTTAGATGTAAGTACATTGGAAGTTGAAGGTTCCTATAACCTTGGTTGTGATTCGATTTTTCAACCAATTGGTGGTGATATTATTTATCTTGAAATAACACAAGGAAAAGACAAAACGCAGATGTCGCAAAGATTTAAAGCCTTATGAGCTACCAAGTTGTATTTGTAACGGCGACAAGTTCAATTTAATGCACACGATATTAGCTTCATGAATTTGGAGTAGAATTTTAATAGATGAAGCATTCCAGAATTAAATAGAAAATCAGATTTACTAAAAACTAACCACCACATTAGAAATCAATGTTGTGCTTAGCGAAGATTAAGGAAGCATTAATCGCCTTAATGTTAAATAAAATTGTTACAGGAAAATTATGTTCTTCGTGGATCGATCGACGAAAATCCCCTGAAATAATACAGCATATTACAATTTATATTAATTGAAATAGTACGTGCATCTTATTGCTGTTTAAAGAATAATTGTTTCGCCTAAAATTTCATTCAAAAGAGAAATAAATATATAATGTTCCGTTGAATTACAACCATTGGCCTTCTGATTGGGCGAAAACCCGGGAAGACTTTTCCAATTTCAGGTTTTGCGATAGCCTGGCTGGCCTTTAATTAGCTTATCTTTTCAGCTTTTCTTATAAAGGGAGGGACATTAGCCATTTTTTTCCAGGTTCATTTTTCATTTTTGTTACAGTCAGGCCAATGTCTAAAATTTATAGCTTTCTTTAATTGCTTTTCTTAATTTCATTTTTTAATTGATTTTCGAAATTGTATTTCATGGAGTATGTCATGTTTTTGTTTAGTTTTGTTGAGTTAACTAAATTTGGTTATGACTTGATGGTCTGGTGACTCATCAATGTCATCAACGTTTATGAAATGCAGCTTGAGCAAAACAGTTCAACTCATTTGTTTAGTTGAAGATCACGATCTATCGATCTAGACCCAAGATCAAATTTCACTTTACGATCTTTGGTTCTAGGCCGATATCTGAAATTGCTTATGGGACATTTCTTTCGTTTACATAAACTTCTCCTCATGATCGAAACTTATTAGTAATTAAAAATTAATGATCTCCCAATGGAAGTGGTCACATCAGCACTAGGAGCTGATAAGAACCAGAGCATACTTTCGAAACCACTGAGTTAGGCGAAGTGAAATCTTAGGAAATAAATAATCATCCCATCGAAAAGTTGCAGAACAACGGACCATAGAAAAGTTGATGTGAATTGTTAATGAAATGTTAGTGAAAACTCAAGCAAGTTTTATGCTCGAAAGTGAACACTGTACACAATTTTTATGTGGCCAGTAGTACTTTATTGTTGTTTATATGTATATGTTTTAATTTGCATTGGAGCTTTTTTTTGGTATAATATATTTGTTACTTTTCTTTGGTAAATTGACGATTTTATTTTCATTTTTCTGAACGACTATTTTTAACGTCTAAAGATGGGTTGCTAAATTTCAAAATGTTTGGTTCAGTGGAGTGATGAGTCAGTGAACTCCTCATCCCGCAACCTCCATGTTTTTTGTATGTTGGTCCGCGTCCGGAATGCGTGACACAGCTAGAGCTTGACCTGTACCTTAAAAAAAACCCACTGCCGGTGACTAGCCGGAATCCATACGATGCGAGGGTAGCGGATCAGGCTAAAATTTCTGTTGTGGTGGCGGCTGTTCACAGCTGTTCCGCAACAGTAGTTAACAACTGCGCCATCCATCATGACTGTACACTGTACGGGCCGGGTATTATACTAGCAAGCACGTTTTTGCATTTGGCATACGAATTGCACGTATAAGAAAAATACAAATATTGTAGCTTGTGATTGACTTTGATTTGGCTAGGCGTGAAATAATGTACTTCGTATCAAAATGATCGTTGTGTAAGATAACAAACGAGACCATCTGCGCAACGGCTGAGGCAATAAACAGTCGGGCACATCAAACGACCGTGCAAAGGCCAACATCTGTTGCGCAGAGTGGAAAAATAGAAACAACGAAAGGGACTATGCAGATCGCATGGGACCACTTACATTTTATGACAGGCAGTATCCTTTCATACTTTAATTGTTCTTTTATTGCAGGGATGAGGATATGTCGGTTCGATGGAATATGCAGAACGAGCTGCGAGGCAGTCAGTCGAGGAGTGCGATCGATGAAGCAGATCTAAATGTACTTGTATTTAAACGAATGTTTGAAATAAAGTTGATATGTGTCTTCAATTACGTGTGTCTTATCGTTGTCACTAAAAATACCTGATACATTTGAGTTGCATCATTTTTGTGTATCAGTGACGTTTGTGTATCAGTGACAAAGTATGAAGTTGATATCTCTAATATAAACAGAGAGAAATAGTGTGTGAAATTTGTCCCAAGTTATGTACGAGTACCACAGGAGTCGAATATTTGTTTTTTAGTTTCCCAATATAATGAAGATATTTATTCTTAATTTCTTAATGTACTAAAGGTATTTGTTGGGTAGTACAAATAGGAAAAAGTTTCCAGAGAAAGCGATTGTTTGAAGATCGATTTGTAGCGTTCTTCGAACGAATTGAATCTTCTAATTAATAATAATTATTAATAATAATTGTAATGAAGATTCAATTGCGCAGTTTTGCCAGAAGATCGTCAATTATTAACAAAACAGTTTTGCCAGAAGATCGTCAATTATTAACAAATTTTAGAACATCAAATCTAAAATATCATTAAATGCCATTCAAAATTTTCTTTATTGACGAAATGAGGTCAAAATGCAATCCATAGTTATTTCGAATGAAAATGGTGTAGTGGTATCTAAAACTCCAAATGCATTCAAATTCACAATAGCTTTTCATATTCTTTATAAGAATTTTACAGAGGTCCCACTGGAGCACTTATAGGGTGTGGGAGTTGAGGTGTCTTTATTCTTAATAATTGAATACGAGTGTAGAGTGCTTAGTTCTAAAACCTAATTTATGCTTGCATTACCTAAAACATTGTACATTTTGCCCTGTTCACAGAAGTTCAAGGTTTCAGCCAATTGTAGCATGTACTTTAGAAGTTGAACTATCAGAACTTCCCACGCTGGGCGCCAGTTTTCAGTTAGCACATTAAACCTCTATTTGTTATGTAAATGATAAATGCTAATCATTTTCTTAATTTAAATCTCATTTCAATTACATTCATGCTCGTGTATCTATGAGAAAAGTCTTATTTGAGATGAGAAGTAACTGATGGTGTCACATGTAGAAGATATTGCGAGGTTAATTTTTCAATTTTTATTATTATGCTAGTTTTTCGAAAAAGATGACAAACACACGTTGGTATCTCTCATGATCTTCGTTTTTGGTGAATTTTATAATCCAGGTTCCATAATGTTTTTGATTCATTCGAAACTTGAGATTCTTTGGAAAATTATTCACTATAATCTCATGATTTTTACGGCTATTAAAATTCAAAAATCTTCCTTAATTCCATAAACCCAAATCGCAACGCCCTGTCAATACACATCAAGTAACAAGCTTGCATTTGAATACTAAAAAATCGAAATCCTTGACCTACTTTTCAATCCTATTGCAATTCTCAAACTACTGTGAAACAACTCTATTTACTATTTGCTTTTATATGACTACTCTTTCAATCCCTCAAACCCTTTGTCTGTACAAGCCCATTACATCGTCTATTGTGACGTCTATGTTACGCTCACCTGCATACCTATGGTAATTAAAATAGGAAGATTTCGAAACGAACTCGACGAATAGAAGAAAAAAACTACAGAACAAACAAGCAGCAGTTTGTTACTTTGCACTTAAGCGTTATTTGCATAATTGATTAGTAAAGTTTCATTAGAGAAATACTTTTATTACGCTGTTCACTCTTGCAACGTGTTCTATTCCATGCTACTAAACTATATATGTATGTACGTACGTCTATGAAATCCTCGTGTAAATATCTTCATTTAAATTGCAATCGTCCAACAAACCTGAGTGGAAAAATCGACATTATTTACACAGTATTGAGGGTGGTGGGGGACAAAAATTCGATTAGGTGGTTGGGGGGTATGAAGTGGTTGCTGGTGGAGTCTTCATAAATTGAATATGAAATTGACGTGTACTTTTGTTATTTGCTGAAAATGGAATGATTGATTGCAGATAGACGTGGGATATTTAATTGACGTTATGAATGTGATAGTAATGTATTCATTGCTGTTGTACTTTAAGTCACAAAAATTCTTGTTGCTGGTTAAAGTTTTCAAACGTTTCGTCTTGAGTTAAACTTCCAACTTTTAGTTTCATGCTCGAAACAAATATTCTATAATATTACATAACAATATATCCAATTTCTAAATATTTTTGCACCGTCAACATATAGCGCCGAGAATTGGTATTTAAGTTTTTAGTCTGATATGCTGCGACGGATTCAATTTTCCTGAGCCTTCGTCAGTGCAGAATGTTAACTTTTAAGCGATCTTTTTGGAAGTTGCCCTGCATGTCTTTTCCTAACCGACTAGCTCAGTCTGGCGTGAGTTACGGGCGGAAGATTTGTCGTGAGACGCGCATTAGAGAAAACACTACTATTCTTTGTGTAATAAAGTCAAATAGCGCTGTTTAATAAAGTTAACCAAATCGAGTAATTTTTTAGTAACAGGATTAGAAATTTTTGCTGATCTTAAAAAATCTCGGCCACCCTGACTGGCCAAGTGTGCACGAGTTACGCAACCAACACAAAGCATAATGGCAACAAGATTCAGTAAGACACCTGAATAAACATTATAACTTATAATACTTAACTTGCAACATTGTAAAACAATTTGCAACATTGTAAAACTATCTAACTTGCAACATTGTAAACTATTTCGCAATACTTGCAAATCTACTTATGACTAATAACACATTAACACAAAGCATTTAGCTCAGCAATAATTCAATCATAATCAAAGCACATAAGATCGCAACAGTAACATAAACAAATATACCAAACAAAGAACAATTAATATCAAGCCGCTCATAAGTTAGAAATCAAATTAGCAAACTTGCAAATCGTAAAGTAAACATTCACTTTAGATTGAAAGAAATCAATTCCGAATTTGGCCATTAAGCATAATGGACAAATTCCAATCCAATTCGCAAATGCATTAACGTAAACAACATTTTGCTATATAAGAAGAGACATCCAAAGGAGGAACAGTTTTTAGTTTTTGTTAGTTTAGAGTTCTTCATACAGTTCGTACAGTTGATAGTTCCGGTTGTTGTGTAACAATATCTAAGTTAGATTGTTTAAGGAAAACTTAAACAATATTAATAATAAAGTATATTAGTGAAAACTTAAAGTGTTTCATTTTAAATGCTCCTTGGAAGAACTTAACAAACTTATTTTTTTTTTATAAATTTCTGATAAAAGAAATTTAACTCACGCGCCTCAAGCCAACGTGGTCACTTTAATGGGATGTTGTTTACCCAGAAATCAAAAATTGGATATCTGAAAATAACATGCCGTTGGATGGCTACATCGTTGGGAATAGAAAATCGAATGGCCTTGCCGTGCCGAAAAATATCATGCGACAGCAGCCACTTCAAGGCCAAAAGAACGGATCTTTTTGAGGACCAGCAGCAAGTGGAGCTCGAGATTTGGCTGGAAGACGTGGTCGGAATCAATTTTTCACAATGCAACACCAATACAATCCAGGAACTGTGACCGATAATGTGAACACCTTCCTGATATCATCGGCTCTGATGCTTACACTTGGAACTTTGATCGGTGTTGCTATATCCTCAGCGGCTTTCACATACATAATTCCCTATACATTATTTCGTCAAGGATGCAAATTACTTACATTTACTTAAAAAAAACTATTAATTCTTATTGCAACGACACAACTCTGCCAAGCAGTCGTCAGTGCAGCATACTAGTTTTTAGGGAATTGTCCAATGTTTGCCCTGCGTGCCTTTTCCCAGCCGACTAGCTCAGCTTTGGCGTGGGTGTTCAGGGTAGACAAAATAAAATCAGGGCCCTGAGACTGTTTAGCTATCAACATGCCTGCTAAATGAAGGCATATTTTCTCACTACAGATTTTCTTGTTATTTTTCAGCTCTTTTTTCAGATTCTAGCAACGTGCTTTGACATGTCTCGGCTGCTCATACTTGAGAACTACGTCTGGTCCTGTATGGACAAAAGTCCCTTCACTTTCTTCCCTTTTAGCATCCGACACGTTTCCCTACTGGGAAACGCACCTGCCACTTTTGCCTTGGAAACTACACGTTTCAAGATCAAAGGTGCAAACGACTTCGGGTTTATTCGTATAAGTGCTGAAAGAAACTAGACGTGTTCATTAGAGATTGAAATCTAGTAGTGTATAACAGTGATTAATTTCAATTCGATGTTTCGTTAATTTTCGTCAACCCCGCAAACGAAAGACTTCGCATAGTCGAATTGTGGGAGTGGTGTGTGTAACTGTGTGTGCACCTGAGATTTTGCGACGGGGATTTCTCACAGGAATAGTGAAATCATAATTCATACATTGAATATATTGAACGTTCATTGGTTCTTCCCTAATGTGTTGCTAGTTTTTAATATGAAAAGTTGAAGAAAGTGATCTTTGAATCTGAAGAAAAACGTGGGTAAAACCCAGTGAATAAGTCATTTAAGATACGATTTCGGCTCGAATGTATGAGACGTCGTAATGAATTCGCAAAGAATACTGCCTGGCCTATGCAGGATTAATTAGTATTTTTCGATTTTAGATTTAAAGGGAGGAACCTTGGCCAGTTAAATTTTATTAGCTTTTGGTTTTGATTGTTAGTTAGTTAGATTTACAGCTTCATTGAGTATAGCATATATCAATTTATTTTGCATTGGCGACAGCTTGCCAATTCGTAACAGACTTTCATAATACGACAAATCTTTCATTGCTTGCGGGTGCAGATCATCCTTCTTATCATACTTCTGGATGAGAAGAAGATTTGCCCAAATAGCAAACAAAACCCGCTAGTCTATCACCTATGCTATTGCATCTACAATAACTCTTTTCCTCTTTTTTTTTTCTTTCTAATCCTTTTCTTTTGATCCTTTCCTAGCTAACTTTCCATGGCAAACAACTGTGAATATATGGCCCAGTTTACGCAGAAGCAAATCTTCAAATGCAGTCGCCTTCCAAATCTTTACATGCAGCCGCATCGAAGTAATTTTAAATCATGGGTAAACTACATACTCAATGCCTTTAATATTTCTCGTTTTAAATACACAGAGACTTTTATATATCATTTAAAGCATAATCGGATTTGATCGTCAATATTCTTATTTCCAAAAATACATACTCATACATAGCTCATACAGAAACACATTAATATTTCAAAAGCGACAATAAATCTCTGTCAATAAAGATTAATTTACAGTTGAATCTTCTCGACTTATACCCGATATTAAATACTCTTCGCGTCTTGAGTCAGCACCATGAAATCTCCCTGTTTCGAAAAAAGTACACAAGCACACATACAATAAAGTATATAAGTACATATTTGAATGTACATCACGAAACAAACAGAAAAAACTAAACTTGGAAAGTAATGTATCTTTGCATGAAAATAGCACTTTGAAGACAGTTCAAAGACATTTTTAAAACACCCACTTAAAATCTTGGAATGAATTATATTATGGTACATAGTACTGAATACTTGAATATATTTTTTATATTGATTATATCGAATTGCTAAATGCGGTACCAACGTTGTATTGTTGCTAATTATTTTCTTAATACCATGTGTGTAGTGTAGTGTAAGGTCATTTGTGATACATAATGTAAAATACTTGTTTAGATTTAGATACATCTGAGCAAACGAGGTCGTCGAAACTTGTATTGGTATGCGATTTCAAATGTGAGATTTACATGTCGCATGTCTAGTGGAATATGAAAGATAGATCTAGAAAAAAGTAGCTACTTTTACTTACTGGAATGTACAAAACTTATCTTTTATCGTAAATCAACAAGTTTTGTTTCCAAAATTTTATAAAGATGGCACGAATGATTCAATAAATCGGTAATAAAATCTTTGAATCTGAATTCGACCATGGGGGAGGGTGTTCGAAATTGTGCTTATTTGACATATGGAAAGTACTTTCGGGCCAGCTTTAAAACATTTCGCCAATAATATTTATATGTAGGTTCCCGCAAAGTCCAGTTAAAACATCTGTCAATTCATGGAGAAGAAAATATATTGGTGATTCGAAAAAGTTCGCGCTCTTTTCATCACTAGATAGCCTTATATGCCGTTCACACTACGCTCTAAATCAGGCGATTTCGATCAGCTGATCGCTTTAGAACTAAATCATCTTAAATCTACCTGATTACCCATACATTTTTCTCGACGTCTGACAGTCGAAAGCTAGTGGATTTACAGTTTGATTTAGTGTTCTATTTTAGTATCTTTGTATTCATCTTATTTAGTAGTATATTCAAGTCAGTATTTCAAAATAAAATCAATAAAATCCGAAAAAAAAACAGTTATAAATAAGTTAACCGAAAATTTTCAAGAATTTCATAAATTCAGAAATTAATTAGCTTTAATTTTAGCTTGTGAATTCGAGTACTTTAAGAGTAGTTTTGCAGAGAGTTTCGAATTTTGTTTTGATTCCTTCCTTCTTTTGCGACATGTGCGGTGGCATTCAACAAAAAAACGGCACTGATTAATGTCTCGAGATTGGTTGTGAGATTTCGACGTAATCGACGTAAATTATCACGTCGATAATAGGGTCTGTTCGCGTACATAATAATATATGGCCAAATTTACTGCTGCAGTTTGGAAATAATGGAAAATCCGAAATCAGAAACTGTCAAAGACCCTCTCCCAGAGAGAGGTCTTTGACAGTTTCGGTATGAATCATTAAAATTCGAAGCGAAGAATTTAGTCAGCCTAATTTCGTTTGCTAGATATGGAACCGAAATCGAATTGAATCTGGTCAAGTTTATAATTTCTGTTTCAGCCACGACTGCTGCGTCCAGCGACATTGCTATCGGTAAGTGAATCTTGATCGTTGTGTAACTTAATATTTTCCAGGCTAATTATCTCGGATCTTGGCCCATTTTGGCCGAGATGTTAAAAACAGCCATGATAAATCAATAAATTACTTCAGGGTTAGGAATTTATTCAATTAACTTCAAACTTGGCATTATTGGTAAACCAAATGCACACACTCCATAAATCAAAGAAGACCTAGTCGAAATTAAATCACAAACAAGCAATTTACTCGCTTTATCCCGGATTAGCGCTTATCCTTCCTTCTTCATCCGCTTTATCCTTCCTTCATCCGATCGCAAATCGTCCGCTCATGATGTTGGATTAATTTAAGAGAAAAAGCTTTAGCCTTTTCTCTTCATACATTAACATAAAATGGTTGTTGGATCGGATTTTCGGTTATTGGGTTGGATTTTTTTTAAATTTTTATTGTAAATTTTAATATTATTGTGAATTTTGTCCCGGCTGAATTTTTCTCAAATCCGCCAATATAGTTTTTGACCACATATTTTTCACGGTAATTGATGAGGATCGTTGAAATTGTTTTACAAAAAAACAGTTGTCAGATAAGATACCAATTGTATTTTATACGTAAAAGTGTTGTTAAGTTCTTTAGCGTTTTAACGGAAATGTGCATTAGTCTCTAAGCTAACATTGGATTAGTCTCTAAACTAACTAACATGGACATTGGCTTAGGTTAGGTTTTTCGTTTCATTATTTAGTCCTAAATATTTCGTCGAGTATCATTTAGTAGATATATATGGTATGAATGACCTGTGCAACCTTGTCTTATATTTATTTTAGAATCTGGTGTAAACGAAATGGATTAGAGAAGTTCTGATGTATTAGGAAAGGTAAAATTTTACTTTTTTTCGAAATTGAAGTTCAAACTATGCATGTTAGACCAATGTATTGTTTCCTTAATTAAGAAATTAGCTTTTTCATAAGCATTTGGCCAATTATTCCCCGTTATTAGTATGGCTGTGTCGTCAGCAAGGGTATATTATATTTTAACAAATAAATTTAATGACTTTGTCAGCTAATTTGAACACTGACGCTGCATATATGGGAGAAAGGAATTCCTACAATTTTTTCAGTATTCCTAATTCGTTCCATTGCAGTGCTGGTAAGTATTGCAAAAGCCTCGTCAATTCTTTAGCCTTTTCTGAAATCAAATTGGACTTCGATAATTCATTTATTGGCTTGTTAGTCTATTTTTTCAAATCTTTCTGGTGCCTTGGGCAAATACATTTACTACGGATATTGATAATATTATGTTCGAAACATTTTTCTCTTAAAGATGGTAACGACTATGGATTTTTTCAATTTTTTAGGCAATATTAAATTAAGAATAGTTATTAAATAAATGATGTTGGAACAAAAGTCAAACAAAAAGTCTACCTTAGTCATATAAAACATAAGGTTTAAGCCTTATCTCTAATAATGGTTGTAAATGGATAAGTGAACCGAGATAAGAAGGTTCAGGTCCCCTAGCCATCGAAGGCCCACGGATCTGTCCTCAACCTCTGCGAGAGAGATACGAGAGATTTCCATCCACACCGAAGCAGCGCTGCCTGGTTGACCGGAAGTTTTGGGGTGATCGGATGGGGAAAATAAACCCGGAAGTACAAATCAGGTACTATTGTGAATTTTGCCCCTGGTGAATTTTTCTGAGAGCGTGGTGAATTCCATCAGTGAGAGCGAGAGTAGATTTGAATGATATGTCATTCGAATTTCGTTCTAAAATAGCAAAATTTGAACAAAAAAGGAAAATGTGAGTTGTACAAAGTGAAAAGAAAATGTTCTTGCATGTTCCTGCACCATTTTCAACAACTTTCACGCAAAAAAATTGTACACACAAATTCGAATGACAGTTTTCTCTCTAAATCTCCTCATTCTAAATCACTTCGCGTAGTGTGAACGCTTACCTGATTAACTTGACAGATTCTAAATCTACCTGATTTAGAAGTGTAGTGTGAACGGCATATTAACGTCATATTTGTCCGGCAGCATAAATATCATCTGGCAATACTAGATGTGAGTTTGACAGATGATATTTTTCAAATCATCATCGCTGCAGCAACAGTAAAGGCAATTGTTTAGCCTTTCAAAAGTTATAGTGTATTAAAAATGGAGATAAATAATTATAAAATTCGCTACATTTTGCCATATCGCTTCGATCAAGGCGAGAATGCAATACAGCATTGAGAAAAAATTTGCGGTATTTACGGTAGAGATGTTCTATCAAAATTTGCGGCCCTTAAATAGTTTGCTCGCTTTCGTTCTACAAACTTTTATGTCAACGATACTCCTCGCTTTGGAAGAGGTGATGGAAAACTGGAAACAATCGAAAATAATTGTCCTGCAACTAGTGAAGCAAATAATTATTCATCACCCAACAGTTTTAGCTATTTGAAAAAAGCTGGATACAAAAGAAGCTCAATGTTAGGGTGACACATGAATCGAAGGTGAAATATTTAATTTTGATTTGAGATACCGCTGTGGAAACGGAACGAAATCGAAACATCTTTGAAAAGATTGATAACATGCACTACAAAATGGATAACGGCTATATTGTTCAGAAAAGTCATACTCGAAACGGAAGAATTACAAGAATATAGCTGAGGACCGGTAACTTTCAATTTCTTGATATTCTGCTCTTTGCTTTTCATACGGCCGCAACAGCAAAAACAGCCACTTGTCCGCAAGGCCAAATGTGCAGACAACCAAAAGATTTGCCCGTTTGAAGGAGAAGCAACAAGAACACTTATTTCGGCGGGAAACATAAATAAACATGCCACGTCATGCCATCACAGGAGTGCTGAAAGCATTCAGCGAATTTGGAAGCGTAGTTGACTTTCACATCCATTCATATTTTAAACTTTAGTAGACATTGATTTCCGAACATCCGAACTAGCTGAGCTTCTGGGATAACGGTGTGTTTAAAAACAACAATCAAGCAGGTTTGATGATTTTAATTTCTATCGTTAACACTGCAATCCGACCCTCGAATCCGTTTAAATCTTCAAAGGGGAAATCAAATCGATTTTAATTAAAGTTCCGATCACACTGAAACATCAAATAGTCGTTGACGTCTACATATGGATTCAAGGCAAACTATCACAACTAACGTAAATAAACATTAATGATCTCTCACTGCAAGTATTAAGTATTCCCTGTGAGCTGATATCTGATGAGAATCAGTGCATACTTTCGAAACCACTTAGTTAAAAAAAATTTTCACTTTTAATCATCTCACACAATAACATTTCCACTTTGATTTTGCTTTCGGAGGCTTATTCCACAAAACGATCGTATTTCCCCTATCAATTATTCTCTGATAAGCTTTGGAGACGATATAAGTACGTTGTCTATGCTGATTTATAGACAAGAAGGGAACCATGATCACAAATTAATAACTTTAATAAAAACGTGTTGGAAAGACAGAAACTTTAGCAGCAGCACGCTCAGAACAATTTTTATTGACAAGATATATTTACGTGTATGCAAAATATAATCTACGGCTCAAATATATCAGTGACACAATAATAAATATTGAAATAGCTAGGTCACAATACATTACGCCAATAGTCACGCAAACCATTTGTAATTGTGGATTGGAGTATTGTTCACCACTTATAAGATAGCTAGCACTTCAACAGGTCTAACTACCTACGACTTCTTTTTCGAGTCAACTTTACCTATAATAACAAGTGGGAACTTTATTATCACTGGCAATAATATAGACATTGATAATATATCCAATACGTACCATCACATACAGGACATTGAAAAGAAGATTCTAAAGCATATTTTAATAGAGGCTTTAAATCTGTATAATCACATCAATTCCAAAGATGGCTACTACTGGTACCAATTAGCTTGAAGCCATGCCAGTATGGTTAACCAGGCACACAACAGAGCTCATCTACAATATGGAGACTATAAGCATTGATCATTTTGGTAAAGATCATGCTCAACAGACTTTTCACACACAAAAGTATAGAGAAAATTTCTCAAAGCATTGTCCAGATTTTGCCGTTAAAGAATACACAATCGTTGGATTATTGTTCAAAGGTATGTTCCAACAACAAAGTTAGAGGTGCTGATGGTGATAAAATTTATCAATTAAATTTTGTCAATGATAAATAAAAATCATGTTGTTCGGATATGCACATTTAAAAATGAGAATTGTTTTCAGGAAACTCTTCAAGACTTCTCAATGGTCATGTCGAATAAAATTGCTAACTTATTGGCAATTGATATCTTAAATAAAGCAAATAAAACTTTATTTAGTGCTGGCAAGGAGCCAGTATTAACACCTTTAGCAGGTGCAGTATTTCATAAGGATCAGATTGAACCTTTGTCTAGGAGACTAGGCAAGAGCAGTCATGAAATTGCTGCAATAATGAATTGTTCAACTGCTGCTGGTGGGCATTATTTGGAGGCATCAGTAATTGAATGTGCAATTGCATCGATGATTTGCACTAATAAAAACATGAAAATCAGGGTTCAGGCAAAGGACATAATTACAACAATAGATATCATGAAGTACACAGAAATATATATCAACCCCACCAACACAAATAATAGGAACAACAGGGGAACAAGCAGGAACTACGAAAGTAGCAGACAGAACAGAATAAATAAAGTACAGGGAAACGCAATCGGCCCAGAGGCTAGCAGCAACGAAGAATAAAAGTTGTACCCAGGAAAAAAACATTTACTGTTCAAAATACTCACTGCCCTGTAGTTATTATTAGCATTTAAGCTATGGCGAATCATAAAAATACATTTTAAGTCATTAAACACTATCGATTTCTTGAATTTAATTTGATTCTTTAAATGTTGAAACACTATTGTCATGGGCAATGCCCTAGGAGTGATCTTTGCACTCGATTCATTCATTAAATGCTTAATATCCAACATTATCAGCACAGGCAATGCCCTGGAATCGACCTTTGCATGCAATTTATTGCAAATTATAAATTACAATTCATTAACTTTCTGCATGCAAGCTAAATTTTCTTTAATCGAATCAATCGCACTCAAAAACAATTATGAAAGTGCAACCTACACATAAATACAATAATAAGCATTTTTACCATTCAATATCGTACTAAATACGAAATTGCAAAATATGCGTAATAGTCACATAAGCAGAATTAAGATATAAAAATGTAACGCATGGAACAATAAGTCGTCACTTATCAATCAGCCTTTGAGAGTTTCATATTTCCAGATCATTTACCTTCTAAATACACAATTGAAAAATTACGTAACGTTATATTGCGGGAAGTCAAGAAAAAATTTGAAGCTATTGATAGATACAGGAGCCGATATATCAATATGCAAAATAAATGCAATTTCAGAAGATGAAAATATAGAAGAAGATAAACGATGCAAGTTCTTTGGAAGTTCTTGGCAAGAGATGGAAGTTCTTGGTAGAAGGTTTATTATTAAGGTAGCAAAATTTTTAAGCTCGTATGACCTCCCTAGGTGTGGATCGATTTCAAATTTAAAATTCGGAAAAAGATCATAAGAACCAATAGTGGAAAACGCAAAACTGGAGGTGGACCGAATAAACAAGTTTATTTCTCCCCTCTTGAAGAGTATGTAGTTAATGTACTAAATTTAAATGTTGCGTGTAATCCCACTGGCTGTGAATTGAGATGGGTAGCACGTGAGTGAAGCGATCGAGATGAATCAATCACCAGTCCCCATATACGTGTGTCGACACACTCTATCCTGAGCGAGTTGCTTCACAGGTGAAGCAATCACTAGCAACACACGAGTTGGCTTCTCGACGATATGAGCGAGTTGAACATTTATGATCGCTGTGGCCGACACGTTTGTGTAAACACAGTAGAGCTAGAGATGCTGCGGAGCCCTTCACGGATCTCGTCGGATTTCGATATGAATTTCTTAAAGGCTGTGGGTAATGCCCAATAGTTCAAGCATGCCGTGGTCGGTTCTGATGATTGAATCTGGCCGTCGCGGAAATAGATTGTACATAAGTATGCACTTTATATGTGCATATGATGAAGATTTTGATTGAAACTTTCTTCCTATAGACTTTCTCAATTTTTTTCTGATTGGTTACAGTGAGATTATCTCAGGAACGCGAGGTCCGATCGAAATAAAATTTTCTAAGGCTATTGATGAAGTATATGAGATATAGATATTGGATAGGGGCTCTCCTTAAGGAATACCAACACCACACAGTCTATGGGTATAATGAACCCATCAATAGATATTGTAGAGCAATCAACAGTATAAGTCATTACTATTCTTCAGGTATTAACAGGTTAGGTTAGGTTAGTGAAGAGGGCCCCCGGGAACGCGGCCAGCATTAGGCCACCAGTTTGGGCCCATTTGCCACCCTCATACCAAATCACACGCATTCACACTTACAGCCTTGGCACTGGCGAGACTCGAACCCGCAGGCCCCGTAGCTCGCCACTTTTCTGCCTGACGCCTTAGCGAGCAGAGCTACCGGGTCCCCTCAGGTATTACTAAATCTATCTTTAAAAATAACTTGACAAAGGCCCTATTAACTTTTTAACTCATTTATTTTCCGTCCCAATACGCCTGAATACAAATAAGTGTCAACTGAAATTATAATACTTTTATATTGTATGATGCCTTATTTGGCAAATAAATAAATAAATGAATCGAGGAACTATTCCTTAGCAATCGCATCCTGACAGATTCAGCGAAATTTAATTGAGTTATTGCATCGATCGACACATTCATTTTAGAGGAGATAGCTGGCATAGTCGTAAATCCTGCAGCAGTTGGAAAGTACGACGAGATCAAAAGGCAGCTTATTGTATGTTTCGCGCCTTCGAACCAATCGTGACTCACGAAAGTTTTAACCAAGATGGAATAGGGCGAAAAAGGACCACATCAGTTGCAAGACATGCAAGGCATGCCGGGTGATCAACTGACTGAGCATGCTGTCAAATCATAATGGATCTGCCGTTTACCTGTAAACATACAAGCAATCCTCCCTACAACAGTCGATCAAGCGGGAACTAGTGTTTCCGCGCCAATAGCAAATAAGATGACTACCAAATTCAATGTTTGGTCTACCGTAAATGCAGTGTCTAACCCGGTGCAAATCGAATCAAATATCTGCAATAGCCGCGAAGAAAATACATTACCATCGACAACCGCGCTCTCGATTTCGCTGGGATCGAATAGCTAAAATGGGATCGAATAGCTAAAATGGGATCGAATAGCTAAGACTTCAAAAATAAAATGGGTTTCCATCATCCTTTTTTTCAGACAAAACGCGAGAATGTGTCGCCAGCCGTGCAATTTTACCTTGGTAATCGATGCGATACACGGCGATGTATCTATGATGACCGGAAAAGAGGAGTCCTGTTTTTAGTTGACACTGGATACTTTTAGCAAGTGGGAAAAAGTAAAACTTGATGAATTTAAACTATGTGCCACGAATGGTTCCGCAATAAATACGTACGGTGAAAAGCAACATGATTTAGACCTTGGACTTCGTCGCAGTTTCCACGGGCATTTTCGTGTGACCATAACATATTGCTGGAGAGGCTAGAAATATATGGCATCCGAAACAAATTTTTAGCTTCAATAAAGGACTGCGTATACCTATATAATAGGCGTATCGTGTCAAGCAACTATACGTATAAAATTCATGAATGAGCAGTAAATATCGGTATTTCTCAGGGATCCATACTGGGCCGCCTTTTGTTTCTTTTGTACATTAATAGTATTCAGGTTATTAATTGATAAGGGGTGATACACTACTTTTATGTACAGGAAAGGATGAATCGACTTTGTAACGCAGCATAAATACTGACTTGGATAAAAACTGTAATAGGCTTTTACAAAGTAAATTAATCATAAATGTTCAAATAATACGTATTATTGTTTGTCAAAACAAAAAACCGTCTCATGGATGGAGGCATATTCTCCCTCTTTTAGCTTTTATTTTCAGGTTTACTTTTTCAGCGCCCTTGCCAGCTCAAGTTTATATATCGCTTGAGAGCTATGTTTGGTTTTATACGGACGAGTGACTAATAAGTAGCAGTATTTCAGCACGTGGAGAATGTGAAGTTTACAAGGAAAAAAAAATGTTCATGCATATTCGTTTAACATTTCCAACAACTTTCACGCTAAATTAATCGTCCATGTAAATTTAAATAGCATCTTACGCTCAAACTGTAAAATTAAATCAATTCAGCCAATGCAAATGGCTCACCTAATTTCGTTGTCAGCTCGAAATCGACCTGATTGAAGTCAATCAAATTTTTAAATTGAAATTGTTTAATTACTTTAACTTGCTTGCATCCTTCAAAATTATTTCAACGATATAATATATACATACTCGTTTATATCAGCTGGCAATTTTATGATAAATAATTCATTGTGTAAAAATAGTGCAGCATTATTGTGTATGTTTTTTAAATCTAATGTTAACCATTTTCATATAAATAACAATATAACATTCGTTAACGTAAAAGTAACAAATCATTTGCTCTACTTATAAAAATTTTTCAAATAAAAATATATTACGTGCCAATCGGTTCTTTCTACATTTTCCAAATTATAAAATTTGCAAGTCGTTTGTTTCTTTGTTCCGATTTTCATTCAAATACTATATATATGATATATGGTGGATTTAAAATAATAATCATCTAAGTTGAATGCATGGGGAAAGATAAGCAAACGTTTATGAATAAACAAGATGTCTCTATCTAATGATAATGTCCACCACTGCTGCCTGTGGAATTATTGGTACCCACGCCACCAACGTGTCCACCATATGTGGTGGCATTACGATAACTACTATAATCATATCCGAAAAATTGATAGGGATGGTGTGAATATTGACTACTTCGGGTGGAGTGAATAGTATTGGTTGTTGAAATCATACCTTGTTGTTGCTGCTGGTGCTGATGGTGATGATGTTGCATTGCTACCGCCGCTGCTGCAGCAGCAGCCGCTGAAGTTCCCGACGAATGATGAAGGTGGTGGTGATTGAACGGTGAATGATACATGTTGCTGGCATTATGCAGGGCTGCAACAGATGATTGATGTTGTTGCATCATGGAAGACTGTTGATGTTGCTGCTGCTGTTGTTGTTGCTGTTGTTGTTGTTGCTGCTGCTGGTGATGAATGCCAAGTGCTGATGAAGCAGCCGATGTATAGCCGTTATGGTAGAAACTATGTTGTTGCATCGCATTCAAATTATTCCCAATACCATGGCCGAAGCCATTTGTAAAGTCTGTATTGGTGTTCGAGTGAGCATTTTGCTGCTGTTGGTGTAGTAATTGTTGCGATTGAAGTTGGTTGTGCTGATGCTGAATACTGTGGTGTTGATTTGAATTACCATACATTATATTTGCATATGTGGTTGATGGATCAGATGCAGATATTTGTTGGTGGTTTGACTGCTGTTGATGAAGACTGTTGTTGGTGTTGTTGTTACTGTTGGTGCTGTTGTTGTAGATAGGAATGTTGCTACTTTTATTACTGGTACTACTATTGTTAGCAATAGCATTGCCATTGATTTGATTGAGTGTATTGCTATTGGTGTTGTTGGTACTATTGATGCTGCTACTATTACCACCACCATTCATAGAGGGCTCTTTTCGAGCCCCTATATGTCATTCACCGGTCGCTGTAACGGTGGTCCATTGCCATGGACTTGTGTAGCCAGTCTTTTGATTGCTGAAAAAGAATCGAAATTGACAGTTATAGATGATTTGTGAGCAGATATTGACAAATGATACAATTAATATAGACACTTTCAAATAAATCCCAATGAAATCAATCAAAATATGTTGTACAATTTGTATCAGGTCTCTATGAATGTCATTTTGAAAAAATTCTGATTTCAGATACCATAAACATTTACATCAATTGCACATCGTCTATTAATACACTGATCTACGAAATTTCAAATTTGTTATTTCATTGGAAAAAAAAAATTTATAAATGATGAGCTCACCCATAGAGCGCAACAACAAATTATAAAATCACTCAAAATGTTTTGCATGATTCATTTGAATACTATTTGGGGAATATAGGAATTCATCGCCACATCTTTTTCAATTCTGTGAAATTTGTTTCCTTTGTTCTAGATTTGATTCATAGGTCTCAAAAGAAGATACCTACTAATACGTATGAGATTTTGTGATTTTCCAAGGCTTGATAGCTTTGAAGTTTTATTGCTTGATGAATTCATGTGTTGATTTCATAACAATAAAAAAAAACCTGCCATCATCAGCCAGATAGATATTTTTTCGCGTACATAATTGTCTACAGCGTCGCAGGGCTGATTGCAGAGTAGAGCACTTATAGTTCTCTTCTAAGGCGGAAGTACTTGAAGGAAGTGTGCAATACATCATAGTATCATCACTGCAATACTCCAGCCTGACTTTTTCCATTATATTATTTCCCAATGCCGGGTTTCCACCAAAGAGACAAAACAAAAAACACGGACAAAACATGTTTTTCTGAACAAAAACACGAATGTTTTGTAAAAACTGAACAGTTTCGCGAGCATTTTTGTCTCTGAAAACTGTTTTAGTAAACAAAACACCTTTTTTGTCCGTGTTTCTTGTTTTGTCTCTTTGGTGGAAACCCGGCATAAGACACGAGTGATCTGATAGAAATTGACTCAGGTAGAAATATACATCACCGTGCTCACAAATAAACGTAAATTTTCTGATGTGGATCAGCCTAGACGTTCATAAACCCCTTGTGGTTGTAGCTGAGTATTCTTCACATAGCTCAAGCGTTCTCTTCCCATTTCTGAGCTATTCACGAAGACCTCCTTACACCCCATGGTCAGTTAGTTGACTAGGACTACCACTGCTTTGCCTAAAATAGCATTTCCCGACACCGCTTGTGATTGTAGCGCTTTTCTGTATTGAAAATTTGCCGTTACAGCTTGATACTTTTCAAATTATAAGGCGATGGCCAAATTATCCGCAGGGTAAAAAAACATTGCGTAAGCCGCCATCATAAGTAGTGTGCGTTTACTTGCATTAAAACCGCTGACGTTCACCATGAGACTGCTTAGAGAGATTGCAGTCCCCAATGCCTGTTGCATGCTTTTGGGATTGTTCCCCTTAAGTCAACTTCGTGTCAAAAGTCATTACGAGATACTTCGCTGATTTTCTGGTCTTGAGTACTTGCTATCCAAACGCCATGGATATCTAGTTGGTATCCTTCATTTGATCTCGGTTTTTGGGATCACCAGCTGGTGATCATAGCTTTTAATCATTCTCATCGCTCGATTTAATCCGAGCTGACTGAAGTAGTGAACTCTGCTAACAGCAATTTTTCAGCATCTCAAGGCACAGCAAGGCCGTCCTATGCAGCATTCTACAGGTCTGACCTGAGAAAGAACGCTTGTGCTGGTTCGGCGATAATATTTTTGCAGAAAGCTCCCTGGTTCGTTTCGTATATCAGTTTCCAGATAGACGAGTTTCCAGATAATCCGGGACCATGACTTATAAGTAGTCCCCTACCTGAAAATGTCGATCGGTAGCTGCTGCCGTATCAATGATTAAGTTCGCCTGTTCGCTTTAGGATTAAAGCGGTTCGCGCAACTTGGAAATGGAAAGATATGGAAAGACACTCGCCAAAATGCCGCATTATACATTTGTAGCAGCATTGACGACTGATTCTCTACAATTGTTTTCAACACCGCCACTGGAACACTGTCATTTGTTCATTTCGACCACCGCATTGCGAAGGTCTTCTTCAATGAAGAAAGGAATATCTTCCTGACAGACTATGAGCGCATTTCCCACTCTCACGTGATGCGTCAGGAACAACGAGTGTACGATACACTTCAAAGTATCTACCTCCATGAGCAGACCAGGGCCCATACGATACTACCAGACACTAGTTTGGAGTCCCACCTTTTGTTCGGGTTCACTTCATCGCAAAGCGATTGCTACATTTGGTTTCTGCTAACCTTTATAGTTTTTCCCTAGCTTTTTCACCCTTTTGTGTTCTGCGGCAGTTTTGAATGCTTCCGGTCTAGCGATAGATTACTGAGCCTTTCGCCTGTTTGATTCGGTTACGCTATCTTTTTGGTTCACAAATTTGGCTTACCGTTTGATTTCGCTCATGATAAAGTTCACCAACTATCTATCACGGCTTCACCTATCGCTAATCCTATCCGATCTGCTCTATCCTCCCTAGCGAAACTACCACCAAGCAACTTCAACAGCTTCCTCCTGTATATTTTGGAAACATTCCAGTCAAGTATTTTTCGATCAGAATTCCGTAAGCTTTGGCTTTTCTCCGACAGCCAGAAAGTGATGTAGCTATGATCAATTTTATAGTACTCTTCTATCACGCTCGTCACTCGTCAGCGCTGGCAATGCTTCCAAGATGAGCATTACTTCAGATATAGGCTTATCGAACTTCCGCCTGCGATGCGCAGGTGTTGAGTCTCTATGTGTTACAACCATGTCTTATCTGGCCATAATATCCATAATTAATTTTTACTGTGTGTTCTCAGTTCGCATTTCCCATTCCAAAGCTCTCGAGCTGAAACCACCACCAGAGCACCCAGAAGATCTTGGAAAATATATTCTAGTGCTTCCACTTTCCTGCGAAATGCCCTGACTGGATCGTTCGGTGACTGACAAGCTTTGTGCCTCGATTCCGAGACCAAACCTATCTATCACCCGAACTCCACCAATCGATTCGAATATTTCGAGCACCTGTAGTTATAGCCCGAAGAGTCTGCATATCATGTCTCTGGATTTCTCCTTCCATACGGCTCGCTAATCTTGTGATTTGGGGCTATGGACTCAAATCAACTGCGTAAAAAAATCTTCCGCAGTTCGACATATCTGCATACTCCCTTGGAGGACTCTCGTTTACCAAGCTTCTTCTTCTGCACTTTAAGCGCTTCTCTGAAAGCTTTGCACGCTCCTGACCCCAATGTTTTCATTGCACGGTGCATGCTTTCGCAGTGAGATGGTCATGATGATTGCATTTCCAACTGGCTCTTTGCAGTCGTCATTTTGTGGTTTTAGCTCCTGCACTTGTAGCATCGCTATATTTATAGTCGCTTCTTTACTCTATCATATACTTAGCTAATTTTTATGTGATCATTATTGATAAGCTTCATAGATTTTGCATCCTCCAGTTCTAATACGGCTACCTTCAGGTCCCTGAATATGTACAAAGTAACGAGGTTTTAACATCATCGATTTTTTTCTCCCGACACGCAGTCGCAACTTCTTCTTCTGTTGTGAGGCTCCACGGTCTTTCTTATTTGACGTACCTATAATAGTTCTGATCAGTGGCTTCTGTCTTGGTGCTCGGTCTAGAAGTGCTTTCTCTATTTTGGCTGAATTCAAGCGTCCTTGCCTTATTGTACCCTAGCTTGTGTGGCGCATGGAATTTCAAATGGCTCTTTGTTTCTAATCTCCTTGGCTAAATTTTCAATCGGTTCAGTTCTAGCTCGGCCTTCTTCTAATTCTCCGAACAAACCTTAATCGCTTCAACGATAGCTTCCTTAAGTTCCAGGAAACCTTCTTTCACATGTCGCGACATGTTTCTTTGAAATGCGTGTATCATTGTTTTGGTTATATGTCGTCATATTTTGATTATGTGCCCTCTTCTTGCGTCCTTTTTTTGGTGATATTGCTTCTCTTTGGGAAAGTACCTCTCGTAATCCCCAGAAAAGTGCCTGCTACCACGCATTGACTAAGTATATTCTTTTGAACCAAAACCCGGTCAATACGCTCGTCCCCACTACAAAATTTGGTGTTAGAAAATTCAGCACCTTTGGTCCTATTTTCGAAGAACTCCTACCAGCAGATGGCATCCTTTGTACCTTTGATCTTCCGTTGAAGCAATGTACGTCTTTAATCACTGACTCATCACCGTCAGTTGCTTCGCATGCTTTTCGTTGCTTAATGTATTTGTCATCATATTGTATATATCCTCCTCAGAGCTGCAATCCCCGAATGGACAGTTTCTTGAATGATCCCGTGATTATAGGTATATGCAAGCAGAGAAGCCACGTAACGGAGATGACCATATAGAAAGGGCAGCGCTAATCAGAAGTACCACTTAGCTGAGTCCATCCCGATCCCGTCAACTAAATGGCACAAGTTTCGAACCTACACTCAGGACTGGCAAGGTTTTAAGGGAACCTAAGCGATATGATAACAGCCCAGTGCCGTTTGCACTCGAATGGTACTAGGTCCATAATACCGCAATCATCAGCCCTAACGCACCGATTCAAAATCGTATATTGAGATCTTTGTCAGTGACGTCCCGTCCCCTTTCTCCGTGTCTCAGCACTGGTACTACAGCGGTGCATCAATGCTGACAAAAAAGGGAGGGATTAGGTACGGATAAGTAAAAGAAAAGAAAAAGAGAGAGCAGGAGGTGGCTGGTACTCCTGGAAGTACGGTCTAAGCAACACCTTAGCAGCCTGGTCACGTCCAACAAATGAGTGAAAATTGAATCCCCAAGCAAGCTCGGAAGGGACGAGCGAAATATTGTTGCACACATTATCCAGGAGTCTAGACGTGCAGTGTTCGCAGGAACTCATGAGAGGAAAAATTTAGAAGGATAGAAGTTATGCTGGCTTCTTTAAGGAGAGGGGTAGGATGGTTGAATTTCCTTGCTTCTAGACTTAGGCTGATTTTTCGCATAATGACATGTAGTCGTATTCAACATCAGTGGTGTCATCTTATGTCAGATCGGTCACAAAGCTAAACCGCACTCCGCACCTAACTTAATTAATTTCCGAGGCCGTTTTACTGCTGCCAGCTGCGCGTACATTTATCCGTCACCTGGATACGCGTCCAATAGAAGACTACAGCACTTCTGATGATAATACTGTCATTTCAATTTAGGTCATCTGACAAATATAATTGTTGGATAAAATTCTTTGATGCGAAAAAAATAGCTTTATCAGATTCAATACAACACAATAATTTACTGCACCTCAAACGAATAAGTAAATCAGAGTTATGTTAAACGTTCAATATTTCTTTCTATTTCCTCTTGCAAGAGAATCAAAGTGCATATGTATGTTAACGTAGTTTATTCAGATACATTAATCTCATTTTTGTTATCCAAATAAAATTAGTTTGAATGAATTTCCACTCCACGAAATAATAGTTTTTTGAGCGGAAATCTGCAATATTGGCCGAATATATGTAAAACCATGTGTTAGATGAAAAACTATTACTTATTCTGTCAGCAGAGTCATATACATACATACATATGTGCATAAATCAAAAGTGATTTGGCATAACGATAACTTTTTCCGGTCTCAATATTTTTTTCTAGGCCAAGAGTGGAGACATAAGAGTGAAGATATAATATTCTTGTGAAAAATATTCCAACCGACGTTTATTTTTGATGACGTCGTACCGATGTCCTTGATGATATTTTATAATTATCTCAACAAAAATTACTAAAATACACCATTTTTCTCAATGCCTACACAGCCACAAGCATAAATCACATCTACGAAATTTATCAGTAAACAATAGAATCGAATCCGCATCAAGAATGACATGATGTGTGCAAACCACGCGTTTTCCCATTATGCACATACTTAAATACTCGTACAGCCACTCATGTATTTCTACAATAAAATTTACTAGTCACTCAGGGTGAGACAATCTTGTTTTTGCAAAGTCGCCAAAAACATTATGATTACATATTAGTGTATGCTTTATTGCCTTCAATAAGAACCGCACAAAAAAAATGAGCAAATTTGCCGTTTGTACATATACCGTGTGTGACCTCGCTAGCGCAAAATCTGCTTTTAGACGACCTTGAACTATTTAACGTTCAAAGTACTTTCCGATCAAATGTGCTGAACGACGAAAACGAGCTAGTAGCTCACATGTTGCAATCGTTGCTTTAGCATACCGTGCACGCCATGTAATTTTTCGCGTTTGGAACTTTTTCGATTTTCAATTTGAATTCATGTGTTTTTTGTAGATAGGTAAGACTGTTCGTTATGTTTTTCCCCTTGATTCGTTCGTCGTGTAGTTTTATCAGTTAATGAAGGTGACAACACGCAAAGTAACAACTGGAAAGTTACTACCACGATCTTTCTTTGCGATTGTCCGGATAACATCTTGTCTGATGTAGGGATGTGTATGTAGACGTAAAGTATCTATTGACGATTTTGAAAGAAATCTACATTGAAATGAGATTATTTATCGATACTGAGTTGCGATAAAATTAACTAGATATTGGTATCATAACGATTAACATTGAAAATTGAAGCAAAAAATGGTTTGGAATAATAAATTATACATATGGTCGGTTTGGTCAAACACAGTTTCATTCAGTTTTTTTCTATATTGACGCCCAAAACTCCATCGCTGTTTAATTGATGGAAATTACAATTTTTTTTTACCAAACAATTAAAAAATGAAGGGATAAAGAAAAATTAGAGACCATTATCACAATTTCTCAATTGCAATGTCACTAAAATTTCGAACGATTTAACGCGTCAGTACCAAAACTTTCAGGTTCTGTTATGCAAATCGGACAAGCATTACTGGTCAACTTTTCATTGCCTCTTTGAAAGTAAAATCGATGTATACTGATCAAAATTGCAATAATCAGTTCCAGAACCAATGGCGCCCAACGTGGGATAGATTTACGAGCGAGAGATAGATTTACGAGAAAAATTTCTTACGACTGTACTGTTATGAGCGAGCTCCACTTAGAAATTTTGTACACTTGTAGCTCACGTAACTGTTTACAATATACAAAAATATTAAGAAAATCGTAGGCGCGCATTTTGAAATATTCAACGATAAAGCACACTGTAATGATCCATTTTATCCTTTTTGACCAGGATGTTTCTTGCAATATTTTTTTTAGGTATTCCCGACCTTACCCTTTTCAACAAACCATATTTGAAGGCTGTACGTTGAAAACAAAATTTTATACAATTTTTTGAATGCAACATGAACCGACGTTTTTCAACAATTTCAATACGCAATATTTCCACAAATATACCATATTTTTCAAAAATATTTAATTTTCTATAATTGGCTCACCAGCCTTTCTGGATACCAAAATATGTCCAAATTTCAAGGATGCGAGTCCAAAAATTATCTGAAAATTGGCCAATTTTTCATGGAATTGCCCGTACGCATTTTGCTTATAATTTGGGAAATGCCATCAAAACTTAGCTCAGGAATGGAAATAATCAGAAATGAGTCCGCTTTGAACTCATCGAAAAAGGAGCTATTTTGAATGTTTGCCCTAGTTTCACTATCTATCCGGTAGTTTCTTCTGCATCTATTCGAGACTTCTAATCTACGCTTGCATTAAGAAGAGAAGTGTTTGAAATTAAATCAGATTTGATTGAAAATCGGATCAAAATTCAAAAACATATTTTTTTCGAACATTAAATTGCTGTGGTAAATTTCTAGCTTTGTATCTTTAATTGGATCATTTTTAACAAAAGAAGGAAGTAAATTAACTATAAACTTACTAGACATAAAATATTCGCCATATTCAATAATGAAAAAAGTTTATTTTTTCTTTGAAAATTAAATGTATGAATATTAAATGTCCTCTTTAACCTTAGTATTTCATCCAGTGCCTTTTTTAATTTTAGTATTTCATCCAATACGTTTCCTTGTTCCTGGAAATCAGCTAATATTTTTCCCATTCAGCCGGATTTTTATCCTGTATCTCGAATTATCCCTTTTATAATTCTTCAGTAAGTTTCTCGAAAGGGTTGTTTGCAATAAAGTATGCCCTATAATTTGACCTCTTTTCGTTCCTGGGCAACATCATTTCGTTCAAAATATGTCAACAGTATTCAACTTAATAGTTAACGATAGTGTTGCCTCCACCATCGACCAGAATTGGCGTGTGAATGTACTATATAATACTTTGCCAAGGCTTTTGTCTCTTTTAACTATGAAATACTCCTTTCCTCCATAGATTCAATATCTCGGGACAAAGCCTTCGTGCTCGTACTTGTTTCGTAATTGCCAACTCTTCTCAGTCTTCCCCCTTCTATCCTATTTCTGGTGTCCCACAAAGCTCAAACGTTGGCCCTCTGCTTTTCCTTCTGTTTATAACCGATCTTCTTGATCTGATTATCTAAAAATATTTAAGCTGATTGAGCCAATAGATTACTGTTCCCAGCTGCAGGATGACCTGTCTGTACTGTCAATTGTATTAATGTTAATGTTGCTAAATACTTCCAAGTGTCTAATACATGTAAATAATCTCGCAAAGCATTTTTCTATTCCATCCTTGGCTGATTTCTTAGTCTTGTTGATAATTTCAAGAATCTTGTTGTTTTTTATACTGAGCTTAAATTCGATTTCCATATTTTACCTGTCACATCCAAGGTATCGCGATTGTATGGCTTCATTCCTAGAGTATCCAGAGCTTATCCAGACCTATTTCCTCCTATGTATGCCTGTTTATCTCCTTTGTGTGTAATGTACTCGAGTATTTTTCTCGAATTTGTTGTTCTCATTATCGTTACTTAATTGATGCTATTGAGTCTTCAAAACGGAAATTTCAAATTCCTTACTCTCAGTATAGCTTGTTCCCATCCTGGAAATTCTTACTCTCCTGTCGTGTAGAGTATTCTTAGGCATAAAGATTTATATAATTATAATATATAATGGCTATGTGACTTATATCCTCAGTGTGCAGTTTTCCGGTCCTGACTTGGAACGTTTAACTAGATTTTCATTTACCTTCAACGTACCGTTTGCGAGAACGTATACCTATTCTACCTATAATTACACATATTCTCCTCTTTTATGTTTACTTAAACAACATAATTGTTTAATTATTGGTGCTCTTCCGCCTTTGTTATATATTTTTCAAAACAATTTTACATTCGGCATATAACGTGAAAAATTGCATATTTTTCTAATTAAATAAAAAACATAAAAACATAACTTAAGGTATACTTTTTCTGTACTGTGAATTGACAGGTCAATATTCAACCGCCAGCGACTGTGAAATTCAACTTATTTGGTTGTATTTCCACAGCATTTAATTCCTTTCGAAAGTCTTGGGATTAAAATAACTCCAAGTTGTATGCCAAAGGTTAAGAGCAAATGTTCTAGCATACAACATTAATTTATGAATTACTTCTTTAATTTTTATCCAAAATTACGATTCTTTTTCGTCAACTGTTTTTATATGATTTTTTCAATTAACAATCTTGTTTTCCTGCTTCTTTTTTTTTTTTTTGAGTTTTATACATTATTTTTTTTTTTTTGATTTTATTTATTTACCCCTTGTCTAATCTTTAATTCAGCATGAAGACAATAATAAATAAAAAAAAACCTCGACTACCTGTTTGAATGAAATATCAGACGTGAGAGAAGCAATCTCACAAGCTGGTAGAAGAAAGGCATCGAAATCAATGAGAAATAATGTCATCGAAGACATAACTCCGAAAATTCTCCCAAAGGGGAGTCTCAAGGGACACAAAGAAGTTGGAAAAGTTCATCAAAAAAGCCGAAAGACAAGAAAAAGTCACACAACGCACATGGATATCAAAATTTTCTTGCATTGTCTCAGCCTGAAACCTAAAAATTATTTCGTTTCTACACAGTAAATTTGACGTTACTTACAACCAGCTTCGAAAAAAGCATTTAAGCACTCTCATGAATATATTGATTTATCGAAAAACTAACGTTCCCATCCTTACTTTCATCGATATAATCATCGTCGATACGATTATTTTTCACCGTCCTACGATCGAATTGCATCCGATTCGTGTGCTCACATATACGACAATATACTAGCACAAGTAGTGGTTTTATCTTTGAAATCAAGGTCAGTATAATTAACTGCTACAATAATATGAAGTCAAAACTGACCCCTTTAAACCTTCATGTAAAACACAGTGGTTTGCTTCACTCAGCGTAACCTCTTATTTATAAGTGCAGCCGTAAACATTTATACATGCACACATGCATATTTTGATTAAGAGTTGAATTTCTGATTCGATTCGAATTAGCAAGTAACATACGGAAATTTCAGAGGGTGTTTCAAAATTAGACATCGTAAGATTATATCAGTTGAGATATTCTGTTAGTTTTCGTATAGTAATTATGTGAATTTTTTTTTGTTTAAATTGTATTCGCAAATATTGACTTGTTAAAATTTGATTTAAGCATTGTAACTTCATGTCAGCAAAATTTCTGCTAAAAATCATCACAAAGGGGGTTTTCCTGGTCGAAATAATGCTCTTTAGCGTTCACTTGTGAATGCTTTGATCAATAAATCAACATAATGCGATTTGAAGCCGGTGGAAGTTTTTCTTTAGTATTTTCCTAAAGAAAAATTGCCCACTAGAAAATTAACAGCAATCCCATAGAAATTTCAGAGGAAAATTTCATAATATATTTTCATACATAACTTGCAACTATTAACTTTCAAATAACATTGAATCGCGTTGATTTAATCACCTAAAGTATCTTTTTCCTAAAAAATTCAAGTTAAATTATTTTTAGTACACCCTACAACATAATACTATTGACGATAAGAGACATATTGTGAATGTGTGTCAACCGCACCAACACAAAAATGATTGAACACTGAATGAATGAACAGATGAAAAGCGTTATTTTTACACCTCTACTGATAAGAGAGAAAGTCAGCTTTTTCTCATTCATTAAAAATTCTTTATGATTGTGAAATGCTTATAAATAGTAGCACATGGCATCACAACAGATTATAATAATTCTTTAGTATTTTAGCAGAATCATTATAAAGTGAAGCTCTTTTTGCCACAAGTCGAAATGTATTACAGATTGTTATCATTTTGATTAAATGGCACATACCGCAATATTTTGTTAAATTAAATAAAGAAAATTTTAATTTTATTTTATTTCTAATGCATTGAAATATGCTCGAAATACCAATACATGCATAACAAAGTGCATTTTAAACGTGTTTGTAGCCCTTCAACTCAAGGGCCCTGTGGCGCAATGGATAACGCGTCTGACTACGGATCAGAAGATTCCAGGTTCGACTCCTGGCAGGGTCGCGACGATACCATTCATTTTTCTAATTTTTATTTTTTGCATCAAAATTCAAATTCATTCTAATCAAGTGTTTTACTGTTGCAATACTGATTTGATAATAAGATTATTCTTTCTCTGGAATACACATATACAACATGTGTTCGAGATAAATCCCGTTATTTTTGTCGCACCGAAGTAATTTTGTGTCACGATTTCTAAAATATGCTGTTCTTTATTCTGTTATTGACACGCTAGCTAGAGACTATTTGTATTTTAGGTAGAAACAGCAGGGGAGAAAAATCCATTGAACATAGAACGAAACAAGAGCGAGGAATGTACTCACAGATATACATATGTATGTAGGTACCAAAAACAAATTGATAAAAGGAAGTCATGGATTTGTCTGTTGTGTTATACATACATATGTCCATATGTCACTTGGTCTTACTGACGTTACTTATTTTGCGTAGAGATTTGAATTTAGTACAAAATATATAAGTTTAGAATAGGTAAACATATACATTAGGATTTTCAGGAACGCATCTAAGAAAAATTAATGTATTTTGGGACAGAATCAACTTTTGCAACCAGAAACGAATCGTGCACCCAATACAAAATAATAGTATTTGCATAGCAGTAGTATTAACATTCATACATATGAATAGCGAAAAATTGTATTGTAATTCTGCTGACAGGCATGCGGAAGTCTAACTATGTATGTCACTTAGAGTATGTTTTGAATGACTTTCAATGTGCAAATTAAAGCGCGATAAACACTTATGCAAACTGTTAAGACGCAAAAGTGTTGGTGCAATGGACAAAAAAAAAAAATGTTCCGGAAGTAGGTACATATATGAATTTTTGCGATTCTGCCTACAGCGATTATACACATGATTTTTTTCATTTGCTATAATTGTGCTAACTATGAAGGAGTTGAGAGTGTACTTCGATTTGACTTTGTTTGCACATTAGAATTTCACGCAGTTTCAAGAGTGTGATGTTTACGTGCTTTGTGAAATTGTTGAATTATTCCTATTTGACACAAAATGGTTGCATTAATTAGGACGGTTCTGATATTTGCACTGCACTTTTAAGGGGTTACCCCCACTTGTAACTTTGAAGTTTTTCGTTTTTTTTTGTTGCATTTTTTTTTAAGTATAACTATCTGAGAATACGTCCTTCAAACTTCAAGTCGATCCAAACATAATTAACCGAGATATGAGCGTTGAAAGAGAAGAAACGGTTGCTTATACAACCGTTACTTATGCTTATAAACGCGTTTTTCTCGAAATGACATCTTTGAAGTCGATGACCAAAATTACTCGAAAACTACTGAACCAATCTTTTTGAAACTTAGCAGGCTTATTTAATACATAAAAATGTAGTGTTTGATCGTTCGATTTTTTTTTTAAATAAAAAATGGCCGTTTTATAGCCAAAAGACGACCATTTTTTTTTAAGTGAAAATCGAAATATTAACTTTGACTGTCCGCCATTTTGTGAAAAATGGATATTGTTTTAAATTCTTCGATCAAACACTAGTTTATACTGTTATTTAACTAAGTCTATCGCTATTTTTTGTTTCAGACGATCCAGTTCGACACAATTTTGGTCACCGCAAAAGGTGAAAATTAAAATTCCATTGTTTTGACGGCCATTTGTAATTAAATCATTTAATATTTTTCAATAAAAAAATTACTGAAAGGTGTTCAGAGTATGTACTTTAAGAAAATATAACAGTCGTTTAAAAACATTTCGTAGTTTTGTCAAAAAAAATTCATGAAAATGACCTATTTTATTGCACTACAAGTGGGGGTAGCCCCTTAAATCAGGTAGATTTAGCGCTGTAAACTAAACCAGGTGACGTGTTCGCACTGGTCGAAGTGATTTAGATTTAGAAATGTCATTCAAATTTATATGCACAATTTTTTTACGTGAATGTTGTTGAAAATGTTAAAGGAACATCCAAGAAAATTTTCTTTTCACTTTGTACGATTCACATTCTTGTTCTGTGTTCAATTTTCACTATTTTAGAAGGAAATTCGAATGATAGTTCATTCAAATCTACTCTCCTTCTCATGGATGAAATTTAGCACGATCTGAGAAAAATTTCAAATTCCCACCACCGTCATCTAACGCTGCCGCCATCTTGAAAACACCACTAAATTTTCAGACTCATCTGATTTCTTTAGAATATCTCCAAAGGGGCTAGTCTGGCAAAAATTTACCAATTTTTTAAATCTAGACCACGGTGAGGTTCGTTTGGAGCTAGTGAACTCCCCCACATTCTTCTTGGAACAGTCTTGGCCTTTAAAACTAGCGAAAACTATATACAATTTCCTAGATAGCGGTCTTTGTTTTTTTCTCGATTTTTTTTTTCAAAAATGAGATAAGTACAGATTTTTAGTCGGCTTTTGCCCGATCGTAAGTTTATGATGAATCCTAAGTCGAAATTTTCCGACAAACATTTTTGATAGAGGTAAACAGCTAAAGCCAAATTGAAAATGCTGCAGCTGAGACGCACAATATAAATATGTATCAATTAAAAAACAAAAAGGATAAAATGTAGTTAGCTTTGTGGATTATTTATATTTAGTAGTTCTTTCAGTTACTCATTAATACATATGTATGTAAATGAATATGTGAGCAATAATTATAAATAAATTACATATTGTACAACTATACAATATGCCATGCAACAACGCTATTTGTACTAAGGCCACTTGGACCATATGGATTGAGACACTGCTACGTGCAGTAAAATAACGGGACCGATCCCGGTTTCGGTTTTCGTGCCGGAAAGTGCAATATTCGTTACATTTTTAGTTTTCAGTTCACTTACACATTTTTACATTACATATTTTTACACAAAAAAGGCAAAAAAATGAGGCGAGCAATTTTAACTCTCTTGAGGAAGCTCTTTAAGAAGATCTGGTTGGATATGATCTTCACCCACTGCAAATTCGCTTATTCGCTTCGCAACTATCAATTTAGCTTTAGACGTAAGCATGGGAGCTAGCACGCTATCTCGTCCTGGCATAATCAGATTGTGTCACATCTGAATGAGCAAAACATTTCAATGGTTGCTTGTGCCTTAGATATGGAGAAGTCCTTTGATACCGTTTCCGGAAATAGTAGGAGTCTTTAGGTTAGGCTAGTTTACGTGACTGCCTCCTTTAGGCACACAATGGCCCATTGCGATACCGTACACACAGCCTTACTAGCCCTTATTAACACGAGAGCCGCCCTGAATCTTTGATGAACTGGCTGATCTCCTTAAGGTCCACCAAAGCCACTTCGGTTAGGCAAGTAAAGAAATAGTCTTCATTCTTCTTTCAGCGAGCGCATGGCATTCGCACAAGAAATGAAAATCTTTTTCTTCTTCCTCCTCTCGTCTACAGCTCCAGCAGAAAGCACCCTCTTCCCAAATTGAGAAGTTCCTTAGTGTGACCAATGTCAACAGTTTTCCACAATTGTCTAGCGATCACACCGGAAGGTTATTTTACGCAGGACTTCACAACGTACTTTAAATATTTCTGTTAGATGGCCAGTTTTACTGAAACTATCGGAATACCAATCCAGAGACTGCAAAGCACTTTCGGCAAATGAGTAGCAGCCTTTCAAGTTGGTCCACTTCAAAGTGCTCAAAATAACCGAATGTCTCGACATCTCATTAAGAGACGTGCGGCTTTCAAGGACTAGCTTTGAGGAGGTCTCAACTCTAGCAAGGGACTGTATAGCCGATTGGCTGTCAGTGAAAATGCAAATATTCACAACGAATATCTGATTACGTAAGAGCCAATTAGCCGCTTCCACAGCATTTGTTCCTACGGATAATCTGCTAGCCCATTCCTCACTGCTTGGGATCCGAACCTTACACCCTTGAGTCGGAGACAGATGGGCAATATTATAGTCGATGTCCACCAGAATAGGCATTTCCTGCACCAATATAGCATCGCCCAGGAGTCACCATAATGTTGCAAGAGAAGCAGGTTGATCGGAAGCTAATGAAGCAGCAACAAGAGTGCCTTCGTTGGTGTAGTACGGAATGCCCCCATTACTAAGAAGGCAGTCAGCCTACGCACTTTCTCTATCACCTTTTGATTTATAGCCTTAAGTATGATTGGCCATCAAACTGGTAACTATAGCAGATTTCGTTCCACTGTACTAGTGTAAATCCAGGAGACGATAAAAAGCTCCAGCCCCCAAGTTGCTGTTATCGTCCTTTTGCTGCTGTAAACAGTATACAGGGCTTTGCGAGCCTTTTCTGCCTATTTTCCTTCCAAAACAGCTTAAAATCTAAGATGAGTCCCAGATATTTTACATTATTTGTGAAACTTATAGGCCATTGAACTTCAGTATATCAAAGGACGGAATCCTATGCTTCTTCATGAATTCTTGCATGCTATGCTTTTTTATGCATAACACCACTGTGAGAGAATATGTAAGGGATAATTTAATCTCTCCGATAGTGTGAATATAAATTTCTCTGATATGGGAATAGTGATTACGTCTACAAACATTATCTTTTTACATCCAGTTTGATCAAACTTTCTTAGAAGCTTAGTAATTGTTGACCTCCAAAGCAAGGGAGGTAAAACATCGGCCTGAGGAGTGCCTGTATTTACCACTCGCTTGATAATTGAGCTACTCAAAAACGAGTGTATCACTCGATTTCTGAGTAGCTGATTTATAAATACTACTAGCTTCTGACTAATATCCAAATTTTGGAGAGCATTAACAATTGCTTGAGGATGCACATTATTGAAATCTCCCTCGATGTCTAGAAATGCAGCCGGCGTGTACTCCTTGCAAGGAAGTAATTTTTTAGTATGGGTTAAGCATGCTATGATTTCGAGATCAGAGTAGAGTGCAAGGGTAATCTAATATCCCACAACTCTCTCTAAAATCTTCAATAGAAAGCAGCTTAGACAAATAGTTATATAGCCCCTTGATTCAGCGTCCGAAGCTTTTCCCGTCTTAGAGCTAAATACGACTCTTGTTTCCTGCCAACTGATAGGAACATACGATAGTCTTAAGAAGGCATTGTATACGGCCATGAGGTAAGGCATATCTGAATATCAGCTGGGATGATACCATCCGGCCCTGGTGACTTGAATGGGCCAAAAGAAGAAACGCCCCATCTTATGTTTGCGCTAAAACCGACCGGAATCGAACTTACATTTCTGTATATTTCTAACAGTAACATTGAAGATGTCTCCTCACTACCAGGAAAGTGACTGTCCATCAACACACTAAGCGCCTCGCAGCTACTTTGAGTCCGACTACCATCAGTTCGGAGCGACAGGATTTAGGCTTAGAAGTTTTCAGAGGCAACTGGCTTCATTGATACCTTCAATATTGGCACACAAATATTTTGATGAAGCTCCTTTCGCCTTAAACACGACATTTTTGAATAGCCTTAACTCATTTTGTAATTTGACCACCAATCTTTGAGTATTTTGGTTATATTAAACTCCTTCTTGCAATTGCTTCGAAGACCCGCAATCTCACTATTCCACCACTGGGGCTTCTTTTTCACTATGGATCTACTTAAGCTACAAGATTTCGAAGCAGAATTGATAAATGCAGCGGCCAAAGAGTGCACTGCCTTATTTAGATCTTCCCGATGGTTTAGAACGTTGTAGTGTAGAAAGTTGATCGAAATGTATCTAATCCTGTTTTCTTGTTTAAGTAAAGGGTTGCTTCCAAATGTTGCAATCCTCCCAAAATGAATGCTCCACACATGTGGTCCAAAAGCGAACATTTTTGTAAAAAAATAGAACTTCATTTCTGTTGGAGGTCGTATGTTCTTTGCCAATATTTGCAATAGTAAAATTACTAGACAGGATGAAATCATATAATGATTCACTTTTTTCGTTGGTGTTTGAACTGCCCCATAGCTCGTTATATGCGTTCACGCCCGCACCAATTATTAAAGAGATCCGCTGAGTATTTGCGGCTGCTGTTAGCTCCCTAATAGTGTCTTTGGGTGTAGCATGCTTTCATCGTGTGCCGTGTAACATGCAGTGACCCACAAGCTTTCGGCTTTGCGTCGAAAACAATTGCAACATTGCCCTTTTCATTGAGGTTTGAAAGGCCAAGGACATTTGTAGACTTCTTGATGATGGCGTCTCTTGATTTACCCAAGGATTTGGGTGTCACAAGTCTGTATTCGTCAAGGTGTAATCCACAGACTCGGTCCCTAACGATTCATAGTTCTTGGATTAGAGGTATTTCCTCCGCATGTTTGCACAAATGAAAAGGAAGAGTATCCAAAGCCGCCTTGGAGTACTGAACGCCAATTTGTAGAGCCTTTACCCTTTTTTCTCCTCCTCACTCGATTCGAGGTCCAAGAGATCAAGACAGCCACCTAGTTCACTCAAACTTCCCCTCCTTGACTAGAAACTAGGGTTGAATTGGGGAAGTCAGACTTCTGATCGACATGTTTCGATTTTTTGTAAGTTTAAATTTTGGGCAAATCGAAATCTTTTACTTTATCTGCCCATTTTTCGACAAATTTTCTCCCACCACGACAGAAATTTTGCCTAAAAACAGTTTACCTGAGAACCCAGAAACTCAGCGTTTCAGACAGACGTCTGACTTTCCTAATTCAACTTTAGCTCCTGCAGTCAAGGAGGAGACTTCTTCTATGGTAAAGTGCCCTAACGGTTGAGGAGAAAATTGAAGAAGTTTGATAACTAGTTTCCATTCAATGAGAAACGTTAGTATTCGCCCATTTGATATTGGATATCATAAGTGTCAAAAGTGACATTTCCTAAGTTCACAGCAATTTATGAAAAGTCATTGTTTTAGAATGAAAAATAGGTATACGACCCGGAATTTGTTTGATATAGATTTAATGCAAAACAATTTGCTAAATTAATTATATTATAAATTTTTTTTTCCATCGTGGATAACATTTTCACGTGGTCTCGGGACTAAAAGGAGGAATAGATTCGGGTAAGTTATGTGTTTGAAAACTGATAAACTTCAGAAAGCAATTATGCTATACTGTAGTCAAGAGTGCTATTAAATTATGTAAACAAGACCAAAATTATTATTTAAGGAATAAATTATAATTTTGATTGATCAGCCTGAGGTCAAAGTACACGTTTTCACATATGTAACTTCAGGCATGTTTTCCTGCTTGTAAATTAAACAGAAATCGGAGCTAAATTGTTTTTTATATTTAAAACTGAAGTGAAAATACGACAATGGCATTTTGGAAAAAATGAATTTTTAATTTAAATAACAATCTAAACTTAATTGTATTATTTTCTATCTGAAAAACATGGATACATTTAGTTCAATCCCAACACCCGCATATCTACGCTTCTTCAACGCTACCGCTGACATATATCCGTAGTATGATGGTACCAACAAAAGTCCTCCATATGTGGGCTTGCTTCTAAATTTCATCTCCTATTTTCGGTCGATAATCATCATGTGAACAGCGAATTAATTGAAAATACATATCTATTGTATTTTCTCATAAAAGAAAAACTATTAAATTACCTAATTTAATCATTTATTCGTTGCGTCATGCCTGTTGTTGTTGTTGTTTTTACTGCTGTGTCGTGAATTTCGTAAACTTCGTAGCAAATAGCAAATGCATTGAAACAATATAATACAATGAGTTACGGGAATGCGGAGATTGGGAATACATGTATTTGTAATTGATGTATTGTCTCATGTTTCGTAAATTCAAACTTACATGCTTATATGGAGGGAAGAAGGCTGACAAAATGTAATATAGACTATTAAATGTGACTTGATGAGGTCATTTAAAGTTTCTCTGTGATTTTACAGTAGTCAGTTGACCTTAATAGTATTTTTTGTTCAGTTTATGGTTGGTTTTGTGGGAAATATCAGTTGAAATGTCGATAAATGTTAATGTGAACATGCATCATTTTTCTACCTAAGATATATTTGATGCACCACACTCTTTGAAAACACGACAATAAAACATTCACATGAAAATCGTCCTTTGGTTTTCATGTCTGTTACAACATTCAGCTTGAAATTCCTCTTTTAGAACCGAGTTTTTATGATAGAGAAATTTGTACAATATTTTTATTTATGCATCTGATCAGATAGCGGCTAAAAATAAACTTCGGTTTAAAATCGTTATATTTGTTTTATTTTTCGCGGAATCCTGATAAGTCTCGGAGGGATTCCAGATTGCATATTTGCAGATATTGTCAGATAAGCCGATCAATTATTTTCAAACGAACGTATTCTTTATGGTTATTTATCGTCTGTACCATAAATAAACGTGGCCAGTTGGAAGAACCAAATTCACTGCTTTGCCATAAATTTTATTGGACTGTAATATTTGTAGCGTTTAATTGGAAATTTTACTGATAAGAGATATTCAGTTTTTTATAAAAGCGTTTTGAGGCTGTGTTTTCCAACTAATGACCTTGAATTCCGACAAATCAAGTCAGAAAATTTACGGATGAAGTAGAGAGTTCACTAAAACACAGAATATGTTTCATAAGTACAACGCCGCGTGCTTTTCGTAGTGGAAAAATAAACGGTGGGTTAGCAACAACTATAAGCAGGCAAGCGGACACTTTTGTGCGCTTTTCACAAAAAAGTCTATAGATGAAGCAAAGGAATTAAAGTAAACTAATCTAGGGGTTGAAGCTGGTTGGGAGCCCCATTCGCAAATTTACAATCAATGTGAATACGAGTGTGAAGTGATTAGTTCCACAACTCACTTTACCGCTGATTAGCTCAAGTACGACCTATTCAGAGCTAGATGAACTAAAGGCTCATTGGGCGGACGCTCGGAAGTTGGATTCGAACCAGGAGCCCCAGACACTAAGAGCCCACTAGACTACACGAGCAAGCATATGGAGGTGCGAACAATATTAAGTGGAAATGATATCGCGATTTGTGACACGCAAACCTTTATTAAGGAGCACCTGGAAAATTTTTTGGGCAAACCAAGATATGCAAATTTAAACAGGAATGAAACAGATTTCTCTAATGTTTTTTCTTTTTGGCTATTTTAGACCAATGAAACTTCTTTTTGACGATAGCAAGGCGTGCTTGGTTTAAAAGAAATCACGGATAAAAGGTATCAGGTAATAGAACAATCTCACAAAGTTTCATGTGTGACGATTCTTTAGTTACAAGGTTTTCGAAAAATAAACCATCCCTACGAACACAAAAAAAGGAGCTACTACCATCTGCCAACCATTTATTTGGAAGCAACAACTCAGAATGGAAGCTACAGGACTACGAAAACCTCCAAAATTGCAGCAACTTGTCTTTCTTCGAACCAAGAAAATTACAAGAAGAACACATTACATGAGAAGACTAAAACTAATAAAACCCCTCTGATGGCGTTTAATTAAACATTAAGTTAAACAGTTTAATCAAACATAAGAATTTGCAAAAACAAAATGATTCAAAGTTTCAGCAAAAATTAAATAAAATATCGTCGACTGAATGCATTACAGGGTATGTTCATAGGATAATACAAGTGTTCCCGTAAAAAAAATATATCCACAATGCGATCAAAATAAATTTTTGAGGTACTCCTTTCGCGCAGCGGCACATTTTTCAATCGATTTCCCATGCACAGCAAGCATGTTGAAAGGCCTTAACGGAAACTTCATTCAGAACGGTTGTCATGGTGGCTGAAAGATGTCCTTTTCTTAATCATCGGGAACAAAAAGAAGTCTGTCGGAACCAAGTCAAAACTTGAAGGGTGCTGTGGTAGCGTTACTTAGCGTACTCGCGGACGAGTAGAGCGGCGAGGAGTGGAGCAAGTTAGTAGAGATGATCTCCTTTCACACGCGAAAGAATGGTTTTTTCATTCTTTCGACATCATCTACGTATTACGCAGCGTTGATATTCTGCCCTGAAGGTTCAAACTCTTTATGGACTATACCCTAAGCGTTGATCAAGACACGCTGCATCGTTTTAAGTTTAGACTTACTCATTCTTAGTTCATTTTTTGGCAAACACCTGGATGTGCCATTCGGTTTTCTGGCGCTTTGTTTTCGAGTCTAACTTAATTGGTCATGTTTCGCTCTCGATAGCATTGCATGCAGTTATAACCGCTTTCATCCGCATCTAACGTCAGGTAACGATAAGAAAACCGCCATTAAGTGCTAATTAAATGTGTGTTCAACTTTTTTTGGCACTAGAAGAGTACATAGTAAATCCAGTCAGCCAGACGAATAGTAGGCATGTTTTTTTGCTCCTCTATCCAGCACAGAACAGAACAGACGCATTGGAAACAACAACACTCCTGTCCCAGTGAGTTCACTAGTACAGAAATTTTGTTCTGCAAAGGTAGTTTACGTGCTGAATTATAGAATGTGCTGATAGAAAAAAGAAAAGCTCATGAGAAGTTGTCTTTTTTACCGTGAGGTGGCTTTGAATTTTTCAAGGTTATGTTGAATGTTTTAGTAAGTAGAAAATCAGAAAAAGCTTTCATAATGTGTAGAAAGATAAAAGAGGTGATTTTCTGTTAGTTCTTTTTATATTTTCTGTCGATTGTGGTCGATTTTGGTTGATTTCGGTCGATTTGTGATAAAATATAGCACCACACGCCATTGTACATAGGAGCTGACGATATGCTTAAAGCCCTCCACGCCATATACTATAGTCCTCCACGCTATGTACTATAGCCCTCCACGCCATCTGCATGGCGTGGAGGACTATAATACATGGCGTGGAGGGCTATAAGCATAGTGCCTGCTCCTATATACTTTTCGCCATCTATTATGGCGTGTGGGGCTATATTTTATCACAATTCCGAAACCGACTATGTACGTGGCGCCAGAAGTCTATAAACTATGGCGTCTGGTGCTATGTGTTTTTACAGTGTATTCTGTTTTGTATTGGAGCAAAAAAAATGCACCTATTGTTTTCTATTTAGTGGTTCAAGCCCATCTGTGGAGGAGGGACCGAGGTTTGACTTAACCTAGCTTTGATTAGTTACGTGCGTCCCGGGACAAAATGAAGCGAGAAACGAATCATTTAACTCTCGTTAGAGGATCTACTACTTTATAAAATAGATGATCTACTATCTCTATTCTTCCAATACTTTATACTGTTATAGCACAACAACTTTGCCTTTTTGAACTATTCCATTCAAAGCGATTAAGGAGGAAAATACATGTAACTGCTAAAAAAAAAAATCGATTTTTTTTATTACATCAAAATGTTTGAAATGCTCTTAAAATATGCCAAAAAAAGTTTTGAAGCGATATTCGTATTAGTTCTCGAGTTATAGTCAGTTACAGACAGCGCGGCGTTCCTCAGGTCGGTGGAGCTTTAAAACTTTAAACGCGTTTTTCTCAAAGTAGTACTTTTTCAACTGCCGTACAAGATATCTCAAAAAATATTAAATCGATCCGGCTCAAATTTATACCACATCTACAAAACAGTATTATCTCCTCGTTGAACTTAAATGTTATTGTAATTTCAGAAAAATAGTTTGTTTATTAATGTTTAAAGTGTGATTTTTTTGAAAAATAATCGTTTTTTATGTTTAATCTAAAATTAATGTAAAAATTTAAAATATTTTTGTAAATTTTATTGGTTCACCTATGAATTACATATTTCATTAGCATATTTTTTTTTCTCTGAATGTTGCAAGTTCCCCGGAAAAGGCGTTAAGTTGTACGAGGCAGTTTTTGATGTGTTTTTTTCATTCGCTCGCATCGCCGCCATTTTGTGTTGAAAAATTATTAAAAAAAGATTTTCATTTACTGTGAAACATGTATTTTAAGGATTTAATATTAAACATTTTCTGAATGAACAATATATATATATATATTAATTCAATCTGAAATTAGCAATTTTTTTTCGATTTTACATGTATTTCCCCCCTTAAATGGCCTTTAATTTAAAGAGACTGATCTGATAGCCAATGGCGAGTTTTTAAGATAAAACAAGATTATTAAATACGACCCTCAGTGAACAGTGCGAATTAAATCCACAGCCAGGAGATCGTTACCTCATCATTGCATCCTAACGGGCAGAGAAATTTAAAACTTTGTGAATAATGTATTAAATCTAGATACAGAGGAAATATCAAAGGCAGTTTATACACCGGATTAGGATAGAAGAGTCTATGTAGTCAACTGAGTAGAGCAATATTTGCAAGCATCCATATGTCGCCAAAGTTCAGTTACAGATAGCACAAATCAACCTTACAGCTAATTTATCAATAGTAAGCTGAGATAAGTCTTGAGAAAAATAACTCATAGAAATCAGCCATTAATTTCATAGTTATCGACTATGAAACTACGCTTCTACTTGCTGAAGTCAGCAGATATAGCAAACTCCGTTTTGATGGGATAAATATATTTCACTTCGTTTTGTGCGAAATGTTAGCGTAGGAACCTGTCACTTTGGTCTGGTTAGGTTAAGTGGCTGTCTATCGGGGAGTGAAAGCGAAAGAAACACATCGGCCCTTTAGAAGCCCGTTGTGATCCTACGGGTATACTTTTCTTTAGCCACTGTACTCTGGGAACCATTTGTTGCACTATATATATAACATTTGTTGCACTATATATATAACATTTGTTGCACTATATATATAACATTTGTTGCATTGTTATGTACTATAAAATGCCACCTAGGTCAAGGGGAAGATAGCCTCGAGACACCATTTTCTTCATCGAAAGCTCCGACAGAAATCGACGCACCCTACGTTCAACCGGTATGCGTGCCGCTCTATGAGGAAGTGGCGCTGAAATCAGCCACAACACAGCGTAAAGCACTACGGACTAAACACAACAGCAACCTGGTACGACATGCATCCATGGAAGTCTAGGTCTGTTTTACAATCGCATTTAGCGTCCTTATTTTAACTGAAGACTCCGGTGTATCTCTAGTAAAAGGGTATGATACTTCTGGTAACAAGATGCCAAGTCTTGCCAATTCATTCGCCCCACAGTTGCCCTTTATACCCCTATGTTCATTTTGGGCCTGAAATGGTCTAAAACAAAATACCAACCAGGTGGTTAGTTTTCGCTGATTTCACAAACACGAAATTAGGTCTGTTGGTAATATGCTTGGGGAACTAATGCTTCCACGTAGTTATGTTGTCCATAGTCTACTACAAGTATTGGATAGCAAATGCTTTAAATTTCACCAGTAATTAAATCACTTGGTGACCACATAATATCTTAAGTTCCAGGAAGCTTCAGATAAATAAACGAGGGCCCAAAAGTGCAAAATTAATATTGTTTGCCAAAAAAAAAAACAAGCGTCAGGAAGGGATTAATCTAGAAAGAAAACCAAAAACTTATGCAATCTGGAATTTAGCACTTTTTAACTGAAAAACAGTCCAGGAAAATTCTGGATTTGTTGATTTAGTGAAATACGGCAAAACGCAGCGATGAAAGTTCTGCTGAAGATAATATTGCTGGGCACTTTCAAAATGGTATAAGTTTTACTCACTTATTTACTGAGGGTTCATATTTATATAAAAGCGCATAGGATAGAGCTGAGTGAACTTGTCAAACTCTACAGCATCTATAAGCTTAGCTATCTACGAAAAATCAAATCATCATTAATGTTGACATATTTCTTTCGAATATGAAGCAGTATTGAATGGTGATAGAGCAACAAAAAATTACTAACACTAAACCAAATATTGCACTTAAACAAAGGATAAAAACTACTGAGATAGTAGAATTGAAACGCGACTGAAATATGTGATGAACCAAAGTAGGCACAATTCAGTTGAAAGTCAAAATAATTGTGTCCTCGTTATATTAGAACGCTTATGGATCACCACTGACAGCCTTCTAGGCATCTTCTTCAAAGTTTTTGATGTGGTATGCCCAGTTATCTACCACATCCATTCCCCAAGACTCGAAATGAGTTGCAGAGGGGCAGCTTTGGCTTACCGTCCTTACGTCGGTCATGAAATCTATGTTTTCGATAGGCGAACTTTCAAATCACTTAAAGATGATCATGGGCAATTTAGCAGTTGTTAAAATGTGCACAATTCATGTTAACACAAAAAAAAAAAAACATTACGCAAAGATAATTTATGGTTTTTGGTTAGAACTTTCACTTACAGATTTAAACTACTAATCCTTTTAAGTTCACGTCTATGGCTGGATTTGAAGGCTTAAAATTTATTGACTTTGCTGCGATATCAGTTTAAACAGATAATTTATTTGGGCACTGGGCTACATCAAAGATGGTTTGTTCGATTATTTTTTTTTTACTTTAAAATCAAAGCAATTTTCAGATATAGATAATATTTAGTTCCCAAGATTTCAATGACTAGGGATCTAAGCTGCTCTTTTAGTGAAACTTCCGCTAAGTAGTTTAGAAAAATTGGCTACTGCATTTAGTATTTTGTTTTTATATCTTAATATATATTGATTAATGACAATCGTATCTTATTTTGAACAGCACAGTATTTATGACCATTGATAATTAAGCTGAATTAACAACCTGGCATTCATTTCTTTAAACAGGAAACTTGATATGTTTGTCTTAATTTCATTACTTTATGCAATCACATTGCGATACGACACAAACAATCTCAATACACATGTGCCTCAATGATTTACAATTTAAATCTACATATATACAATTAAAATAATAGTACGTAACTTAATTTTATCGCTCGACATATTACACGTAAACATGCTGCGTTGCCACATTTTGAACATGCAAAAAATAGGTTCTATGATTTCTTTTCGCACTCAGCAGAATGCATAAACCAAATTTAGAATAGATAAATACATAAATAATACTGATTAAAATGCGTACTTATTAGTTACGAATACGATTAAAGTATTATTTCTACTTAGAAAATGAGAAAATGAATAATAAGAAAATGGTTTTTATTTAGGTCGCAGCTAATGAAATTTAAAAACAGTTTGAAATCATTTGTGGCGTCATTTGAAATACCTTGGGAATTTTTATAGTATCTTCATTGTGAATATGCATGATGAGCTAGGTAGTTAGTTTTTGTGCAATATGGCTATTTCATAGTATGTGGGTAAATTATTGAAATTTTATATTTAATTTGGATTATATTTGATATTTATTCACTTTCAACATTACAAAAAACACTTTTCTTAAAATTGACAAACATGTAAATATGATTCGTTAAAGTACGGTACACGAATCGCCTGTTCCAGTTAATAAGAATCGAATGTTACAGTTACAGTTTGATTTGAAAAAAATCATCTAATGGAAAATTTATGAAGAAATGTTCCTCCAATTTCACAACAAAATACGATGACAAATCCATTGGCTACAAACAACACGAGACTTGTCAATAATTTGTTCTAGTTAATCGCATCAGGCAAGTGATTACGTCACTTGTTTACAGATATGCAAAATGTACGCTTTGTGTATTAACTAAGGGCTGAGACACGATCGTTCGTTGTCACAAAGGCATATTTCGAATTTAAATTGTTTATCCATTGTTCTTCTTATAAACAATATACAGTGTACCAATAATGTCTTCGTACAGCAGCTATTTGAAACTTAAGTGTTAAAAAGAATGAATTGTTGCAAGAAATTTGAAAAAGTTTTGATGCAGATTTATTCATCAAACAGTTTTATTTAATTTGGAAACACAAACTAATCCATTTGAATTATTCATTACAAAATTATTAACTAAAAATAAAACAAAGTCCACAATTTGCCCCCAATAAAGTCTTCGTACACTTACGAAACAGTTTATGAAAAATCTTAAAAACTATAGATACAGGTTTTGTTAATATTTAGTTGGGTAGCCTTTGTTTTTAATCACGACTTTAAGGTGGTGTGGCATCGGTTCTACAAGTTTTTTTTTTTTTTGCATAGATTGGTTCTATTTTCGCCCATTCCTGCTGAAGAGCCTGTTTCAACTTAGGTTTCGAGCTAATATGATGAGTCTTGATCCTTTTTTCCAGCATGTTCTGCATGTTGCCAATGGGATTAAGGTCAGGACTTTGCGGTGGTGTTTTAAGCAAGTGTTGAGTTTTGTACGCCAAGACCATCCTAGTATTAGGAGCCATGTGCTTAGGATCATTATCTTGTTGAAATGTTTTATTTTTAGTTAATAACTTTGTAATGAATAATTCAAATGGATTAGTTTCTGTTTCAAAATTAAATAAAACTGTTTAATGAATAAATCTGCATCATAACTTTCTCAAATTTCTTGCAACAATTCATTCTTTTTTAGCACTTGAGTTTCAAATAGCTGGTGCACGAAGACATTATTGGTACACTGTATACGACCACACAAGGTCAATCATTAGTAAAGTATTTTTTCGATTGCCAAGATTATCAATTAATCGATTTATTTCATTAGTTGAATCAAATAGCATTGAATTAACTCTGTGCCCATGTAACAAATTTATGTTCACAAAAATGTTCTGACGGAGTTGAAATTTGAAAAGAAGTCAGTTCATAAAGTTTATTACGAATAATAAGCGGAATCGACTAATACGTTTGTTTATTCACTCAACTCAAGGCGATTTCATTTTAATAAAAAACTGAATCGGTGTTGTAGTATCGTCACAAGGATAAAGTTAATTACTTTTCTTTAATCGAGAGAGAATAAAATCAATTAGAAGAGAAAACATTTGAATGCAAAGACCAGTTTATTTTGAATGTATTAACGTAGTATTATAAAGTAAGTATTCACAGTTTATGATAATTTTGTTACTTTCATTTTTTATTTTATTTCACAAGGATGGAAAAACTGGCCATAAATGCCAGAACTTAGCTTAAGTTACAGACTCTTCATCATATGTTTTTTATAAGCAGTATTAAAAAAGTTGCATCGATGATTTTATGTGACTAAGGTTGTAGGTAGTTGTACTTTTCATCCTCATAAATTGTAAACTTTTTCAAGTTTTCTTTTTTTTAGAGTGTGACACATCAGACCCAGAGTATTGGCAACAACAGGCCAAACCAAACACGTAGATCCACATTGACCTTGTTCTATGCAGCGGTTAAGCGTTCGGTTATATTAAAACTTATCTTTTGCTCTTCAGTGTCGGCATCACATGAATTTATTTCTAACCATTTGTAGCGAGGGAAAATACTAAAACAAACACTTCGGTCAAAAAATGCAGCAACTGTGAGAATAACCACTCTGCATACTACAGCGGCTGTTGGATGTTTCTTGTCTATGGAGGATGACATTAATGAAGGCAGTTACTATGATAAATGTCACTAGTATATAAAGTCGCGATACGATAAGCAATATGATCTTTTTTTTGTAGTACGGTATCCTGTTTTACGAGAATTAGGTTGGCTTATAACGATTCGCATCAGCCACCGGTTTCGACAACACCCGTTTATGGTGGGTTCGACCTCAATATATCACTTGACAACATAAACACAAACACGCAGTTTAGACATGATGATTCACGTTTTGTCAATTCCAGAGAATGACCATCCTTCGGAGAAAGCAAATCACTCCACAGCACTCCGGCTACAACTTTCCGCCACAGGAGACAACACGTGAATGCAATATGATCTGAAGCAATTATTTGAGCGGGGAAGTGTTAAACTGTTTAGAAGAGCCTACAATGTCAGAAAAATACACGAAAAGTGAAATCTTAGAGGACGAAATCAACATGCTGATAAAGTTAATTTTCGTCAGATTGGTGGTTTTATCATCTCAGACAAAACTCAAGTCATGACTGTATTTACAAGTCCTGATAAATTTCATACGCATGACCGTGTTTTCTGGTCATATTCATAAACATTCATCGTCCAAACGAAATAATTGTTTTGGGAGCATCTGGGGTGGATGTAGTGAGCATCATTCCTCCACAGCAACTCTACAAAGGACGATATCTTAGCCAACATTCACACTGAGAAAAAAGATACAGCCATGGTAGTTGAAGCTATGTTACATGGGTGTTGAGACTATGTGCATAGCAGAACAGCTCACAATGTGTGCCGATTTGACCTTCTAGCTATATTTTATAGCTTAGGGTACTATGTACATAGTGTATGCGACCATAAATGCTGCGCGATGTTACACGACTAATCGCTTCCAATGGCATTGTTATTCGAATTTTAGGCTTATGGGAGCTAAAAAAAATGTCACGGGAATATGCAAATTTGACATGGCCTGCTCAAACAACGCAGACTGCTCATCAACATCAGGGGACAACATCTCATGGCACGATAGATAATGACAGTCCTGTATAAGAACGTAACATATATAGCGCCAGTTGTACTAGCGAATACTACAAGCATATTCATGTGAACGCACGAAATCGAAACATTAGTTGCACGACTAGGCCCCAAAACTCCAAAAAATGAAAGAGAAACAATGAAAGCAGTAGCTAACAGCTTCTTGCACAAGAAAACTGTCACCTAGTTCCCATCTCTTCAAATAAAAGTAATGTTGCAAATTAGTTCACTCAGAATCAATGAATACAAACGGGCAGAGAGTAGTTCCACGACTCATTTTATTCTTAATTTGACTCGAGTACTTAAATACCGGCATTGCTACATCAACTCAAAGTCAGTATTATAGCTATGCTGATCGCCCGTGGCTGGATTCGAACCAGAGACACATTATCATAAACAAACTTATGGAAACGTCTTAGTACGAGACAAAAAGGTGAAGCCACCCTAAATTTTCAAGTTTTCATTTAGACCTCGATATAATCCTTAGACTACGAAAAGATAATGCATCTCAAATAAGTCACTAGTAGGTTTTAGTAGATCCGATCGCTCCAAACCCGATCCAAACTATTAACTACAAGTTCGAATCCCACTGTATGTAAACTCGTACCGATTCAAACTATAAATTACCGGTTCGAATCTCACTGTATGCTCATTATGGTTTCTGTCCACTTTTTATTACACTTATGAAACTTCATACGTCTTCATGTATGAAGTGTTTCATATGATGATCTCGTATACGCCGCCAAATGGCATCAAACGTATTATGGGTAATTGATAAACTTGTTCGAAAACATGGCTGGTTTTTTGAAGGACTGGAAGAAATAAGATAAATTAATTAAAATGAACATGCCTGCGAGTAAGACTAGAATAATAAAACACTAATGTGGCAATGTAAAATATCTCACAATTTGGGTTGATTTTAATTAAATTAAATTGATAATGATAGTCAAAACAAATATAAATTGAATCAATTAGTTGTAGTACAATGCCGAAAATCTGACCTTGCTGCAACGTTCGGCACCGGACTCGAACCAAGGTCAAATACAATATGCCAATCTCTGACTACTCGTCTGGTCTGCCCACGATATAATCTCCTATACATATATTCTAAATACATGCACCAACTGTTCATGATGACATTCACAATAGTATTTCGAATTCGAAATGCCTCCAGGGATAAAAAGTATGTTGCTATGTAGTCCAATTAAGCCATCGACTTCACTACAGTAGGGAATTTGATTCCTCCCTTTTATGCATGCGCTCCTTTTAGGCAATGCACTTACTATCGTGAGTGGTCACAAAAGAAGCGAATCATAACAACAATTTATTTCATATCTATAATATGTTGAGAGATAAAGCAATAATGGGGGAATCGCGATGGTTCTTTGTGGGTAGGGTGCGTAACAAATAAATTGTCAAGATGAAAGAATCGATATTTGTGCAGTGCATAGCGAGTATAAATAAGTGCATATGAAGAGCTACTCTTGAATTTCGCATAAATTCGACTAAAATTTAAAATACTAGTGCTGTACCATGATACAAGAAACACTAGAGATAGCGACACTAGAGTGAACATTTTATTCTCTCTCTGCGCATGACGTCACCGGGAGAGTTCGTCGCGCGGCATGTTCACAAGCATTGGTGTAAAATGTATGGGCGCTGGCGTAACTCATTAAAAAAAAATCCTTGATTAAAACATGTTTGCATACATTCTTGTTCATAAAATCGTCAATTAAGGAATCATAATATGTACACTCAGAAAAATTTCATCACTTAACATTTTTTTAGAATCACTTTAAATCAAAAGTTGAAACACTTTTAAATCAAAAGGGAATCTTATTTGAATTCCACTTTATTATAAAAATTTTATTTTCAAATCAAAATGTTTCATCATTGAAAAATTCAAAAATTGTCAAATATGATTTGGCGCCATATACGTTTCTTTTTAATTCAAATAATCTCACTTCATTTCAATAACGCTGTATCAAAGTGAGTCAACGTTGTATGAAAATGAGTCTTGCTTGTTTTAATGTTTTATTTTTCATTCAATGATGAAACATTTTGATTTGAAAATAATTTTTTTATAATAAAGTGGAATTCAAATAAGATTCCCTTTTGATTTAAAAGTGTTGCAACTTTTGATTTAAAGTGATTCTAAAAAAATGTTAAGTGATAAAATTTTTCTGAGTGTACAATTAAACTATGTGCTTAGTAGTACACGTAAAATGTATGTACAATTTATGTAAAATATGATAAAAGTATATTTCAAAAGTAGTAATACGATGACATAACTAAATCTATGATGTAGATTTGGAACAAAATGTAGGTACATTGTTTGTAAATTTGAGAAAGTCAAAGTTCACTCTTCGGGATGTTGGTAAACAGCAATATTATTGTAAATAAGACAATTTAATAATGCTTTTGATGATTTCAACTTCAAAAAAATTGGTTTTATTCATTTTAATAAATTTTATTTTCATAACAAAAACTCTATTGCTAGTTTGAGACTCCTCTGGGGAGATATCAGGGAAATACCTTTTTAAATATATACGAAATAGATGAGCTGAGAAATGGAGGACTTCCAATATGACGGATTAAATAGCCCAACCTATCACTGGAGTACTTTACGTGACTCACAGTTCAAAAAATGTTGGTCGCTCTATAAAAAGCAATGTATTTTTATATCTCTGGGGTTTTTTTGAAGTGCCTAAATTTGAAAATTTGAAAACTGGGACACTTCTGACTTTTTATGGATTGTGATGAAATGACATGACTTTACAACATTTGTTAAATTAGCAGTCCCTTATTTTGTGATTCTTCCTTGAAAGGCATAAATTTTGGTCGCTTGCAGTTTTCGAACAAGCTTTGAATCACATAATTTTCTGACTGAATTCTTCTGAATTTCCATCTCATTGAATGAGAAAACAGATACATTCACAATGCAGCTGAGTTCTGGCCTCCACATAATTTTTGTCACCGTAATAAGAAACTCTGATCGTATTTGGACTTTCTAGAACCATCTTCAAGAGCTGTTGTTGAACAATTTGGAAAAGCTGTTAGCACATAATCTTTCAGTTCATAGACTTAATTTACGCTAGGTGATTTGTTTCCATTTTACAATAGAGTTGTCTTTTCTAATTTTAAGTGAAAAATGGGAATTGCATTTTTATTCTTTGAACTTTTAGACTGAAATTTACATTCAGGATCATCATTGAAACTAACCTTTCCTTCAAATCTATCCAGAGAAGACTTAAAATTTGCATCTGTTGGATACATATAAAGTATTTTTTTTCTTCCGCCACAGTATTCTTCTTTTGACTTTCAGTACAGCAATAACACACAAAAACTAAATTGCATTTTTTCATTTTTCATACATATACTTCCATAAATAAAATCTACCATGATCTAAATAAGCTCATTGATAGTTTATAATATTAAAACAATGCTGCAAAAGAAAACCCTAAACAATTTTTCATGCACTTATTTGTATTCCATCACAATTTAATGCGTTCATTCATGAACCGAACTCTCCCGGTGACGTCACGCACAAGCAGCGAGCTGAAAGAGACATGCGCGTGTCGTAATCTTATAGTTCTTTGATTCATGGTGCTGTACCATAAATGCGGAAATTTTAAATTTAAATATCGATAGTTCCTTTTCGTACGACTTCAAGAGCAATTTTTGGATTTAACTGCACTTAATTTCTTAAAGGAAAAATGCAATACAGATAACATCTTCTGAGCTCATGCTCAAAAATGATAATACAGATCTATTTGACAGCTGTCAGATTTTGAATTCACCGATAGAATTTGAGTCGCCTTTTATCATTTTCGGCAGCTAGGAGTATTGTGAGCGAAAAAAATATTTTCGCACATTATGAATTATTTTAAGCCCAGTCCCTCCACGATTCGCAATACACTTTCCTACTATTTCCCACCCGGTCCTCAGCCTTCACCATATCATCTCCTCTATACAAGCAATTATATTATGCATTGTCTGGCAAGTATCTACTCTCGTTCCGGTGCACTATATGAGCAATGCAATTTAGATTTGAAGCGACAAAATGCCACGCCAACAATCTAAGTATGCACATCCAAACTGATAAAGTGAATGCAAAAATGAAAAAGAGACACATCGTCACACTACCGCAACAAACAAATTGTTGTGGGAAAATACTTGATGTTCTTTTAGGTCTTGTTCTTGTTCATATTCTGTACTGCTTCGTGGCTAGACTTGGATCGGACTAGTCACTGTGGTTTTTGAAGAAGACTGGTGAAGAGGTTTTACAGCACTCCATAGCAGCACGACGAATCGTCCGACCGAAGCGAAAAAAAAATTGTTTGTGTCCCTTTTAGAACGAAACATTAACAATAGGCAGTTATCATCATTGATTGTCGCTTTCTGGTATTTTCTTCTTGTACTCGTGACTTTTTTTGTACATTTGCCCTTAGTTGTTGGTATGATAGACTAAAAGTAAAGAAGTATTTGTTGGCGCTTGGGAAGATACTGTGGGAAAATTAATATTTGGAATAATCGTAAAGTCATAAGAATTAATAGAATTTCTTCGAGTGGAAAGTTGAGGCTATGAAAAATTTTTTCATGTCTGACAATATTCTTTTCGTTGGTGTTGTGAATTTTCATCGTGGGAGATCAGATTTGGATAATCTATTGCGACCATCTTTTATTTTGAATATGTCAGGTCCAATTTGAGATTTTCGTTTGCGCATGTGTGGCACTTTACATAGCAGTAGCTTATCTGTGTGCTCGAGAAATTGATGAAAAAACAATGACTGAAACAAGGAACAAACTATACAAACTTCTCCTAAAGCGTAGATTTGTATATACATTTTGCGTAGGTTTTGGATTGTAGGTTTTAGATTGTAGGATTGTAGGCTGTATTTATAGGTTTTAGGCATAGTTACCGTTCATTTTGATGATTCATTTTATTTTTTACGCCGGAACGATCATACAATTAATTGATTTGTATTATTTAGAGAGAATATTTTAAAGCAAATGCAGCCTTTATAGCCATGTGAGCAGGTCCAAGGTTCAAATCTACCCATGATCAATCTAGCTCAGAAAATGCGCCTAAGATAAATCAGGGGTAAAGGTAGTTGCAGAACTTACCACTCCACACTCGCATACATTGTTTATCAAAAACGTCTTTACCAACTTTTTAAAATAGTTAATTTATTTATTTGAATTAAACTACTTTTATTCTTTTATTTAGAGTAAGAAAAACTGTGTACTACATAAAGTATATTCAAAAATCTTCCAAATATAGGTTAAAAGATTAGTGAATTCTCGTTTTTATAAGTAAAGGTACGGACACAACGGAGCGAAGAGAGCTTCGAGTAAAGAAATCGCTCTGAATCGATCTCGTCGCTACTATCACATTTCTGCTTTGGTCGCTGCTTTGACATGGAAATATATGAACCGTTTCAGCGCGTTGCTTGACTCGACGCTATCGTCGCTCCGTCTTGTCCGTACCCTAAATATAACACATCTCTACGGCAAATTCGACGAAAATGGACTAATATTTTGGAGTAAAGCTGTAACAAAAATCACCGAAGTGGCCAACTAAACCACATTGCAGTTGGCTCAAATTTCTTAAACAGTAAGAAAATGAAACCAGTAATCACTGGCTTTATAGTAATAAGCACAATTCTGAGCATTGTGCACATGAAAGACAAAATCTCTTACACCAGACTCATATATATTCGTTAGGTTCCGTAGGAGTCTACCGCTGACGCAAAGCCATGTTAATAAAGAGCCGGAACGGGTCTTTTATGCCTGTCTCAGATGTAAAACCGAAGTCACACCAAGTGGCTTTAACAGGAAAAAGGGAGAAAGCCCATAAACAGGTAACAGGAGATTTTCACATAGTAATCTGGCTATTCCTGACTGGGACCACTATCTATCTGTCAGATTAATCATGTGTTCCAAATTTCTCCGTAGCTCGTTGAATATGTGAACATTTGCTAGAGCCAATATTGACTGAAACCACTTTCTTGTTAGAGTGTTTTAAGCCCGAATCAATGCCACTAGAAAGTCATTAAACCGCAAACAGGCTCAAATAAACAGTTAGTTTAAAGAAATTACATATATGTGGAGCACACGCTAGTCAACTACAGATACCTTAATTACTGATGATCAACATGCAAGACAGGAGGTTTATTAATTTGTAGCGAGTGCGGAAACGAGTCCAAAGAGCCAGAGAAGCCTAAGAAGGAAAACTGACTCTTGAGCCAATGCCTTCTAGAAGTTGTAGCAATTTAAGAAAAAGAGGGATGCTTGGAGGCGCCTCAACTGAACCGAAGTCCAGAAGAGGACCTGCCTGGCAAAAAAGGTGATGGCGAACCATGAACAGGAGCAACTACAAAATAAGAAGTACCCCATGAGCTGGGTACCCTATTAATGGCCGTGAAGGCCCCTCGTCGGCATAAGCGGAACACTCTGTGGTCCGACCCCGACGGATGCTGGTAGGCCGCTTTGCTAGCTCTACGCGCATCCGTTGGGGTCGGACTGTTCGCCACCACCTACCTTGCCTGGCACGCCCTCTTCTGGACTTCGGTTCAGTTGAGCCGCCTCCAAGCACCCCTTTCAGTTTTAAATCGGTACAAAGTACGGGCCGTCATGCAGAACGATGACGTCACAGTAAGTAGTCAAAGTGTCGCGAAAAATACAGGTAGTCTTATGGGACGGCCGCGGGAAAACGTAAATTGTACGGGTTTCGTCAAAGTGAGCGGAGCGAAAATAAAGTGAGATCTGCGGAATAGTCAAATAAAAATTAATGCGGTACGTGGGTTAGATGTGAAAAACTAGCTACGAAATGTGCAGCAGTTGCTATTAGATTATGTGATGTTTTGTGTCAATTTACTGTCGCATTAAATTGATTGGGAATTAGCCGCATATGTTTAACTGGTTCTTTGATATGAATAGACCAGTAGACATTAATGCTGCTGTTTCGTAGACATCGCCAACTACAGTAAATCGAGCAAATTTGTGGAACTTTTTGGTACGTATTGTGTATGTGAAGTTTGTTTACATATTGTGCAACAACACAGTATGAGGGAAAACCTTAGTCAAAATGATATTTATGACTAATTATTATTTTTATTCAAAAAACTAACGTTTTACGTGTATTTTACCTCCTACATTGAAAAGTAAAGGTTTTTATGGTAACGTAGTGGTAGCAAAGGGATTTTGACAAAAATCTTTACAAATTGGATTTAATTATAGAGCGTCTCTGCGTCTCTGAATTTTTGCAGTTTCAAAATCAAGGTGGAATGATCAAATCTGTCAAAATGACAATTACTGTGTAAACGGCGTTAATTGGGTTTCTTTTCTCTATTTCATACAGATTGTCTGGAGCTAGTACTGCCAAATTCGTGGTAGTTAAATGACAATTTCTAAAGCCATGATATTGATCGTTCGGACAAAAATCAATTAGTAGAGAAAGTATATCTTAAATACCTTTGTCAAAAATTATTGGAATGATGGATAGAAAAACAATGCCTCTATAATTTCAACATAATGTCTATCATCATTTTTGAACATGGGCTTGACACACCAAGATTTCCAATAGGGTGGAAAAACTCTCGACGACAGTGACCTTCTGAAGAAGATGTGCTGCGTGCTATTAGTTGCTCGAGATATGATTAATATATTAACTCATTAACACTAACTGATTAACTCAGGTACCTATCCAGAGCCTAGATAAACTCAAATCTCGGTGCGTGTTCCCTCGCTCGAACCTGAATTTGAACCAGGGATCCCAAACTCAAGAACCCACTGCTCTACTCGCTAGGCTCTAAGTTTTGTAATGAAAACAATACAGAACACTTGCAAAAGTATTGATAAGTCTAGTCTACAGTATGTAGATAGAATGAGTTTCTTGTAGTTAGTTATAATAATTTATGACGTGTAAAATCATCTAGATAATTTTTAATCAGAAAATTTGAGAATTTGATGACCTCAACTTTGAGATGAAAGAGGCTACAGTTATAGATTTAAACGCATGACTACAGTTCCTTTAAATGGCTTTGCTGTTTTCTGGTCACGATTATATAAATTTACGTTATTGATAATTTGACCTATTTTTTAGGTTGATCCTGAGAAGAATCTCATTGTGAGATTTAATATATTCCATTATAATACTCAAACATTTCTTTCTCTCTATACCGTTTTCTCTGTCTGTCTCTCCGCCTCAAAATAACATGTTCAGTACCTTTTATTAAAGACCAGTGTCAAACCAAACAGATTCTTTTAGTAGATAGATAAAACTAGGTATTGATCGAAGGAATAATCGAAATTTAGAGTTTTGACAAAATGGCAGCTTCGTAAAAAAAATATCGAATTTTTGACCAAAATTGCCATTTAAAATTGTTTAAAAAAATAGAAATAATTATCCGAAATCTTATTCGTTCGATTAACACCTGAAGAATATGTCTGAAAAAGTTGTGTTAAAATTTCAAACCGTTTGGTTGAGTCGTTTTTTAGAAATCCTGGTCATGAGCCATTCTTTCCTCTCGCGTACTCCCATGTACTTCGATCTGTACTCCGCCTACTTTCTAACAGTCCGAGATGTGATTACAAATATGCGTATATCTCGGAAAAAGCTTGTTGGATCGATTTGGGAATATTATAAGTTAACTATACATTCCGAAAATGCAAAAACTAAAAAATCAATTTTATGAAAATTCTAACTGCGTATAACCCCTTAAGGGAATGGTTACAAAACCATTTAATTTAACGCCAAGAATCATACTACCGCCATTGTACTTATAATACATACGTTAAAAGGTTTCTTTTTCAAATTTTTAGTTTCCATATCTTACAAAGAAGCACCGGTTTCCCTTATGCTTTTCCTAACTACTTAATCGAACGCTCGAATAAACAAGCTAGGTGAATTTACTCATCTTTTTCCAGTCAAATACTTAGCTTTGAGCACCAGTAGAACAAAGACAGTGTGCAAGGTTAGTAATCAGTTCACGTAATATGACGGTGTGAAATTTCGATCGAGCTTACCTATTTAGTACGGCTCAAAAATCGATCGGTGTATGTCCTCGTCAAGATAAGACCACTAGATTTCAATTGGTGACACTCTTGATGATAGCTCACTCACCAAATGAGCTCATTCAGCGGCAGAGCTGCTAGAATAAAGTTCGTCCCGGATTGGGATTGTGACCAATAGTCAACGAGGTATCTTCGACTGGTTTTTTTTTCTGTTGGGATCTTTCATTTCAACATTCAATTTTCCAGTTCCTAGCAAGTTATTTTAGGCAAAGGTTTGGATCAATATTTTGCTTTATTCGATGTCAGCTGATGAATAGGTAACAAATATTTAATAACCACTACCCTAAACAGGTTTATGAAAACTCAATGGGTACAATATTACACCGTGTTTGTATGGATAGCAGTCATTTCAAAGCACTTTAGAGGCTTTATTAAAATTAATTTGAACAATTCACCTGAATACTGTCTATATTTTATCATCTAAACATCTATGAGCAATCTAAATCTGTAGAGTTCTATAGAATTATATTTTTCGTCTACATACCTTGCACTCCAGTCTAACATCCTCGTTATTTTCATGAGAATTCAATTCGATAACAAAAGACCTGATTACATCAACCACATACGTATCATACATCATAATCATCACATCATCAATATTTGCTTGTTTGTTGTTTTGTCAAACTTTGTGTGTTGTATTATTATTGCATATCATCTATCATATTACAAGTTCTTTCGTCTTTTTTCATGTCGATCTTCCGCACAGTATCATCGGAATTTAATATGCACAAAATGACGTACCTATTATAAGCACGTGTAAACACAGCTATAGAACATAAGTCTGCCTAAATGAGATAGATTTTATGGTCAAGCTTGACAGTTCTGATATTTTCTAAATTAAGGCGAAACAAATATTGAAAAAGTACGCAAATTAGTGTGGAACGTGTATCAAGTTTTATTTCTATTGCTATATTCAGAAGAAGGTTTCGAAGTTTTCGAGAAAAAAAAACAGTACATACACATGCTAATCATAATGACATATGACTGATGACGTCAAAGCTGTTTAATTTCATTCAATTTTACGTTCGTACTTATTTTGTATGCAAATAAAATATTTAATTATCGCTGTTATGACGACAACTTATCGACCTTTCTTTCGAATATTTCATAGAATTTAGAAATGATATGTTACAAGACTGAAAAAATATATTCTAGCAACAAATAAATCAGTTTTTACCAATGCTACATGAAAAAAACCACTTTTTAATTTCCTGGTGCTCATTATAATGGAAATCGAATCATCATCTTCGACTGATGAAGAAACATTTTTACATTTGTCATAGTAAATTAAAGATTATTTTTAGCTATCTACAGGTTTAAGGTGCTCATACAAGTAAAATGCATTTACGTCAGTGAAAATGTGTATTATTCTTGGCATTCATACTAATTCGTGATGACGTTAGAGCAGACTAGTTCGCTAGATGCATACTTTTTGCATGATCACGAAATTTTTGCGAAATGAAAATCCACCGAACGTCATAAGCAATATATTGACGTATGCAGTACTGACAGATTGCTTCAATTAGACTTTGGGAATTACCGAATCATTTCAGTGAATTTTACTCGTAAATATGTTTTTTGACGTTACAATTTCTTTTCGTTTCAATTATGCTTAAGATAAAAAGATCTAAGATAGTTTCAACGTTTGCATACACAACGCGATGCGATCCAGGAATAGTGAATATTATAAATCGGCTCAGAGAGCCAGTAGCCCCCAACAATGCAGTTAAATTTAAATTATGAGTTTTTTGATTTAGTAAAAATACGGCCAACGCCTTTGAAGAAGGTACACATTAATTTTAAATGCACGTATGCTTTGAAAAGACATGAGATAGTATTCAACTGACTAGCGCCCAATGTGGGCGGGTTATCAGGTAATTAGTTCAACAGCTGATATAAATGTTCCAGTTATTTCAAACTATTGTAAAAACAGTTATTGTATAAACGAAATGCTTCTCTATATGTGTCAATGGCAGCGTAGGGGTAAGACATTTTCAATTCATAACGGAAAGCAACGGGTGCTCATATTCATCACAAACGCTGATTTTAGGAGCGGGATTGCTCGGAGGCTCGAGCAGTTTGAAGGAGTTTATGGCCCATCTCAATTGGGAGATTGAAATGGTACGAGTTGGCTCTATGCACTGGGCTATTAGATAGGCCAATCCTGATTTTTTGGTGGCACAAACTGACTTTCTTTGATGTGATGAGAAAAACCGCTCGCAAAGCCACCATCTATCATCACCATCGTTGACCATTATCAACCATTAAAAGCCTTCGCGTCTCTGCGCAATGGCGATGGCTTGTAGTGGCATCAAGGACCATTGTGTCCGAGGCCTCTAACAGACAGCAAAAAACTGATAGCCTGCTTCACTTGATGCGTCGCATATGCTGAATGAGAAAGCTTCAGTGCACTGGTGCTTGAGTTATTGCAGCTACCACCAGGGCTCTGAATGCACCTTATAGCCTTCAGTGTTGGGCTCACAGCCTTACGAACACGATTTCTTGTCACAGAAAGATCCCCAAGAGAGCCTCTGCAACACACTTAAAAACATTCGGTTTCAAACTCAAGAAAAAAATGTTCCAACATTTATTTCCACTATCAACTAACTGAATTAGCAACGAAAACGAATTCACTTCGAAAATGTTTCAAACTGATTACAATTCGAATTAAAATGAAAACTAATCAATGCAACGAAGCGAAAAGTATTAAAAAATAACGAAAAACTAACTGACAAAGAAATTCTTGTTTTCATATATATCGAGAATAAAATTTCGGTAAATTTAACACCATTTGCAACATTATATTTCCAAACCTTTACAAAAATGTTTCCAATTAAACCACATCATTAATCCCACTAAATTAGCTGAGTATACTCCAGCTGATGTACAATACCAATCAAGTTATCAACGATGACTGTCAACGATACTGTCAACGATGCTGTCAACGATGGCTGTCAGCGATGGTAAGTTGTTTGTTTATTCCATATTTTTATGTTTTTCTTTTTTCTCTTTTTTACTAATGTTCGAAGAAGAACATTAGTATTAAAATCACTTTGGCCAAAAATTCATATTTCTATATATATATATATATATATATATATATATATATATATATATATATATATATATATATATATATATATATATATATATATATATATATATATATCATCAAAAAATTTCAGTGAAAAAATCTCAGGAACGCGCCATCCGATTGAGCTGAATTTTTCAGGACACATTGGTGTATATGCAGAATAGTGCCAGGTCTCACAAAAAGTTAATGCTTTTTAACCCTTTGGCGCCGGCGGCCATTTTAGTGATTTTTTTAATATACCTATTATTCCGTACACAAATAATTTTTGCAAAAATAAAGTTGACGACATAAATTTCGAAGAAGTTTTACATGTGAATCGGATAATGTTTTGGAATTTTTTAACCCCATGTGTGCGCTGGGTGCGTAAAAAGAGAACGGGAAAATTTGAAAATTTTTAAATTGCGATAAATTTTGACAGAGCTATTCCATGATTACGAAATTTTCAAGACATGTTTGTTTTATTCAGTTGTAGATTATTGTACGTTTTAATGAGCGTGCTGGCAACCCTGTAGCTAGGGCAAGCACTGAAAGTGAAAACCTCCAAATCATCGTCTCTCTTGAAAAAATGTTGTTTCTTAAAAAAAAAGCCATTCATATGTAAATTTTGTACTTTGTTTACATAAACAAAAAAAAAAATTTGATATGGTATAACGGGCACGCCTGGTAACCCTTGCCCAAGTTACCTATATTTTTAGCATCAAAAACTTCTGTTCACGGAAACTCACGATCCGATGAACAGAATTTATTGAAATTTGCAGAATGTATTGGTCTTCAATAGGACCAGGTCTGATAGAAGTGATTTTGAAATGCGGGTGATTCTGTGCCAGTGGTGCCATCTTGAAAAATCACTAAAAAAAGATAACTGCTTTTAGACCTATAAATTCTGATTAAATCGTTCGATTTTGACGAAATTCACACCGTGACTGCACCTTACTTTAAACCACGTTTGGTAGAAATTTGGTTGAAAAATTCGGTTGGAGCTGCCAGCTATGATAATTTTGGTGTCTTAAATTTGAAAAAATAAAAATTTGGAATTGAAAATATTCAAACCATCGAATATCCTAAAAAATGTCCGTTCCTACAATAAAACCAATTTGTATACAAATCTTATGCTTAATCTACACAGTCAAAGTAAAACTTTGGAAATTTCATGTCGGACAAGAACGGTAACCCTTTCTCAGTTAACCTATATTTTTAGCAAAAACTTCTGTTCACGGGAACTCACGAATCAATAATCAGATAGAATTGAAATTTACAGAATGCATTGGACTTAAGTAGGGCCAGGTCTGATAGAAGCGATTTTGAATTGTAGGCAACTCTGTTCCAGTGGTGCCATCTTGAAAAATTACAAATAAAAAAAACTGCTTTTTGCCCTATGAAATGTGAATAAGTTACCAGATTTTCATGAAATTGACACAGTAGCTGAACCTTACTCTAAACTCTGTTTGATAAAAATTTGGTTGAAAAACTCGATTGGTGCTGCCAGCTATGGTAATTTTTGTATCTTTGGTTTTGAAAATTCGCTCAGGAAAATAAAACTTTTTGCCCTATAACTTCCAGTGCAGTCATGAAATCAATACGAATGTCATACAATTACTGGAACCTATTATAAACATTATTCAAGCCAAATTCGGTTGAAAAGCCATGATAGGGTTGCCAGCTATTGTTGGTTTTGTGTTGAATTGCAATATCTTTATTAAGCGGTTTTATCGTAGAATTATCAATTGGTAATGATATTGTAGTGACAATAAACAGCAAATATTAAGCTTTCGATTATTTGAAAATACTCTCTGCAGGTAACTATAAATTTCTTTATACTCCTATAACTTCGAATGTAATATAACAACGTGAAGCAGATGTGAAATATTCTTGGCTTTGATACTGGCGAAAGGTTGCCAGCACGAGTCGATTGTGCTACTTTTGTGTCAATAAATGCTTACAGTTAGTATTCATACCGGAAACATTTACAATGAAAATAAATAGCCGATGTTTCAATTCCCAAAGTTCTGCAAATTTTTCGGATCGCAGCCCCAAACTCCAACTTCAGTTAAAGTGCTGCAGGCACTGAGCATTTTCTTCATTGATGTTATATGAGATGCTGCTTTCAAAATTTTGTGAAATAAGCAACTGATAACGAATATAATTAACAAGTGTTTTGCTCTCATAAACGTTGAAATTCATGCCAGTGGTAATATCTGAAACCTTCCACCATATGAGTTATAATGGATTTTTGAGACAAAAGTAAAACGTGGCATTTGAAACAATTTGGCCGTAATAAGCAGCGCATGTGGTGGAATATGCACTCAAAACCTGCACGATTCTTCTACTGTTCTTCGAACATTAGTGTTTCTAGCGGTTCAGGTGCGCTAGAGTTATTTATGTAGGTTGATTTCAAACACATTCAGTTTCGTTTTATGCAATGACCGAGCATTTGATCTTTTTGGGCTGGTTAAACTCTTTCCTTTACTTTCTCCATAGAATAATGATTTCCACATCCGACCATGCGGGTTTACCATTTTCCCTGGATTTGGCTAGAATGCACGCTGGTCTAGCCACAGAGTTGAGAATGCTAGAAAGAGTGCTAAAGATTCTGGTAACAATCGATTCCAATGAACTTCGGATCAGAGGTTGGAACCTCTTCCAGTCCGTTTTTCCCCCCATCAATAAAGGCTAAGTACCTGCTCAGTCAAATTTCAGCCACCAACAATCAAGAATATGACCTTCTTTACACTGATTGAAATATCATAAAAAAACCCCGCGACTCGAGCTGAGAGAAGTCGGTTCGTTACCCACATTTGCTATGGACAGGTTGTAGGTCAAGATGATTTTAAATAGCGCTTCACCTCGACTATTTGTCGCAGTTCTGCTATCCCACGTGCTTATGAGACGTGAGAAGCAAGAAGCAAATAAAACCCCAATTGGACTTCCAAAGCCCTGGAAAGTGGATAACCTTGTTTCTAAATCAAGTCATACTGGAGGTGGGAGAAGCTACTTCCATAGGATGAATCGAAAGATGTCGGAGGCTACTTCCATAGGGTAAAGTTTGGTAACCAGGAAGCAGACTAGCCCTCTTCCAGCAGGTACTGCTACTATCATATCTAATAGTTTAAATTCAAACAATGTACTAACATGGTACATTTCGGCTTGAAAGTGAACCAAAATTATTTAATGAGAGTGTGTTATCGATGAACTCGTTTCTGTTCATGAAAACCTGACCATTTTTAAACAAATACCCTGTTCTTAAGCCACCCACCGAAATTATCTATGAGTTTTCTCAGTTTCCATAGTTTCCAATGAAAACAAAAGCAATAATATCAAAGGTTCAATATCCTTTCAAGAGCACAAATCTTTCCTACAATCACATCGAAATTCAATGAATTCTTAACGCTCTTTCATCATTTCATTGACCTCACTTGCAATCCTGAAATCCTAAAATAAATAAACTTCTGATTCTAAAAAAAATGTTTTCATATCTTTTCGAAAAAACCTCTAGACAACAAAAGATATTCGAAACGTATTCCTGGAATTTTTCTCGACAGACCAACAAACGAAAATATATATTACATCATTTGATAAATATTTTTATATATTTACATCTAGACAAAATATCGATTTTATCAACAGCAGATACAAACGCAGCCTTCAACATTCTTCCCTACTGTCAATTCTTTGAATTTCCCTGAATTCACGATTTCGGACTATGAAATAATGAGAAAAAAAAACGAAAATTGCCAAGATATCGTATTACACAAAAATAGAAGGATAACTTTACGATGGTCCATGTTCAATTGGATGATGCGTAGTGGGAGGTCGTACAGTTTAGACAGGAGATTGGATTCCTGGAAAGCCAAGAGCAAAGATAATATGCCTTTGGTTTATGTTGAATTCGTAGCATGTTCAAACAGTGCCTGTTTACTTTGAAAATAACATCTTATCTGAGGCAGACTTGTTTGTGGTTTTGAGAGATATTTGACATTTTTGACTGCGTGTAAAAGTGTGGAATATTGGAGCTTTAAAGTCTGTACAATTGCCTGTAACATCTTAAACCACGTTTTTCAGGACTATTTATTTATTTTTCAAAGGTAAGAGAATGTGTGTGGCAGGGGCGCAAGCTCATTTTTTCATCATGTAGTAGGCTAATGTTAACAATTATTTATTGTTTGAAATGCCTTTATAATAGATTTAGATTCATTTGGGAGTTCAGAGGGCGATTGGTAGGCAGGTAGATTGAAGTGGTAGCCGATCGACAAAGACCTGCCGACAGTCGCACATAGGCACATTGTCACAGTAATTTTCTCTCCGCTAGTCACTGAAGTCAGGAAACAATATGTTTCCTTTGATAAATCGCACTATCCCCTTTAAATTAACCGAGATAGTTAGGTAAATTTGAGAGAAAGGATGCATCAAGTGTCGCCCTCCTCCTCCGAACCAAAACCGAGCTTTGGGACATAAGCTGGACGACGGACTCCTCTTCGCTCTCCGAGCCACAACTCCGACAGAAGCAGTTGAATCCTACGCTCAACCGTTGCGCATGGCGTCCTATGAGGCAGTGGCCTATAAGAACGCCCACAGCTCAACGTATAACACTTCGAGTTAAGCCACCTATCTGCCTGGTGCAATGCGCATCCGTGAAGATCCAGGTCTATTTTGTTATTCCACAGGATGATTCATCGGCCCAGGACTTTTAAACACCATTAAGGTATTTTTTTCTTAAAGCCAATTTGACCGATATCATCGGTATTCGTATTCGGTAAAGGCATGCGACCTTCGCTAATAGGGTACCAAGCCTCGCTAGTTCATCGACCTCACAGTTGTCCTTTAAACACCTATGGCCAACTAACCAAGTCAATTGTGTTACCGAATGTCTCGACATCTCCCTAAGAGATGCAAAGTATTTAGCGACAATTATGGACACTGTAAAAGGACCAGCAAGGAGCTTATATGCCGCTCGGCTATCTGTGAAAATATCAATATTGACTACAATATCAATATTGACTACAATATCAATATTGACTACACGACAATATTGAATATTCGATTACACAGAGGCCAGTCGATTCCCTGGAAAATAGCCGCAACTTCGGGGTGAAAGACACTATAGTGATCTGGTAGACGAAGGGACAGCTTGCAATTCAGCATATCCGAGTATACACCACTTCCGACTCTATTGTTCAGCTTTGAGCCATCAGTATCCAAACTGGAGGGTGACAGCTTTGTGCCACTCATCCTTATGCCTAGTACTATACTCTTCGCGAAACGAATTCAACGGTCAAATCCCATACAAAAAGAGCTTTTCAATTCGTCAGTAAAGCTCTTTTGTATGGTATTTGACCGTTGAATTCGTTTCGCGAAGAGTATAGTACTAGGCATTACCACGAATGCGGACTGTAAACTCGAAATCTAGTAGGACGTCCGGAGCGACGTAGCCAACGGCATCTGGAGCAGAACTCCCTCAGCCAAGATTCTAGCATGACCGAACGCTGTTCTATTCCATGCTGAAATATAATTCTGTCACAGGAGCTGGAATAACTTACTGTAAGATGAGTAGATTGGTTGGTAACTAATGAAGCAGAACAAAAAGTGTCTTAGTCGCGGTGGTGCGCAGTGTTCTAGCCACCAGAAGTGCAGCCAACCGTCGCCCCTTTTTCACAATGGCGTTTGCAGGTAGCCTTAAGAGCAGCTTACCACCAGTTTGCAACTCCAACCAATAGAATTGGCTCAACTACTGTGGCATAAAACCCCAATTCGCTCCTAAGGCTCTTTCAGAGCAGCAAAGTACACAGAAAGCTTTCCACACTCTTTCTGCTATATTGTAGTTTCATAGCAACTTACAGTCGAGTATGAGCCCTAAATGTTTGACCCTCTCTCAATGGAGACTGCGTTCAATGTCAGTAAGTCGAAACGAGGAACTTTGCACGTCCTTGTAAACAGTACTAGCGCCGTTTTGCTTGGATTCACATTCAAGCCGCTCTCACGGTTTCAACGAGGAAATGTGTCAATAGAGTGATTTAACCCCTCCGATAACGCAGATAAATACTTACCTGACACTGCTTCTACTATGTCGTCTGCTTTAGCAACAACTTTGAAACCGACACGTTTCAACCTCATTAGATGAGTATTTACCGTGATGTTTCACAACAGCGAAGATATGACTCCACCCAGAGGTGTGCCCGTACGGACCGCTTGTCGTACGTGAGCACTCCCGGAGGAGAAGACTACTACTCTATTCTTAAAACGCTGCACGATAAAAGCTATCAGCCGTTCGTCAACATGCAGCACTGAAAGTAATTCAAGAATCGCGTCAAACTTTACATTTTCAAAGGCCCTCTCAATGACTGAGAAGGTCGCAAGCGTATGCCCCTTAAGAGCAAAATATTTTTCAATTTGCTCAATGAGGACATGAAGAGCAGTTTCAACAGACTTACCTTTGGTATAATCATGCTGTGACTGAGAGATCAACATAGGATCGATTGACTTTCAAATACCGTAACCAATGATCCTTTCCAAAATCGTAAGCACGACAGAGGTAGGACGTATTGAACGATAGTCCTTTGGCTTTTAACATGAGAAATTTTTCTTGCTTTAGGGATAAACACAACTAGTTTAATGCCAACAAGTGGGAGCATACGAGAAGTGCAGGTCAGCGTTGTAAATCTCTCCAAGCCATGCTAACGATACTTTCATGGACAGCTGGATATCAGCCGTAAGGACGCCATCAGGGCCCGGAGATTTAAACGACTCAAATGAATTAATAGCTCATCTCAGTTGAGAGTTGGATATCCTAAACGACGACGTTGAGCTAGCAGCTTGCTTCATTTGATACGGCGCTTCTAGAAGACAATAATTGCCCAGAAAATGTGCGTCTATGGGAACGTTTAGAGTATCTGCGTTCGAACTAGTCCCAATGCCCTCAGCGTTAATGATGCACCCAGTAGCTTTCGGTGTCATCCTTTCTATCATACGAAGACGAATGGGACTCTCCACGTTTCCACAGAAAGATTACCATGAGAACCTCTTTGCCTAGCGTACGGTAAGCTTAAAAGCTTTCAGCTTCGTTTTAAACAGCGACCATTAATTAGACCTTCTACAGCTACTGAGTTCCTTCCTCAACTCTCTTCGTGATCTCTTGGTGATCTCCTTATTATACTATGGGGGCTTGGGACTCCCCCAGGCTGTGGGTGGCTTACAGGCTGCGCCAGATGCGGAGTTCAGAGTAATGGTAAGGATACCAACCGCCTGATACTATTCAAGGGAGTGGTCTATGCTCCTCGGAGCAGTTTCTAGTGAGGATCCGTCCTCTTTCTGTTAATAATGGTAACCTGCCCAGCTGTGCTGCGGCTAGCCACGTTGAAAACATGTATCTATGATCAGAGAAAGAACACTTCTGTAGAAACTTCCAGTCACGAAAAAGATGCGAGTATCGTCAAGAACCTCGCTACGGTTTGATATGAGCAAGATCGCATCGCTGCAAGCATTGGCAATGAATAGGTCGTGCACCAATATGAAATAAAAAAGTACCTAACCTCGGCCATTTCTGTTGAAGCTGTTCCACACGTCATTATGAGTATTAGAGTCAGATCCCAGAATAAGACGCAAACCAATTCCCATGGTGGTAAATTATGGACATATTTTGAAGAATAGGACACAAAATGTGCATTCGGTCCGAAGCCATCAAGGCTCACATAGAGTATAGACAAATCATCATCGATAGACTTTGATCTAACAATTATATCTTGAAGTCGCTTGTGAAAATTTAGAAAACTAAAACAAATTCTAAAAATATAATTGCAATATAAATCAACAGAGCACCCCTAAAAATTCGGATCTTCCAACTAACCTTCCAAACAATGGATGCCACAATTGGCCATTCGGATCGGTCATGATGTCATCCAAGCCGCTTGTTGTACTTCCAACTTCCGGTGCTTCGTCGTAGTTCAGTAATCGCCTTTGCATCGCAGCCGGATCTAAAAGATGAGCACCAGGCTTCACCTTCAGTTTGCCTTGTAATTGTTGTTGCTGACCAGATTGTTGATTGAGTTGATGTTGCTGGTGCTGTTGCTGAGTATGTTGCGATTGAGCAACACTGCCTGCAGTGTTGCCACCGAACTGACCAAACTGATGCTGCTGTTGCAGAAGTGATTGTTGGTTTTGATGGGAGAAATCGAAACCGGGCATTGCCATCAAATTGGCAGACATTTTCGGATCGGTTGGTTGATTCTGTAACCGTTCAGGTTCGAGGAGGTTTGAGAGAGATTTCAGGGTAACACGTGGTTTTTGTTCGCCATTGGTACCGTTATGATGGCTGTTCGATTGCTGATGTTGCGCTTGTTTGGTTGATTTCCCGGTGGTGGGAAGGAATTGTGGGTTGTCATTACGAGCATTGTTGTTGGACTGGCGGCTTGCCATGCGATTATAGTCCGAGCGGAATGGATTGATACCGTAGTTTGTGCGAGTTTTTTGTTGCTGCTGCTGTTGTTGTTGTTGTTTTTGTGCGATTAAGTTTGCGGCCATACTGTGTGCTTGGCGAACATTAGGTTTTGATTCTGTCGGCGTTGTGGGTTTTTTGTGAGTTGGTTGAGTGTCACGTTGGAGTTTGAGCGCCTGCTGCATCTGGGCCTGACTTAGAGCCTCTTGCCACATTGCCAACTCTAATGGGCTTTGGAATGGCATCTGATTTGCGTTGAACTGAGAATTGTACAAGCTCCGCTGCTGCTGTTGTTGTTGTTGGATTTTTTGCTGTTGTTGTTGTTGCTGAGCGAGGAAAGGAAGCAGTTCAGCAAGATTGGCTGTGTTTGGTAGCCCCGCCATCGCTTTGAAAAGATCCGGAGCCATTTGACTTAGATAGGGAAGCCAGAACATTTGGTTGAAAGCGGCCAGAGTCGCAGCGTCAATATCGTTTGCAAGACCAGGTGTCATCAAGGGTGCTAACGGATTCAACAGGTTATTCTTGGGTCTAGTATCCGGTTCGAGCTGTGGTGTCTGCTTCCCGGACCGTGGACGTGGCACTGGTTCGATGGTGACCTGTGGTTGTGGAGTTGGCTTAGGCCTTGCTATCTCCACTTGCTTCTGAAGAATAGCCTCGAGTTGTGCCATCGATATAACAAGGATGTCTGGATCCTGGAGAATTGACGGATATGCAAATGCTTCAGGTAGCCTCAGCTCGGGTCTGGTAGTAAGTAGAAGAGGTATTTCGCGAGCTGGTGACGCCAAAACGGCACTTAGACGATCCTTTGGCACCAAAATCGGATCAGGTACTTTCCATTCCGGATTGCTTATGAGTAGTCGTAGTTGTGTCAATGGATCCGGGTCCTTAGCAGGCTGAAGGATTTCGGGAAGGTCATTGTCACCGGATACATTTTTCGGATCGCTGCACACAACCGGTTCGGTTTTGATTCGCTTATGAACGGGCTCATCGACAGATGTCGTTTTCTTTGCTTCTTCGGAACAGGAAACCGTCGGACTAGCCGATTTCCGGTGCTTGCCCAAGTCAAGAGGCTCTTTTTGTTGTTGTGCGACTTTCGTAACATTATTGACGATATTCACTGGAGTAACTGTGACGGAAGAACATATCTTAGGGCTAGTCGAATTTTGGCTCAACAGCTGATCGAGGAAAATACTTCTCGTTTTACTGGAATGCACAATGTCTGGAGAAGGTGGTACAGCCGGCAATCCACTGGGTTGTGGCGACTGAATAGCATCCGAGCTTCGAGAGTTCGTCCGCTGCGGATGCATATGATGATGTTGTTGAGGTGTCATATGACTTAGCTCTTTATTCTTCTCCACATTCGCAGTGCCCGTGATCTTTTTGCAGGTCAAGTCCTTTGGCAGTTCATCAACACATGAATCAGGTGATACAATGGTTGTATTTGCAGCGGTTGCTTCTTTTGCAACCTGCTCCACTGCTGTCCTTGGTGGAATGGACTCTAAATCTTTGATCGTTATTGACAGCTCTTCTAGAGTGTTACGGCTATTGAACGGATCACTTTGGTTTGATGAGTTCTGGAAGAGCTCGCCATGCAAACCCTCAATCTCCCCAGCTTCATTGAATGACAGGCACTTGGGAGACGTAGTTAGTGACTCGCCAAGTCTTGATATAATATCCTCCACTGGCTCCGTTCTCATCAGTATTTCCTCCTCTTCGTTCTCAAAGTCATCTGTCAAGCAAATGGTCTCTTTGATTTGATGCTGATCTGCCTCTGATATGTGGTTGTCTTCACAGCCTCTTTTGACAAGTGAGTCAATCAGCTCCGCTCCAGTCATACCATTGTCACAATGACTCAACAGATCCTCGTTATCCAAGAGCTCTTTCAGATGCTTTGCATCGACGTCAAAACTCTCATGGAGATCTGGTTCGCTGCTTGTCAAATCCACTGTAGCATGCGTTTGCGGTGGTACAACATGATCAGCTCGCCGGAATTCACCGGTTTCAGGACAGAGGATCATCTCGGGTTCCGGATTTGGTGGACGCAACATGAACGGATGCATATTCATTTCAAGATCATCACTGAGCTGAGTTAAATTTTTGGTTAAGTCAACTGTTGTCGTGTTGTTGTTGGGCTCGATTATAGGTGACTGATTAATTGGAATATTAGAATGATTGACAACTTCGTCATCATGGCCTTCGTGTTCGGAGTCATTTCGTTCGTGATTCGTACTCTCGTAGATCACAATGTCAGCGGGGGCAGGAGAAAGTATTTTAGGGATATCTGGAAGAGGATCGGTAGCCACAGGGTGTGATAGTTCAAGAGTTTGTTGTTCAGCAGGCATTTCAGCTTGAACGAGGTCAGTTTCCATTTCTTCTTCTTCATTTTGATCTCGTTTCTTTTTCTTCTTCTTCTTCTTTTTCTTGCTCTTTTTGAGCTTGATTCCAACGTACTGTTCCTGTCTTGTGGTGGTGGTAAGTGCTTCGCTTTCATTTGAAGGCTCGCAGTTCGGTGCTGAGTTTTGGAGTAGATCCGGCGTAGGTTCTTGTTTTACATGAAGAGTCGGAGTAGGGAGCAGTTTAACGACTCTAGAGCTGGTTGGGTCTGTTCGAGGTATTGCACGCCAGCCATTGGCTGTCTTTGTTAGTCTTATTCTATTGCGTTTATCGTAATCTTCACAACGAACTTCTACAATCCGTGTGTCGTCCTGTTTGACCCAGAGAAAAATGGGATTGACACGCGGCGTTGTGGGAGTGGATTCACTGCTGGGCGTCGTTACTTCTGGAGAGGTCAAAGTTTCTTGTTTCGTAGGATAGGAAATCTGTAGCTTAGGTGGAAATTTAGATTTATTTGTGGCGACTCGCGGTCGACCACGTTTTTGTGGATTGCGTTTTGTTTGGCGGCTTTTTCGACGATTGGCCGGGTGCTCTTCAAAAAAGAAGAATATATCACGTCCGACGCGCCGTCGATCGGACTTTCGGTGCTGAACCATAGGCTGCTCAGGCTGTAGGTCTTGCATGATTGGTGGCTGATCACTTGGGTTCTTGACGATTTCGATGGTATTATTACTAACATTGCTTTCAGAGGCAGCTGGTTGATTGTCTTGAGTAGTTAAACAAGGCTCTGCTGTTGTTGGTGCTTGATCTGCTTCGAATTCCGAGAAAGCTGACTGCTGGTTGCTAGCATCAGGTTTGTCAGTTGAAGCATCTGCAGCGCCATCGGAATGTTCTGCATTCACAGGTTGGTCTAAGGTTGGGATGTGACTAGATGCTAAATTATCATCAACTATGCTCTCTTTGTTTTTGGTTTCTTCAGTTCGAGGTGATGCAGACTTTGAACTCTCGCCTGATATGGCAGGTAGTGTCAGACCCGCTTTTCTAATCGGAATTAAATCAGGAAGTGGTGGTAGCAATTGGATCGCGCCGGGCGACAAACTCTCTGTAGTCACGGGAGATTCACTATTGATTTTTTTCGTTTCGTTCGGGAATGCAGGTTCGGGGGATGCACAATCTGTTGCTTTCGTTCCATTCGTTTCCAAGCTATTTTTATCATTAACAACCCATTCTTCTTTTCTTTCGAGGATCACAGAGCTCATACTTTACACTCTGCTACAACTGTCTTGCACTCCTTCTTAATGTTCGTCTGAAGCTAGAACGCTCATTTCTTCCCAAGAATAATAATACATTCTTCTGAGTTCCACTGGGGACGACTGTTGACAATATTTGGTAAACAGCTTTTTTTGAGCGTTGTTGCAATTACATATTACAATGTTTGACAGTTTCCGAATACACCGAAACCAACCCTTTGTCGAAGGGAGGCAATAGTAGCACACGCTCTCAAACCACTTTGCTCGCGGACACGTTATTGTTATCTCTTTCGCGCTCGTGTGTTATAAGCACTCGTTTAATAGAACGCTCCCAACCACTTCAAACTGACTTTAATTAAATTTGGGGTAAATTTCTCTTTGAGAGAGAACTAAGATAGAGAGGGAGAGGTAGAGATGGAATTTCCCAATTCACAATTTTGTTAGATTTCTCACAACTATGTATTGGTTTCACATTAGAATCAATGACATTTCTCTCTTTTTCACATGCATAACACGCACTTGACTTCCGAACTCACTCACTCTAACGCAATAATCCACAGGGTGCGAAAGAGCTGACACTTATTTACATTTTTTACGGAGTCGATGATACTATTGTGTTGCGATGCATTTGCATCGGAATTCATTGAAGATGAAAACAATTTCACACTTTTTTCGGGAGGTAACACTTTTTGTGAGGAAATTAATACGGGCCAGAATATTAAAATGGAAACACGCACTGTCTTCACTTTGTGAACTCACTGTCTACACTTTTGCATTGCACTGTAACTTCCTGGATGGTGTTTCCTTAAGGTAACGTTATCCTGCCAATTGTGCAATAATCCACTTGAAACGAAAAACGGGTAAATTTCCTCTTTCGACTGCAATTCGTTGCCGAAAATTACAAAAACCGAAGAAAATCACATTTTTTTCGAAAAAATATGGCGGAATGACACTTCGATTCGGTTCGATAGAGACAGAACGATTTCTTTTCCACCGCAGATTGTAAGAAAATCTTCCTCGTAAGAAAGTAGGTACCACCGCCCGACGTTAGCGGACACAAATTTCCACGATTTCCACTCGAATGGCTCAACCGATTTTCTTGAAATTTTCACCTTTCGATAAATCTCACTTGACCCGATTTTTTTAAAGCTTTACCAAAGTCACTTTCTCAGACCGATTACCGTAAATTTCCTCACGAAATTCTGTCATTGAATTAAAATTCCTTTTGCTGATTTTTTCGGCCGAGTATCTTGTATCTGGTTAGTGAATAAATCGCCACTTGCAAGTAGTTGCCGTGGTCTAGAAGGAGACGGCAGAACCGATCTATTCATACAGTGTGTATGCGCGACCCGTCCAAACGTTTTTCGTTCTACTATACTTTTTTTTTGCTATGTTCTCTTGCACAGCGCACTGAAAATACAGTGTTGTGGAGTGTTTCGACCGGGGACACCCTACATTTTCGACAAAATCCGCGACACAATCTTCAAGCTCTACGGTTCGACCAGTACTGTTTTTTCGCTGTTTCTGTGCTACTTGCTTGCTTGCCAACATCATCGAGGAGAGAAAGAAATCCCAATTGGATTTGATTGTGTGCGGTTGTGGTTCAACTCAGCAGTGTGTGGGTTTAGATATGCGACTTAGACTGTATTGGGTTGGTGTGAGATGGTGTTGGTCTAATGTTTTCAATACTCTGTTTGTGTGTGGAAATGGTGGAAATGCATATGGAACGAGCGAACGGCGTTCAGTTGTCATTGCGCACTCGTTAAAATTATTCGGTCAGTTTCGTTGACAGGCGTGAAGTGATGAAGACTCGTGCGGTTTCTGAAAGTGGAGCGATATCTTTTGTGGTGTTTCGACGAACATCTACATGGGATAAATTTGAATGTCAAACATGAGTATGGTGTCGGTGAAATGAAAATTCAATGTTTCTATTGAATATATGTACTTGCTCAGAGTGAATGATTTTTTGACAGGTGTGCGTGCGTTGGATCAAGTAAGTATTAAATTTGGTTTATCTTCCGGCCGCATGCAGGAGAAATATGGGTATTGTTTTAGGTTCTATTGCACTGAGTGCTACTGAGGTGTCGATGCAGTGACGTGCGGACCTCAAGATGCTCTGGTAAGAAAATATTGATGGAGTAGGTATTAAAATTTTAACCACTATCATAATTTTAAGATACCAATGACATGATATTTCAGTTTCAATGCCACAAAATTTGATAATCGACAGTCAATGCCCCATAGATGAATGGGCCGTCACACAAAATGATGACGTATAAGTAAGTGGTCTAAACACGTGCGATGCAAAGGAAGATCCGCAAGAAAATCGAAATTCTACAGGCTGCGCGATTGATGTCGCAGTGAATTCAAAGTAATGCCGCGTTTACACTCTCGCCGAGGAATGGCAAATGTTTACGAGGTGAGTGTGTAAATGGTCTCCTTTTCTATTCTCGGCTGTTTTTTTCATGGCAAGCACGCGTGTGTAAATGGTTTGCTCGTCGGCTCTTGTTTGTTTTATGAAGGGATAATGATCCTTTTATTGCTGTGCCTGAGTGTTTATGACCGTCTCGTCCTAGCTCGAAGCCGCTCGAAGCGAAGTCGGTTTTATGCATCGAGTCAAAGCGATTCGAGAGGGTAGCGAATGCTCATTTACATTTTGGAATTTTTCTCCGGGTCTTCAAACATGTCCTTGCGTGGCCCAGATTGAAATAACTCAACGCACACCAGGCAGTTGCAATAGCCACAACCTGTACCTCAGCCATCGGAACTGAACAAAACAACTCACAACTGTCGAAAGGTGCATGGTGCGCGTTGCATGGTGCAATATCCTAAGTAAACAATTCACCCTATGTCTTGCTGAGTCTTGTCGAATGTTTTGCCAATTGCCCTCAGGAGACGTTTGTCCCTATGTATAAACGCGGCATAAGATGAGCGGAACAGGGTCAGTTAATCGCGGAAGTGAAAATTAAGTAACGCTTGTCATATTTCAATAGCCTTCCTACAGTTATATCCCAATGTTCCGCCACTGTGTAGTTCTGAAACTTCTTCTGACTTCATTAAACACAATCCTAAAACTTTAGTTTCGACACATTCACATCCAACATCTTTGCACACATCGTAAATTTGTACAGCTCGAAGGATAAATTTGATTTGTGCAAACGTTAATGCATTCTACAAGCATAAAACACATCAATTTCCCTCCACAATGCTTCTCTCTCGCAAAATCATACCGCTCTAATTTGGCTCAATGCTCTTCTATGTATATGCACACTTTGACATATATCCAGTGTAAAAGAGACACAATCCCAGCTATAAACAAACCATTCGAAAATTATATACGCCACGAACATTGACCGAAATACGAATACGCCTGACTGCCGCTACAACTATAGACACGTGAGCGCACTCTCTAAGTGCATTTCCGCAATGCCTTCTAGATGTACGGGCCGTAATGCAGAATGATGACGTCAGAGCATCGGGACAAATGTCGCGAAAAACACACGTAGTCTTATGGGACGTCCGCGGGAAAATGTTAATTGTACGGGTTGTGTTAAAGTGAGTGAAATGAAAACTAAAGTGGTTTATGCAGAACAGTGCTAGTGAACAGCTAAAACAGAAATTAATGCGGTGCGTGCGGTATAATGTGGAAAATTCGCTACGAAATGTTTATCGGTTGGTGTTAGGTTATGTGATGGTTCGTGTCGATTTACTGTCGCGATACAATTAATTGGTACAAAGTGTACGTTATGACTAAGTATTATTATTATAACGCGTCCACGCACAAAAAACTAACGTTTTATTCATATTTTAACCAAAAAACCGCAAGTGAAATCTCCGTGTACATCGGCACTGCCTCGTGGAAATGTCAAATTTCCTAAACTCATGACATCACGGCGAGAACGATTACGTAGCCTGACGGCCCGTACTTCTAGAAGGCATTGATTTCCGTATGCTTTACCTGCCACTCACAAATACATTCGAACTTAGATTGAGCGACTGTTTGGGCGCCAACAATTTTCTTATAAGTATTCGCTTTCCATGGGAAATTTCCCCAGCAGTGCTTACAATCTGGTCTTAAACCATATAAAATCACTTTGAACTAAGACTGTCTCTTTCTATTCTCGCCCAGATAAAGATTGCACTACCGGTTTGGCTACGTCATTCGCAGGGTGATAAATCGATTTTACTCGAAGCATTTGGCACTTCTTCTCCTCCGAAATGAAAACGAAAGCGAGATAAGACGAGTTGACAGCTGGACGAAACTTGCGTTGGTATGCTGCAGAATGACAGTTCAATGGCAACGCATGACGTATCTCGGGCTCGCTCACCACTATATCTTTTTGATGGCGTGCATGGCATGTCAATGTCCGGTTATCATAGCCCCAGCACAGCTGTATGAAAATAGGCGGAGTCGAGTGCGCTCAAAAAACTTTCTGATTGGTCAACACACACACACTATGAAAGAGCGAGAACAAAGGCTAATTGTGTGCGTGGCATGGCTAGCAATACTACTGTCATAATGAGAACATACATTTTTTATGGGCTCTTATTTTTATTTATTATAATGGTCATAATAAAACGGAAGAAGATAAAGTGCCTGGCAATGCATCACATCGTACTCGAAACATACTGGATCAGATATATATATGCCATCTCTTTCTATCTTTCGTATTAGTATCCGATTTTTTTTAAATTTTAATTCAAGTAGAATAAGAATTCTTGATGTGATTGCTGTTTCTCATTTCCGGTTTAATAGCCTGGGTGCAGAGTGACGGAGAAAGATGATCAGAAAGTAGAGTATGAGTGAAAAATGATGGATTTTAGATTTAAAATTTGACAGACAAGAGAACTGAAATTCTGAAGGGTGACATTGTGATTGAAGCGAGGTGTGAAGATTACATCTGCAAAAAAAAAAATAATTAATGAACATGACTGTGCATGGTATGCGGAAGGCGGAGTGTGTGTATATACTCCCTCTGTAGAGTGTACAGTTCCATTTATCAGGTCAAGGTTAATAATGACGTTACTTTTGCCACGTCATATGAACTTTAATTTCCATATTCATGATATGAAATTCAAACTGTTTTTATTTTTTAGGTTAATGTGTCTTGGATTTTGGAATCTATCTATCTTAAGTTTATTTACAAAAATTTTAATAACAAAAAATTTTTTTTTGCTTGAATAAAGCAACTAATTTAGCAAGGCTGTCACAACTGACAACCATTTATTACGCTAGAGATATACCAGTACGCATGGGAGAACAACATTAGCTGTGTTTAATGACTCCGAAAACAGAGCAGAGCATCTCAAGGCAAATTCAACTGCAGCAGCTGTCAAAGTCGAGTAAGGTAGAGTAATTGAGAGGCAAATTAAAAATGGCGCAAGCTAGAACAATTGAGAGCCAATTCTCAAAGTTGCTCGCGTGTCAGTAGTACCACATGCCAACTCACTATTCTACTTTAGTTGGCGTTTTTTGTGGAAAGTCGGTTCCGTGACAGTTGACAAACAGCTGGTTGCTTGCCCGAACTTGTGTGGTGTAAATTGCTCCAGTTCAACTTAGAGCGGTTCCATGAATCACAAATCAGGGCAAGTAAGAATAACCAAATTGCTCATTAAACACATTTTACTGAGATATTTCAAGCTAGCTCAAACTATACCAGCTCATTAAACACTGATATTCACTCATTTCACAGCTAAATATTAAAACGACAATGAAAAATTTCCTAAACAATTTGTCTGCATTTGACAATTTGTAATTGAATTTTACCGATTTTTTCAAATTGAGACACCTTCGGTTGGAGAAATGCTTAATCATTCCAATAGAACACTAGAAACTGAACCTACTATGCTTCATGTGAAGTGTACTATGGTGGCCCCCTTCATTCACAAAAGTCATTGTAGGAAAATGAAATATCATATTTAGTTAGAAATTTATCCCACACTGGGTGCTGAAAATAAGTAGCGAGTTTGAGTGACATGAGGATGAATTACAGCATTGTAATGTGTTTCCTATGATAAATTAGTTTTTTGTTGTGACAAGATGACAAATTCTGTCCTCAAAAGCGTTGTGCTTACTTCCTCCCTCTCTCTGTCTCTTCCTCTCTCAATCAACTTTCACCTAACCAAACTATCAGTTCTGCCGCTATGTATAAATTTCAATATGAGTTTCCACGCAACTATCTACATCTCATCGAAACGTTTTCTTTTTATCTGTAAATTCAATGTTTTGATCTTGATAATAAAACCAAACAAACAGATATTGTAACAGCATATACTGCGTCACACCCATCACTTCATTACACTATCAGTACATCAGTTACACTATTATTCTATTCACTATCCAACAAACTGCAGACATATTTTACGGTGCTATTAACATGGTTAAGTAAAACGCTGTGAAATGCTGATGCAAGCGGTCTGTTTAATTAATAAATTGCTTTACGTGCACTCGGTGTGAACATACATATATGTCCATACATATGTACATAAAAACAGAAATGTTTTACAAACAAAATACAGTACACAATATGCACAATGGTTCGGTGAGTTTACGTTAACGGGAGAGTTAAAAGGTCATTGACCGAAAACTATCTATCGATAAGCTTACAATGCAGTATTATTTTTGTTTTTCAAGTTTTATCTCTTTGGGAGCAATATGACATAAAATATTGTACCCACATGTGAATACTATATTGAAAATAATGTAAACTGTTTTCCAAAGCAGGGTGATTTTAAAAATTCAATATGGCTTGCATGAAGCATACTTTATTTGAAAATATAAAAAAAAAATATTCATAGGTCTACTGAAATATGTATTAGCTTCGAATGTGGTTCTCGATTTTGAGGAGTTATAATTACCCTATTTACTCAAAAATCCATTTACAGCCAAAAAGCCCAATTACCAATAAAACAAAATTGAAACACAAAATAATAGGAAATATAAACGGATAGTAAAAATTGAGAAAATGTCCATCAGGTAATGTTGGACAAGTTTCCTTTACGACTGAGGATATTAGCCGAGCTCACATGGACTGCGTAAGTACTTTTGAATATACAGTGGCTGACAGCCAAAATGATGTGGCCAAATATCCAATGAAAAATTACCAATATCTGTCAGCTTCTGAATGAAATAAAGAAAAAAAGTTATGGCGAATTGCAGATATAATGTTTATTTATCATTTAAGTAAACAAATAACAAAAAACAATGCGCAACGAAAAACTAATAAAAATCCAGATAGTTGCCGATTTTGGCCTCCCAGCCAAAATGATGTGAAACGGTTTTTCCTAGAAAAACATTGCATCAAGTTCTTAATGTCTCTTAAAATTAAAAAATATTACTTCTAGTATTTCGTGGCATAGCCTTTCTGCTTAAGAACCCCGTCGAATCTGCGGGGCATCGATTCCACGAAAGATTTCGTGTAATCTAGCTGAATTTGGTTCCACTCTTCTTGCAAAGTCCTTTTAAGGTCCTGTCTGTTGTTAATTGTGTGTTTCCTGATGTCTTTCTCCAACTCTGACCACAAATTCTCTATTACATTTAAGTATGGAGACTGCGGAGGTGTTTGAATAACATGTGGGGAATTCCAAACGAGCCACACTTGAAGGGATTGGGAGAAATGCTTGGGATCATTGTCCTGATAAAATCGAAAATTATTTCTCATATTCAATTTTTCTGCACTTTGCAGTAAGTTCCCGTTCAAAATGTTCAAATACTGGTGAATGTCCATGATACCATCGATGAAAGCCAGATCTCCGACCCCTGCTTGCGACATACATGCCCATAACATAACATGTCCACCTCCGTGTTTCACAGTGGCCCTTAAATGTTTTGGATTGAGCGCTGTATTTGGTTGCCTCCAGACGTATTTTTGCCCGTTAGATCCAAATAAAATAAATTTACTTTCATCAGAGAATATGACGGTTTCCGAAAAAGCAGTATCCTTTCTCAGATGTTCACAAGCGTAATTAATATTGGACAATCTGCTTTTGCTATTGATGAAAGGTTTCTTCCGGGCAGCTCTAACATTTAAATTGGGATTTCTGAGTATCCTCCTTAAAGTTTGGGGGTTGCTCTTTTTTTCAGCAAACTCTAGCAATTTGAGGACACTCAATGTAGGATCCTTTTTTGACTGTCTCACGATCCAATGGCAATCTGTTTCATCGTTTTCCTACACGATTTTCGCGCACAAAACGTCCAATAATATGCTGCACCGTTTTTTTTTAACAATCTCAGTATTTTTTTGGTGATTTCCCGTCCTTGATATGGTTTATTATTAACTCTCGCTCTTCAACAGAAGTGTGACGACCCATAGCAAATTAAGTGCCGTATTGTTCTTTACAGAATAATGATTTCGTTCAAAACCAAGGTTTGACTGATAATCATCATGTCTGCAATGCGATACTATTCTCTCACAGACGGATTATTGGAACTAGCGGTACTTTTTCTAGCAAAGACGATATCACATCATTTAAGCTGTGAAGTCAAAATCAGCTCTTATCTGGATTTTTATTAATTTTTATCGTAAGTGGTTAAATTTTTTGTAATTTTTTGGTTTAAATGATATATACACATTATATCTGCAATTCCTCACAAGTGTTTTACTTTATTGCATTCAAAAGCAGCCAGATATTGATCATTTTTCACAAGTTACCTGAGTACATAATTTTGACTGTCAGCCACTGTATACCCGCAAAGTCGAATGGTAAAAGGAAAAACGTCATCGAAAATCAAACTGGTTCCTGAGCCCAAAGTATAGACCACCAATAGGAATTGACACGAGGTTCTGTCAATGGACAAATAAGAGCACGAGGAGCAGATGAGCGAAAGACAAAGGTAAAAAATTCGGTACACCCAACGAAAGACAAAGGTAAAAAATTCGGTAAAGGCAAAATCTGCGGAGAAAAGGCAATAATTAAAGCGACGGACTCGAAAAACTTTTCTGTATTGATCCTGTCTCATGGTCCCTCCACAAAATGTAGTGGACCTGGCCCGTTAATGGTGATTACTCCCTATATCATAACAGAAGGCATGTGTTTAATAATTTTTTGAATACACGATGAATCGGATGCCTTCTTATGCACCAGCTTCACTTAAAAAAAATATAGCGCCAGACGGCATAATTTATAGACTTCTGGCGCCATGTACATAGTCGATTTCGGGATTCCATAAAATATAGCGCCACACGCCATAGTTCATGGCGAAAAGTACATAGGAGCAGACGCTATGCCTATAGCCCTCCACGCCATGTACTATAGTCCTCCACACCATGTACTATAGAAGTACATGGCGTGGAGGACTATATTACATGGCGTGGGGGACTATAGTCAAATATATCAAATGATTCTGAATCCGCTTGTAAAGTCGAATTTATCAGCTAAATCTATCATTCGGACAATTGTCATTAAGTTCAAAAATCAATAGCAGGTAGCAAAATCACAGTGAATATCAATACGATTTCATGAGATCATTGTCATACATTGTCATGTATAGTTATACTCAAATGTCACTTGCTGACATTTATACGTCCCCTCACACAGTATGACTGCGAGTTATAATTGGAGTTATCTTACATTATGAAAGAAATAAATTGTCAGTTAGATTCTTGCTTAAGCTAATTCCTTAACTAACCTCCCGGATGTCCTTGGCTTAGATTGCAAATTGAAATTGAAATGCACTTACCTCAATTCATCCGAATCGGTATGACAACTGAAGCCATATTACATGTTTTTTAATAAAAAAACCGATTTTTCCTTTCGAAGCTAGATATATTGAATTTTGTGACAAATATCGATATTTCGAGGGTAATCTGCCCTCATTTTTAGTGTCACAAAATGTCACAAAATTCAATATATCTAGCTTCGAAAGGAAAAATCGGTTTTTTTTATTAAAATACATTTTTACAAGCTAAGAAAAAATTGGTACACATTAAAAACAATTCATATTACATGGCTCATGGTACTATGTAATATAGCGTGTGGGCCATAATTTCTGCGCCATTTGACATAGGACCAAGCGCTATGTAGATTCTGACATTATGGCGCTGGGAGACATATTGCATAGCTCAGAGTACTATGTACATAGCGTATGGGGCCATAAATAATGCGCTATGTTACATAGCTCTGGGTGCCATGTGGATTTTTTTTTCAGTGTTCTGTGAGATATTGAAGCATTGATTCGTCTGTAAACACTATCTGAAATATATTGGACATTAAAAAATGAGAATTACCGTCTTAAAAATTGGAGAGTCCTGGAAAAATATCAATTAATTCCCTTTTCCAGTATTCTCTGGGAACTGCGAATATTTAGAAGCAAATTCAAGTCCCGGTTTCATCATCTGCGCAGTTAAACATAGTTTTTTATCGGTCACCTACATTGAAAGTTGACATCATCCAATCTTCTTCGCAAAGGTCGCTTCGAAATTGCCACGTCAGCTTCATGGACCATTTTATTTATTTCCCGTAAAGGTGCTCTAAGGCTTGCAGCAGCAATTGACACCGTTTACGGTCTGTCTTAGGCGTGGTGTTCCTTTTGCGTTCGAAATTTGAACAGTGTGAAGAAGTCACCGAAGAAATTGCCTTTATTTTTTTCCCGTTAGCGAGAAATTTATCTTATTGAGTGATTTACCGTTCTCAGTCGTGTAGAAATTGCACTTTTTTCTCATTGAGAATATCGGCTTTGCATTCTAATACGAAATCTGAAAAATATAAGAATATTCATTGGTTTTGCCTTTTTACTGAAGTACTGTTTAAAAATGAACTTTCAAATTGCTTCAATTGCTACAGTTTACTTCCACAAAAATTTAAAATTCAAAACAAACTAACTCAAAAATTCCAATTAGGACATGGACAACTGGCACCTTGACACTTCCTGCCCGCCTTTTCATACTTTTTTGCCCGGAACAAGGATTAAACTAATTAGATAATTCTGAACAATAAACATTAGTCCGCTAAATATATTTTTAAGAAGAAAGGTCGAAGACAATTGTAGGTAATGGTGAAATTTACAAGTTTAGGCATTTTTATGCATTAACTGGTTTCAAATTCAGCCATTCGAAACAGTGAGGGAGTCAGCTTGATATGTTTCTGGTAAAACTACCAGCAGACGGTAAACTAGAGTAGCTAGCGCTAAATTAATACGTTGCTCAATCAGAAGGTGCCCTTTTAGAACCTGGGTTTGCGAGACATAGCATAGTGGCTTCAGATGCCAAGCGCACGGGCATATTTTCACGAACTGCAGAAGGAAGTATCACTGCATCAAGTACAAATAGACACACCAACAAGGAGAGTATCAGCGAGGAAAGAATAACGCCAGCAAGGAAAGGTCCAGCTGTCTGCGTGAATTGCGGAATGTTAATGAACTACCGGATGTCCAGTATGTTCATCCAATTAAGCAGCGTGTAGGCGTGTAGAAAACACGCGAAAGTAGCAGCTCATTAAAAAGTCAGGAAGTGTAGATTCTTATCAATAAATTTTCATGTGCCAACGTTATCGTTGGTAAGTTCTAGTCCAGCACCCTGCAAATATAAGAAATGATTGATATCACTGCTGTTCAGCTTGACCAAAAAGGCAAAGAGTTTCCAGCAAAGTTTGGCAAAATAAGTGACAAGCAAGCGAAAAATGTTGCTTTACGAGCCTCGCTTTCAGCATGTGGTTATCATTAAATTGAAAATTCTATGTCTAAATACCGGGTCTCATGTTGCCAAAAAAGATAGCACTTTCATATTTTTTATTTGAGTAGATCTTTGGCGAAATGCCTCTCTGAAACTCACCTCACATTTCGCTACAAACCATCTTTCTAGATCAAACCCTCTTCAGGAATATAATTTCTTTTTCTGAAAAGGCTTCGTATTGACGAAGAGTCTCAAAACAAATTAAATGCGGTGAAACTGTGTACTAGTACGTATATGCTGCAGAACAACAAACATGCTTTCTTGTGTGCTATTTGAGCAGATCTTTTTCTACTTAAAAAATTTCTAGTGATTGTTCAAACGTTGTTTCTGGAGGTAATTTTAACTGCAGAAACTTAGATTTAAATTACCAGTTGTCAACGTACATGGAAAAGGCCCTGACTTGATTGGATCATTATCAAAATTTTTGAGGTTGATTGGATGATTATCCCATCACCAAGTCAAACCTTTCTAAATGACAATTATGCACCGGTTTGTTTAATTATTGCTGTCACCAGTATTATGAGCAAAATATTTGAGAAGGTAATAAATTCAAGAATATTACAATTCTTAGAAGAAAACTCAATCTTAGCCCCAATTCAGTATGGGTTCCAACAACAAAGTAGCACGTTAGCGGCAACCTTGGATGCAGTGCACTTTATAAACTCTACGCTGGATAAGGGAAATCATGCCGCAGCTATCTTCGTTGACTTACAAAAAGCTTTCGACACCATCGACCATGGAATTTTACTAGAACGATTAAGTAAATACGGATTTGGGGATAAAATAAAGCTACTAGTCAGAAATTACCTAATAAATAGGCGGATAGTAACCAAAAATTCTAATTACGTCAGCCGAGAATGTGAAGTAAATATCGGTGTACCACAAGGATCTATCCTCGGCTCGCTTCTTTTTCTGCTATACGTGAACAGCATACAGGACATTCAACTATCTTGCAAAATTGTACTCTTTGCGGACGATACCCTTCTTCTTTATTCCGGAAATGATGAATTGACACTACAGAACACTATAAATGCAGATTTAGAACGATATTTCAACTGGCTTCAGCGAAGTAAACTAGTTCTTAACATCCATAAGACTAAATACATTGTGTTTCAGCAGAGGAACAAACGTCCAGTGAACCTTCGCATCCAAATAAACGGAATTCAGCTTGAACATGTAAATTCAATTAAATATCTAGGATTGGTGCTAGATGATAAAATGACATGGGCAAACCACATCAACAACATCAGATGCAAAGTGGCACCTATGATAGGAGTAATAAAAAGGTTTGAATTTATACCTTTACAAACCAAGCTTACCATTTACCATGCGTACATTGTTTCCTTAATCACATATGGAGTATTGTTGTGGAGTCAGACTTCCAAACACAACATTGAGCTTATTGGAAGACTTATGACCAAAGCTATCAAAACAATTCATAAAATGCCCACACTTACCTCAACTTCAGCGGTATATGCTAGAACTGGGCTTCTAAATATCAACAAACTTATACTGCTTGAACGAGGCAAATTGATTTATAAGATTTTAACGAAACAGCTCAAATGGCCAAACATCCTTCGAACTGTTGGTGAGTCCACCAATATTCCAACAAGAAATGCGGGTAATTTATCAGTGAAAACTCCAAGGACGGAAAGAATGAAGACCGACCCTGTACAGGAAGCAATACAATTTTTTAACACACTGCCTAATTCGGTTAAACATTCGGAAAACTTAGTAAAGTTTAAAGAAAATCTAAAGATGTACATCGAAAGAGCACACTGCTAATAAAATCCAGAGTTTTTTGTAAACTTTTCTCTGGACGCACGTCTTGATGACAAATAAAATGTACACAATATGACCTAAAGTACTAACTATAAAAAGCAAGATGGTACTATCCCTTATACCAATACACCAATTGTCTGGGAAGTACTAGGAATAATTACTTAGTGATGATTTTGTGATGCACACGGACCGTGCATATTGAGTGATGGAGAGAGTGGAGTGAAGGAGGTATAAAAAAAAAAAAAAAAAAAAAAAAAAAAGTCTTCTTGATCGTACTCCTAGCCACTTGTCGCGAATTGCTCTCCAATAACCTCTAGTTCTTCAGCTGTCTTTCTTTCATTTTACTTATAAATCATTGGATTGATGAGATTTTGCGATAATCTTTGATGTGAAAATCTTACAAATTCACTACGTCACTAACCGCAGCCTTCAAAATCAAGAAAATGGTTTTCACGTACGCAATACTTCATGAGCCATTGAATCTACTGTTGGTACGAAATCGGCAAAACATCAGTTCGCATCCTTCAGACATCAAAGCGTGTTACATTTCATTGAGAACCGGTATGTAGAACGAAGGGTCAAACTCATTTACGGTAGGAGTCTTAATTGAGCTAACACTGAATACAGATACATAAGCTTTGGAGCATATTAAAACCATAACTCAAGCTGTAACAAACTGGGCAAATTCAAAGCGATTTAAAATGATACCAGACTCAACAAGTTATTTTGGCCCTGAGTTACATTCTTTTCAGCATATTTTGGAAGAGTATAGATAGATAAAAATCTGAAGCTTCAACTGAACGGTTGAGATAACTGTTAATTCTGTGAATCATTGTGAAGACCCGCAGCATTCTATCAAAGTAGAAAGTCCTTTTAAAAAAAATCGCTCATAAAAATCAACATAAAATCGTTCACTCTGTTCTAATAGGGTAATTCCACGGAAAATCGACCAACGGTCTTTGATCGCTATCATCACATTTCAATGAAATTTTGTCTAGGAATATAAGGAATTGAATTATGTGCATCAATACATTTTTTTTCAAATCTGGCACATTTGCGGAAATATGGCCTTTGGAAGTTTTTGAGAAACATCGATCCGTGTTGCATTCAAAAAATTGTATAAAATCTTCTACTTAACGCACGGTATTCAAATACAGATTCGATATTTTCCTGCATCCACCCAGCAGTCTTGACCCAGTACCCAGTGATTTTTATCTTTTCCTAAAATTTAAAAAGGAACATCGAGGAAAGAAGTTTTCAAACGATGAAGTTTCGGCTTAGTTTTTCGACAAAGACAAAACATGTTATTTAGAAGATTCACATAAACTAATCTACAGATCCGAAAAATGTATTAGAGTATCAGGCGAGTATATTGAAAAAGAAAAATAAATTTGCATTTTTATTTGCATTTTTAATCCACCACTCCCATTCCGTGAGGCTACTGACCCACTAACTGTTGCAAACTATATTATTTTTCATCGATCGGTCTCTGATACGTCTTTTCTCGGTCAATCTAAAATAGTCGGCAATGGCATTAATGCTAAAATTTACACAAATTTTTAACTTTTTCCAACATTTTCAAGGCACCTGAATAAAATTCCTTAAGGAAATCAGTCTTAGTTTTAGGTTAGAAATGTTCAATATCCTGACGGCCTCACAAAGTATAAAACTCTGGGGCCAATAACAGAAATTATTAAAGGTTATTATTACCAACCAAATCAGACGCATTTGGCTGTGGTCTCGTTAAATTACGGACTCGTTCGAGCAAGTGATTCCCCCGATTTGAACATTTGAATGAATTCCAGCGTTTGTCCGATTTTCCAAGAGCAGACTTATCTGCTCAAATATGTTTTTCATTCTTTAACATCTTCTTCTTTACCCTTTAAAATAATATAAAACACTATGTAAGATGCAACAGATTACATTCGATACAAAAAACATTAATGTTTTATAAGTATGTATAAACATTTTCAACATTTTATTTGTTGCGAAAGAAATTTGAAACCAGTGAAGTAAACTTACGACACATAATTTTCCCCACACTGGGCGCCAACTATCATTAGCTTCTAAATTGCATATATTCCATCTTCTTTTGAGAAAAGTAATTCACAATACAGGAAATATAAAATTTATGTATGATAAATACATTGAAAACACAAATACAAACTTTCAGAAAAGTTTTCAAGAAAATTAATTTTACCAATTTGTAAAATAACAAACTTTTTCTCATATGCAGCATCAGCATTCTCATCCTCATTTTCAAACTTCAAAATAACTTTCGTTTTTACGTTAAATCTTCCAGCCTACTCCTTCCGATAGGAAGTATCGGAAAAAATCAAATTATTCAATTTAATATGAAATATTCAATATCCTTAGAATTTTTGTTGAATTCACTCAACAAATTTTCTTTCTATCGAAACATATTCAGTTTCAGCGAGGTCTGTGTACGAAACCGGAATAAAGTTCTTGAAAATTTTCATGTTTCCTTTCGTAGAATATATCATAGTCATATCAACTATACCTTATATTTGGAGAGTATCGTATTTATTCAATCAAGTTCAAGTTATGGAAACTTTTTGGGGTGGCATCGACGAAGCAAGGGAGACGCGTTAAGGTTTTTCGTAGCATGAACAGTAGGGGAGCATGTGTACGTGCTCACCATGTTATTAATCTAAATTGCATGTTAGAGAAGTCAATTAAAGCGAATGACATGGTTAGCAATATAAACAAGAAATCGTGATTTGAAACAATAAGTGAATTGAGAGGGTTTCCATGTGAAAATTGCCAAAACTTGATTTTTGAATTCAGCAAGTTTTGTTCATTACATGAGCGAAATTCAATGAAATCGAAGGAGGTGGAATAAAATGGCGAAGAGTAGATGAATAGCAATGACACAAAAGAATTTGAAATTTCCTTTAATGTAATTTTCAACTTCATACATATATGTATATAAATTTATAGCCGCAAATCTATCTAAACAGTTTATCTCTTTCTCCACTTGCCAAATATTTCGAAGGACTAGTATTAATACTTTCATCAAAAATATCAATTTCATCGGTCATTTACCACCCACAATGGTTTCGAAAAACTACTCTAACGGCATTCGACCAACTATCAACTTTCCCTCTGAAATTACTCACGTTATGGTCCATATATAAACAATTTTACCACCTACTATCGACACATCGATCTAAAATGGGAAAATTTTATGCTGCAAATCTTAAGGATATTTTCAATATTGAATTTCTGATACCTACACCTACTCTTTTCGCACTCAGCCATTCCACCCATCCAACCTTCTCCGATTTAAGCCCCACAATATCTTAAATCATGTGTGAGATTGAGAGTTGGCGAAATCACAAGGAGTGGTAGACATGCATGGACCACAAACGATATTGCCGCCAACATTGCTCTTGTTGTTGTAGATGAATCGATGTCGGATACACATCCAAGCCCATCTTTAGGACATACTTAGCGATGCGGTTAGTTTAATGATTTCCCTAATGGATGGGGCGAATTTTGTGCGAAGGGGTTGAGTGAAAATATTTATGTATGTAAGTCGACGAGCGGGGATTAGATTTAATCTGAAAGATGTGGTTTTATAGTATTTAGCCAGAGGGACTATGCTCGCGCTACAACACCGACAGAAAGAGTGTAGAGTATATGTGCAGTGCACAGAGTAGATAAGGTTAAGGTCAGATTAAAAGTCGATTTACTCGGTCTGGCGATGGGAAATGCGCGGATAAGTTCAGAGTTTTCATTCGCTATAAACTTTTTAATTAGATTCATTGTTGTTAGCATGGCTTTCATTCGCAGCTAAGTTCAGTGATTTTATCGTGAGTTGATGAGAGAATGGAAATGAATGTTGATTGTGGCATAGGATCGCATTAGATGTATATTTGTATAAGTTCAATTCTTTAATTTCAGGTAGATTTTCACTCAACCTGGCATTCGAGAGCCTTAACAATGCAGAATAGGATTTTTTATTACAAAAGTCGACCTGGTTAAGACTTAACTAAGTAAAATAGATAGAAAAAGATATAAAAAAAGATAAGGAAGATAAAAAGTCGACTAAGCTAGAAGTAATAGATTTGCTGCTGTCTAACTCGATTTTACTAAAGCTAACCTTTTTCGAATTTCCTATTATAATGAAAAAAATACCTCCGTTTCGAGTCATTTTAATTTTTCTCATCCTGCAGCTTCAAGCGGTCATCCACAGACGAAACCTAAATATTTTTAGACTGTCCCAGGAAAAGAACAGGATCAAGGATAGAACCTTGTGCAACACCAGAATTAAGATAGATGCGAGAAGAAGAACAAGAGCTAATCATTACGAAACAAGCACGATTACGAAGGTATAAGGAAAACCAGCAGCGGAGTTGTCTCGAAGTACTGAGCCCACAGTCGAAAGCTTTTGTAAAGTCTGCATATAATGCATCCACTTGGCTTTGCTGGCCGATGGTGGAAGTAACAGTATCAGTGAACGATAATAAGTTGGATACTGTTGACTTACCTTTAATGAAACCATGTTGGACAGAAGCGAGAAAAGGTTCAAGGTGAAAGCAGCGAACAAAGGCCCCAGCCGACAAATTGAGAGCTACAAACGAATCTCCCAGCCTGCAAGGTGAGAACTGCAGCCAAAGGCCCTAGCCGACGAGAAGAGAGCTGCAACCGAAGGCCCCAGCCAACGAGGTGAGAGCTGAAGAGATGCTGCGGTATTATTATTTTTTTTTTGTTATTTGATTATCTCTAAATACATTTTTTTTTATATAAAAACTACACTGAGAACAGCTCCGACAGACAGATAAAGATTTAAAGATAGATAATCGCATAAACATTAAAGATACCTTATCCGTTTTCTGCGTTTCCGTTTAGTTCTGTCCCCTAAATTTCGCATTTAGTTGTCGTACGATAGAGGACCAGCTTTTGAGCCATCAGGCGCATCGGCAGTCCCTCAACTTAGTGTGGCGTCTACAAAACCCCTCGGCGTTTTAGTAGGCAGAGCCAACTTTGTAGTTTGATCAGATGGGATGCCAGTTCAATTTGGCTGTGATTAAAATATCCCGGACCAAATATCACTATATGTTGTCTTCGCTTGGTCCGGAGGAGCTGAAGGCAGTTAGGGATGTGATTAAGAGAACATACCCGGAGGCACCATACAAGGTCTTCAAGAGGGAGCTTATATCGCGGCTATTAGACAGCAACTCAGCAAAACTTAAGCACCTTTTGAGGAGCACGTTTGACTTCCTACACCAAACACCGGAAGACTTCCACTTTCTGATGTTCGACTTGCCGCGGCAAATAAGTCGACTATAAATAAACACTATAAAAACAAAAGGTTATCAAACTGGAACTACATGGCGAAACTATCTTATCCACCGTAGAGGCCTACCATATAATTCCAGTCGAGCCGCCACCATTTGCACATCTTTCGGACTCTTTGAGTTCACCCGTATGACTTTCGGACTATGCAATGAGACACAATCGTTCTAACGGTTTATCCACGAAGTCCTACACGGACTGAAATTCTACTTCATACATTTTGGTAGCTTCGACTTCCGAAGAGGCGCACTTTGTTTATTTAGAACACAATTTCAAACGATTTGTGGACCACGGTGTCATAACAAACTTGGACAAGTGTCATTTTCTTCAACCTTCAGTTAAATTCTAAGGTCAAAGTCATTAAGCCCTCCTCAGATCGGGTTGAGGCAATATCTTCAGCTAAAATTCCCAAGACGGTTAAAGATCTAAGGAAGTTTTTGGGGATGGTCAGCTTCTATCGTCGCTTTCTTCCTCACGCAGCTGAAACACAGCAACCACTCAACGCTTAACTTTGCGGCTCTAACAAAGATGATGCCAATACAATCGACTGGTCAACTGAAGCTAGCAAAGAATTCGACCAAGTCAAGACTGGCTTAACGAATGGCTGTTCGTAGACGCATCCGATACCGCTATTGGGGCTGCTCTGCAGCAAAAATGTCCAGGCTCTTGGCAACCCTTTGGCTTTTACTCGGCCAAACTAAGCGACGCACAAAGAATTTATAGTGCATACGACCGCGAACTCTTAGCGGCTTATCAGGGCATACGTTGCTGCAGATACTTTTTGGAGGCTCATACTATACACCGATCACAAACACTGGCATTTGCTTTCAAGCAAAAGCCAGAAAAGGTCACACCTCGTCACCTTAGATATCTAAGCTATATAAGTGAATTCACTTCTGGTACTCGACATGTCTCTGGTTGCAATAACATTGCTGCCGACACACTTTCTCGTCTAGAAGAAATCATTCTTCCCAGTACTCTTGACTTTGATGTAATAGCTTCGTCCCAAAAATTGGACATAGAGTTTCATAAGATAATAATGGACTCAAAATATATCTTCAATAAACAACCAATTTTTGGCCCGAACGTCGACCATTTATGTGAAGTATCTGGCCGAACCATACGACTTTATATTCCTCTTACGTTCAGGAAACAGGTATTCAATTTGGACCACAACATAACTCCTTCTGGTATTCGAAGCATATTTCAAGCAAATACTTCTCGCTTTCGATGAACAAGGACACTGCCACTTGGCAAATGCGAGACATCCAGACATGTGAGTTTGTTCCATGACTTTATTCCAACATCAAACTTTTTTGACTTGTCAACACAGCGTCATAAAACCAACAATTGTCAATCGATTCCAGTAAAGTTGGTTGCGTTTTGTTTGGGAAAGTTCAAACTTTGAAACGATACTGTACGCCAATAGATGGCTTTACTAGTTGCTGCAATATCACTTAAGTATTGATTCTTAATTGTTGGACTGTGTAAATTGAGGATACAAGTAACGCAGTTACAGATGTAGGAACAATGATACATTCAACAAGCAGAGAGGTCATGAAGTCAGTACAGGAAGTCACATGAAGTATATTGGGACCCTAACTAAAACGCTGCCGCCGTCAGGTGAACCACTGGCAGAGTGATCATAATTTTTGAGTAATTGAAGTACTGGTAATGTACTTTAAGATCATTTCAACGTTCTAAGTATCAGGTCATCCCATAAGTCCTTGCATTTTTTAAAGTAATTTTAAGTACATAAAAAAATAATTAATTTTTTTTATCAATACGTAGGAACTTATAGACTGACCTGATACGACTTTTCTTCACAGGTCTCCGTTGAAAATTCCTAGAGATGGTTTTTACAAACTCTCTGGCGAAATCATCAGTGTGCGAGAAATATTTTTTTCAGCACACCAAAAGTGCCACAGGTGATGCAGAATGAGATCTGCTGATAATTGAGGCTGTAAGGTATGAGTTTCCGGGACATTGTAGCTTGTATCCGTTTTGTAAGAGAACCGTGATGCAAACAATTTTAGTGGCGGGAACATGAGGTGCAGCCAGGGAGTCAGGATGCGGCATAGAAGCCAACCATTAAAAAAAGGAGCTGATTATTTTTACAACAGTCTACGAAATTTCTCAAGCTGAGCCTCTACATTGGACAAGAGTTAGATTGGAAGCTAAATAATCAATGCCACGTAAGGAAGGCTATGACAATGCTTGTCTACTGCGCTGCGAAACGCTAATAGCTGAAGGGGGGCTTCTGATGCGCAACCCCTTACACTCTTTCATATTTTGAATCTTCAGATTATTTTCAGTGCTCTTTGTTAGATGCCGTCAAAGGAAACTGGAAAAATACATTTGTTTAAACCTGATAAAAAGATTGTAAAGTCCTTCTTGTATTTCAGTAAAAAAAAAGTTGTTTAAATCTTTAGCATTCTGGCGGCTTCTTTCACAAAACGTTTGCCAAAACTATGTCATCCATGTGAGAGTGGTTTCATCCATTAACGATACCAGAAATTAGAGATTTGCGAAGCTTGATGTCTTTTCTAGCTGTACTTTCATACTTGTTCTGGTACTTCTTCCTCTTTGTTCTTGTTCCGCAACGGGTTGTAGTGGCACGATTTGGCTTTGCGTCTATTCAAGATAAGATGGGTTTATTTCACGTTAAACTGAAGACACTAATGACTAGACATCGAAATGGACTGATGACCTTTTTACAATTTATTTTAAATTGTTTCAGGCATTCGCATTAAGAAACCTGTCTTTTCCGCAATTCATTTTCGTTTTTCGAAAATCTCGAAATCGATTTATTCCAACCAACGACCCGCAAAAAAATACTTAGTCATTGTCGATGAGAAAAATTCTTCTAATTTATTTTCGTTTTTTCTTTATGGTGGAATCTCACATAAAATACCTTATGCATAACCCAAATCACGTTGTATAATTACTTGATGTCTACTCTAGTATCAGAAGATTGTTTCGACACTTCTAGATGGATTTCTCTGTAATTCGCTTGTATTTAGAATTTGGTTTCAGATCATTGCGCATGAAGAAAATCGTTCAAAGTAAGAATCTCAGGCGCGCTAAATAGTTTATGGATTGAAATGAGAGGGTTGTCCAAGTGATCGTTTGAAAATAATCAATGGAAAAATTAAACATAAAAAATAGTCAAATAATCATCAAAATAATTGTTCTGCGAACAGAGGTATTTTTTATTTGAATGGCATTATTTATTGTCACTAAATATTATTTGAGAAAGAACATATATATCTTTGATTTTTAAGAATTTTCATAGCTTATGTAAACCAATCTTTGGCTGAGATTCATTAGAATTTCTATACTCACAGATGAGAGTAATCCGCTGTACATTTTTTTAAGACAAAATGATGAATGAGATATAGGATTTTTATTTATTTATTTCGAATTACATACCCTCGACAACAAATAAATGCTTTCATGGAATTTATTGTCAAAATGTGAAAGAAATGTAGAGTAGCAGCTTAATTTGTTGCGTCTGTATATTGATAGGATTAAAATTCAGCTAGACAAAAATAATTAATTCTTCGAAGGAAAAGTGAATCTACAATTAATTATTTAGTCGTTTGCCTGGATTTTTTATCAAAATGTAGGTATGTGTTGAATTAGTGTCGGTAACTATAGCTCCCAAATAAATTTACTTGCCTAACACTTCATTTTCAGATACAGATATTATACAAAAGTTCGTTGAATTTCCAAAGTGATACCTTGTTCTAAAAAATATTTGATTTATCAGACAATCGATATTCATACTTGACTCGCACACACTTATTGACTTGTTTTGAACATGAAAATGAATAATTTTGAATTGATTTCTGTAGTTTCAAAGCATTCATGAGAATATGATCGGTTTTCTCAGCAATAATTTCGCTTTTCATATTCTTCTTTTCTAAACTTGTGTGGGAAAGTGGCCGTAATGACATGCATGAGTAGATAGTATGCTGGACTCTGGAGTATTAAGACCAGAGCCTATATATTATGTAGGCTTTAAAAACAATATTTCATTGTCTCTAATCATGTAGAATACTAGACTATAGTAAGTTCCCAACAAAGTATGTAGGACACTGACAAATTTTAAGATGTTGAAATAAATAAAACGGATCTTACAGCTTATTTCAAAAGATTTTGCGTCATTGGCTCATGGTGAAAGAATGGATCGTCCTAATCAGATAACAATAGAACGAGGAATATGAAAGCCATGATTGTGCAATTTTCTGAATTCCTGTTTATACAGGATCTAAATTCCCTGGACTTCGATTAGTATAAACCCATTCTAGGTTTAGCAATTGGTATCATTTCAGTTCCAACACCAAATGCTACTGTAGAGCGAGCATTTTGAGGGAGCATCATTCAACACAGTGAAAGACAGAGCCCGAAGTTTTCAGAAGCGATAATGTGGTTAAGATTCTACCTACGTTTGATTGCAGACTGTACAAATTTAATTCGAACAGAAAGAAATGTTAAAAGATTTTAATAAAACCATATACGCGCGCCAGAAACCAATTGAAGAAGTAATGCAATCTCGTTTGGGTTATTTTGAAATTATTTTGGAGGAGTCTGCAAGAAATTACCGGGCGGCCCTGTACAGAAGCAACAACTTTTGTAGAAGGTTGTAAAACAAAGGAGTTAGCGATTGCGATGGTGTTTGTGGTTCTACGAGATATAACATACTTTTTCCGGACCTTGTGGCTCGGTAACCGACGCTAAATATATAATCTCTACTAAATCAATGTTAAAAGCAAAATCTGACTACAAAGTAAAGGCTGAAGAAAAAATCAGTTTCTTTGAAAAATCGAGACTTCATGAAAACACAGCCAAATATAAATTGGATTATTTCAGTGCAGGACAGAGTACGAGTGCACAAGCGTTTATAGATTAATTAATTTGTAAAACAAACATATGATATAGTAACATGTTTTGATTTTAAGAAATTTTTTTTTTTGGTTTAGAAAAAATTAAAAAAAAAAAAATTATTGCAGACCAAGTTATCTCCATATTTGTCGGACTCTTTCCCACAAGTTGTACTTTACATTTTACCGTTTCATCAAAAAATCATAAAAAAAAAAATTATAACCTGATCGAAACTTTTCGAAACAAAATAAATAAAGCAGCGTATAATTTACGCACGAAATTTAAAAAAAAATTACTATTTTATTGCTTATTAATAATACAAGTTTGAATAAAAATGAAATTCTTTCATCCAGACACTAGTTTTTTTTTAGTTATTTCAATCCCTTTAATGGTTTTTGAATTAGAGTGGTCACCAACCTTTACCTTCACCTTCACCACCTTCACATGTTTTAAATCAGTTTTCATCAGAAAGCTCTTTACTATTTGTAGGATATCTTGAGATACTTGAAATTTTCATATAGTAATTTCGCGATATCATGCTACAAAAAAATATTGTACAATTTCAAAAAAAAAATTTTTTTTTTGAAAATCTTGACTACCCCTTAAAACCAGTTGATTGCATTAATATGAAGCAATCCTTATATAATACCAAAAAACCAAAATGGAGACAGACGATCGATTCAGAATTATAAAGGCATCTCCAGTCTATCTTGAATTTTTAAACTGCATGAAGCATTTTCTTGTTGAGTCGATGCAGCACAGATTCAGCAAGGGCTATCATATTCATCCTTATCTGAACACCTCAATAACTCTATGTAGATGACCTCAAACTTTTAAACATTATCTAGTAAATTTTTCCAGGAAATCGTTGGCCTGCTCGAAAATGATTTGTGGCCGATTTTATGGCAGAAGACAGTCAGGGAAGCTTCGAATGTGTTAAAAAGACGGCGTTGGCCAGGACGCTTAGAGTTTACGAGTTCCTAACTAGATGACATCGGCTCATGACCAGGCTGGGCCCGGATTTTCGCTCGGTGGAGAGACTTGTTGGGTTGCAGCGTCAATGATGACGATAAATAACCAATTAATGCCACCTTTTTGAGTCAAAGCTTAGTTTTCTAGACTAAAAATTAACTCGTACATACATGTACCTCCTCAGTAATCCTGCACTGTAGAGTTGAAAATACAGTGTTTTGTAAATAAGTGAGCTGCTATATGCCACCGTGTAGGATGTGATGTTGCGGGGAAGAAATGGTATGGGCACTTTGCCAGCATAAGCTTCATTTGAGAGGGAATTAAACGATTTTGCGATTTTTTAAGATCTGCCTGCTTTTTCCATCCCATAGCGTTTATAATATACATTCTCAGGCGGATACTAAGATGTGTTTTGATAGAAAACCATTTTGTCTTTCGAGTAATATGTAAACAGCTTCCCTAGTCCTCACCTAGATTTATCAAATTTCATCAATGTTCCCGCCAAAGCCCCATCAAATGGTACGTTTTTGTTTCAAGACTTAGATTGCTTGGAATTTCACCTTTAATTTGATACTAAATTTTTATACCTAGATTCGAACCTGTCAAGTGATTTCATCAAATGTAACTTAGTGACAGAGTACAAAAGCTGAAGTTTTTAATTAACCCTTAGCGCGTGATTTGTATTACATATTGTAATTACTTTTCATTTCCTGCCTGTTTTGAGGTACTTTTTAACCACTATTAAAACACACAACAAAATACAGACTGCTATTCGCTTGTTGCTTTTTTTAAGGAATTGGGCGGCATTTTCTTATCACTTTTATTATTTTTTCTTTGAAATTTTAGAGCTTATGAATATAAAAAATAAATAAAGAGGTAATGGGAAATTGTTTATCCTAAAAATTTCGATTCTTCTCTATTAAAGAAACATATAAATAAATGCAACAACAATAAATTACATCCCTCCCACGTAAATTAAGCCGCAATTTTCTACCTGCTAAAAGTTTCATCTTTCTGGTGGTGCGAAATTTTTAAACACTTGTACGAGGGGCGTTCAATGTATTCTCGGTATGTGTATGTTAGAAAAAAGATAAAATCTTGAAAACAATTTATTTTTCAAAATAGTCTCCCATGATATCAATACATTTGTTTGATCGGGAAATCCCTTAAAAATAATTATCTTCTTGGCTTGAAAAATGCTCATTTACAGCGGACTTGAGCTCATTATCGTCAGCAAATCGCTTTCCCCGGAGGTCTTTTTCAAATTTGGGAGTCGGTCTGGGCTGTAGGGTCGGTGGTTAATTTCCTCGAACCCGCACTCTCGTTCATCATCGTTGGAGAGCCACGCAGTGTGTACCGGTGCGTTGTCGTGAAGAAGCAGCAATTTCTTTGCCAGCTTTCCTCTTCTTTTTTCTTTTATTGCATCTCTCAAACGCCGTAAAGTGGTTGAGTATTTTTCTGCGTTGATAGTTTCACCTTTTTTTATGTACTCGATCAATAGTATTCCTTTAGACTCCCAGAAAACTGTGGCCATGATTTTCGGCTTTTGCAAGGTTGAGGTAATCATGTAGTATCAACATCTTGATTTTTACACCTGCATCTTGTAATACAAGTTTTTTTTCGATAATTTTCACATTTTCTTCGGTAGCCGCCATGATTGGCCCACCTGGGCGGGGGTCATCTTCGATACTTTCCCTGCCCCTTTTGAATTCACTTGACCACTTCTGTACAGTCAATAATGAAGGAGCAGAGTCTTGATAAACGGCTACCATTTCTTCATAGATAGTTTTTTGAGATTTTCCTTGTTTAGTGAGGAATTTAATCACCGCACGGTGCTCGATTTTCTTCAACATTGTCGCGTCAGTCATTTTCGTTGTCTCTGACTGGAGGTCGCAAACAATAAATACCCTCAGAAAATGTTGTCAGCTAATGATATATTTTAATTAACCACAATAATATCAAATCATCCCGATACCGAGAATACATTGAACGCCCCTCGTAGGTAGGTGTGCGTACTCGTAATCCTTTAAAGGCAAGCACCAAGCTAAGTAATTATCAATTACCATACAGTGAGTGAGTTAAATAACGAAATAGCCTAATAAAATAGTGATCTTATTCATATTTGTACTAAGACTTTGTGGTGTTCTTGTGAAGATGGTCTTAGGAATATGCGGACATATATTTAGTGTATGGTGAAGTTGACAGATGCGCTCCATTGGCCAGGCGGACTTACCAGGAAGTCCGCCCCACGGACTAAAGGACGTTGATAGGAATTTAGGCTCTTATTAGAGATAGAGTATTTTATTTACAGACGAGGCAACATTCACAAGAGATGGTATTTTTAATATTCACAATTTGCATACTTTTTTTATTAGGATCGTACGATACAGGGATCGTAAATGGAGAAAATTGCTTATCATTTATAAAAAATGATTTAGAAGATATATTGGATTAAAATATTCCATTGGCCATTAGAAGAAATATATGATTTATGCATGACGTTGCTCCATCATACTTTTTTAGTTTCTTGGCCTCCAAGATCACTTGACTCTTGATTTTTACTATGGGAGCAGAATAGGAAACTCGATTCCAAGGGGTTTGTGAAAATCTTTGTGCGAGCAGGTTGATATTTGCGAGAGTTCGAGAAAATGTAATTCGAAGGATGGGATTGTGCATTTAAGAGAACGGAAGACAGTTTGAACATTTATTATAAAATCATTTTAAAAAATTTTTATTTTTTCTCTACCCAGTTTTGTTTTTTTTTCTCTAACACGGTGGCGGTGGCGTAACGGTATGGGGCTGTATGGCTGCCAGTGGTGTTAGAAACATAGATATAATTGAAGGAATCATGGATCATCGGGCATATATTGAAATTTTCAAGAGACATTTGGAGCCACGTGCTGAAAAATTGGGTGGATCAAACGATTTTTATTTTCAAGATAATGATCCTAAGCACATGGCTCATAATACTAGGATGTTCTTGGCGTACAAAACTCAAAACTTGCTTAAAACACCACCGCAAAGTCCTGACCTCAATCCCATTGAGCACATGTAGAATATGCTGGAAAAAAAGATCAGGACTCATCATATTAGCTCGAAACCTAAGTTGAAACAGGCTCTTCAGCAGGAATGGGCGAAAATAGAGCCAAGCAATGCAGAAAACTTGCAGAATCGATGCCACACCACTTTAAGCAAAGGCTACCCAACAAAAGCAAAGGCTACCCAACTAAATATTACAAAAAACCTGTATCTATAGTTTTTAAGATTTTTCACAAAGTGTTTCAAATTGGGGGCAAATTGTTTTATTTTTAGTTGATAAATTTTTAATGAATAATTCAAATGGATTAGTTTTTGTTTCCAAATTAAATAAAACTGTTTAATGAATAAATTTGCATCAAAACTTTTTCAAATTTCTTGCAAAAATTCATTCTTTTTTAACACTTAAGTTTCAAATAGCTGCTGTACGAAGACATTATTGGTACGCTGTATAAACTGAGATTTTAAATTTCATTAATGATAATAAGAATTCCCATCTCCTAAATATGTAAGAATCCCAATATTTGCCAGAATTTCGCTTTTGCTGTGCTATTTATTTATGCATGGCGTTAAGTGCCATAATATATGCAGCTGAGTGCTATAATACATAACGCCTGCTACTATGAATTTTTCACAATGCATTATGGTGTCAGCCGCTATATTTTATCACAATCTCGAAATCAACTGTGCACAAGTCTATAAATGATGATCTGTGGAGCTATTGTTTTTATCAATGAGACTCGACTCATCGAATGTCTCGGCGAGAGTCTGAATGTAGCGTGAGATACAGTGGCATTAAATATAAAAACAGTTTATAGATGTGATGACATGAATGTGGTAGCCGCATTCATTTGTTTGTAAAAATATCGTTATGAAGAATCTCAAACCACTGAAAAGCTTTTTTGAAATTTTGTTAATAACCTATATCTACTGCAAACACTAAAAATCTTGCAAACAAAGCCCGTTTATAAATAAAACTTGCAACAATACTTCAATAGACGTCTGAAATTACTGGAAAAAGAATCCATAAAAGAATAAAGATTTTGTTTCCGTCCCCCTTAACCGCTTTGAATGATCCATCTGAGTTAGAACTATAACAACTCATCGTTTCACAGCAGTAGCATTAACAACAACACTACCCTACTGCCAGAACGAACAATTACCGTAAAGAAACCAAATGAAACCAACCGTCTCACCATAGTTGATAAAGATATGCGGGCAATCTTTTGTTGTTTTATTTTATCGAATACCATTCAAGTGTCTGAATACAAATTTGAACTCGATTCCCAGACATTTCTTTAACATATGAATGCATGGTATGTACGCTCGAGATCGTTCACCAGAAAAAAATTTAAACATTTTTTAAAAAATTTGGATGGAGTGTCTATACTTACTTATATACTTATGTGCTAACACAAAACATGTGTATATGAAGCTTGTGCATTAATGCACCTAAATACGTATACTAGCTGAAAATAATAGACAATCATGTTGGTCGGTGCAAAAGATCGGTCGTGTGTATTTATGCGACAAAATTAAGCTCATCGACATGAAAAAGCCTTTCACGACTTTGAGCCTCATTAAAATCGAGTTCAGTTCGTTGAACTGACCTCAGTACGTAGCGTTAAATCCACACTATCCACAGACATACTTATATAGAGCTAACTGAAACTAAGCTAGCTAGCTAGCTCAATTTCAATTTATCTACATTGAATTTCAAGTGAAGATTGGTAGAGACAGTGGCTCGTTGAAGTATTCTGCTAAATAGTTGGAGTTTTTGTAGACGATTTCAGGAAAGTATGTGCTAAATATGAATTTGTTGATTGATAGAATTAAATTTAAACTTAAAATCTTTATGCTTCGTTCTTTTAGTTTTTTTTTAATTCTTACAACATGATTTAATTTTGACGTTTAATTTTATTACGCTCTATTTTTCTATTATTTTATTTCACATAACTGCAGCTTAGTGTTTTTTCTTGTACTGGGGCGACCAAGAGAAAGATTAACCTTTTTCTGGCGTTTTGAAAAGATTACTACTCGGACCTCCAAAATTCCAATAATTTCCCAAAATCATGACACTTTTTCTAGGGAAAATTTATTGGCAATATTCCATTAACAATAATATTGTTTCTTTTAAAATTAACTTTCATTGCAGATGAAAAATAATATTGTTCGAAAATTACAGCTACAGTTTGTGTAGGTTATGTTATGATCATCCTTGTCTATAAAATAGCAAATATTTCTTAAGCGTTTTATTTTATAATACATAAAATCATGGATGATTTTTCGCGGAGATGTTTGACAGCTGAACGGATTCCAAGTAAAATAAATTTCAAATGATTTCCTTTCCAGGATTCAGCAATCATAGTGTTGTCTATGCATAAGGTAAGGCTCTTCCTTGGCCTTATTAATCCAACTATCAGAAGATGTTAGAATTTTTCGCAAATGGCATAGTACGTGAATCATATTTAATATTTGTGAACTAGACAGCTGCAGTATACAAACAGACAAGCAATGGAGCGCTATAGGTCCAAATTAAGATTTCTATCACTCAAAATAATTTTTTTTATTTAGTAAAAAAGTAATTCAAAAACAAAATTGTATGATTAATTTTGCAACGCCCAGTACTTTGTGCGAGTTTCGTTCTAAAGTGTCTTTGTATTCTGTTGGTGGGGCATTTTATTCTGTTGGTGGGTCAGCCATTTTTGTCCTTCTTAAGTGACCTCACATTTTTAATGGGAATCGCATTTGGACTCTACGATGATCAGTTCAAGATTGTTACCTCATTTTCTTCTATCCCACATATGCAGAGGCAACTTTGATACTTGGGACCATTGCTTTCTTAGAAAGTCCAGTCATCATTTTGGGGTCTATACAGCAACTCAGCATACGTCAACGATCCCATCTTGTATAAATCCTCAGAAATCTCTCATCACTATTTGTCTATGCTTTCTTCCCGCAACTAAAAATAACAGTCGATGGCCCATCGGCAAACATTTTGTTTTTCAAATCCTCCCGTTTCCAACTGAACTTTTTTCGCACTTGTTTTTCTGTTAATAATGATTTTGGGGTTTGTGATGCCCCGTTTACTCCCGTTTTGTGATGCCCAAATCTATAAGCATGCGTCTAGTTGTATTTATGGACACTCGAACTACTTTTTTAATTGTTTTTCCTTGGCCTATCGTAAACTTAATGTCAGATTTTAGAATAGTTCAGGAATACATTTTTCGTGTATCGCTTTTGATGCTTCAACCTGGCTCGTCATCGAGGTCACCATGCTCTTTATGACTTATAACCCACTTCTTTATATATGAAGCATTCTTTTTGGTCAGATGAGGAGTGAAAGTCGGTTGTCCGCAAACTTGACTACATGCTGCGTTGAAAATTTGGACGCGTGCAAGACACAACGTGGAAGTCCTTTTAGCGGTTATTGAAGACAATGCTTCTGCCAGCAAGGAAATTAGTGCTAATCTATCTGAAAAACGGCACGATTTCCGAAGAAGACATTCAACTATTGATGCTATCTAAGTAGTCGTGGCATATCGGAGCCCGAGACCGGTCGTCTTGCTGGTGATGCTAGATGTCCGAAATGCTTTCAATTCGATGAGGCAGATAGACATCCTTCGGACCCTCGAGTAGGACTTCTAAGTTCTTAACTGTTGGCGGTTATTATCTGAGCTTATCTCAGGGAGCAATGATGCTGTATGTCACAGACGAAGGAACTACCATCTCAGGGATAGCGCAAGGATCAATCTTCGGACCTGACCTTTGGAACATCGATTATGATGGTCTGCTGCTACTGGTAAGACTCTGAAATGCGTTTTCGGCGAATCGTACTGATGCTGTGGCATCAGTAATCATCTCTAAAATAGCCGACTAGCTCGAATCGGACTTGAAGAAAAGCGACCTTTCATAGGGGCAACTGGCGCTATCGAAGCCAGAGATCATCATACCGATGATGACAATGAACTCCGCACAAGTCTCGACCAGTAAGTCCGTGGATACTAAAGTAACGTTGAATGCTCAGTTGACTTATTGGGTCCTACCCGTAGATATAAGGTAAGGCTTTGAAATTCGTCAGTTCGCTGAAACGAGACGGAGATTCTTAATGGTGAAAAACAATTTCATCTTCCTATACAGGAAGGAAAATTGAGCATCCGCACTCCAAAGTGAGAAGGTTAGAAGTTTTTTTTTCATGACAGAGGCTCCGTGCGTATTGCCTGCAGCTAGTGCAAGGCATCGGAAGAACTACTGGCAAAAGAACGTAAGGAACTGATTTTCATTTTTACATTTTACGCGCTAGATGGCGAATTTGTTTTATTGCAGACCTATTTACCTATTTAATTCAATCCATTTTAAGAATTTAAAATAAACGCACGGAAGACTCATATTTTATTTTTATTCATTTGTTTGGTGTACTACAAAAAAAAATCATGGAAAAAAGATTGCTGGGGCTCAAAGATGTTATGGGAATAGTATTCTGAGATAGCCAGGATGTTGCTACAGACGAAGTTTTTTTTTCGCCTCGTCAAATCAGAGGCGAATACTTAGACAATTGCTAACAGATTAAGTCCGCGGAAAGAGTGCAAAGGTTCTAACCAGAAGATTGAAATGCTTGTAAACTTAATTTTACAATAAGGATATACTAAGGACTGTCCCAGTATAATCTAACCCTTTTACTAAAGAACATATAATGAAACCTTTTAAGTTTAGGAAAATGGGGTTGTTTTTTTATTGTAGCATACTTCCTAAAAATATACAGAAACTACATTTGTAAACGCTACTGTCACTTAGAGTGAAAGTTTGGAATATTTCGATTGGGGCCAGGGAGAGTGGTTCACAAAGTCATCATTGACGATATCGTATGCTTTCCCCCATTTTTTTTTAAAGTGATACATTATTAGCTTTCCCATTGCTTTCCTTAAAGACTCGTTACTGGTTTCATTTGGGCCCTGTGTCGTTCTATCGGTCTAAGCTCAGGAATATTTGGTGGGCTGACCTCCTTGGCGACAAAAACGAGGTTGTCGCTTTCATATCAATCCAGTGATTTTTTTTTAGCATAATGACTTGATTCTTTGACCTTCTTGCCTATCAATGAATGGCAACTATCGTTTCTGCAGGCATTCTTCGTCCTCATAAACTTGGGTATTGATTGTGCCTTCCGCTATGAAAAGATCGGTCTTTAGACCACATCGACAAATGGCCTGCCACAACATGTACTGTTTTGGAAATTTACTAGTTTTCTTCGACAAAAATACTTCTTTCACTGCTCCCTTTGCTTTAACACTTTAAAATTCATGGCCAGAAATCTGCCTGAAGTCCGTTTTGACACAAGTTTCGTCATCTAAAATGACACAATCGAATTTCATTATATATTCATCGTATAGTTTTCGAGCCCTCGTTTATGCTACTTTCTCCATTTCTTGGATCGATCTGGAACTTTATATGTTCACAGGTTGTAACATTTCCTCATTCGATCGACCATTGACTTCGATGTACCAGCATCTACTGCCACATTTTGGGTTTGGTCTCGAACTTCCTAGCAATTTTCTTCGCTAAGTCCTTGTCTATATTTCTAGATTTTCTATCTGATGCTCTTTTGCTTGTAAGAGCTAACCTCATCTTACAATCCGCGATTACTAATGTGACCGTTGATAGTGACGTTTGAAGGTCCTTAGCAATCTTTGAAAGCTCGATTTCGGGATTTTTCACGCACTTTTAAGTAATTTACTGTCGTACTTTTTCTTGTTTCGACTCCATGTTGCCATTTAAAGAGCTCTTGGATGAAATAATACTACCACAGTATTCTGTTCTTTATTTAGGTTACCATATGGCCTAAAGATCTGGAGCAGGTATACACACAGAAATATTCACAAAGATATAAGGGTTCAAATTTTATTGGGACAGTCCTTACTTGAATTCAGCCCACTGAGCAGAGAAATCAAAAAAATGTTAGAGACAATAATGTCAAGATACTTTTTTGACTTGTTGTAATATGACTAGCGGTTATTGCGAAGAGTGTGCATGATATTAAACTGAATTCGTAGCTTTGATCAATACAGAAATGTTGTGTGTACTTGCATACTTGTGTATGTTCATATCTTTATATGCTCGTATATCTCAAAGTGGCAAGCTTATATACTTTAGATTGAGTATATATTGTGATTTACATAGATTCCATAGTACATGCCAATTAAACTTGCTTTATTAGAACGAATTAATTACAAGAAGTAAATTTTAAATGGATTTTTGGGTTAGTTTGATGGATTTTCGCGCTCGTTAGTAATTGTAAGAAGAAATGTTGAAGATGGATTATTGGTGGTATTCTGCGGTCGTTAGAGTAATTGAACATGTGGATTTGTATTTGTTTAGAAAATTAAATTCGAATTACCCGTGTACGAGCAAAATATGATCTGGTAATTAACTTATAAACTTAACGTGGGGTCAAGGATATTAGATGCGTATGTATCTCCTTTACATCATTTTTGTGGACTGAATAGCTAGAGGTAACGAAGAAAATATTGTTGATATTTATTATTTAAATTATTGCTGTTTATTATTTAAGTTATTACTGTTTATTATTTAAATTATTGAAAATTATATTGAGTTGTGATGGCAAATTCTGAATAAAAAACCCAGAAGGTACCAAGACTGACTGATCTTTTTGATCCTTATGTTTTGAAATATTTGCATCCAATTCGGTACATAGCACGTTTTCGAAGAATTAATCAGATTAAAGAATTTCTTAAATTCTAATTGCATTTGACTAGCATAGCGATGACGTATTCCCCAAATAATTTAGCGATGACATTTCCTTAACTTTCCAACTAATCTTTATATTCCAAGAAATATTCTGTTCTATGGTCTGTACTAATATCTAAAGACTTTTTAACATCCTGTGTTGAAAAACGTTGAAAACAACAGCTCGATCTCACTGTGAGAAATGTAAAAACTCCTACTGAGGCGCCCAGAACGGAGGATATTCTGACGACTAATAAGATTGCTTGACTCAAAATAATTCAAAATTTTTTAATTTACCATCGTTTCAAAGACCTTTTGCAGAACCGAAACGAGTGTTATTGGTCGGTAATTGAGAAAATCACAGGCGTCGTCATTTATAGGTATGTATATGTGGAACGTGTGCATATGGCAAGTAAAATAGTTTGCATAGGTTTAGTTAAGGAAGGGGCGTAGGGCTTTAGCATGAGAAGCGAAATACCATCAAGTTTACAAGCAAGTCTAGAGGCATCCAGCTTAGTGAGTATTTCCAATACTTTTCTTGTGCAGAAAAATAAAGCCCCTTAATTGAAAACAAACCATGGGCAGCTAGGACCGTTCAGTGAGGAAAGTGGTAATTGACAGATAGCTGCAAACTTAGATACATAGCTTGCAAACTTTTTTATGCTTTTTTATGCTTGCAAACTTTTTTATGCTTAATTTAGAATTTAGTAAGGTAATTTTAAGTTTTCTCACTAAATTGATTTTTTCTGTTTTTTTTTTTGTTAAGTTGTTAAGGTTAGCACGCAGTGCTATCATTATCGACTCTTGTCAAAGTAGCTAGTAACGCTTTGGAAAAATGCAATGATTGTTTCACGTTAGGATTGAGTCTGTCTTCGAAGATGCCATTTTCTTTTCCCAAAGCTAAGTTCGCATCACGGCTTCGGGAAGACATAATTAGTAGTTTAATTAAAGAATTATTTTTTCAAGGTTCAAGGTTCATGGTACTGTAGCCTTGTGAGGACGTAATGATTAGCTTTGCAGTAATAGAATGATTATATTTAGGTTTTAAAATAAAAACACAAACATAGGAAATTTGCCCCCTTCTAAAGTTTGAGTAATCTACTAGCTTTTGGAGCATGCAATGTTTTGGTTAGTTTTAGAAGTAGTTTGATTGTTAGGAAGTAATTATCTCCTTCCGAAGTTTTAGCAATTTGTCAATTTTTGATGGACATAATGATTAGGTTTCGAAGTAGGTTTAGATTTTTTTTGTAGCGGCTATGTGCTGACATTTAGATATGAAGAAGTCTAGTTGTTTTTTTGATGTTCATTTTTTTAACTTAATATTTACTTTTCTTATTAATTATTTTCCTATCTTTTGCCCGACTGGATGGAATTTCAGGGTCTGGGTCGTCCCAACGATTGTTGTCAAACATTCTCAAAACCAGGTCATCACACACACACACACACACAGATAATCACAGAAAATGTAATGCAGTATGTAACACATTTGATTCTATTGCGGCGGTTTTTCTATATTGGACGTAGCTAATTTGCAGCATTGTTTCATCATCATGACACAAGCCAATTGAACTAGAAAGTTGTTGGCTGTTGCTTGACAGCACTCGGGCTCAGTTGAGCCGGCATTGTCGATAGCAGCTTGTTACGAAAACTGGTACCTGGCGACGAATTGTGCGAGATGCAGGCCAATAAGTCACGAGAGCCGACATTCAAGTTTCGCGAAAATAAAAAACAAGAGTTTTGCTTTTGAGCGGTTTTTTTTTTGGGAACGAAAGAAAGGTTTTGGCTGGGACGGCAGTTAAGTGGATACGAAAGAATTCAAATTTTGAACCAGGTGGATGGTGTTTTTGATGATGCCACTGTTTCGTGAGATTGTTAGATGAAAAATTTTGGATTTCTATTTGGTTGAGAAGAGATGTCGAAAGATTTGTTTAACTGGAACCGTGTTTGTTGGTGAAATGAAAAATCTGCTCGGATAAAGAGGAATTGTAAGGCTGTTTTAGCATATAAGTTGATTATCGTACTCGAAATGTGCAGGAGCAATTTTCGTTCATGTTTGTTCTGTTTTCTGACGGTTGAATCTTTTCCGTTGGGAAGTTTGATCTACAGTCGTCTCGGATCCGGTAAGTCCCTTTTATTTTATTTGTACCTTAAATTGCTTTTTTATTTCTTAATTCATTGTTTATTTTATTTATGAACCAAGCAAGGTACAAGCTACATAAACATTACAAAGCAAAATTGAAAATTAATATAAGTACATAAAATAAAACGAAAATTGAAATAAATTATATAATTAACAAATAGATCGATCACAATAAATAAATAACAGATAAATAAAACATTGACAAATAGCTAAGCATAAGGGGTTGCGGATGGCTTGGAAGAGGGAAGGCTTGAAGGATAATTTTGAGACCGTTGGAGAATACAGATTAATCATACTGTTGAATATCCTGCAGCATATACGTATCGGCTCATTAGCTGCTTAGGTAGTGGAATGTGGATATTCCTTAAATAAACAAGAGGACCTGGTGTTTCTTACAGGGCTACTTAAGGGGTAACACCTATGTGGAACGCTGTTTTCGAGGGTGATTTTTTGGAAACTAGGAAACTTTATAGTTGATTGAAAAAATAATTACATGGCTTTATTATAAATGTTTTGAAGTATACAAATTAATTTTTACAACGTCCTAAAATACAAAATGGCGGCTGTACCAGGCTACGAGCACCAGACGATTTTTCAAAGATGCCTCAACGGCCCGCAACTTTTCGTCGTCGCAAGTGGTCTGAAACACAAAAATCAAAATTTTTCTTAAAGTTTGAACTAAAAGCAAGGGAAGTACGTACGGGTTTTCAAAAATATTGAATTTTGAAAGAATGGGTTACGGTTTTCCAAAAAAAAATTTTTTGGTAAAAAAATCGTACAAAATCAGCCGTAAAAATGAAAATGTTCAATTTATCAGCAAAATCTTACGTACTTCCCTAGAAAATGATGTTGTGAAGCTTGCACCAAAATTTCAAATTGATCGGATACAAATTGGCTGAATAATCGTGCGGGCCGTGTCAAAAAATGTGGTTTCGAGAAAAACGCATTTAAAGTTTGAAAACAAAGGGCGGCTCTTTCACGTTTCTCGTTTTCGCTTTGTGGATTTATTGTCTTTTTTTTGGCAAATGTTGGTCTACTACCTGTCATACTGAATGGTAATTTACTAATGAGAAAAGTCGGTAACGGATACCTGTGGTAGGTATAAGGACTTTGGAGCAGAGCGTGCCGTACACGCGCCGCATAGCCCCGACCGCACGATGGGGCGTCCAACGTTTATGCTCATAACTCGGAAAAAAAATTTTATTTTTGAAAATAACTTAAGACGTTATTCTAGACATGTTTCCCTGCCATTTTAGCAAAAACAAACAAATAGATTTTTTTGAAATTTCTACATAGGTGTTACCCCTTAACACCATTTTACTACTCAGGAATTCAACTATGATAACCCCTCTAACGACGTCAAATGTGAAACAGGCCGAATTCATCTTTCTTCTGGATGCAAGGGTCAATAGGTTTAGGTGAACCAGTCGAAACTTATAAGTAGGAAGGGCGTTAAAATCGTTTATTTTCGGAGCTCTGTTTTTATGGATTTGAAAAAATTTAAGTTGCATTTCATTATTTGTTTACAATCTAAACCAGGGCAGATACGTATTGCGAACAGCTGATCTAAGGAAAAGTAAGCACGTGTGCCGATCTCTTGCCTTTAAGATTCATTGGTATTTCTGATGTAATTGACAGTTCTCAGTATTAGGCATTCTCTCAGCAGTAGAAAAAAGAGATTGTACTGACTAGTTAAAGATTTTTATTAAAATTCTCCATTTTTGTAGCGGGACTGGTTTAGAGGAGCTCGTAACTATGCATTATTATAATATTATTTTTCATGCTTAAATACATATGCTATCCCGTTTTTTTTGTGAATTTTGAATTTGAGCTAATTTTTTTAATTATAAATGTTTATGATATATTTTAAGATATTTTTTTTACCATATCATTTCAATTCAATTAATGTAAATTGAGTTGTATTGTTGTTTTTAGTTTATCAAATTATTTTGAAGAAAGAATTAAAGATTTGGGTTTAGTTTTTTCTTAGTCTATTCTATGGCGGAAGACAAATAAATTTGTGCTAAATAGTTTGATAAACTAACCTGGTTACATAGCAGTAAGGGCAATGTTTCCTTCTAAATAAATCTTCCCTCTCCGCTAAATGCTACTGCCATCATTGTTCTTTGTCACTATTTATGTGCGTGCCGTATTTATGTGCGTGCTCAACACACGTTGCTGAGCTAGCTGGCGGGTTTGGCCCAAGGGACCGATCCAATCCTGATCTCAGACAAAATGTTCACTTGACAGCGGTTCGGCCGACTCAGATTTCGCAGCAAATTACGGTCTCATGATCAACAGTCAAATTGAGAGTAAAAAAAAACTTGTCTTTTTAGTCACAAATTTAGAGATAATTTAATAATAGATATAAGTAAATAAAAATCAAAAAAATTATGCAAGAATCATTGGAAGTTGCAGAAAAAGGGAGAGTCTCCTACGTACAGAGATCTGGATCAAAGAATGTTAAAGTTAAAGATGTGCCATTACAGTGCATAATCCTTCGAGATCTTACGGCTGAGTCTCCGATGAGTCTTGCGATCCATATGCTGGAATTTTCACAATTTTACTGGCGTCAACTCTACGAAATTTCCATCATAACTTTCGTTCTCATCTGATCCTTTTTCTTTTTCCCATATTATCCTTATGTTGTGCAACAGCGTAATGTTACGCTCTCGTGCAAATGTGGCAGTATTGCTCAGCTTAGATACAACGTACATTGAGTTCACTTGGATAATTACTTAGAGCATCTGTGCTGTAGAGTGCGGGTGACATTTTTTGATAAAAAGTGTCCTTCCGTAGTTTGGATTTAAGTTCGAGCAGATTCGTGCCCCAAGTCATTTTTGTAACTGATGATACTGAAAATTCTTCTTAGTCTCCGCATTTATGGTGGTTTCTGTGATCGAGTATTTATCTAACGACAGAGATCGAGTATTTGTAACAGTCACAAGAAACACAACTCAGATAATACAGGTAAGTGGATATCACATCTGTTCCTTCGGGGAGCAATGATTATAAAATTTAACTTTTCTAAGAGAATGTGATACTAAGCGCAGACATTTATGCTTTTTTTCACGCGAAACTCAGGGTCCCAAATTCAGAACATATTTTTATTTTTCGTACGAAACGTCAATAAATATGAGCGCAATTTATGTTTTACATCCTATAATTTGAATACGGTATGGAATATGAACGACATAATCGAATTTAAAGGCATGAGATACTAAAAACGGATCCGATTAATTGAATGCAACCAAATGCAACCGTCAAAACATTCATTCAACGCACACTATTAATAGGATCGAATTCGTGACTTCTGACAAACACGCCACCAAATTTATTGCCCTAATTTCATTTCATTTTTATTTCCATTCAGTATACAAATTAAATTGATTTTATGGTTAGTAGATTTAATCCAATTTGCAACTCATCTCGAGCATTTTTCTCTACAATACAAATGAATACTGTATGACAAACGCCATTCTGGAACACATATACATACATATTATACATCTCTCTCGGATCTTATGTGTATCTTGTTGATTGAAACATTTCATAAAATGCGAGAGGGAACCTCATAAGCAACTCGAAATGCTTCGTTGACTTTTCTAATTTTAACAATGGCTATTTATAAAACGATACCTATACATAAATGCATAAAAGTACACGCGACGAAGAATTGAATGTTTCGAGGAGCAGTTAAAAATAACAATTTTGCAATATTTTGTTTGTTTGCACAATATGTATTTTGGTTGGTGTGTTTGCAAGAGATGAATGTTAATTTACAGTCTGGCGAGACTACTTGCTTTCGTTTCGAAACAGCTGAATAGGTGCAGAAATTTACATTCGGTGAATATAAAAACGCCGAAATTATGTCTATTGTGAAATCGTTTAAGCAAAGAATACAATGGCAAGACGACATGACTCATCCATATGTATCTTAAATTGTGGAATTTTTGGCTTTTTCTTAAGTTTTGTCTGTACCTAGCGTAGCTTGAATGCACATTTTTAAGCCAAAAGAATTGAATTGTGTTAATTAATTAGTTTTTCATCATCGGGTTTTTGAAGGAACTTGAAATGAAAGCAATTAAGCGCTCTGCAACGTGCTGTTCCGTTGATGCAAGCTCGAAACCGATGCAAGATACTCTAAAATGAATGGAATATAAATAAATCGGAGGTAGGTTTTTGCGAAAACTGAAGATAATGCATTTTTCGTTTCTATATGCAGATTTGCACTCTCTGTATTATACTTTCGAAACTACCGTAGTACGAGCATGGTGCAATAGTCGCGATGGCATACTTTCTCTCTTCGCCGCATCCATGAATAACAATAATAAAAAATCGCACCGTTTCTGATGATGGCCTTTGTACATCTGGGTAACTGAGAGAATTGGTTTTCTGCTGAGTGGTTATGTGTAAATTGATGGTAATTGCTACTTTCTGCTAAAATTTAAGTAGTTATAGTTTATTGTCATGATGAATCGCTGTAGTTACTCCTTGGAAACAAATGGGTCTTGAATGAAGATGACTAAGTGCAAGTAGATTATGAGATACTGATTTTGTAGCAGCCAGAAACTCGGAAATTTAATTGAAACAAACAACATAATTCGCAAAGAATGCGTCCCAAAGATAAATTTCATTTGAAATTTTTATCAAACAATGAATTTCGGAACCGTTCGGAAAGTTTAAGTTCAATTGAAAAATTTCTGTCACAATTTTTTCTTTAAGTAATTATAAAACGAAAAGCTACACCTTATTTTTGCTAACTGAAGTTCGCGAATAAGCACAATTGTTTGAAGCTAATGTCTGCATAAAACTGACTTTCAAAATGATATGAAGTTTTGCTAGCATAAAGCTGTTTTGAAGCTTGTTTCATCGAAAAATAAACGCTCTGATTTTCAAGAAGTGAATCACAAATAATGACCGTTGTGAGATTGAAATGAGGATTTTTCTAAAAAGTTAGTAGACGGAGATTTTCTTCAACAACGCTGCTACCACCAGATAACACATTATGAAGGAATTGTATTGAGATAGCGAAATCATTCGGATGTCATCAAAATACGAATCGTGCAGTCAATAGTAGTAGCTATGTAGGTACAGTAAGGTTTGTTTCAAGACAGGAAACAGGTTGCTTTAGGGCGAGTGACTGTCTTCCAAAGAAAGCCTACGTAATGACATACATAGGAGTAGTAGAGGCCCGTTGTGATGCCGCGGATAACACTCTGTCATAGCCACTGAAAACAGGCAGCCATCTGGATTCTTTGATCAACTTCACGATTTTCTTTAAGGGGTTACCCCCACTTGTAACTTTGAAGTTTTTCGTTTTTTTTTGTTGCATTTTTTTTAAGTATAACTATCTGAGAATATGTCCTTCAAATTTCAAGTCGATCCAAACATAATTAACCGAGATATGAGCGTTGAAAGAGAAGAAACTGTTGCTTATGCAACCGTTACTTATACTTATAAACGCGTTTTTCTCGACATGACATCTTTGAAGTCGGTGACCAAAATTACTCGAAAACTACTGAACCGATGTTTTTGAAACTTAGCAGGCTTATTTAATACATAAAAATGTAGTGTTTGATCGTTCGATTTTTTTTTTAAATAAAAAATGGCCGTTTTATAGCCAAAAGACGGCCATTTTTTTAAGTGAAAATCGAAATATTAACTTTGACTGTCCGCCATTTTGTGAAAAATGGATATTGTTTTAAATCCTTCGATCAAACACTAGTTTATACTGTTATTTAACTAAGACACAATTTTGGTCACCGCAAAAGGTGAAAATTAAAATTCCATTGTTTTGACGGCCATTTGTAATTAAATCATGTAATATTTTTCAATAAAAAAATTACTGAAAGGTGTTCAAAGTATGTACTTTAAGAAAATATAACAGTCGTTAAAAAACATTTCGTAGTTTTGTCAAAAAAAAAATTCATGAAAATGACCTATTTTATTGCGCTACAAGTGGGGGTAACCACTTAAGAATAGTCAGACGCGAGAAGAAGGGAGGGAGATTTTTTCCTCTCAGTCAGAATTCGTCGCCCAACCGTTGTATCAATCAGTACACTGTGAGCAGAGATTTCCCTACACCCCCCTAACACCCTCCTAATACCCCCCCTGGAAAGTGCATACACCCCCCCTAACACGGACAATTTTCCTACACAAAGAGACCTTTGTGTCCTTTGTTCCAAAGAGACACCCCTCCTAAAATTCTGAACACACCCCCCAAGAAAAATGCCTGAGAAAACCCCTGACTGTGAGGACGGCTACTACATAAAGAAGAGCATTGTGGACTAGACTTAACAGCTGGCTGCAGCATCTATGCAGACCAAAGACTTTTGCAATCGTACTGGATGATTTTTCAGCTCAGGACTTCTTAGCGTCTGCAAGATCTTTTTGCCTGAGTGCTGGTATGACTGATAACATCGATATTCCTGTGGAAAGGGAGCAAGGTGCCAGGCCATGCCAGCTCGTTGAACGCACAGTTGCCTAGAATACCTACTTATATGGTCAGATACCTAAATCAATAGCACTGCTGAATGTCACGACAACTCCCGAAGAGATGTACGGCATTCGGCGACAATCATTCCTTTCATGTGCTATGCATTCAAGGTCCACTGGAGCAGCAACTCCCTTAGATAGAATCATAGCTCACAAAAACTCCGTTCTAGTCTAAGCTGAAATTCAATGCAATCTCGAAAAAGCACGATAAGCAACATTAGTAGATTGGTTGGTAGTCAATGGGGTAGCACAAAAATTGTTTTAGCACAAGTCATTAAAAGTTCGGGCTACCGTGTTATCGTCGTAAGTAAGCTCTTCCACAGGAAAGAGGACACAACTTTGTTCCTGAAAAGCTGCTATCAACTGCATATTATTACCCAGAATTGGGCTTAGTGTTAGCAAAGATGCCATCAAGGCAGCAAGCATATACTCCATATGAGAGAGATTTTTCAATTTGCTTAGTGAGAGTACGAAGAGAAGTTTCAACAGGTTTACCTTTGTATTAAGTATACTGTGACTGCGAAATTAATGTGAGATCAATACACTTTTTGATATAACCAATTTTGAAACGCTTTTGGAATCTGAATTTGGTAAGCTTTCGGAAAGGATCTGGAATCTTTAACAAGACAGAGTTAAGACAAATCGGATGATAGTCTTAAGGTTTAAGGTGCGAAATTGCTTTTACTTTAGGAATAAACACAATTTTTGATTTTCGCCACCTTAAAGGAACAAACGGGAGGGGCAACCATGCATTATATATCATATTTGGCCTACTTATATTTTATAGACTGCTGGACGATATTCGGAAGAACAGCATTAGGTGCTTGAACAACTCTAGTAAGTTTATTTTATTTTTATTTATTAACCAAACAAGGTATAAACAATACAAGAAAAAATTTGAAATAAATATGTGTAAACGAAAAATTAAATAAATTAAATAATTAACAAATAAATCAATAACAATTGGTAAATAACAAAGAAATAAAACATGGACATATAGCTTAAGATAAGAGGTTATGGATTGCTTGGAAAAGGGACGATTTGAAGGAGAATTTGGAGATCGTTGGGGAATACAGAAAACTTATACTGTTAAATATTCTGCAGCATCTGTTTACCGGCTCATTAGCTGTAGTAATGGAATGTGGATATTCTGTAAGTAAACGAGAGGACTTGGTGTTCCTTACAGGGTTATTTAATACCATTTTACTATTCAGGAATTTAACTTTGATAACGGCTCTAATGACGTCGAATGTGAAGCAGGCCGAAATCATATTTTTTCTGGATGCAAGTGTCAATAAGTTCAGATGACCCAGTCGAAACTCATTATGGCCCACCTTAACTGGGAGCTATAAAACCTAATGCTGCCTCCTCTGCAATAGTCGCAATGATAGCCACAATGCTGGCTAGAATGACAAAGTTGCCTCCACACACTGGGCCAGTCATGATTTTTCGGTTGAGCAGTCTGGCACGCTTTGATGTGGGTGAAAAACCGCTCAGAAAGCCATCCTCGGCCATTGCCATTTCCATGATTTGCCACTTCCATGATTTGCCACTGTCGGCCACTGCAACCCATCGCTTGTCTACACAATGAGCCACATGATGGCCCACAGTGTGGAGATGACATAGGACAAACTTATAATTTGAAGGTCTGCTCCGCCTGATGCGGCACGAATGCATGGAGTTTATCATTTCCTAAGAAATGTTCAAAGAAAAAAACCTTCAAAAGAAAAATTTAATTATCAATGCTTGAGTTAGTCCAGATATCGTCAGGTTGCTAGCTGCACCCTATAGCCTAGAGTGTTCAGCTAAAGATAACCTTAAACCAGTCATAAGCTCTTTTTGAATTGTTAAATATTTTCCTCCACTTTTTTCGTACAGCAGAAATCTACAAAATTCACCATGGCAGCTTTGACTCAGGTGCAGAATTTCTACTAAATAGTCTGAAATACGACCCAATACAAACCACGCTGCGCATAATGTAAGGACAAAGAGAGCATTCTGATCACTGACTCTGAAGGTATTCTGAAGCGATCGGACGTGCACTTTAATGCATTACTAAACGGTCAGCTCATCGAAAAATTGGAGGCTTCACCAATCGAAAAGGATAAAGATATGCTGTCACCACCAAGCGTAGAAGAGATAAATGGTACCAAAAGTCACCTGAAATGTACCATAGCCCGTATAGCCGACGACATACCAGCTGAGATTAGACATAGAGTGTCCACGTTAAACACGTATGGGGCATGAAGAGATACCAGAAAACTGGCGGAAAGACATAGTATGCCACATTCGTAAGGAGATAGTATAAAATGCATCCCTTATAGGTGTTCCTATAAGATATTCTTCTCTATCCTATAAGACTGGGTAGCCCCAAACGCTAAAGCTTTGATGGGACAATATCAACGTAGCTTTATCCAAAGTAAATCAACAGTTGATCAGATTTCATTTCTAAGGCCTGGAAAAATGGAAAAACGTGTACAACATTTTAGGTCGCCTATAACGGTATCGCCAAGGTAGAGCTTTATAAGACTACGAGAAAATTCGGCATCCTAAACAAACTGACTCAATTGTGTAAGTTGATCATGACCAACGCAATAACCCAAATCAAAATAGCCGGATTGCTACTCAGACAGTTCAACATCTTCAATGAGCTTCGCCAAGCGATGGCCTGGCTTGCCTCCTTTTCAACCAGGTGTTGGAGAAAGCAATTCGAGACTTTGGGACGACAAAAAGAGGGACTATCGTCACCAAGTCCAGCCAGATACTGGTTTAATCAGATGAAGTTGACATCATTGGATGATTTAGACTAGTTGTACAGGAATCTTTCCCAACTGGGCCTGTAAATAAATCAAGGTTTTACGAAGTACATGGTGTCAGCATCTGCAGGAATAGCACCTAGAGTTGGGCAAACCGTTAAGATAGTCGATCAGGAGTTTGAAGAAGTGCAATTCTTTAACCACCTTGGGTCAATAGTAAGAGCAACAAAGCCTACTACTTTGTCAAGGCTCTTTAAATCCCGAAATCTCACCCGAACATCAAAGCATCTGCAGTACAAGACCAGGGTCTCGCCAGTACTTACGTATGGATCCAAAATTTCGGTGATCAGCAAAAGGCAATTTGACCTCCTAGCCGCTACAGCCAATGTACGCAATCTACCACGACTCAGATAAAATCACACAGATCTGGTGGGCTGGGCACATAGCTCGTATGAGCGAGGAGGAGCCTGCTCGGCGCATTTGATGACAGACGACAGCGCGGGACACCTTGTTTATGCATGAAGAATGGCGGTGACTAAAGTTAGTTTATTCAATCAATTTCCATAAAATAATGCAACATTTGAACATTATTATCCTGATTTTTCATTGTGAAATATTGATAGCTAAGCGAGTGACAGTGAATCTACCGAGGCGCCTCGAAATGAGACAAAAAAATCCAAATGCATTTGTGAGAGGAGATGTTTCTCGAGGTAACGCTGGGGGGATTTTTTTTTCGTCGATTTTTCAATTTTTCGTAGCACTTGGAAGTCAAAAAAACCGATTTTCGCTAAAAAAAAAATTGGCTAGTTTTTTATTGTAAAATCAATAATTATTTAAAAAAAACAATAACGGTACCAGCGATACTTGCGAAATTATGTGAGGAAGTATTGTGCAAAATTTCAAAAAGAATGGGTTCTGTATATTTTGAGTTATGGTGAACACGGACTTCAAAAATAACAAGTTTTAGAAAAACGCACAGCAGTCGAGCATGAATAGAATCTCGGCCTGAAGCAATGGACACTCCAAAGCTCATAACTTCGTAAATTATGCTCCGATCGACTTGGAACTTTGACACTATATTCTTGAGGGATTATGCATTTATTTAGACAAAAAATGTTTAAATGCCATAGGGAAGCAGATGATTGGAAAGGAGGCCTTCTTTTGCACCATAACAAACTTTAAATGCAACACTGCTTCCGTCAAGTGCCATCTAATAATATACTACTGTAAAATTTTGAGCAAGCTGTGCCATTTAGTTTGTGTTTGGCAGCCATTAAAAGCAGACAACATCGTGCATTTTAACGAAAATAGAAAGTGAATTTCCTGTGCTGATTAAACATTACTTCTTGCGTAAAACACCATCACCGAAACTAAGAAAAGGCTTGATAATTACTGTGATGAATCTACACCATCAAATTCAATGATTAAAGGGCGGTTTACTGGGTTCCATTATGGTCCTATCAACACAAGTGTTGCTGAACGTTCAGGTTGTTCAAAAGAGGTCGCCGCGCCAGAAATCGTCGATAAAATCCATGGAATGATATTGAACCATCAGGGGATGAAAGTGTGTGCGATAGCTGAGGCCATAGGCATCTAAACTGATCAGGTACACCACATTTATTTGGACATTTATTTATTTATTTGTTTACTTCATACGGACCAGAAGTTCATTAGCATACAATTAAATATAAATACAAAACAGACATGAAAAAGTTATCTGCACGATGGGTGCCGCGATTGTTCACACACGACCATAAGCGGAACCAATTGACCATTTCAAAGGAGTGTTTGATAATGTTCAATCGCAATCAGAAATTTTTTTACGCCTTTTCGTTACCGTATACGCATCATTGATCCATCATACCACACTAGATACCAAAGAACAATCAAAACAGCGGGTTTCTACGAATGTACGTGCGTTAATTAAAGCTAAAGGTAGAACTATAATGCAATTAAGTGAACTTTAAGTAGCTTAAGTGACAGTACGGTTGCATAGAAAACAAGCGGCATACCCATAATGTACTTATCCGCCGTTTCGTTAAGTTTCGTTCAATTCGGGCCACTTAAGTGGCGTACGACTGGGACCGTACATCAATTAAGTAAATTTGACAGGAGGTATGTGTAACGACTACGACCAATAGAAGGCACGTAAAATATTTGAATATGTTTTCGTGGATAGCTTGCTATTTTTGCAGGAGGTAGAAGTAATGATCGTTCGTATGCGGTATTGTAGAAGCAATAGTAGCTATGTGAAATATTTGAATATTTTAGGTATGTTCGCGTACTTTCAGTCACTGAATTTTACTGAATTTCCCTGAATCATGCTGTGGGGGAAATTCATGAAAAGTACGAAAACGCTCTCATTGCATTTCCTGAAAATTGACAAACAAAAGTGTCAGTTGTCGGTATTCGGGAGAACAATAGTGATTATAAAGTCATCCTTAGTGGTGACAAATTATCGCCACCAAAATATTCGTCCTTCATTATTACATTACGCCAAAAACCATTTGACGGTTTTCAATATTTTTCAGTAGCTCAGACCCTACTGAAATTTACTGAAAGAGGGGAATTTTTCAGTAAAACGGAGTACAAAAACGGCTTCATTGCAATTAATTGTAGTACGCGAACAGACCTTTTATTTGTAAAGGTTATTTAATTGTGATCATGGCTCCCTTCTTGTCTGTAAATCAGCATAGACAACGTATATCGTCTCTAAAGCTTATCAAAGCAGAGAGTATTGATACGGGAAACTCGATCATTTTGCGGAATAAGCCTCCGAAGCCGAATCAAATTGGAATTGTTTTTGCGGGATGATTAAAATTGAATTTTTTTTTTTTATTTACATTGAAAATTTATATTTGACAAAGTGGTTTCGAAAGTATGCACTGATTCTCATCAGACACCAGCACACAATGCATATTTGACTGATTGAAATTGAAACAGTGGGAAATCATTAATTGATTGAAACAGTTGGAAATCATTAACTTGTATTTACGCTTGATTCGGCTTCGGAGGCTTATTCCACAAAACGATCGAGTTTCCCGTATCAATATTCTCTGCTTTGGTAAGCTTTAGAGACGATATACGTTGTCTATGCTGATTTATAGACAAGAAGCGAACCATGATAACAATTAAATAACCTTTACAAGTAAATTATGTCGATGGATACACATAAGACGGAGATGTTAAAATTTGTCACAACTAGCGTAAATAAAAATTAATGATTTCCAACTGCAAGTGGTCACTTCAGTCAAGTATGCACTGTGTGCTGTTGTCTAATGAGAATCAGTGCATACTTTCGAAACCACTTTGTCAAATAAAAATTTTCAACGTAAATAAAATTTTTTTTTCAATTTTTTTTCAGTTTCAGCGCTCACTTAAGTTCACTTAATTGCATTATAGTTCTACCTTAAGGTTGGTCAGTTTGCCAAAAAGGTAATGGCTACAATTTTTTAGGATGCACGTGGTATCATTCACATTGATTACCTTGAAAAGGGTGAAATCATCCCGGCGAATATTATTCCGAGCTTTTAGACAGACTCGATATTGATTTAAAGAAAAAAGTTTTGTTCCATCAAGACAATGCACGGGAGCACAAATGTGTAGTCATCATGGTAAAAATCCATAAACTGGGCTACGAACTGCTACTCTATCCAGTATATTCTCCAGATTTCGGCTTCTGCGAATACTTCCTGTATCCAAGCATAAATAAATGACTGGGCGGTAAGAGATTTGGGTCGAGTGAAGCCTATTTTGGTGGCATTGAAAAAAACCTATTGTTTGAAAGGAATAAAAAAATCGAAAAAATATTGGATAAATGTATAGAGCTTAAATGAGAATATTTTGAGAAATAAGACGCTTATTTGCCGAAAAAAAACTTGCATTCAAAAAGTCACTGACTTATGAAACTACCCTCGTACTTCCTTACCTATGGAAAACGAAACCAAACATTTGATGCAAACTTTCAAATCAAGTACAAACAACATTTTCTCGCTTTAGGAAAACTATCGGAACTCACCACTCATACAACGTCAACCTACGAAAATATAATCAAACATAAATTAATGAAAGTTTGTAAATTTAATGAAAACCCGGGAAATTCATTTGAGAGCATTGCCAGAGCTTGTTGTTTTCCCAACACCTAGTCTCAACATTTCGTATTCATTGCAGTCATTCCATCGTTGCGCCCTAGACTAATTACAACGGACCATTAATTTTCATAATCGGATGTCCAGAGTTTATTTTCGAAACAAAGAGCATTAAAGTTCAATTGAACAACAATGTGCATTTAAGGTTTCACCATTTGCTAAATTACCCACCGTTTTAATGTCCTCTTTGAATTATTGCCATGAACGCAGCACATAAGCACATACTTTATCGATGTAATGCAGAAATCGCTATGTTGCCATTGTAATCACAATTCGTAGAAATATAACGGACCCCCTCAATCGTATTTGTTGTTGTTGGAATTATATTAAGTTGATTATCTTGCAAAACTTAGTACAATGCATCGAAACATATTCCGGTATATTTATGAGTGTCTACATAATTTTAGATACGAGCACAAGTGCTTCACTTATTTTTAGACTCCTCTTCTTGCACCTTTTTATGCCAATATAGATCCGTATTTATGTTCTGCACTGTAATGCCTACCCACAATGGTGGCTATTTGAAATTGAAATGCACACATACACAGCATTTACAATAAAATGAAAACTTACACTATGAACTTTTTATGACTATTAAAGATTTTATAATGTCGTTTCGTATCGGCAACGACCGTTTCTACTTTCCCAAAGTCGTAAATTATTTTATTACGCCAGCAACGTTCTTACCAACAGGGTACGGAAATAATTTTTGTGTATAAACGAAACACTCTTTTTTTTGCAAAAAAATAGTAAAGGTCCAATGTGGGGAGAAGGTTTCATTATATTAATGGAAATTTGAATATGATTCTTTAATGGGAGGTACATGGCTAGTAATTACAATCAAGATTTTCATATTTGTTTATAATACTGTAAATTTAAAGGCCTTTTTTTATGTGCTTATCTGTTTTATCATTCCCTTAAAATTTTTACGAGCGCATGAGGAATTTCTACAACCACTTCATACAACAAGATTTTCAGAAGACGGTAATCAGAAGTGTTTTCAAGTGCATATGCGTCTGTGCCTAATTTTTGCCGAAATTATTTATAAAAAACGATTTCCAATCTAAAAAAATAATATTCAAATATGAAGTCAAAATTCTAAGTAATGTAGAACAAGAACTATTTTATCTGTAATGATCATTATCCTACAGGATGATTTCACGGTTAAATTCAGCGATTATAATGTCCGAAATTCAACGAAAATGAACACACAAATGAGCATTTTGTGCACATGATATTTTTCGAAATTAGTTTTTTTTCGATCAGATCCTTGTCATGGGATATGGGCAAAATTATTGACCACTAGGGGCTTGTGTGTCTCGCAAGATGCCATACTAATGGTGCCCGGTAATTTTATCTCTAAGCTACTAAAACCGACGGTGCTGGGTGTGCTTATGGCTTGAACAATGTAATTTTGTCCAACGAAAAATCAAATTCTCTTTTCAATTTCAAAATATGAGAGGGTTGATCCAAAAGTAATGATAATCAATGTAAACCAAGGTGATTAAACTTCAAAAAATATATTTATTTTTCAAATATAGTCTCATTACAAGTAAATGGATTTTTTCCAAACCAAGGTACTTTTAGAATTTTTATTTTGCCTTTACTCTCCCAAAACGCCCCAACAGATAGATCTCACGAATAGGGCAGATGTTCAAGCTGCTCGAATCTTGTTTCATCGCAACTGCAGTCTTGTGAACCGGTGCGTTGTCTTGATAAAACAGCACACCGGATCGCAGTTTTTTCGCGTCCTTTTTCCTCAATAGCCTCCCGCAATCTTCTTATTTGGTCTTCGTAGTAAGGCATCGCTAAAGAGGATCGTTTCCAGTTCATCGATTGCTGTTTGGTTTCTGTATCAAAATGGTGGATCCAGGTCTCGACCATGGTTACGGGACGTGACAAAAACTTCTCCAGATCTACCTGGAACTTTTCGAGATTCACTCTCGAAATGCCAACTCGTTTCTCCTTTTGTTCATCGTTTAACATTTTCGGCTCCCAACGCGCCGAGACCTTCTTCAGATGGCATTCGTTGGCAACGATTCATTGAAAACTGCCATGCGAATGCCTTATCACTTCAGCTATATGCCTCATGGTCACTCTATGATCTGCCAGCTCGACATCTTTGACTTTTTTCACGTTGTGTGCAGAGAGGGACGTGGATGGACGTCCTTAAACTCCGTGGCCCAGCGTGCAACGGTGGAATATGGAGGAGCAGAGTTCCCTAGTGTTTCGCTGTCGCTGTCTATTTCTTTGGTAGATATTTTTTTCAAGCAAAAGTACTTGATGACAACTCTAATTTTGTTTTTTTCCTTTTTTATGTTCTCTCTTCGACTATTCGTATTCAAATGAATATAATTCCTTGGAAACGTGGCCTATTTATATTTTTTTTATGCTGACTTAGTGAGTAAATGAGGTAGTAAAAAATTTTTTTTCTAAATTTTATGCGAACTGGAAATAGCCGAACATCACTACTTTTTGATCAACAATCGTGTTTAATTGTGCTATTTTTTATTATTTGTATATATATATATATAAAATAAGATTTTTTTACATTTTTCGCTATTTCCGGTTTTTTTATCTTTCCTCGGAGTCCTTCCATCAGACTTTTGATTTAATCTTCTACTATGTTTTTGGTTGTTCGACTCCATTCTTTACGGAGCTCTTCCACGTTATTAACAGCTTTTTGCGTATGCTTTGAATTGCCTCTAACGATTGCCCAATATTGTTCGATCGGTTGAAGCTCTGGGACATTTGGTGTACTTAATTTCTTTTTCCACAAAATTCACACGATGTTTCTGAAACCATTGTACCGTATTTTCTGCGTAATGGGCAGGAGTTAAATCAGACCAAAATATTATAGGTACTTTATGCTTTTTTACAAACGGTACTAAACGTTTCTGAATGCATTCCTGGATGTAGATTTCCGAGCTGATCGTACCCGTTGTGAAGAATGAGGTTCTCTTTTTACCGCATTCACAACTGGTTTTTGTCAAACAAGTGCTTTTGCGCCAAACTTTTCGAACTCAGTTGTATCTTGTGGAAGGTCTTCTCCTGGCAGCAGAAAGTTATAAAACTGTTCTTCAGTTTGTGGATACACATACATAAATACACATCTTATCTTAACTCTCCACAAACACTTAACAACACATTCCACATCAAAATTTATTTACACAAGCAGCCTAAGTTTAAAAAATGTATTGTCAGAAAAATAAAATATCATAAATTGTCATTTGATTATTGTTGTTAAGGACGATATATAATTGTTATAGGTAGACTAATGTTTTTCAAGATTATATCTACATTACATATGAAATACATACATAGATATATGCATAATTAGAAATAAAATAAAATATTAATTTTACAGGATTATTTTTAATTTTAGATAGAATCAACAAGCTATGTATCTCAAAGTTTTTCATTGTAAAATTTGTTCGCATCTCAATGAATTCCTTTTATAGATTGTGCATTGACTGTGCATTGAGATTTTTTTCGATTCGCGAGATTTGCCTGCAACTTCAGAAGAGAGATATAGAAGGAAAGTGAAAATTGAAACAATTTGTTTTATTTCGAGTGTTTGTAGTAGTGAAGTATGGTACTATAGGCAAATTTGGTAGCCTTATCTTCCGCGAACGAATTCTCTCCCTTAAGCTATTTTTTCTGCCTAAAGCTCGCAAAGCTTAAGTAGCAGAGAAACCAGAGGGATAATCTGAGGTTGTCATGGTCTTGATTTGTTCTATTTATAGATTTATACCTTTGCAGTGAAATTACTTCACTAAATTTCGTATATGTATATGCTTGTTTCACTTCCTTAAATCCTTAAATCACAGGACCCAGTTGGACGTCCACTTCTTTGTTTGTCTTTAATGAAACTTTTCATTTAACATTTTTCAATTGCCCGTTTTACAGTTCTTTTCCTTTTTTGCAATTGAATTCACTGTTCTGTGCGGATTCTCCGTGAAGAATTTCAAAATTATACTCCGCGTGTTTTCGTTTACATTCATTAGGTCTGTTCTTTAACATCTCGGGTAAAAACTTTTCGATTAAAAGCTTACTTCTGTGGTGGGAGAAAGTTTACTGAAAACCCGTTAAGTAAGGGAACCGATTTCGGAGAAAAAATTACAAAACACAAAGAAGAGCCAATATTTCCCTTTCACTCATCCTCACACAAACAACATCAAATTAATCACCTGTGATATGAAACTATTTGACAGTCGCGACCACCTACCGAGAAATCGCTAGCTGAAAAAATTCCGTTCAAACCTTGCAAGGGGATAATTTTCTCATAGCCGCAAAATGATGTTATTTCGGTTAGGGGAAATTTATGAAAATAATGGGTAAATTTACTCGAAACTGAGTTAGGGCCTGTAATAATTTTTAAAATTTTGGAGAAAACGCTGGCGCAAAAGACAAATAGTGACGTTTAGATTTAGACAGATGTCAACCATATGGTCTCTGTCAAAATAACTCGCAAATGAAAAAAACATTGGACCGAATTTAAGTGTTCAAGCCGTACTAACCTTACTATAATGGAAGACTCTGTCTGCAGTGGAAGATCACAGGTTACCATCGAAGAGAATTTCATGGCCTGCTGGTTTTCGTTTTTGCTGATTGCAACCCCAGGGGTTGCAGGCTCGAGAAAGGTAAGTACAGTGTTAGCTGCATGTCTAGCTACAGCCATGTATGGTGCATAATTCCTGCTCTCAAATTTCAATAAAAGAGAATGAAGGAAGCACTGAAGGGAATAGCTCTGGCTAGTGCAAATGAAACACCCGCAAGAAGGAGTGCTTTGGACTCTGCGAAACTGCGGCGCAGCTGAAAGAAGCTGCGCAAGATGAAAAAGCTGCCGGCGAGGTGGACACAGAAGTCATTACAGAAAAAACGATGTCAGATAGTGGAACCTGAGAACTTTCCTGGAAAAGTGAGAGAAAGGTTGGTTGGTGGCCCCGATGTTATCAGTTTGTGGCAGGGATGACTCGAAAAGGTAACTGGCAGTAAAGATACGTTAACTTAACGTTGCTAACCAGATAAAGCTTTTAACAGTAGACAGAAGAAGGATCTGTTTAAGAAGTTGATGCTTGTCGATGAACCGGCTATACCGAAGGACTTTCTGCCGGCAAGCATTTATGTCCAATCTGTCCGCGGAGAAACACAAAAGAAACGCAAAATAGAAGCAAAATCCAAAGGCTGTGTTTCTGAGCGCAGGTTGCCGAAGAAACTCACAATTAGTTAGAGACATATTGCAGAGGCTTATCAAGCACAGCATTTGCGAGTTTAGGGAGGAAAACTGGAAGAACTAGTGCTTCCAAAAGTGAAACGTACCACTCTACTTTTTACAGAAGAAGTCAAATGTCTAGAAGAAATTTTGGATAAAAATTTCTCTAGAAGAAACATGTGATGTGACCACTTGCAGTGGAAGATTATTAATTTTTATTTACGTTAGCTGTGATAAATTTTAGCATCCTCGACTTATATCCAATGGTATCATTTACTCATAGAGGTTATTAATTTGTGATCACAGTCAAGTATGCACTATGAGCTGATGTCGGATGAGAATCAGTGCATACTTTCGAAACGACTTAGTTCAAACAAAATTTCAATTTTAAGCATCGCACAAAAACAATTCCATTTTGAGTATAAATTCATTTGGAATTGAATTAACGGTTGTAGGAGACTCCTTTAATATCGGTGAAAGCAAAAATGATTCTTTTTGGACAATTCATGCTCGAATTATCTTTAAAACAAATCCTGCAATACTAAATCCACAATATTTCTCTGATTTAACAACTACAACAGCATTTTGATTAACGATTACTCAATTTCCGCTCTAATGGTATTATCCTGATTCTGTCGATAATTAATAACAAAAAGGTTTCATATTTAATGCATGCGTCCATCGGTGCACCCACACAAAAGCGACCACACAAAACAGGTCTCCGTTTTCACTGTTTCAACACTCTGCTGACCCGAAATTAACGATACGCCTTAGCTTAGCCACGGCGTGAACGATGATTTTCCTTATTTTCTTTTTCGGTATCGTTGCTCGCTCGATAATAATTATTCACAGAAATCACATTGGGACCATTCAATATAAACGGTACCAGTGAATGGTTAGAGCTAGTATAAGGAATTTTTTGGGTCAGCAACAGTATGTGTGTAAAGAAGTCTTCAGAAAAGACTTTTCAAAATAAGGCAGCTGATTTGTAATATTATTAATTGATGGTTGTGTAACCTCAAGGAAGAAAAAAGGACAAAAACAAACTTCCGTCACGAATCGATGTATGGAGGATTTTTTTTTGTGCCAGCAAGCTTAGAATTCCTGCCCATGGTCGTTTAAAATTTTCTTGTTCTAATTGCACCACAAAATGTCAATTATATCCACTTTGTCAAATTCATACCAGAAGCTTCTGGTATGAAAGGAAGCTCTTAATGAAATATAGGTTATAAATAATATTCAACGTGTGTAATCTATCGTCGATTTGAAACAAGCGAAAGCATTCATCTGTATACTCGTACAACTATGTATATACAAGTGAATTCAGTTGTATTCAGTAAAGTGGAAAATTCGGATGCGGAGCTCTTAGTCTCATTCTGTCGATTCAGGAGACTGACCGTAGCGGGAACATACATTTCTATGAGCATGGAAGCCTAATGAAAACTCCTTCATGTAGAAGAAAATCTGCGCCTGCTTGAGGCAACGTATGAACATCATCATTGTTTTTAAATTAAACGATAGCTGGAGAGTCGAGAGACTCATTCTTCTTGCTCATTGATATTCAGAGCAAGTACTTACAGATGACTCAGAACCAACTTTTTAAAAATAATGAATAGTTTTGTAACAACAGAACGTAATCGTTAAAAAATTGAAAGGGCCAGCAAAAATAGTTCTCTTTAAGACATAGTTCACTTTCGACCTAACAATCTAAAGCAACTAGTCGAATTTGTGTCTGCCGATTTCCAGACCTTCATCACGAACAGACCTTTTACCGCATGAAAGAGCCCGAGGCATGCAAAACACTTGCCGTGGTTATTCGAAAGGAATTTGAATTCACGAAACGTGCCACAGGCTGGCTGATGGCTTTCGTCCTTCTTGTCCTTTTCTATTGAATTGATGGTATTAGCCTCTGGTAACAACATTCTCCCCTTCTAAATTACTCTCAGTTTCGACTTGCCGGCAAACAAGTTGTTTACTACACAATACTTCATTGGGAGGGTTCGAAATCGGTAGCAGCCGGTACTTAATTCAATTTACACTTGCAATAAGCTCACACAAAAGGCTCACATGTTTGTGCGATGAGTGTTTCCTTTGACGTGTGAAGTGACGTAAAGGATACCTGTTACAATAGTAGTGTAACTAAAAGGATCCCATTGTTTCAGGGGTTGATCGCATTTTCCTGTGTCAACCTGAAAATTAAATTTCTTTAAAGATATATGATGAGGTGTAAAAATAATATTCTTGAGTAAAATAAGAGCATCTTTGGGTGGATTTAGGCATTATACAATGCGAACAGAATAATTCATCACGCATGCTTATCGCTATTCCGTTCCCGTGCTATTGACAGCCGTGAATATTTTTTCTTCAAGGCAATGTAAAAAAGGACACCTACATATATAAAATTTGGGGTGTGAATTCAATAACTAACTTTTGGGGAAAACTACATATGTATGTAATTCACTTGCATAAGCGATTCATTAATAGTCGTTTTATGGGAACGATGCTGATTGTAAGTGCGTATGGTGTAAGAATAAACACGTATCCATCCCGACAAGGTAAAAGATGTAGCGATTCACAGTTTGCGTAACGGTAGGACATATTAACCGAACTGAGGTCCAGAAGAGAGATTGCCAAAAGTGTGATGGCCATCCATCATCAAGACAAAAAAAAGATTAATTGCTTCTGGATTAGGGTGCCATTAAGTCTTCTAGGCTGCATTAGCGCACGCGCACTCGACGGATGCTGGTGTGCTATTTCGCAAGAACGACGTGGCTGGGGTGAGTCATTGGAGAAAAGGGTGCCTCCTTGAAAATAAAAGGAGATACTACGTGAAAAAGGGGCTTTTGTTCCTCAAGAACCAAAAAGCTTTTAGACATTAGCTGGCGAACCAGACTCAACTGAAACGCATCAAAGCACGGTTTCTGAAAAAAAAACCCAAACACCTACAGAAATGCAGGGAAAAAACAGACCTTATTGAACGCGGACAATCTCACGCCTCAAATAGTGTGAGGGCCTCGGCACCCAGTGAATCTGGCAAAAAAAGCATATTAGCCGAGTGAAAAACTGAAAATAGATTAATTCCACTAATTTGGCCAATAGTTTTCAAATTAAACTTTTTTTACGTTGAGGAATTGTAAGGAACATTAGACATTTAATAAAAAGTAGAACAATAAGAATTAATAATAACAACAGTTAAATAAAAAATTTAAAAAGGAACTAAAATAAAAACTAAACATGAAACATTACATGTTGGAAAGGAGAATTTCAATTTTCAATGGTCGACCGGAGTGAAATCTGCTAATATTCCTTGATTGAGCGACAATACTAGTATCTCGGCTTGATGTCAAAGCGTTGTCAGGTGTATTCATAGTATTGGTGTTCTTCAGCATACATTGCAAATATCAAGATCAAAATCAAATGCCAGGCAACTGGATTTGCAAATGATTGTGTCCACTGCAACCATTATTAAATAAAAAATCATTTTTGCGGAATCCACGGAACGTCAAGGCTGAAACCTAAAATGATAAGGAGCAGTATGATTTCGAAGGAAGCTGCCAATTATATATGAAACGAAGATAATTAAATAAGTGTTGCGTCGATGACACAATAAAAATTCAATGTTGAACGAGCTTTCTTCTACTATATCACAAATATTGGAATTACCTACGTCAGCATAAAATGACTGGGATCAAACACAATTGCTGCGTCCTACCATAAATCTCTCCTGCAAACCGTAATATCAGCTCGAAACAAAATCGAAAAATCTAAAACTGAAAGACAATCGACACAATTAGGAATGCAACAATCAATTCTCATGCCCGAATTAAAATGAAATCAACACAAGAAAGTTGTGTTTCAGCAAATACAGCAGTTACAATAATCCAATACAACGTTTTTGCGAGCCTCGAGGCTGTTGGCAAAACGAGCTAGCTCAAGTAAGATGTTTTGGTGGAGACTGCTATTTTGGTGGAGAGCCTGCAGGAACGATCGCTGGAATTAACGGCAGAAACTTCAGTTTCCAGTTCTTACTATAGCCACCAAACCAGAACAAGGTTTTCGATGAACGGCAAAGAATGCTTTGAGAAGCTATACGGACGTGCCCAAATACTAGGGTCAACAAGAAGCTTCAAATATTGTAGCATACGGAAAAAAGTCTTTGCATCTACATACATCCGAAGGGGGTTTCCTGGTTTTCGTAATGGCTTGATAAGGAATTTTTGTATTTAGAATTAAGACACAAGTGCGGTATACGCACTCAAATCTACATATCGATAACGATTCAGATCCAGTCATAGCATCCAAAACACTGCAGGCCCACATACCACTTCTTGAAGAATGGCTAACAAAATGGAGAATTAGAATGAACGAAACCAAATGCATCCACGTTACTTTCACATTGCTAAAACTGACTTAAAATGTACCTATACCTCAAAGAAACGAAGTGAAATATCTCGGAGTGCACCTTAACAGCAGACTCACCTGAAAACGGCACATTGAAGCTAATAATCAACAACTGAAGCTCAAATTCAGAAACTTGAAATGGATGCCCAAAAGCACGTCAAAACTTTGTCTCGACTCTAAAGTTATCGTCTATAAGTCTGTCCTAAAGCCAATCTGGACCTATGGGTTACAAACCTGGGGTGTGTTCAATGTGCATGCTATAGCTGCTCCAAAAGCATAGCATAGCATCACTTTAGCAAGTGTCAAAATTCGCAGTAGCTAGGTGAAGCAGCTATGGATATTGGACAGCCAAGAGCTGCTACGAAGGTCAGCCTTTGCACAGGAAATTCAAAAATAATTTTGTTTCAATTTTTTTATTGTAATTTTTGCATTTTCGTGGATCAGTTCAATACTTCCATTGCACTTTGGAAACTGTATGAAATCTAAGAGTTTTCAACATACAGCTGCACAATCCATTAAAATTTTCCTAACATATTTAAAACGTATCACTTATTTCCGGCTTTTGACGCCATATATGAGAAAAAGAGCAAAAAATAATCGTTGAAAATTTGATAATACAAGAATCAGAGCACCCGGCCTTTTACGCTTCATGCTCGCCTTCTAAAAACTCAAGATGAGCTGCGCTGTGTACAAGCCAACTTAAAACTCGAGTTGAGTTTAAGTGTTTAAAAGCCCGTATTTAATTTATACTGCAACTATTTTCAAATTTATTCCCCATCTCCTGTCACAAAAGCGCAAAAACTTCTTTTCATTTCAATTTCCAATTGAAAATTACGTTTAAACTGCATGTCAGCTGTGTACGCACGGCCATTTTGCCTTAGCTACTTTCTAGCTATCCTCCAGACTACGAGCAGCGAATAGCTGCTACCTGAGCAGCTATTTCGGAATCTTGGACAACCCGACTGTCAAATAGCAAGCATCAGAAAGTAGCTATTTCGTGACATTGGACAGCCAGAGCTGCTAAATTAGCAGCTAATACCAGCTATAGCATGCACATTGAACACACCCCTGGTTAGCAGTTCGCCAATCAAGCATCAGCATCATCTAGAGCCCTGTGGTACTTTCGCACCGCTAATATCCACAAAGGCCTGCGGATCGAGACGATTGCCGAGGAAATTAAGAACAACAGTGGAAAATATATTGGAGCCCTCGCTCATCACTCTAACAAGCTGGTACGAAAATACTAACCCATCGTAAATTTAGCAATTCAACAGAACTAACCCGTTAAAGCTTCCATCTCTAACCCGTTAGATTTTACTTTGCTCTTTGTGCTTTGACTTTAAGTCAATCACGCAACTTGCGTCCAAAACGTACACGTCCTCAACTATGAGGGGGGGGGCACATCACTTGGCTTTGCATGGCAGATTGGAAAACTAACTGAAGCTTCTTATGCGGCAGTTTAATAATGTTATTAATAAAAAAAAATTGTTATTCGGATTAATCATATCGTTCTGATTATAGAATTGATGGTCTTGCCCACTATCATCGTCACGTTTCTTTCATCCAACTATAGTGCGTTACTCTCGTTATCTACGAATAAATCAAAGCGATCGTCTCATTTGTAGAGATGGGCAAAATAGCTCTTAGCTCACCACTCATGACTCTTTTTTACAGTGTTGCGCCGTACTCTCAGTATACTTTTCGCTGCACATTTAACTAAGTTTAGTCAAACGAGAGCTTTCGTTCGCAGACTATGCTTTGCTTTTTTCAGGCACTGCACTGTAAAAGTGAGTGGTGAGTGGTGAGCTATGAGCGCTTTTGCCCATCTCTACTAATTTGTCTAAACTAGACAATCAGGTCACGTAATGAATAGTATCGTATACAGCGAACGTTTAGTCCGCGGACTAAACACCAAATTCCACCTAAATTTTTTTAGTCCACGTGCTGTATACACTCATGGACCGACCTAAATTTAGGTCAGTCCACGATATCAAGCGACCTGACCTAAATATAGGTCGTGGACTATATCGCTGTAAACACACGCGACCTAAACATTGATTTTTGCGCGACTATTAATAATGTATGTCTGTTGAATATAAGCTCATAACATTCCCTTTTGACACAAAATCATTGAAATAAACATGTTTGAGAGACAAATGAAGCGATAAATACAGTGCATGAAGGAAAATTAAACTAAATAACAGCTGTCATATACGAACGAGGACTAAATTCCACCTAAGCAAATTTTAGGTCAGATTGGTGTAAACACCTGAGGACTAAGTTCATTTAGTCCGCGCTTTAGGTCAGGTCACTTTTGGTCCGACCGGTGTAAACCGGTACAATGATGACTTACTGAATGAATATACATTCAGAGGTGAAAGCTCACATTCAATTAATATTCATAGGAAAAAGCTATTTGAATGAAAACAACGATACATTTTTTGTAAATAGCGAAATTTGCTGATAATTCATACATTGTGAATCTAGTTTCATACTAGTGACTGTATCGGAAGTTAGAGGGTAGAAAGCTTTAATTTTGTTGAAAGTTACATCATGATGGCACCCCATCTACACTGTAGATAATGTACCTGAAAAAAAATCTTGTCAAACCTACTCCTACTTAATTTTATTTTGTTCTGATTACCGGCTTCTGAATTAGTTATTTTGCTAATAGATTGTCATTCTTGGGCGATGGAGAATTTCGGAAACTCCAATTTAACAGGATGATAAAAACATAAAATAGATCATCAAAAATCATCATTTTTTCCTTAAAGGCAAACAATTTTCACGAGACTCGGTAATTTCTATTTAACTAGTTACCCGCTGCATCAATTGTGTAATGATCTGATAGTTATTACAATCCGAAACTTTAAGAACTTCCTTAGCCTACTTTTAGGCACTTAGCGCCCTCATAAAATAAAAAATTTCCAAAGCATTATCATAACCAAGCAAAAACACCTACTTTCCCCTCCTGCTTATGCTTTTGATAAATTTATTGTTTGCACAGAAATGTAAGGTATCTAGAAAATTACTAAAGCGTCCGCTCCCACCAAAAGGTTAAAGGTATTTAGTAATAAATTTCAAATAATGCATCTCATAATCATCAATATATACAATTTAAACTCATCGGATAACGCGATATGAAGAAACCCTCTAAATTTTTGTAGGTTATTTGGCATTTCAGCAAATACTCATACATACTTTTTCCAACCTCGGTAAAAAGATTCTTCTCCTATTTATAAGTTGTTACTTCTGTATTTTCAAGCAATTATTTACCTTTCATCATTTTCGATCCGAAACATTAAAAAAGTTATAAATTTCTAAATATTTTTCTCTGAATCGTTTCAAGATTCGCTTTGAGAAGCCCTGTTATTCGATAGCCAATTTAATAGGCGTGTTTTTTTTTGCTCCTCCTATCCAGAACAGAACAATGCTGTCCAGAATAGACTCATTGGAAACAACAACAACAACAACAACAACGCCTCTACCAGTGAATTCATCAAAATAATCTGATTTCGTGCACCATAGATACCGTTTTGAAGTTTATTAACCTTAAGCTTTTTGAGATTAAGTTGTCACACAGTGGAAAACTTTAGTTTGGTGACATCTTTAATAAGCCGTAAAGAAATTATTCATAGTCTATATCGAGTTGATGCTTAGTATTTTCCCTTTTGTTTCACGTAATTATAATTACAAAATAGATGATTTAATCATTTCTTTATAATGATGGCATTTTTATAAATAACTTGTTACTTTCTTTGCAGGATATAGCGCGATGGGCGAATGCGTTATTCTGGTTGTACGTTCAAATTAGTCTACTGAGAGAGAATAATATATCTGACATCACCAGTTACGACAGTGTCTGATGCATGGAAATAAGCATGTACTCGTATACGTAGAAGAAGTTAGTAAAACTATATTGAAGTCAATTTTAATTGCATATTTTTAATGCATAAAATTATTTTTAATATAGTTATAATGAAAGAACTCATTTAGCATCCAAATATAAATTTATATGATTTAATCATAGTCTAGTTAAAATAAGTTTATAAATCGTTTATAAGATTGAGATCATTGTAATAACACTTTATCCGTGTTAAAAAGTTAATAAAATTTAAATTATTATATATTATTAATAGCATTATATATAAAGAACATCTAAAACTGTGTTTCTTTTTTCTATTTACGATTTCAAACGTCTCCTTGCAAAGTTTCGAATATCTTTGTATCTCAATCCGATGAATATTAAAACGAAAATAGGCCCTTGTAAGCTGCGCATACCTTCACGTAGAACAATTAAGAGTTGATGGCCGGGAACACTAAATATTCTCATAATGGTCAAAAATCCAGCCAATGTTGTCAAACATGACAGTCTGATAAGAAAATAAGGCAAATATAATTATGTTTTGCTTTGAATTAATTCGTATGCACAATGTGTCAGAAATATGATGATGATAGGTGAATTTGGATGATTCGTGCATAGGTTCGAATATTATATCATGTTTGTAGTATCTAATTTTTATGGACTTTTATCATTGTGAATAGTATGAACAGGTTGGTTCTACTCTTCTTGTCGCTAAAAATTGGCTTATTTGTCTGGGTCAAATCAGAGATGCCTTGCAATTTTAGCACAATATAGTCCTCAAACAACTGATTTCTTTATTTTTCGTTGTTACCATTACAACTGCAAATATGGTGGTGAGGCCATTTTCAATTGCATACATAGTTAGTAGCTTCGCGTAAAATATTTGAAAATTGAACAATATGAGAATGCAACTGCATAATCTCAATCAATAAATTTTGGAAATACTATGCTTAATACGACCGACACAGCGTAGAACAGATATGCACCCATGCACATTCGGTTCTCAGAGACACACGATCATCTGTCTATATACAAATTAGCAGCCCATACCCACCCACTGGCGATGATTCACAGAAGAAATCAACTACTCTCAACTATCGTGCATTTAGAGTCATAAATTATTCGCATCTTTGCTCAAATACATCATACACGAATCAAAATACCCGTTTACATCTAGCGCCCAGTGTGGGTCCTAAGTGAGATCTAACCAAATCAGTTTGCTTTAGAGGACATTGACGCGATGAAAGAGCAATCGAATCAGATTCTTGCAGTCAAGCTTCCAGTATTTATTTCACCACTGAATCATCATCCGGGTCATTTCCTCGACTGCAGTGCTTGGTTCAATCGTGAGCAGGGCTGATTGTTAAAATCATGGCTAAAATCTACATATAAGAGAATCTTACTGAGGACATCGCCACTTCGAGGATATGATTACTTATACTAGGTACTGCACCCAAGCTGATAAAACAAACTATGGCAGAAGGCGCTGATCAGGATTGGGAGATAGGCTTTTTTACTAATGTTCGAAGAACATTAGTATTATTTCTCATACGCTTGAATTTTTTTTTTGAGAAAAACTACCTGTGAAGTAATGCAGATTAGGCTTTCACAGAAATTTCCAGAAAAATAAGTATATACTGCTGGAACTGCAGAAACAATAGCCAGAAATTTACTAGCAAGTCCGTCACAAATTGTGATGAAATTGAATAGAAGCTGTTTCTTCATTGTCGTTCTATTCCACGACCAATAAATTTCAACGCTAACTTGCGATGACCCACTGGTTTATTTGGCATTATAAACGCAGGAAGCAGCTTTAGCAAGAAGCAGATAAATGTACAATTTCTGCTCATAATATAGGTTAGGTTAGTGAGGAGGGCTGCCGGGAACGCGGCCAGCATTAGGCCACCAGTTTAGGCTCATTTGCCACCCTCATAGACAATCACACGCATCCACACTTACAGCCATGGCACTGGCGGGATTCGAGCCCGCAGGCCCCGTAGCACGCCGCTTTTCGGTCTGACGCTTTAGCGAACAGAGCTACCGGGCCCCCTTTGCTCTTAATATACTGGCTCAGAAAACTATGAAAGCCGTTGGATTAGTTTAGCCTACGTAGCTTTAGTTTATGACCCCTGACATTCAAATAACCAATACTTTTGTTGTTGTCGTTTTTTTTTAAAGAAGACAAAAATATGCTGCTGCTAATAAATCGTTAACTGCTGAATGTGTTGCTGTTTGTTTATCCCTGTGTATGACTTATATCTTACAGCTTGTATCAGCCTACATTCGGTGTGATGCATCGGTATCAGCATGTGAGTGTTTTTTTATGAACTGTCCAATATAATCCTTACACATTTTTTCTACTCTCTTTTCATTATTTGCGCTGATTCGAGCCTGTCTTCAAACATTTGGTGTAAATATTATATTGCCTCTACTGTTGCGTTTTTCATTTTCCTTTTTACTTTTTTCCCCATATTTCTTTTCTCAGTTCAACGTCATTATCAACATTAATCATCGCATTTTGGACCTTATCGTTTCTAATATTCCCTGTAATCGGATATCTCTTTCCTTTTTCTTACACATTTCTGTTTATCCTGACTCTCATCATCGTCCCCTTTCCGTTAATGTTAACGCTAGTCAGATATCTTGCACTAAAAAGGCTATGAAATCGCGCTTAAACTTTTTCAGAGCTATCAATTATAGAATGACTACAGAGATCATCATCATCGGCGCTACAATCGAGGTCCGGTCGTGGCCTCCGTCAACAGTTTTTTTTTTCCATCGGACCCGATTGTGAGCCGATTTCAGCCAATTTCGCACTCCTAAACTCCGAGCGTCCTGATGAACGCCATCCCTCCAGCGCAGGCAAGGTCTCCCACGCTGTCGTCTACCGCAAAAGGTGTTCCGAGCCGGGTCTTCGTCGCTCATACGAGCTAGGTGTCCTGCCCACCCAAGTCTACCGAACTTTAGCTTCGCAATTATATTTACTTCTAAGTAGATAGCGTACAACTCATGGTTGTAGTGTCTCTGGAATCGTCCTTCTTCACATATGGGGTCAACGATTCTCCGCAAGACTTTCCTCTCGAACCCGGCTAAGTGGTCAGAGTGCATTTTGCTGAGCCCCCAAGTCTCGGATCCATACGTGAATACTGGAAGGACCATGGTCTTGTACAGCAGAAGCTTTGATGTTCAGGTGAGAATTCGGGATTCGAAGAGCCTTGACAGACCGTAGTAGGCTTTGTTGGATTTGAGCAGCCGCCCGCGTCTTTCTTACTCCATCTTGTTATCGGCATCTACTGTTGACACAAGATAGTTGAATGATGTCACAGCTTCAAATTCATGCTCAAATACTCTAAAGGTTTGACCAGCTCTAGGTCTTCTTTCTGCAAGACTAAGTACATGGTGGCACTTAGTCTTTCCTTCATTTATGTGCAGCCCCAGTTTTTCTGCAGCGATCAACGGTATCAAAAAAGTTTTAAAAATGTAATTTTTGACGTGAGTTTACTGTTTTGTTTCTAATTTTGATATGTGATGAAAAGTACAGTGTTTGTGGATAGTAGTGGAAACATGTGTATTTATGTAAGTGCATCCACGATAGGCTTCTGACTTGGCTGTCAACTTTTTGTTTTAAATTTGCTGCATAAACTTCTCAAATTTGCCGTCCAATGTGCTGTGTATGTTGATCTTCAGGTCTGTTGATTATTCATTGTTTCCATTCTTTTCTGCAATAGTATTGTACATCAGCACATTCCGGGAGTTTACGTTTTCTTTGTAGCAAACCTTTTAGGATCTAATCTAGGCTCAACAGGTTAAACAGGTTTTTCAGATAAGCTTTAATTTTGCTAGAAATTTCAAGGTTTCCTTATTCCTCTTTTCACTGTTAAAGTTGTTGTGTAATGTTCACTATGATGATTCACTAGATATTTAAAATTCACTCTTTTAGTCCCGGGAAATTCACAAAGACTTTTTACTTTTTACTTTCAAATCTATCAATTTTATCTCAATTACTTTTACTTTTAAGTCACTGCTTTTTACTTTTATCACGCAGATTATATTTTTATCCCACTGCTTTTAATCTTTGTTTTAATCGTCACTTCCGTTAAAAAATCCACTTCTGACACCACTGTTGCACTTTTCGAAAGTCACTCTTGTGCCTCAGCACCTTTTATAACGTGATCTATTACCCTGTAGATCATCGATAAGAACGGAGTGTTTCGGTTCAATCTTTTTGGATCTTTTCAACCACCTTGACTAAATGCTTATTTAAAGTGTTGTTGAATCGTATCAGAATTCTGTCAGACTGGGGGCATAATTAGCAATTCGCACGTTTCATCGGAAAACTGCAACTTGAAATCTTGACGCTGGTTTTAATGCAGTTCACAGGGTGCGCCGCAAGTATGCATAATGTGCATCTTAAGAGCCACCGTAACAGCCGCGTTGGAAATGATTCTTTGGCCTATGCTCCTGAAGCGGTTCAACCGAAGAAGATCATGGTAAGCAGCAATACGCGTTAAAAGTTTATGCATGAGGCATGATCCAATTCAGTGGGTTATACCATTATTTGCAAAGAGCACGTAAAGAAAAAAAATACACTTTAATCTTCGAGGTTGATATACCCACACGTACAGGCTAGAAGATTAAATATTTTTTCAATAACGGCGACGCCTGAGTTTTTACAGATGCAACAAAGACGCATACAAAAGTCGGCTCGAGTGTTTGCTACTGTATCGAGATTATGTTACTTTATTTCAGGCAAAGCTTTGTGCTATACGCACGGCATCTAGAATCATTAATGACACATCAATAAAACAAAAAACAATTTACCTCGGTATTAAAATACAGAGACTCTTTCCCCTTTTAGAAGCATGTCAAAAAGTTAGGGGCTCAATATTTCAAGCTTTTGATATGTCAAGTAATGTGGCATGAATGATGCAATGAAAGTTGATGGTTTACAATGTGCTTACCTATTTTGAACTTCTTCAGTTTCGAAACGATGTCGCTGCAATTCGATATCATGTTCATCAATGGTAGTGTCGTCATAATACTTCTGCATAATTTCTCTGCGCATCAACGTTGCCAGACGACTTGAACCCATGAAGATTGTTATTAAAACCAAAATGCAAATCAGGATAATAGTTGTTTTTGGTGTTGTGAAGAAATCGATAAGAGTTTCGGTTTCTAGAAAAAAAAAGGATTATTAGGAGTAAGCTTTAGACAAGAAGGTCAGAGCGTGTCGAGATCAAAACGAATTAAAGATACAAATATTTTTAAAAGAACATTTAGGAGTCAAATATTTTATCTTGAAGAAATAATTATTGCATTTGCATAATTATTACATTTGCATAATTTTTTGGCTAGTTTTTTTTTCAACCGAAAAAAATCTTTAACCGTTAGATGTTGTTTATGTTTCAATTTAGAAACACATATCGACACTTCGGAGATGATCTGTTTCTTCTTCTGTGGACCTATCAGTTCAACTGATACACACTCAAGAAGAGGATTGATTTCCCAATAAATTCACATGTTTCTCAAGAGTTTTCACCGACAGATCTTTGAATTTGACAATAAATAATAAAAACGAAATCACTTACGATCTTCTCTCAGTCGACTCGAAATAGTTGCCGGTATAATCATACAGAAAATGAAAAATATACAATAGCTGCAAATTCCAAACGGACGCCATTCGAAGTTTTTGTACGGAAGATAAATCCTGAATGAAAATATTGTATGACGATTCATAGCTCCAAATGATTCCAGTCAATTTTACTCACCATATAAATAGTAATGAATTCGTGAACAGAACCAATATCCAAAAATTATTCATTAAATCAAAGTATTGCACTGTACACCGTAAAGACACAGCTTCATCTCCTTTCACATTATTTAAAACACTTTGAAGGACGAATTCGACCGCCAGAAAGCTGCAGAGCGATATTACACAGACACCATGTAAATTTCTGAATTCTTTGACGAAGATGTAGAGGAGCGCGATGCCGATGAAACATGGTATGGAGATGATTGTGAAGAGTTTTTGGACTACTGAGGTTTCACGCCTGGGGTATTGTCTAGGATCAGCTTCAACTGGCATTTCGTCAACATCATAGCAAACCAAATACATGCCTGTATGTGCATCAGCTTCTATGCAAAATTCATCGCTAAGTCGATAATCAAAATGACCATAGGTAATTGTAACTAGCAGAGAACCATTTTGGATTATGAATGAACCATGCTCTTCGCCATAATACATGCACCTGGAATAGAGAGGTATATATATGAAATATATGAGAAAGTAGATGTAAATGAAAGTAGATATGAATGAAATAGATTTGTTGAAGAAGTTATTCTATTTGATCACTTTATTTGACAAGTTTTACTCGGTGCGAAATGCTTGATTGTTCAGACGTGACAGATTTAACAATGATGCGCTAGGGATTTTTTTTGTTAATATTTTTGCTGATATGTGTATCTAAATCTGTATAATCAGATACATGTATTTTTTGGCAATGATATTTTAATACTAATTTGAAAAAATTGAAGTGATATGAAAAAACGTCTTTCGGTTGTTATTGTTGATAATTTAGTAGCTTACGTTCGACTTAACTGGACTCGATAGCTCTGCTCGCTAAGGCGTCAGGCCAAAAAGCGGCCTGCTACGGGGCCTGCGGGTTCGAATCCCGCCAGTGCCATAGCTGTAAGTGTGAATGCGTGTGATTGTCTATGAGGGTGGCAAATGGGCCCAAAACTGGTGACCTAATGCTGGCCGCGCTCCCGGCAGCCCTCTTCACTAACCTAACCTAACTGAAAACCATATAAAATAGTTTAATCCGGGAAGTTTATTTTTAAAATTGAGTTGATAAGTCGGAATGCGATATCATGATGACCGAAAAAATTATCCTTTGTTTGGGTTTCAGCTGAAATTCATTAGATCGCGATGCTTAAAAGATACAATTCATAGCTACAAAGAAAAAAGTAAATAAAAATATCCAAATATCCAAACCTCAGCAGGCCGCGACGTCGCGGTAGGTGACAGCTGTCAAACAACTGACAGCCGAGACGTTCTATTGTCGAGTGCTCCGCAATATGGCTGAAGAAATGATTTATCAGCTGATAGTTAAAAAAATAAAAAAAAAATAAAAAAAAATATATTATACGGGAAACTTGCGAAAAGAACCGCTTTTGCGGTTCAAGCGGTTCAAACATTTCCCGAACAACAACAAAGGGGCACTCTTGGTTTGGCCGTGGTGAAAGCAGAAGGATTTTTTTTGGAAAAAAAAAACGAGAAAGGGGAATCAAGAAATTTGATATTAGTATTAAAGAATAGTAAAACGTAAAAAAAATCATTAGAACATCAGTAAGTGATGGTGTGGTTGTTATATTCTGGAAAACTCGAAACGTTATATGTAGAAAAGTTGTAAGAACAACATAGATTGATGGTGTGGCTGACGAAATTGTGGAAAACCTGAAATATATATATATATATATATATATATATATATATATATATATACATATATATGTATACATATATATATATATATATATATATATATATATGTATATATATATATATATATATATACATATATATATATATATATATATATATATATATATATATATATATATATATATATATATATATATATATATATATATATATATATATATATATATATATATATATATATACCTAGTCTAGCCATAAATATTGTTACAAGGTTTGGCAACCCTACAGAAAGGAACCGTTATATTGCATTTGTTAAAAATTGAGCTAATCGCTATAGTACGCTTGTGCTTGATGCATTTGTCATCAGTTGAGTTTAATTTTTAGTGCAGTGAACATGGATTGGGGCGACAAAGAAAATAGAATTGCTGTGATTGCACTTCATAAAGTAGGAATGCAACCAAGTGATATTTTTAAGACTCTGCATACCCTTGGTATAAGCCGAATGTTTGTATATTGGGCTATTGAAAGATGTAATTATACGTCTGGAGTAAGTGAAACTCAAGTGAAACGTTATGTGCCAAAAATCAGTTGCAGAAGTTTCCTGAACATTTTCATATTGGGCGAGAGGCGCACTTCAAGAAAAGAGGCGTAATCGGAATATATGGCAGACAAAATTAACGAGAATTCGATCGAGAATTATTGACGAAATCTTTGGTTGATCGAGGAAAGTATGGCGAGGTAGGACAACTACTGGATAGTCAAGCTCAGTACCGAATAATTTGTTTCGAGGTCCGAAGATATTCGTTGGATTTAAGTATGAGAATTGTTAGTTGCGAATTGCATGAGTCATTTGTTTTAAAAAAAAATGCTCCGAAAATTGTAAGGAAAATAGTTTAGTATGAAAAATTATAGTTTTGGTAAATGTACTGATATCAAACTAAGACAGTATCAATATTCGTTATACCCTTTCTTTTCGTTGATTTATTGGATAATTTATTTTAATTTGATTTATTTCTTTGGTGTGGCTACTAAATTTCATTTTATATTTATTTTTATTTATTTTCAATTTTTTATTTTTTAAATTTTTATTTATACATATAAGTTTGGATCTCCATATTTGGATTTTTGCGTGGGAATTAATGCTCACCCACAGCAGTAAATAGCCTAAATCGGTAGAGATCTAGCTAAATTGCATTATTTTTGAAATCGATTTATCAAGTAATTGTTTAAGAGATGCAAACGTGCTTCGGAAAAATAATCCTGTAATTTCCCAGTGGATATAAAAAAAATCCTTAATTCTAGGAAAAAATTCAATAGAATTCAAAGAGCAGATGCTCAGGAATCGAACGCCAAACGCTATAACATTCGTTCAAGGTCTGTATCATACCAGGCAGGAGATATTGGCAATGCTGTTTTGGTAACCGCTGAATTAATAATAAATTAACAATCAAATGATAAATGGGTTTAGTTGTTGACAAATGAGTTATTTATATGCAAATAGAAAATAGCACTTGCTTTTTAAAATAACTTTAAAATAACTTTTTTGGGTCTGTTATTAGCTTTTGTATGATATTATACTTACGGAAAGTATTCATGATCCGCTACTTTCCCGCCATCTTTCAATCCAATTTCAGCAACACTTCGATTCCGAAAATATAAACAGTCTTCGTACAGTTCAACGATCGAATAATTCACATACAATGGAAAATCTTGTTGATGACATTTATAGTTTCCTACAGTTATGTTCAGCAATCGTAAATTTTCACTATCACGACAACATTTCTTAACCATCGGCGGTCCATGAATGGATTTCGGTTGATCTGGTAATCTACGATCTGCACTGCAACCTATAAGTAACACGAGCATGTCGCGTTAGACAACAAAACAACCACTTTTGTAACAAATTTCCACAAATTCATTTAAAAATCGAAAGTAATTGGAGTAGTGTAACTGATAGTGGATAATTGATTTTTGAGCTCAATCGAGAGACCGATAGTGATACAAAACTTACCGTTATCTATAGTTGTGTTAGTTGGTTGAAAAATAAGCGCAGAAAGAGTTATGAATGTCAGACATTTTGTCGTAAAGCTCCGATAATCGGTCAACATTTTACTAAGTAGGTTTTGAATGCAACTGGTTCTAAGAACAATTTACGCGCAACGCTGAATGTAATATGAGAAAGGTGTTCGTGAAAACCGATTCGAAACACAAAAACTTTGTTACGACAATATTATCAATGGAATACTTCGTCGAACGATAATCGAAAAATATTTTTGAGATAGGTATTGACTTGATCATTCAATTAGCCGGCATAATAAATTAACAATAATCGAAATTGATTAAATGATTAGATATGATTGGATAGGAATGAAGATAGAAGGATCCAGATCAGGTACGATATGAAACGTAGGACTATGAATTGAAGGCTTAAAGTGGCACTGGTTAAATGAGCTTCGAAAATGACGCACACAAAAACTTGCTTTTCTTGTGCACACCAACGATTAAAAACTAGGAAATTGATTTTTTTTAAGCACATCCACTATTTTAGCACAGTACTCGTACGCTTCACTTAATTCACTCGGATTTAAAGATATTTTTCGAACTGTTTATGTTCAAAGCTGAATGCCTTTAAGATGAAGGATCCAAAACTTCAAACTGCCGTTACTATAAACAACACTAGCGTATATATTTTTCATTATAAAAAAAACACTTCTACAATTAAGTGCTTTTAGTGTGTTATATTGTCTCACAACGGTCGTTAATAATCAATAACGGAATATCAATTGAATATCACCACAGAGAAAACTATCACAATCGTAAGATTTACTTTCAACGAAAGAAAGCACGAAACCCGTTCACTGCTTTGTGTACTATTGCAATCGCAAAATGTTCACTAAACAACAATCCACTTGGCACCGCTGATATGCTTGCCATACTCGACTTCGAAGAGCCATCATCATAAAAATTACTCTAGATATCTTATCAAACACTCGGTTGTAGATCATATCAACAACATTCGACTGGACATTAATCTGAGAACAATTTTTTTTTTCGTTTGTTCGGTAAACGTCATTTTTGATGCTCGAAGATTTTGTGGCTTATTCCTGGATTCGCATATATCATACAGGCATCGATATAAAAGATTACAAGCCATTTGTAAAATGGAAAAAGCTATGGAAAAAAAACAGTACTAAAGCTTACTGGATTTCGATACGACGAAAATTTGTTAAAATATTTGGATAGCGATTAATGACAGTGCTACGAAGTATTAAATGAGTTGGCGTTGGGACTTTATCCTTTACAAGCACTTAAGTGATAAGCTAAAGCATTATCATCAAAATTACATTAAAGTTAGTATGAAAAATGGCAGAAAAATGTAATACTATAGCCACTAAGTTCTATGTTTACAAAAACATTATATAAAGTTTCAGATACTCGTATCTATACATGAATTGCGCGGCAAATATCAGTTTGACTAAGTAATTATCGTTGAAGTGATGACAAGCAATTAGATATTGTATTGGAGTATTTTTTTCTAAGTTTAAGATACGAGCTGCGATACTATATCGAAAGTTGTTCAATTATTTGGCGTTGATGTTCGATAATCAACAGATATCAAACATGAGAATTCGCTAGTTGTCAAGAACTCGAACATAGAACATCTAAGTCTATGATTCGAGTATATTGATAGGAGTGGGTTCGTTAAATTCTCACAGATGGCCATGATTTCTGGCGAAGCTTTTTCAATTTTTTCATGTTGATTGAAAAGCTTTTGCTAGTTATTTCATTTAATTAAACTTTATTCACTCCCACAGCCAAGATAGTCGTCTACAGATGGAAAGATGATTAAAGTTTTCAAAGGGATTGCTTTTTTGAAACATAATGAGACACTAAATATTTAGATTGCCAAAATAAGATTAATTTGCAAGAAATACTTTTTCATATACATTTCGAGGTTACGAAATCACAAAAAAAGTATTTTGGTAGGATTTTGTGGCATAAATGTTCATAGTGCAAAATACAAACTTTTACTTGCAACGTAACCCACACTGGGCGCATTTATTAATTGGCACTCGAATCAATTCAAAGCTTACGCGAATACAGTTGTTGATACTCAATACTATTTGCACAAACCAAGGCGGCCGCTTTTCAACTTAAGATTTTTCTATTGAGAGTATGAATTTAAGAGGTTTATGTAATTGAAAGATGTTTATATAGCCAAGAGTACGATCTACTATTGTTGCATTAGACAAACAGGAAAAACATATGAAAGGTAAAATCGACGAAGAATTTCTTATAATAAGAAAAGCTTAAAATTGAACGAATTAAGCTTCAAGGATTTTGAAATATTTGTCGCTAATGTATCGCATTTATCAGAAAGAAAATAGCTATTAAGGGGTTATATACAGTTAAAATCGATTTTTTATTTTTTGCATTTTCAGAATGTATATTTAACTGATAATATTCCCTGAAAATTTCAAATCGATCCGACAAGTTTTTTCCGAGATACACGCATATTTGCAATCACATCTCGGAATGTTAGAAAGTAGGCGGAGTACAGACCGAAGCGCATGGGAGTAAGCGAGAGGGAAGATTGGCTCGTAGACAGCATCAAATCGAAGTATTAGAAGCTGTTGAGGCTACAAAAAGTACATCTTATAGCTCTAGAATAGATGACTCCATGTAACTAAAAAAAAAGATCTATGTGTTAACTTTTTCCGAAACTTTAAACGCGTTTTTCTCAAAACTATGTTTCCAAGTCGGTGACCATGAATTTAAAAAAACCGTTCAACCAAATGGTTTGAAATTTTCACACAACTTTTTCAGATATATTTCTCAGGTATTAAACGAAGGAATAAGATTTCAGGTAATTATTTCTGTTTTTTTTCAACAATTTTAAATGGCAAGTTTGGTCAAAAATTCGATTTTTTTTTTACGAAACTGACATTTTGTCAAAAATCGAAATTTCGAATATTCCTTCGATCAATAGGTACCTAGTTTTATCTATCTACTGAAAAAATCTGTTAGGTTTTTGACTTCAGATGAATTATACTGTAGAAATCGTGGTCACCGCCGAACACCTTTTTTTGGAGGACCTTCAGGAGATCATCTGCAGGAGCGCACCAGATCAATATTTTTACAAATTATTAGTGCCATTATGAACTTAGATGTTGGCACTAAATGCATATATACTTTTTGTTTTTGTAAAGTAAAATACCTTTTCACAAAAAATTAATAAAAAAACGTCTTTTTCCGGCCTCCTAACTGTATATAACCCCTTAAGCCAATTTTTTGATCTGTAAAACGAACTGAAAATATGAGTAAAGATGCAGCTATTTAAATTAGATTTCAGCGAGTGCTCTTTAAAACTGTGTTAAATGATGCGAATGGTTTGTAGATATAATTATTAGATTGTAATATGCATGTAAATTGCATACATATACCAAACTCGACATACTCGGAAAAACAAAAACAAATAAAATGCATCAAAACAATCCAAAAATGTTCGGGAACTAGATATTATTAGTAACAATTCAAAATTCCTTTTTCACCATTAGTTCTACTATAATAACTTCAGCAATTTTACTATAATAACTTCAGGTTAGGTTGTATCAGCTGGCACAACACCACACATAGACTTATTGGTCCATAGTGATACCAGATAAATCGACCACGAGAAAGAAAGTTCAGTCCAAGCGACCATCGAAAGCCCCGGACTTTTTCACGAACTGTAAAATGTCTTTCAGCTTTTGCTCCACCGCGTGCGAGAGATCCACCAACCAGGATTCAGCGAAGTAGCGCAGTCTGGTTTTCCACAGTGCTGGGCAGTGGTACAGGAGATGCTGGATTGTTTCCGATACACATCATACAGATGTTGCTGATTAGGAGTCCCATTTTCATAGCATGTGCTCCTACAAGACAATGGGCAGTAATGATGCCAACCAGTCGTTTGCAGTCAGTCCGCGCTAACTCGAGGAGGTATTTAGTCGATACGAAATTTTATGAGCCCCATATGATTTTGGTTACCCAGCAGGTCTGAGTTGCACCCCATCTCCACGTTGCACCTTGCTTCATTTTGAAGTCGATTGAGTATTTAATCGTTTGGATAGGAGTTGAGATGTCTACCGATTCTGACAGGGGAAGACTAGCCCCATGATTGGCTAACGCATCAGCCCTCTCATTTCCACCCAGAAGATTCTGATTCTTCTGCTGTTAACAAGTCTGCTCAGGGCTTGATCCCATTCCTGCCCATATCTCGCAGTCTCCCGATATCCCCGCTCAAAACACAGAGTGGAAACCAGGTAGTCAGTGCTTTCTGCGTATCCCCGTTCAATACTGCTATGGGCGAAGGATCTTGACTCGAAGTGTCCTGATTCCTTAAGCCTGACAGCAGCTTTTGCGACAGTGCCTCTAACAAAGAGATCAAGAGGAGGGAGATGAAGCAGGACGTTCAGAGCAGACGCAGGAGTCGAAGCTAAGGCACCTGTAGGGCAGAGAGCCGCCAACCGCTGAACTCTGTTCGCCATGCTGGCAAAGGTGGTTTCATTCACTGCTGGCCAACAGACCAAGCAACCGTAAACAAGGATCGGTTAAGCTATCGCCATGAAGATCCAGTGCGTTAAGCAGGGCTGAAGCCCCACGTTTTACCGAGCACTCTCTTGCTGGCGTAGATCGCGTTGCTTGCCCGTTTAGCTCTTTCCCCTAAATTCGCCTTCCATGTGTGCCTGCTGTCCAGAATAAGGCCCAAGTACTTAATTTGTAACTTGAGACTTAACCTGGAGCCGCCTAACATGATTGGATCTAAATTAGGAGTTTTGTACTTCCTAGTGAAGAGCACAAGATCCGTATTATTGGGGTTGATCCCAAGGCCCACGGTATTTATAACTTTAAATAACTTTACTTTTTTCTCCTTAATGGCATCATATCTTCGATAGATCTTGCACTGCTATTAGATTTTTGCGTCCCGTCACAAATTGCTTATCATGACGTAGACGACTCAACTCCATAGCAATTACTATCTACGACAGAAATGGATCTTAATTGTTGGATTGCTCTTGGTTTCGAATAAACATTCGAACTGTTTTCTTCATGAAAACTTCACCGTAGACTTTTTTGCAGATCGAACGGACAAAAAAAATCGCCACTTTCTCACACTTCCGCTACCAACATTGAAAGCTCAACTTTGAAAATTCAGCCAAAAAATTCTCCCGGTTTGGTTTTGACACAATTCAATATAAATCACACTCAAAAATATTTATTTTACATATCACAGCCCCAAAGCACCTAGTAAAGTTCTCAACACTGAACATTCTTGTTAAAATTAGCCACCAGCTAACAAAAAAATCGCATTTTTGCTCATACCGAAACAAAAAATCGTCGCAAATATTAGCTGTTTTTATTTTTTTTCTTCTCCTTCATGTTAGCAGCCTCAACCATCCACTGTCCAAGTTCCCATTCGTCAGCATTTTCGTCCTCAGCATTTTCGTTATTTTAAAGCTAACACGCACCGGTTTCCATCCACCTCGTCCATCAATCAGCAAACAACACAGTCTAACCAAAGGTTACCTCAAGTACCAAGACACAAATACACACAGGTAACCAACATCAAACCAATTAATCATAAAACACCACTTTGATTTATTTTTCATATTAAAAATTATTTGAAATCAATTATTTGATATCATTATTTGTTCGATCGTTGCTAACTATGAAAAAACAGCACATGCGAGCGCTTAGATCTGCAACGTTCGTGGGGACGACCCACGTTTGGAAGTTTTCTTCAGGCGGTCAAATAATCATCGAAACTTGATCATCTCGTTCGTTCAGCCGTACCTTCCAAACGTCCTTAGAGTGGAAAACTTCAGTTTTAAAGCAGCAGTTTCCCATCCGCCTCCTCCATCTCGCATTAAACTTGCTTGTTTCTGCATTTCATGGTCGCAGAAATAAAGTGAGCGAAATTTGCTCTTGCCATGAGCACTCCGTTCTCAAAAGTTTTCTAAGTAAGCTATTGGTTGAGCCGTGCTACATAGGATAATACAATATTCTATTATCCTATTTAGCACGCATTGGGAAGTGAGGTGAAAAGCCAGTAGAATCATAAACTACCTAGGAAAAAACAGAACACGATTTCAGAAAGACTTCGCCTAACCTGCCATGATTGGATCCTATGGTAGCAAATATTGAGTTAAGCGTTTTCACGTCTGTCCATTCAAAAGCCTCCGTCATAGCTACAATAGAATTCAACCGCTTCTTTGACAAGCCTAAGCCACACGCACTTCGAGTAGTGGTCCAGAAGCTCAAACAGTTGGATCATCTCAACTTTAAAGTGAGGAGATGAGTGCATAAAATCTACAAAAAGGAACTGCCTAAGCCACTCAAATACTCGTGGTGGTCTCATAGGAGGCCTCAGTGTAGAACTCGGAAGTTTAATCTGCTTGTGAATTACGAAATTCCTCACAGTGTACAGTGGGGTCCACGGGGATCGTTATGAGCTCGCTTTAAAAACACCTTCTGCTGACTATTAGGAATCCACAACTTAGCTCTATCCGAAATCTGCGTTACCACGGAACTAATGGTCATATAAATATGATCATTGTTTCGAAATCTGCTCTTCTAAACGCAGAAAAGTTGCTCCTTCAAATGTTCATGTGGAGGCTCTTCAAATACCGATTTTGGAAAAATTGCACCTAAGCACCTATGTTCTCGAAAACACCTGACCTGGGTATAGAAGGAGCAGGCTCTGGAGGGAGGACGTCGGATTTACCATTCCAATATTTAATGTGATAGTTGGAAAGTTTCAGGTAGATCTTGTTTCTGCGTAAAGCTAGCATGATCTATGACGATAGTGAAGAACAATCTCTGGATAAACACCCTTAATCTCTTAGCACTTTGTGTCGCAGCTATTTGTTTAACGCCGCGTAGTGACATATACGAGTAGGTAAGCGATGGGCTAATCTTCATCATCATTATCATTTTGAAATTAAATACGTGTGGACTTCACACCAGTGGACGTTAATTAGATACGTGTGGACACCCAGCAGCCTTCATTTGAACAAACTTGCTCTTTTCAACATTGATGGTCATGTTGGCGACATTCATTCAGCCATTTTGTACCAGTGATTAAGTGTCCCAAGTTTGAGCTGGTAACAAGCTGGTTGTCGTGGCAACCAAATGCCTTGTCCTGCAGTTCTGTGGTATGAATGACTCTTTCATTATTCGACACATGGTTTGCGGACTATTGGACAAACCTAATGGTAAGGAACGTTTCATCCAAAGAAATCTGCCAAAAAACTTCCTTCAAGTGCTAGCTGGTGATATCTTGTAGGCATGACAACAGTCCCTTAATGAGTAGTGATGAGTATGCATATTTTAAGGTGACCCCCTTGTGGATTTTCCATAACAACTGGAAACACAGCATAATGTCGCTGCTTGATAGGCTGGGCGCAGGCCGTGTAGATCTGATGCGGTACGAGCTTGGTTGGCCAGGTGTTTCTTATTGTTCGAAGAAAACTAACCAAACAAGAATGCTTTCTTCAGGGTGACTATTATCATTAGATTTACTCTCTTACTAAAATTAGTATCCAAGTCATCCCAAGAATGCGGTTTCTCGCAGAGCTATTCGATTGATCTTTTTTATTGCTCAAAATCTGGTAGTCTGCAGCATCTTCACTTTCATTGTCGTCATCATTTGATTCGTTTGCGTTGGTTTCAGTTTTTCCAATTCCTGAAAAAGCTGCTGCTACTCTTCGCTTTTTTACCCTTGTTTACTTGAAGATTACAACATTCTGATAATATTCTTTAACAATTAACGTTTCAATGGTCTGAAATTCTTTCACTATTTTAATCACCTTTTGAATATCTTTTTGTAGATCTTGGTTTTGCCAACTGATTCGGCACCTACATGTATGTCACATGTTCTATATACTTTATGGCAACAAACGCTGACAAATACAATGTTCCCACAAACGGTGTACCCCTTTACATATTCTACTGCGTAGCTCCCGTTTTAGTAATATTTCCGTGATAAACTTCCTCTGACTAGAATGTACGTATATAATAAATCCCACGAAAGATAAAATTGTTTTCGTTGGTTACGCCGCTATAAACAAAAGTACTGCTGGTGAATAAAAATAGAACCTACGTTATCGTATCCCCAACAATGCACCTATTTTATTATGCAATTTCAAACCGAACACATCACTCATAAGTAGCTGTAAAGTACATATAAATACGAGTAGGTATAACAAATTCCAATCTTATGATAAAATTCTTACCAACAACGACTAAAATACTGAACGAATTACTTGAACTTTAGCTCGATACTTTATGATTTTAGTGTGAACAAACAATGTGATAAGTGCTAATATTTGTAGATTTTTCCCTGCGTCTATATTGGAAAATTATTGACTTAATCACTATCGAAAATGTTTGGTGAAAATAGATTATCATTCCATTACGTTTCCACTTCCGATTTATTGAGAATCGGATGAACGGATATGAGGAATTACTTGCTCACTTCTTAGCTATGCTTAAAGTACAATTTTTGCCAAATACTTCATTGGAATTTTGCGAGAGAAAAAACGTGAACACTTGCTGTACGTTTGAATTTAGCGGCATGTTGATAACATTCCTAGGTGATCGAATCACAGGTTAGGCGATGCCGAAACAAGTGAGGTACGTAGAGATACGAAAGTGGAATTAAATGATAATATTCTGTGTTATCATAGTACAGTGTGTAAAAGAGAAATCGAAACAGATATTGGAAAAATTTAAAATATATATACCCACAACATATTACACTTTTGATGTTACAATTTTAAATGTATATCCTTAAAACGAACCGCCTCTGGGCTTTTGAGTTTTTTTAGCAGGATCGAATGTTATTTTTTACTTTCACTTATCATGCAGCTCTTTTGAGAATATTGAGGAAAACAACTATGATGAACTTTATTTAAGTACTGGATTTCGTAATGGGCTTTTTGCATTGTTTTTCTCATCCCACAATAAATATAATCCCGTTGAAAAAGTGAAAGTGCAAAGGCTAGCTTGAAGTAAGAATTCTTTTCGAGCGCGGAATCACAGCACTAGCTACGTATACAAGGTGATTTGAAAATGGATTAAGATCGATCAATCCGTGTTAAATACCCGTACCGGAATGATTTGGATTAGATGATTTGGATGAATTTGACATTAATGGGAGGGATTGAAAAATTCGAAGCCCTTTTAAGTTCGGTTAGTGTTTGTGACTTTGCAATGTGGCATACTTCACCACTGCAGAATTGGTTGAATTGGATTCGATCGATACAGTCACACTGAAAACCTACTTTGACGTCTCGGACATTTTGATATCAATCCAAATCAGTCCAAGTCGATCCGGTTTGTATACTATACTGCCGTCCTTAACATAAATCTTTTATCTGACATTTTTTTCATTTTTGAGTTAAAACCAGATTCGAAAACTACGTACTCTATTACATGGTTCTGCAAAATATGAATCACCTATCCTTGTGAAAATGTAATGGCGCACGCGGCTGGCAGAATGCCAAAGCGACCCGGAACCAGAATCCGGTCAAGGATTCGCCACCGCAGCACCAAAACGATACCGCATGAGGGCGGTCATCATGAGAGCCTGTATGTCTAAATCTAGCTCAAGCAACATCCTTAGCTTTCAGGACAGAAGCCGCATCACGACCAAACCAGGGAGCGTCGTTAGACTTGCGAGGACATCTGGAAGGAGTGAAACGGGAGATAAGCTTGGAAAGGAAGTAGTGGAATTTTATGACAAGCTCATTGACAGTGAGGCCGCGAGAAAAGGAAAACCAGTTAACCGAGTTCATTTCAGTCATCATACCAACGAAGTCAGCTTAATGGAAGTTAAAGCGTATGGCTCGAGAAGGAGTTCTAAAGGTCTGAAGATCAACATGAAGTGCGACTGAGAGAGGAGGATGCTGTATGGGAAAGGATGCTGTATGGGGAATGATGCTGTATGGGGAAGGATGCATAGGAGAAGAAGGCGGTATGAACACTGATATCATGAGAGGGAATATTAGATAGAACGAAGTCTAGTATTTTGTTATTTATATTGGGAGCACAGTTTAATAGGGAGAGTGAGCACAACGATAGAAAAGATGAGGTTATCAAGGAAATATTGCTGGATGAGATTATGGAAGAAAAGTTATGATTCCATACCAGGTTCGGTAAGTTAAAATCATGTTGAGATAGGTGTATAGCTCGTCAAAAAATTTACTATAAACCGCAACTGAGGAATTACAAGGAACATATACTGAAAAAATAATGAGAACTTTTGTGGGAGCCAGGGAAACGCGCACAGCATGAGGAGACCCGTGAACTGCAACTAACACACCACCACCATCGATTTTACCTAATGTAGCTCGATCACGATCACGGTGGAAGACTGTATGAAACGGGAACAGCTCGTTATCGTAAATATCTACTGTTAACCATGTTTCGATTAAACAGATTATATGATCAGACGAAAGAGTAGAGGAGAAATTCAGCGTGTTTAGCTTAGTCCTAAGTTCACGAACGTTCTGGTAGTATACATGAATTGGATTGATCTTATTAATTTTGGAAGTTCTGATTCCATTGGTTCTGATTCCTGTTAAGCACACATTGTCATCTGAGGCTAGGGTTTTTACGTTATAGAGATCTTTGGTTTTGTTTGATGAAAATGTGTGCCAGGTCTCCTGGTGAACTTCTTAAACAGTACTCTCGATGGCCAGAAGTCTCTGTAAAACAAAAGTTCAGTACCAGTAGTTACCGTTATTTTGAACGAAGAGATTTCCTGATTCCGCAGGTTATCTGGTGTTAGCTTCTTGCAGAGTAGCAGAGGCGGGGAGTAGCCAAGTTTGGCAGTGGTGTGCTTAATCATTGCTTCAACTGAAGTATTGTATACGAATTATTATGCTGAAGCGGTAGAAGCAGTCTGCTTCACTATTTGAACACTATATTGCAGTTTTCTACCACTGCATTATCGATGATTAGTTTGTACACAATAAAAAGATTGTCATCATGAACCCGATTCTCAAAAAGTATGAGACCTAATTCTGTACGGTGTTGCGGGCCCCTTTCCTCTTCATTACCTGTAGAACTTCTGAATGTGTGCTCGAAGGGCCAAATAATGTCCCAGTATGACATATCTTAAGCCATTGCACCGTTCCAATTCCCCAGCTTCCCCGTCACATATACTCCTAATTTTCAAAACAGACCTGGTCACTCACATAAACTCTCGCGCTCGTACGACTGTTTGGCAGAATAAATATCTTCGATACCGATTGACATCAAGGTTTCAGACAGAAAAATGATTTTCCTTATTTTAAATTTGAAGATATATTTGTATTGAGAAATATTTATAGCCTCTTCTCTGATATAGTCTCGGTGATAAGCGAGACTATACGGGAGGTGTCTCACAAGGGCGTTTTCTCTCTACCATTATGTTCGACGCTTGGACAAAAGTGTAGGGAAAGATAAGTGGGGGAACTCCTTCCGTTTTGGAAAAAAACCAATTTGACCTTAAAATTGTGCCTTTTGTGAACATGGGAATTTGTGAATTTTATGAAGATGCTGGCAATCTTGTAGCTAGCATTGAAAGTGAAAACCTTCAAATCATCGAGTCTCCTGAAAAATAATCGCATTTCAGAAAGAAAAGTAACTCATATATAAATCATATGCTTTGCCTGCACAAGTAAAGTAAAACTTTTGAAATTCCATATCGGACAAGAACGGTAACCCTTCCCCGATTTACTTACATCTTCAGCATTAGAAACTTCTGTACACGGGAATGCACGACCCGATAAGCAGATACAACTGAAATGTCTGATAGAAGCGATTTTGAAATGCGAGTCACTCTGTGCCTGTGGTACCACCTTGAAAAATCACTAAAAAAATACTTTGCCCTATAAATTCTGGTTCAATCATCAGATTTTGACGAAATTCACACAGTAGTTGAACTATAAGCTACGTTTGGTAGAAATCCGGATAAAAAATAAAGTTGGAGCTGCCAACTTTAACTTCCAGTGCAGTCATGAAATCAAAATGAAATTCATATGGTAAGTTGACCTTATTGTAGACAATGTTCAGCAGGCATGTGGTTGAAAATCCATCAAAGGGTTGCCAGCTATGGTTGATTTCATATTTTTTTGTCAGACGTATAGTAAGCGATTTAATCATAAAATGTTCAAATGGTAATGATCTCGTAATGACAATAACCACCAAATATTGAGTTTTCAAAAATTTGAAAACTTTTGTGAGTGGTGGCCCAAAATTTTTTTGTACCCCTATAACTTTCAATGCGGTCATCGGATCGAAACTAAATTCTCAGGGTAGGTTGACTTCAACGTGAGGCAGATGTGATATATTTTTGGCTTTGGTGATTGTAAAGAGTTGGCAACAAGATACGTTTTTATTATTTTCGTATCAATAAATGGTAACGAGAAGTATTCATATTGCGCACATTTACAATGAAAATAAGTAACCAATGTTTGAATTTTCGAAATTCTGGAAATTTTTCGGACGGCAACCCCAAACAGCGTTCGATCACTGCAACTTTCGATGAAGTCATTGGACGAAAGGTTGATTTTGTTTGTGAATTAGGTTGATTTTGACATCAAGTAGTTGCGGTAGACATGTAGTTGCAGTGTTGGTAAAGTGTTGCAGACACTAAGCATTTTCTTCTTTAATGTTACAGGAGATGCTGCTTTCAAAGTTTTGTATAATAAACAACCGATGATGAATATAAGTAACAAGTGTTTGATTTTTCTGAATTTTGAAATTCACGCAAGTGGTAGCACTAAAAATCTTTCCACCCTATAAGTTTAACTGCATTGTTAAGATCCAAACAGTTCATGGCTTTCGAAACAGGTTGGAATATATGTGGTAATTCCTGCACACAAAATCTGCACGATTCATCTGCTGTTGGTCGAACATTAGTTTTTCTAGCGGTTCTCATGCGCTAGAGTTTTTTTGATTTCAAACACATATGAGATGGTTAAAGCAGGTTCAAATGTCCTACACATCTAATTAGCTCATTATCAAAACATTACTTTCAAAGTACGTCACTTCCGTATTTTTCCAATTTCTTCCTATTGTCAACTGACGTCCACCACTCATTCAATTTAAGGCAATAATTCGCAAATTTATTCTTATATTTCATAGTTGAACAGCTAAACAAGCCGTTGATTCAAATTCCATCCATTTGCATAATTTATACTAATTCGGGTTCTCTTAGATTCGTTGAATAGTGGGCACCCTACCTCTACGCTGACTCAAATTCCGGTCCATCTCTAAGATTCTAAAGATCAGATTCATTATTAAATTTACTTTGTTCAGTTCTTCGCAGCTGGTTCGCATATCGCCAACTATAAAGATCATTTTCTCAATCCATCTAAATCTTTGTTAGTTTTGAATTTGTGACAATGAAAATATTTTATTTTTCGAATAAATCTTCCGTGTTTTGCAGTTTGCGAATATCGTGTTCGTATTCTATTTCAGATCGCTGTAGTCTCGAGTCGGTCAAGATATTGCAAACATCTCGTCAACAAAATAGATAAGAAAAATCGAGTGATATCACCTGAAGACGTTGTTCGGTGTGGCTATTTCCCCTCTGTCGCTAACGACAGAGCTACTTGGGTTGTACAACAGGTGTCGGCGCCATTCACGACACGCTTTTCACATTGGATAATCGTCGCGATCAGCAATTAAGTGTTCCCTCGTACATTCGGATATAAATGTATTAAGCTCAAATTAGGAAAATCTTATCGTATTGCAAAAGTTCCGTGAATTGACTCATCATCGTATTTTCGACGCAAAAGTAGAGTTGGGTGGTTAGTGACGTAGTCGAATGACTTATGCCTCTCACAAGACATGCCCGACTTAAAACGTGTACAGTGCGATTGTTCTGAGGAGGAAGTTTTGGCACTTAGTGGATTAGTAGAGAAGTGACTTTGAAACAGGTTGGGCACGCAAAAGTGATAGGAGTGGATACAGTGCGATATATTTAATTGATTGTTAGTGATATTTTGGTGATAATTTGTGTCCGTGATCACTTAAATTCTACCATTTAAATTCAATCGAACTAAATATTTCGCAACGAGTGAATCAGATGTTTCGAATCATAAAAAGCTGAGCCCATCCATTTTTTTTCTCTGTTAAGTAACACAATAGCATTTTGTGGTTTCGCCGGCAGTGCTCATTAAAGTTGTTTACTTTAGTCGTTCATTATTCGAGAATTTGCGATACATGAAAAAAGTCACGCAAACGAACATTGATTGCTGTGTGTCTGCTGTCGGTAATTTGGTGCATACATGTACACAGGTAATCATTCATCTGCAATTTTTCAATCAGATAGGAAATTGATCAGATAAAAAAAAATCGATGTCTACATGCATATCATTTCTTAAATCTATGCGCCGAAATATTCCAAGTACACAAATAAAACAAAACAGTCGGCTAAACTCGAATTTATACGAAATTATTATCGAAACTGTAGAAATATCTAAAATAACAACTTCATAAAGTCGGAATTTTTCTTTTTTAGATTCGTTTACCTATAAATCAATTTCCGTGTATGATCGATTATATTGCTCCGAAACGCAATATAGCTATCAAAAGATGATAAGATTCGATCATAATTTCATCGGATATATTAAAAACAGACAAATAAAATTAGGCACCCAATGTGGGATTTAGATAGTTCGTGACTTCGAAATTAGCATCAGGATGGCGACTAAAGCTGAAATGCAAATTTTCGGGGTTTCCCCTAGATACTGAAATTATGATGCTAAATTGCGTTGGTCGTCAACTGATCTACAATTGACCTGTTTTGCTTTGTGTGCTTGACTCATTGCATGAGAAACGCATGTAGTGATTTCATTGAGTATCTACTTTGATGCCATTGTCATTTTTGGTTGGTATGTTTCGGCAGGCAAATTAAAATACTTGAATATGCGACATGGTGCAGTAACGATCAAAATTATCATTTTCTAATACAACATAAATAGTTTGCGGTTGGTTTGAATAAATTTTTTTTTTTGATAAAACCAACGAAATTTCCAGTAAATTTTATTTATTATCTAAAGATACTTTAAATGTGTCAAGTATCTTCTTTAATTTTTTATAAAATGTAGACTATCATAATTTTATGTAGATATATAATTCATTTTATAGTTAATTCCCTCGATTTGACTAAGCAATCCGCTTGACTTAAATTCTCAAAATATTTGGACATTGTTTATAGATTTGCCTTTTTTATTTGAACGTGGCCGATTTAAGTAGGTACTTGAGCAATAGCCAAAAACAATAAAAATCGAAACGATTAAATTCATTTGAGATAATTAAATGCCTCGAATTCCGAAAGCTTGAAATATAATCAATTTTATAATTGAAACAAGTGCTATAGAAAGTACAATAAATCGATTTGAGAGAGGCGGAAGGGGCAAGGGTGTAAAATAACATATCAGAAAGTAGGCTTTAAACAAAGGTTTATGTGATTCGGTGTAGTTTTTTGTTTTACTTTGAATTAGCTAAAAGCCTGAACTGGAAGAACTGCATACACAGAATTTTGTCGTTGATAGTACAGTTACAATGCAATAGCTTTCACGCCAGTAGTACAAAAACTATGATACTGGACTCATTTAGTGACGTAGGAGTAATAGTGCATACAAGCTGCTTGTAGAATGCTACATTGTAAGGCTCATCAGTCGAGCCCAAGTTAACTGGTTCGTTGGCGTGTGTTTAGATTTTAATGGTGCCATTGTCTGGTTTGAATCTAATTTAATAAAAGTTTTGATGTGTGAGCAATGACTATTCCTGACTAGCTGCTTGATTAACGAAGAGAATTGTCAACGCAATTCAATAGTTTGCAAAATGAAATTAACTGTGCACTTTTTCTTTGGCTCAATTTAGCTTCATATTGAATTTTATATTTTTTTATAATAAAATACTGGATCTTTTAGGACCGAATAATGTTTTCATGAGATGAGATAACCACATATCATTTTCCAAGGCTTGCTGTAATATAATAATCTAGACATTTAAAAGAGCGTATCGATTGAAGCCCAAAAATCGTAGACTTCTGGAGTTAAAATTTGACAATTTTGAAGTTGTGTAGACAACGATATAGTCCATCTTCACGCTTTAGGTCCGATTTTTATTGAAAGAGATTTTGGATAGGAGTTTACAGGTTTTTTTGCTGATGAAAGCAAAGGATTCTGAATCTGTGAAGCTTGGCCCAAAGTAAACGGCTCGAACAGCAGAGAAGCAACTCGGCAAGGGATTCATCACCTGTCTGAGGCCAGATTGGAGGAAGAACCGTATGTAGAATCCCTATTTTCTAACGGAATCAGCGTACGAGTTTTGTGGCTGTTTTGACTTCTTGCGTCTGGAAATAGACCAGGCGTTGAGACAGCTATTGTGCCCTAATCATTAATCCTAATAATGGCGATGATACTTTAAGTTAACCTTCACCATTTTAATGCAGCATCAGCTACTCTGCTCCTCGATTTGTCGAGGACAGGGGAATCCGAGGACCATGGGATCCTGAAAATCGGCTTCTCGGGCTAAACATCAATGGATACAGCAGTGGCGAAGCGTCCACACAACCCGATTCTTTCTGGCTTCGCTTTTGAAAATATCGACCTACTTGGGATTTTTCAAAACATGTATGCATCTTAACATGTACACAATATTTCAATGGAATAAAGACCAAACCATCTTTGCATGAAACGATAACGCGAAAATTCCCATTCACAAGCCGAAATTGTCCGGCTTGCAGATTCTTATTCGCGAGCCACTTGAGGCTTTGACCAAATGTGTATTGCCTTGTGTCTGTCTCCGTTCGTTTTTTGCTAAAATGCTAGCACCGTCTCACTTTAACAGGTGAAAAATAAGCCGTGATGGATCGGCTTACGAAGGGTTCGAGAATGGAAGAACATTTCGATCGGTTCATTCAATATTGCCTTTGTGCTTTTTTCATGGGAACATTACTTTCGATAGTTATATTGCTCACGTAAAAAGCAGCACGTGAATACTATATATTTGAGATATGAATATGAAGATAAAACTTTACTGGGTATCTAAAAACTAAAATTTGTCAAATGTTAGTTTTAGAAATGAATTCCTGCCTTGCGTTAAACTCTTTTATGATACATATGCTGCATAAAATTATTTTTCCTCTTTCTAATTAGATAATTAGATAAAAAAGCAGCAACCAGTAAATAAAAAGTACATAAAACTATTTGTCGTGGGAAATCTGAAACTTGATATTTTTAATATGTTTGCCTAAAGTATATACGTAAACACTTAAAAATATTGTAATTGTAAATTGTAAATATCGCAAAATAGCTTGAAAGTATAGTAAATGAAGAATTGTCTATAAACCCTTATGTTATGGGTTGGTATTTTTCCGTGAATTTTTCCATTTCAACCGATTGATTTCCAAGATATTTTTTAATTTAATGGATGCAAAATACCTGCTTTAAATTTTTTTCTATTTAGCGTTCTGCAGGCTCAGAACGACGTTTTTTTAATGCTTCTTTTTTATGAACATTATTTATATCAAAGCAAATGGTTTCTTGTATATTGTACGAGACCCTATAACAACTGCTCTCTGATTTGTTATATGTGCTTATAATTTTTTAAATTACGAATTTTTAACCTGTCTGTTAGTTGACGAGAGAAATTATAAATATGACAAACACCAGGATGACAGGATAATTATTCGGTTTCCCTCCATCGATATTTCACCTCTCGCCAGCCAATGGGGTACAGCCTGATTAAACCCGATGTCTTGCAGAAAGCAAGACATGTCAGACACCAGTCTGTATTCTTTTCGAGAACATCGTTGATGCTCTTGTCCTTTCTGATATCTGTGGCAAGGATAATATGGCTTCTGCTGCGGAAATCAATCAAAGAACATGCTTTTTTGTTTCTTGCTACACGGCAGCTATCCATAGGATGGCAGCTATTTCAAGGATGTTTTGGTTAAAGCCACAAGTCGGTGTTTCTTTTTATTCTGGGAGCTGACTCTAATGCTCATAATGAAGTGCGCGACAGCTCCAACATGAATGGTCGAGGTGAAGCACTTTTTGACTTCAACCTGGTCCATGACCTATCCATTAATAATGCTGGCAGCGAAACGAATTTCTTCACTTCCAATCGTTTGGAGATTTTTGGCGTTGCCCTAATCGATGGACTTGATCCCTGCTCCGACCCTCACTGGAAATTTCTCTGTAGAGCATAGGTTGCTGGTTGTCACTTTTGGTAGTGCTCTCAACTCTGCATCTAAGGGCAATCCCAATTCGACATGGTGGAATATGGAAATCACAGCCCTGTCGAGAGAATGCAGAAAGGAGTTCAACAGCTCTAAGAGGTCTAATGAAGGGCCGTTGTATAAAACGAAGCTGAGGACTTTTAAGTACGCTGTACGCAAGACATATAGGTCCTCATAGAGATTTTTTGTGAGACAAACCACCTTCGTACGGTTCTCAGCTCGACAATGATGGCTATGGGGTGCATTACGAACCTTGATGCCATTTTCGGTCTATTCCATCGGAGCTCTGTCATGCTCAAGATTCTGGAAAGGCACATTGGCTATTATATTACAAAATCAATTGATTTTATATGAATCTCGCAGCCACAGCATGCTTATACCAAAGAGAAAGTTTGTTTAAATTGCTCTTCTTTATTTATTTATTTATTAATCCCTTGCGCTACAGATACAATTCCAATTACAGCGTCAAGAAAGCAAAACTAAAAGAATGAAACATAAAAAAAGGAAAAGAAATAACAAAAATAATTGAATAATTTGAAAACTAAAATCAAGACTAAGGTAAATAGCAATTCAAGGTAACATTTTCAGTACATGCTTGAATTGTAAAACAGATTGCGGGAGAGGATCAAGCTTAAGGGCATTATGCGTTCTGGGTAGACGCAGCAAAGGTGGATGAAAATAGACTTCAGTACGAGCAAACGGAACAGAGAAAACCTCAGAAGAACGACTTGGACGACTAGATTCACGTCTGGTTATCTGGGAACCAAGATCTGACAAAGAAATGCCTTGGCAAAGTTTAAAGAGAAAACACTCATCGACGAAGAATCTCCGAGATTGCAACGAGGACATACGAATTAGGGAAAGACGAGAGGAGTAGGGACAATAGCGGATATTGCATTTAAAAAGAAGTGAGCGAGTGAACTTGCGCTGAACAGATTCAATGGCGTCAGATAAATACTGAAAGCGCAGAGACCAGATTTGGCACGCGTATTCTAGAATACTGCGTACTAAGGAGACAAATAAATGAATACAGGAGGAAATGTTGGTAAACATATACGAAGAACGCAAAGCAAATCCAGCAATCCTAGAGGCCCTGGACGTCATATTCATGACATGAACATCAAATCTTAACTTTGAGTCAAACACCACACCCAGGTCTCTAAAATGCTGGACAGCTGACAGGGAAATACCAGACAAATGTACTCATTGAGCAAATTGGGAAATATCTTGCTGTTAAATCTGATGCGATTGTTAAGGCACTCTTGATACTGGCTATTGATATGCAGCTGATAGTTTTCATCGTAAAGCTTCTTAACAATGGAGTGATCTCCTTTTTTTGGGGAATGCTCGCTTACGACGAGGGTTCACCATGAGCACTCCTCAAGGTAGAGCTCTCTCGCCCCTGCTGTACTAGTATTACGGTAAATACGCTTTTGATGAGGATGGATCGTGTCGGCAGCAAAGAGGTGGCTCATGCAGACGCCATAGCCATAGCAATGCCAAGAAAGTATTTATCTACGCTTACGAGAAAGTAAAATTCAGCTCTGGATTTACTTTCACGTTGGACCCGGGACTGCGAGTGTCATGTAAATCCAAGGAAAACGGAGCTTATACTATTTACAAGCACAATGTTCGACTTATACAAATTTTACGAGGTCTCCATTGACCTGATCAAGAGGGTCAAATATTTGAGGCTGATTTGAGGCTGGAATTTACTATAGAACATCAATATTGCGTTCTGGTATCAGGGTGCTCTTAAGTCTGTCTGCCAACACTTGTTTGAAGAAGTGCAAAGGTTAGCTGGAATCCCGGAGAAAAAAGCACTCCGCGCCATCCCTACTAAGGCACTTTTCATCTCGCTTTATTGGTTACTAACCAGTATCTTAATCTTACAGCAAGCTAGTCTGACTGCTGTGAGGCTGCATTGCATTTTTGTGTGGCATGGTGATGTCACACTCAAGAGTGGGCTTATCTATGTGTACACCGATGGCTCAAAGCTAAACAATAACTTCGGGAGTTATGCTCGGCTGAGCTGGATATAAAGCTGCTCTCTCCTCTACCAGACGATTGTAGAGTCTTTCGGGCGGAGGTTGTGGCTATTTTTCAGGCAATCGACCGGCATCTGTGTAATTCAATATTCGGAGTTAATATTGGTAGATTCACAGATAGCCAAGCGATTACGAAGTCTTTTGCAGGTTTTTGTACAGTGTCCATGATGGTCGCTGAAAGACGTGCATCCCGAAGGAGTAAAATTCGGCAGGCCAATTAAATTGGGTACCTGGACAGCAACCATGAGGCCAATGAAAATACGAGGCTTGTTACCGAATGTCGCATACCTCTTGTTCATAAGAATACCGATGTCATCGATCAAATTGAGGATGGGAAAAATTAGGCAAAAATATCTCGAGGACGCTAGGAAGTCCTGGACCGAAAAATGTGTGATAGGTTCAATTAATTTTGTTGCCGCTGTGAATCGGAGGAAAGGAAAGATGAATCCGTCCTCGATCTCATGTGACTTTAGCGGGGAGAAGATTGTCAGCGATTGGTACACTATTTCTCTCAAATCTGACCAACATATCCCTGGTTGACCTTCTTCTGGTACTAGCTGTTATTTTCAGAAGCAATCAGTACTCAGTATAATTTATATGCTGTTTTCGTGGATCACATGAATTTATTCCTGTGCGCTCAGGCTTCTCGGTTCAAAATTTTTGAAGATTTGCTGCTGATGATATATACATATAGGTCTTAGATATATGAATAAGGCAATATTAATTCACTAAATTTAGAGTGATTCATCGACATTGGCAAGTCGCCGATTCATGTCGCAAAAGTGTGTTTGCAAAGTGAAAAAAATATACTCCCATCGAAATTAAGAATAAATATAGATATTCGATTGAATTGAGCAGTCCAATGTTTATTTATACGGCACTTGTCCGTACAAATATTGATAAGAACATTACACTTCTTAATTCTTATCAAAAATGTATGTAATTATTGCGTGAGCTACATACTTGGACGACATCGATTGGGAGTTCCATAGCCCATGGTGACAAGTAGCACTTTTTATTTATTTTTCTCATGAAACTTGCGACTTTATATATATTACAGAAAAAAATACCTTATGATGTAGTATTGACGGTGGTTTTTATATTACTCAAGACGACGTTTGAGTTGCGAAGTTAAAGCAATGACTTTTGATGGCATTGACTTCAGTTCCGATTGTCTCACTTGTGGCAAACTTGAGCGTATAGAAACGAAAGTAATAATGAAAGCTATAATAAAAAAGGGACGGAAAAACGAGGCAAGTATTTTGTCGACTTCCCTACAGCCAGATAAACTTTTGGGTAAAACCCCGTGACTTGGCGACAAACGGTTTGAGCCAAACTACATATCGTCGCTGTGAAATCAAACCGGCATATCTGCAGAAATTGAGTTTTTGAGTTTTTGGTATCAAAAAATTCCTTATTTTCCCCTCTATTTTTATGTCGCACCGGCATATCGTAAAGTTGAATAAAAACCCGTCTAATGGTGTTTTGCCGCTTTGCATTCACGTGGAAATAGCCCACATGCGAAAACTTGAAAGCGCTCTAGTGAAGAATGTGTATTTTGCAGATATGCCGGTTTGATTTCACAGCGACGATATGATCAGTAGCGTGATAACCCTGAAGAATTTTCTTTTAAATCTGCTCCTAAAAGATCTGTGCAGTAGATGAATATCACTTCGCTTTTTCTAATATAATTTGTAGCGGATTGTTTATAGCAGACAATGAATAATATTTTTGAGTATCAGATGTTTTGCCGTTCCAATTCCGCTATTTAAAAAGATTTTTATCATATGCTCGAATTAAGCGTTTTGACCGTATTTTATTCCATATGCTGTCGTTGATGCGATGTCGATGTTTTTATCTTAGATATATATTTTTGCGATAAGATAAAGAAAATCCAAGGTGATATGTTACAAAATATGGCCAGCATAGAATTGAAAGCTTGTGATTGTCATCGTACTTCATACCTACTATTATAATTAACTTGCGAATACATTCACATGTTGCCAAGTTGATAGCATATCGAGTAATGAGGAAATAAACGATTAGATGGACAAGAAATAGCCTCAACCTTAGATTATTCTCAACTTTGTAGGTGTTTATGCTGAGCAATGACATAAGCTTTACACTCGCAAACAAAAATCAGTACTAAAGCTGCAGGTTGCCGCGTGTAATTTTCTAAGAACTTCTTTTTTTGCTTTGCGATCTATAATTCTATTATGGCTATATGGAATTTATTATTTTTTCGTTATAATTACGAGTATAATAATAATGTATTTTGACGTCTAATACTTTGGATATGGAAAAGAAGCTAGCAGTTGGAAACTGAAGTGGCAATTCCAAGTTTACTTTGGAGAGCTTGGAAAAATAATAAAAACTATAAACTCATCCGAACTTTACTGCTTCTGTGTGTTTATTCTACTTCAAATATTTGTTTATTGGTAGATAGAAGATCGAAAGCAACTGGCTTAATCTAGAGGGTTTCAAACACTTAAGAAAATTCCTCAGCTCCGATAACAAAAGAGCGAAAGAATCAGTGGCTCTCTCCAAAAGTAGCATAAGAGTCCTATGTGCAGCATTGATAGGTCATTTTCCTTGCAAAAAGTACTTCCACCGAATAGGTAAGGAGCGGGACGGCTGCTGCAGGTACTATCAAGAAAGATCGGATTATGTAAAACATTTTCTCAAACACTGTCCAACACTACCGGGACGAAGCTCCATGGCTCTGCCGTTCCCTCTCTACCAGGAACATAACAAATGCCCCGTTAAGGAACATATCCTATAGGATGTAATGCAGAGGAAGCACAATAAACCTAGAAGTTCGCAGTGCTAGCGGTCTTTAGAACCCACTCCATGCTACCAATCAATCAATCAATGGGCACACTTAGATATCTGTTAAATATCTATCTTGTATGCTAAAATGGGTTTGCAAGAAGTGGACTCAAACTTCTGGGTGAATTTCTCCTATTCATTGCTATGTCTTTTAGAATGTTCAGCCCTCTTATGAACCTGACTACGTTCGTGGCCTGTTATGTCCTGGGTTGTGTGAAGGGTAGTTCTGCGGAGCTCTACTTTTCGCCTCGTTTATGCTGACCAGTGAAGATGTTTTACAATCTCTGTCGTGTCTCTACAGTATCTGCAGTAGTTGTCCCGCCCTTATCTATCTTCTGGAGGTACTTTTTTTTAAGGAAGTTGGCCTTTTAATACTGCATACTTTGATTGCATATCAGTTTCAGCGAATTCTGGGCGGTTATTTCATTATAGACATTTCAGTGTTTCTATTCTTTATTATAAGGCCTTCTTAGGTATAAAGTTCTGCCTGGTAGATAGATGGTGGCCTCTTTAAGGAGGAGGAAGTGCCTCTTTTTCCCATGGGTCCTACAACTCATAGTCGTATTCAACAACCGATCTTTAAGCCGTCCGTTTACCAGATGTGCACTACTTTATGCGAAGGGGTGGACGGTCTTTCTATTTGCTCCTTAATAGAAATGCGACATTGGACCTGCTCTAAAAGGTGGCTTCCGTTTTTATTTGGTCGAACATTGTCCTGCAGGGTATTAACGTGTTATATTATGTCTCTTGATCTGTACCTTACTATTATCTTTAGCTGTGGCAGTTCAAAGATTAGAAGGGTATCCAGGCCTGTCATTGGAGTAAGTTTGGTCGCCTGTTAATATTAGCTTTTTTTCTGTGATTTTCTTCCACTACGCTCGATATAGCTTATCTGTCACCATCCGTTTGTAATGCCAAGAATGTCTGCTTTGGAAATAGTCCTATATCGTGTTTAAGCAGGTGAACTTTCTATCCAGGTAGAATCTTAGATAGTTTACCTCTTCCTGCAGATGCATCCCTATGCCTCAAATTTTAAGAGCCCTTTTCCGATTTTCCTTCATCTGATGAATAGAACAATCTAGGACATTTGAAAGTTTCCGGTTGAACTTTATTCTTTGCATCATTGTATTGCTTGAACTAAATAAAGCCTTTTGTATACTGGATCTCAAGCTTTTTGTGTGTAAGTATTGTTACTGTGATATCGTCCACGTGGTCAAGAAAAATTGAGGCCTTGCTTCTAAGAGTCGCGAGAAAGTCCTCAGCCACTAGGGACCATAGCAGGAAGATAATACTCCTCTCTACCGATATCTGCTCTCAGTATTTGCCATTGTTTGTGCTCTTGATGAATTTGTCTTCTCTGACGCACATGGTACAGCGAGCCGAAACTTGAATTTCCAAAAGGTTACTCTATGTTCATAAAGTTATAGGTTTAGATCTTCTTAGTTTCTCATACTTCTTTTATTATATATTACGTGTGATTATTTATTATATGTGTAGCTGATATAGTTGGTCAACTCTTTTAATTTTTAGCTTCTTGCGCAGCTAGTCTGCGAAAACAAAGCTCAGATTGTCCTGATCAAGAACTCGTACATTCGCTTGTTGATGCCACAGGGAACGCTACAATCTGGATCGCTGACGCTCACAGTATAGATATTGGTGGCCACGACTACCGCAACGGTCACATCTGGGCAAAAGTGAGGTGAGATTACTTTAGTGAGCTGTTATTTCTTCAACTTAGCTCATTGGAGCACACTCTCCGTGATATTTATGGCTATGTTGTAGTAGGGGATGATTTCAGTGCAACGGCATTGCAGTAGGGAGTGGCCATCTTAATACTTGAGGGTGGCGTATACTGGAGATGGCAGCGAGGTTGAGTTTGCTGGTGCTAAACATGGGCTTCACGGGCTTCGCAGCGGCCATGGCACCGTGAAGACTGGTGACTTTCGTCAGCGATGGAGGATAAACAGGTGATCACAACTACATCACCTTTAACATAACCAAAAGCAGGCAGACGCAACACCACTAAGTCTGGAAGACGCAAGGCTAGAACGCAGCCAAGCTTAACAGAAATAAGATAGTGGCATCAATGAATACGAGCTCGAATGAAGCATTGTTGCCTAATCGGGTCCAAGTCCTTCGAGAAGCAGTTACTATGGGGCGGAATCGTAAGGTATCCGATACCTCGATGCCCCGAAGAAGACCCTTCCGTGAAAAAAAGCAAACCTACTGATGGAAAAATAAGATCGGTGAGATGCGACGAATCGTTTCGAAGTCGGCAAAGAAGGAGAAGCTATAAAAAGTAGCAAACGCTCCAAATGCTAGACTCTTTGTGAAGAGGTTAGCTCGGATGTGTCGAGAGCTACAAATTTGTTGTTCTTAGACTTGGCCGCCTAACGCGCATATGGAGTTAGATAAATTGGAGTGGCTCTTCCGTTCACGTAGGTGGAGCTGTACAGCGCGGTGTCCAGATTAAAGAACCTGCAGGAACCCGGCTATGACGAGGGTCTTTTGAGTGGAAAGTGAGCTTCTGAAAGTTCGTTTATAATGGAATATTGATCGGGGAAATGACCACAGATGAGTTTTTGGCGGGTTATGCTGATGAGGTTGCAGTAGTAATCACTGCTTATTCAACCGAGCTCACCCAATTCTAACTTAATCAAGTCATGACAATAGTAAAAGGGTGGTTGGTCGTTATGGTATCTAGCTGACTTGGCTGAAATCAGAGATTGTCATGCTGAAGAAGCGAGCAATACCCTCTGCGATTTCTATGACAGTAGCCTCCGTTGAGGTCTAGACCAGCAAGTCGGTAAGGTGCCTAGGTGTGGTTCCTAAAGAGACCACATCCTTACCTAACAGCTCTAGGAACTGTTGGCTCGTTAATTAGGAATTTGGAAGTCTCTTGTGCTTCTTATAATTAATTATTTAATAATTTATTAAAAGTAAATTGAACTTTTTGTTGCTTGTAAAAACATATATTGAACTCTAATTTTGTTTTTTTACGAAAGCTTTTTATGATATATATCTTTTCCTACTTGTGTTTATAAATTTTGGTATTTGTTGAAGTGCAAAGACTTTGTGGATTGTGGATGTGTATTTATGGATATGTAATGATGTGTTCCCACACAAATATCTATGAACAAAGTGAAAAAAGACGGAATTTGCTGATTGCAACGACCAGCTCCACCTTGATATACGGAGCGGAAATATGACTTGACACACTTCAAACTAAGAAAGTTATAGTGTGGGTGGACAACTATCGCACGGTGACAAAAAATGCTGTAGTAGTGATGTCAGAAGTGGTCGCAATAAACATACTAGCGCATGAACGCAAGGAAGATTTCCCCGTCCGGTACGGGCTGGGAACAGCTGACGTTCTGAGGCCTTTAGCTTTAACAGCAACGCTCAGGTGTGAGTAGTACTGGTCGCTAGACAGATAGACTTAGAAGTCATCTGGACCCATGGGTTAGCTGTGGCCAGGAAGTATCAGTTCCTACCAAGACACGGTTACTTTAAGGGATATATGGACAGAATCGGACGACCCTCACCATAGATTCTTTGCGTAAAGTCGGTTCACACATTACTTCAACACCTTCGAGTCCACGTTCAATACGATCGTTGAAACGATGCTATTTAAAAGACTTGGCGTGCGATGAGAAAGTACTGCGCACAAACCAACTCAAAAACTCCGTAGCTTCTGAAGGACGACAAGGTGAAAAAAATGCGAAAGCAGATTCCGACCTAGGCTTTTGCAGCTTTCAGATGGAAAGATTTTTGCAGTGAGCAGGAATCACAAATATCCTTCGGTTCGAGGATAGGAGACCTTCGGTTTTTGAAAGAAAAAAACACAAAAACACACAAAAATTAAAAATAGATTGGAGCGTTCTACTGACACGATAAGTTCAAGTATATATTAATTCCGCGGAGATATCATAGAGTTGTGGATTATTAGATATAATATTGGACCTAAAATACTTTTTTCTTTAGTAATTTTTAATTTATTTCTTCTAATAATATGCATTTAGATTGTTTTGTATGTTTCTTTATGTGGATCAATGCCGACGAAGTAAAACAAGTAAAATTATCAAACCGATAAAAATAAAATCAATGGGCGCAAATATCAAAAGGAAACCATTTCATATTTTAGTTTTTTTTTACTAATTGTACCGAATATTTTTGAAGGAATGATTAGACTATAAAACCTCTTCAAACATATTTGGTGCAATCAACCGAAAAATCACTTTTCTATGAATAATATTTGGCCGCAGATCATTTCTCGATATATTTTTCCATGAAAACCGGAAAACATTTGAATTATTTCATTTTTATCAATAACTTGCCCCAAAGATTAGATATGAACTGACCTCATAAAAAAATCTAAAAATATCTAGTAATCAATAAGCTGCCTATTTAATCAACATCGATGAAGTTTTTTTTTGTTTTGAGTGTGTAGCCAGTTTGTTTTTCGTGTTGATGTCATAGTTTTAGGATATCTTATTTTGTTTCCGAATAGAATTTTGAAGAAAAACAATATCATTTTATGTCGATACGAATCCTCATAATTCAATCAATTCATATTTGACTTTAAACCTAATAAAGCGGTCGAACCCGCTTATTTTGAACTACAACACCAACATCAACGCTCAGCTTTTTTCTAGTAAACAATATAAGTAAATGTAAAAATTCAGTCATCTAACGAGCGAAAAAATGAAGTGACCGCAAATCATGCAACACTCAAAGCACAAATACAGTTACAAAAAGTGCGAATTGAATGCATATCATATAAAGCTCATCAATTATGAACTTGTAACAATAACAACCATTTATTTTTTTTTTCATTTCAGGCGTTAGCTATTAACTTTTCAACAAAAAGTTGATTCATGTCACTGCTGTCATTTGAGATCAGCAATCGAGCGTAGCTTGTGAACAACAACAAAACGAACCTTCAAAATGACTAAGAAATATTTATACGTTTTTATAATAAGCACTGTTTTAAAGTGCATATCACTGCAATCTATAAGCAACGATATTGCTAGTGTTGAAACATCTACCGCAATTACGATTCCACCATTATCAAAAAGTACAGTGAAAGATCCTGGGATAGATAAAAATAATGCGATTACCGAACCTTTGCAGCCACTTTCACCAACAGTGGCCATTACAGTGGCTTCACCAACAAAACCTTCACCTATACTTCCGGTAATCTCATCTACAATTCCAACCGAAACAAAACTTCTCCCAACACTATTGCAACAAGCAGCAATCGATTCTTTTGACGCTTTAAAACCGTCAGACGAAGAATCTAGTTCAACAACGCTTTCAACAACGACGGTGGAAGTTGATTTAAAGCAGCCTTCTGTCAGTCGCCAGGAAACAAAATGGCCTGAGTCATGTAGCGAACGAACACCGCATAAAATCCAGCCCATTCAGGATGATCTGTCATTGCAACGTAAGTGTTGTCCCGTTGGTGAAAGTTTCTCCAACAAAAATTACACTGACCCACCAACGGAATGTGTGGCTAGTGATGCTGATTTCGCACTGAATCCAATTGCTGTAACACTTTACGAAGGTTGTATTGAAGACAACGAGACGATTGTTGAAATGGAAGTAGTTGCTGGAAATAATTGCAATAGGTAAGGGTTGGAAATTGTTGAATAATTCAGGTATATACTAATATTTCTGATTTTCCAGATCGGTATATTACAGTGAAATTTTGGACGACCGAATGTTTGTCATTCAAAATGGTTCCCTCCTTGTAATGGATCGAAATGGAACGATCGGCTTTAAGATATACAATGACTATTGTATAGATATAAACGTGGTGACTGGCAAATACGATGCTATTGTATGTGTTTCGCCACCGGTTGAAGTGCACATTGGACAAGGACAAACCATTATTTTTACAACGTTTATGATTATATCGATACCGTGCTTGTTTTTCGTTACCTTCATACATTTCGCTATTGATAATTTGAATCATTTGCATGGTCTGTGCATTGGATCGATGTCATTTTGTTTGGGCTTTGGATTTCTGTTGCATAGCATATCGCAACTTTCAACTAGAGCTGAACTGAAGTTACAGTATGCCGTGCAGTATTTCATTTTGGCTTATTATATGTGGATATTCATATTGTGCCTGAATTTGGTCCTGTTTTTATGGTAAGCATGAATTTATTTGATGTTTCTTTTGATAAGTAGGTATTAATTGCGGCTGTTGCTGTTCGGGCCCACATTGGGCGCGGACTGATTGTAACTTTAAATTGGGCTAAAATGAAGGACAGGGATGGTTATATGCATAATTTTGTGCACTGACCATATCTTTTGCAGTTTGAATCAGATTTGAAAATAGGGAAAATATATGCCAGCTTCCAGGAAAAAAATTTACCACCGCAAAGACTAATATTACATAAAGAAGATGCAAGATTTTTCACAAAAAAAAGGGCACGAAAAGCAATTGGAATCAAGGCATGATATAATCAATTCAAATTCAGGCGGATTAGTCGAGAGTGAAGAGAGAGAAGAAGGGAAATCGAAAGAAATATTATAAGAAGGGGGAATCATTGAGTCAGAGTATACTGAAGAGAAAAAGATTGCCAAGAGATCACAAATATTCTGAAGATGAGCAGCAGTGATATTATTAAATGTTAAGGAGTCAGGTATAGCAGAGAAGGTCTTTGAAGAGCGAAAACATGAACGGAAGTTTTTTGGGAGGGTCAATCTAAATCGAGGAGGTTTAATGTGCGAAAAATAATTGTGCATGCCTTATTTGATTTTTGGCAGTTGCGCGTAGACGCGAAAAATGAAATTAAGGATTATCATCTGTTATTTGTCACCGAATGACTCAATAAGGGGATTCCGTAGAAAGATAGAGGCATTGGAAGACGCTCTTCGAGATCTTCCTGTCAAACTGGTAGTGCAATGCAAGGGTAAATGGCATTCAGGAGTATGGTCGTGGTGAACAAGGAAGACCAGGCTTCGGTGAGTCCATTCCTGATATAACTCTTGTTTCGGAGGCATTGTTCATAATGGCAAGCGACTGGAGAATGAAGGAAGAGTACACTGGAAATGACCACAACACAGCGCGGCCCCTCAGAACTCTAGACGTAAAATACTCGGGTGGATTATTTCGAATTTGCACAGGAGGCACAGCGCACTTGCACATTTGCACAGCGCAGGTCTAACAGGGTTAGCAATGGACCCCAGGGAATCACGATGGTACATTTCACTTCACCGTTGGCAAAATTCGGCGAGCGTGCGATGCATCGATGCCACTTAGAAAGTCACTACCCGGCAAACAGAAGGCTTATTGGTGGACTGAGGATAGCGGAGGTGGCCCACAAAATGGCAAAACGAACTAAGAATAGCTATAAGGCGGAGCAAAAAAGGAAACTCTATGCGAAGAAGTGGACCGAGACCCATGGTGCCAAGGCTAAAAAATAGTATCGGATAGCCTCCGCCGCATGGGCCCCGACCCACTCATGGAGGTTGATGTTCTGAGGCATATTGCAGATTCGCTATTTCTGTCACGCTGGAAATGAATGAATTTATCGCACAATACAAACACAGCTTTATGAACTGTAATAAAAATGTATTATATTTCTTAATAAACTTAATGTTAAAAACAATTCCAAATTAGTATAATATTGTAAGCTTATATCTAATCACTTTGCTCTTTCATGTTATAAATGGGTTGCCGCGATCCAGGCTCCAAGAGAGTACGATCATCGGGTGGTTCGTCGGAAGATTCGGTAAATTCAAACGGTACGTTGCGCTCCAATTCATCCGCATCGAGAGCTAATGTTTGAAGCGAATGCACGTCCAATTCAGCAAGGCTTTGTCGTGGCGAGTCAGATGGCACTTCGGATGGTAAACTGACCGACTCAGAATCTTGTCGAAGACTCGCTGGAGTAGAACTGAAGTCATCAGTCCACGACTTTCTACTCCGTGGAACTTTGCTCATCAAATCGCTACTCACTTTTCTCATTTTTTTGATGAGACTGTTTTTTTTCTTCGTAGCTCCAGTATCTGCATTTTTATATTGGTCCATTATTTTTGTTTCGAGTCGTTCTTTTTGCCGATTCAACGTAGCAATTTGATTGGCATAGTTTTGTTCCGTCTGGTGATATTGCTGTTTGTCTTCAAGAGAATGAGCAAACAGCTCTTGATACAATTTGAGTAGATAAGTGATGTTTTTCATCATAGATGTCCGCTCCCGAGTCAACGAAGTATTCATGCTTAAAAGCATGTCGCAGCGCTCAGCTAATGAGCTGTAACCACTTTCAGCGCTAACAACGCTTTCAATTTTTCTTCCAAGTTCGGATAACTGCTGCCTGAAACAATCGTTTTCGTGTTTCATTCCATCGTACTCAGTTTTCAGAGAGTCGTAGCTCGTTTTATAGCGGTGGCAAGTATTGTAAAGTTCGCAAAAATCCTCTGAGAGCTTAGAATGTTCCGCTTTCAGGACGGCCACATCTCCTAAATTGGGTTTTTGTGATTCAGCTACACGATTCTCCATATCCAAGTTTGCTTCTTTCTTGTTGAGGATCAAACGTTTTAATAGGTCACGATCTTTTACAACTGTTTCGTATTCGGCGCTAAGTCGGTCATGCTGACGAATCAAACGATTTTGATCACGCACTAAAACTTTCTGTCCTTGTTTCAAAGATTCGATAAGGTCCAATAGCTGTTCGTTCCGTTCAGTCAGCTGAGAGTTCGTAACCCGGAGCGAGTTGAGCTTTGCCATTAAATTGCGAATCTTTCCTGCTGATTCTGGATTGGGCTCGGTTTGGTCACTGAAACCAACAGAGGAAAATGATTCAAAATCACTAGTAAATCGATGTGCGTGCTTAAGGAGGATATGGCGTTTTTCAGGCGATGATAAAAATTGACCGTGTTGTAAGACTTTGTCGAAATCGGGGCTCTCGATCCTAGCTACGTCAAGTCCTAGTTTATGCACGTTTTTCTTGATAATCTCGATGAACTGAGATTTTTCCCGGAGATTTTTTCGTAGGTTTATGATGATCGATTCGTTTGCCATCTGCTGGCATGCTAATTTTCCAATTTCCCTTTTAAGGTTCGCGACACCAGGATCTGGTCGAGCTAAGTTATCGAGTTTATCCTGAAGTTTTGCATTTTTTTCAGCTTGTCGCTGATTTTGAGCGGACATTTCCTCGAGTCTGATCTGAGCTTCTTCTAAGTCACGTTCCAACAAATGGCGTTCCATGTCTGTTGTTTTTTGATTTTTGCTGGCCAAAAGGCAGTGCATGTTTTCATTTTCTTGAATTTGTTTGTTGAGCTTTTCGCAAGCGAAAAGTATTTCAGATGATGCAGCCCCAGAGATAGATATCTCCTTAAGTTCTTCGATTTGTGCTAAGAGTTGCCTGTTTTCTAGCTCTAATGCCAAAAGTTTTGCGTTAGAACTGTTTTTGAGTTGTTCAGAAAGACTTAAGTCTACTTGAGACATGAAAAAATCCGAAGAATCGGATGCATTCAAATCTGGTTTGAACGACTGAGATCGATTGACCAGCTGAAGATGTGTGTTTTCGGCTAACAACTCCTCAAATTTTACTTTCTCTTGGCTCCTTTCCAGTGAAAGCTCTTGAAATCTACGATTACAAATATTAAGTTGGGCTTCCAGTTCTGTCACTTGCTGGCAGCGCTCTCGAGCTCGCATCAACTGTTGCTCCAGATTCGTTTTGTCCTCCAAAAGAACACGATTATCTTCCCGCAACTCCTCGACTCTAGTTTTAAAGAACTCAGCGGACACTAATTTTTCTCGCATTTTCTGCATTTCGCTTTGAACGGCTTCTAGTTTATCAGCTTTTTCGCGCACGGCATCCAATTCATCGCGATATACTTCGACTTTTTTCGCTTGCGCATACCATTCTTGACTCTCGGAACGAAGTTTTTCCAGCTTGCTTGCAGTGTGTTCTGATTCGATTTTCATTTCAAAGATAGTTTCTGTCTTTTCAGCTAGCTCTTCGCTGAGCTGTCGCATCTTGGATTTCAAGTCACAAATTTCACGGTCCTTTGCTTTGTGCGAAGGAGATGCAACGCGATCTGTCGGTACAGATGAAACCAGATCAATTGTGGCTGCGTCATTAGATTTCAAGAAATAGTGATTGCGGTCCGTCAGAATAATCTTAAAACACTTGAATAAGTTTCCCTTCGAGAGACTTTGTAAGCTATCGACTCTGACAACCAGGTCGTTTGAATCAGTTATTTGTTTTATAAGATCGACGATGTCTAGCTGGGTTACAGTATCAAGCTCTTTGATTTTGCTAATGAAGGTCTCTTTATGTGGACACTGCACCGCTGCTCCTAGAATGAGAACCAATAATCGTTTCATATTATCCAAAGCGGACTTACTGTCCGGCCTGCTGCCAATGTTTAAACAATCTGGGAGAGCTAGCACTATTTGGTGCAGTTCGTTCTCGTAATATTCCTGGATATTTCGTACAATGGCTTCGAAATTTTTCGTTCTACCCGTCGCTAGCTCCAGGCCATCGATGCCGACAAGAGATTGCAACGTCGAGGCTGCACCAGGATCAATTTGCTGCCAAACACTACTTATGGTAGTTCCATCTAGGAGCGAAGAATAATCGGAGATGATCTCCGGTTTCGGGAGAAATGATTCCAGCCAAGTAACCAAGGCACAATGAAGAAACGTTTCTATCTCCACAGATGTAGCGAGTTCACAGTTGGCCATGTTAGCAAATAACACTCAAATTCAAAATTCACTGTTTATCAAACACAACTAAAGCTCTTTTACAGGTCTTGTAACTTACACGACTTGGCAGACACTAGAACCAAATTTTTATTCCAAATGTTATACACAACTGAGCCTTTGACTAAAGATGAAAATATCTGTGTTAATATTTAATCTGGGCCCAGAAATGTAGATGAAAATTGGATTCAATTTCTTAGGAACATGATCAGGTTTGCAATTTTTTTTCAAAACTGAACCTATTTTGATTAAACTACAGGGCTAAATTTGCTGAAACACTTTGCGACTCTGGAATCCGGGTCTTTAAGACTTTCTAGGAGCGAAATTATGCACAGGTAGATCAAAGTATTTTGGCTTTAGGACTTCGTTTAAAATTTCTGAAAATGCAATTAAAACGCAATTAGCGTTCAGGTTTGCAAACTTATACCTGCCAGGTCAATTCAGTCTTTTCTATGGGAGGGTCTAGAATATGGGCTGAAAAGTTAAGACATTGGCTCCTTGTTTTATTGTAGATTTTCTTCATATGAATTGTTAACGTTGGCATTTATTGGTACGAAAATACAAAAATGCCCCGTGCTACTAACCATTTGCTAGCACCAAAGATATATCAAATCTGCTTCACATTGAAGGCAACCTACCCTGTGGATTTCGTTTCGATCCGATGACTGCGTTGAAAGTTATAGGGGTACAAAGAAATTTAGGGTTACCACTTGCGAAATTTTCCAAATGTTCGAAATCTTCAAATATGTTGTTTATTGCCAGTGCAAAATCATTACGATTTGAAAATGTTGTGATAAAAACAATCACAGTTGGGTACCCTATCATGATATTTCAACCAAATTCCAACTGAATACTACCTACAATAAGGTCCAATTATCATATGAATTTCGTTTTAATTTCATGACTGCAGTGAAAATTATCGGGCAAAAGTTTTATTTTGCTGAGCAAATTTTTAAAATTCAAGACAGCAAAATTCCCGTAGCCAGCAGCTCCAACCTTATTTTTCAATCGAATTTCTACCAAATTTGTCCCACAGTCAGATTCAGCTACTGTGTGAATTTCGTCAAAATTTGGTAACTTAATCAGAATTTATAGGGCAAAAAGCAGTTTTTTCTAAGAGTTTTTTTTTTGGATGGCACAACTGGCACAGGGTTACTTACATGTCAAAATCGGTCCTATTCAAAAACAATACATTCTGTAAATTTCAGTTGTATCTGATTATTGGGTCGTGAGTTCTCGTGAACAGAAGTTTCTGATGCTAAATATATATGCGAATTGGGGAAGAGTTACCGTTTTTGTCCGATGTGGAATTTTAAAAATCTTACTTTTCCTGTGTAGATAAAGCATAGGATTTATAAATGAGTGCTTTTTTTAAAATGCAAACATTTTTCAGGTTTGATGTTTTGAAGTTTTTCGATTTCGGTGTCTGTTGTAGCTACAGAGTTACCAGCACGTTCTTAAAACAATCACATGAATCTAAGTTTAATAAAGATTGGATAGCTATATCAAAAGTAATCGTAAATTTTCTCGATCTTGCTTTAGACACACAGCGCACACATAGGGTTAAAAATTACCAAAAAATATAACAATTCACATTTGAATCACGTTTGAAATTCATTTTGCATCATTTTGTTTACCGATATAATTATAGAGATGTTTAAAATACCACTAAAATAGCCGCCGGCGTCAAAGGGTTGAAGATAATTAACATTTGGTGAGACCTGTATTTATTCTGCATAAATACAATATCTGCATTCCTTAAGGGATTTGTGTAAAATATCCTCGATAGTTTCAAAGGGACCCCTGGGACAATTTTCAGAAGATTTCCCAGGATATTTTTTGAGTTTGCCCAAGTGATTGACCAGAAGATTTTGTGGGGATTCCCCAGCGGTTTTTAGGGGATACCCAAGGAAAATCAAATTCGTCACTTCTTGTGCAACAATGGTTTCCCTTTTGGATTCTTAGGACCTGCCAGAATGTGCTTCCCTCCATTAATAGACAGCCATTTTTCTATCATTCAACAGGTCTACTGGCGACTAGCAACTTTTGCAACTCGGGAATATTTCAATAATTTACCATAAAATCGCTTTAACAAGTGCAGTAAACCACACCTCCCGGTTTTCAGTTATTTACAAATGAAATATAGTTGCTAAAAATTTAATGAACACACCTCGCATTCGAAAAATCAATCTAATATTTCTCTTTTTTCAGGGTCTACGTACTACGTTACATCAATCTTCGTAAACATCACAAAACTGCTCATTTCATTGCCTACTTCATAGTTGCAATGGTTTTGCCCATCTTTCTAGTCGTCTACACGAAAATCAAACGAATACCGGGTATGCCATCATATTTTCAACAAGCCTGGAGTGAATGTTAGTATTCTCGTTTAAAATCAATAAGACTTCATAATTATTTTATCTAGACCCTATTTCAGCTATCAAATCAGGACAGCGCTATTTCATTCCACCTGTAAGCACAATTCTTGCAATCTGCTTTGTATTGTTGGTCTTGGCGTTTTTTGGCTTTCGGAAATTGGATGAAATTCTCAATTCACGTGAGAATGTAACGTATCATTTGGTTGAGAACGGTAACACTCAACAGCATAGCTTTTTGCCGAAAATCGATCGTGCTTTTGCGGAACAAGTTCAACTCAAGTAAGTATTCGAACCTCACATCTTGCCCTGGGGAGAATTTTTTGGAGGAAAATTTATTGGAAAACTCTTTAGTCAACATCCTTCTCTACGAACTCTCCCCTAAAATGCATTGAACACGCACACTCAGCATAGAAAACAAACTTTTACGTCTCTTTACAAAAAAAATTATTCTTATTAATTTTAGTGCACGATGTTTGGCCCTCCTCTATACCATAGTCGTCTTCACGTGGGTTCTAGAAGTTGTAACTTTCTACGCGCCCGGAGCTGGAGACTATCTACTATTTCTCGAAGCTATGAATACTCTGCAGGGAGTTTTCATTCTCATCATATTCGTAATAATCCGCAAGAAACGGGCAGTGATATCGTCCTGGTGGCATGATCGAGGATCACATAGTATATCGGAAGGAACAGAACTGCAAAGTATGAAGACGAAATTGAATCAAGAAAAAAATCAAGATAATGAAGAGCGATCATAAACATATATTTAAGATGATCCGAATTTTAAAAGCAATGTTACTTTTATTCGAAATATGATCAAGAGTGGTGATCTCAAAATTTCAAGTCTTCATAGAATTTAAGAGAAAATCGAGTTTTCAATACAGTTTGTCGTAATGAAATGAACTAATCGAGTTGCACTTTTATACGCTAAATGAAAGCAGTTTTAGATGTATTGTAGGAATGTTAAGATTGTTATTTTATTACTATTATTTCATTACGAGGAAATATGCTAATTAAGTCAGTATATTTGTGAGTATAATACAAAAAATGCTTAAGGAATGGACTTGTTGTGTCAAACTAAGAATAAACTTCGAATAAAGTAGCTGCCGTTGAAAGGCATCCTAAACTGAGTTCTGAAATATGATCCTTCAAATTAATCAAGGCAAATTACGCATTGAAAAATCGGGGCAACAGTATTTTTTGACAGAAAAATTCACTGATTTGAAACTCGTACGCATTTAATGCATATGCTCCTTTTTCAGATACAAATGTAAGCTTTAATCGTAAGCCGAAGACAATAGATTATTTCATTCAAACTAATATGTATTGAAGTATTTCTTTCCTCATTATTTAAGAATTTAGTTGATATATTGAAATAATTTAAAACGAATGTACTATATCTATAAGACTTAACTATCATCATTAATTATTTAATGGAATGTATGCAACCAATCTTTATCATATTTACTAGAATCTAAAGCATCAATTCTAGCAAATATATCAAATAATGATTGAAAACTACAACATGAATATGAAAACCTAAAATAAAACAAAAACTTATCTTCCCACAAACCAACCTTTATTCATCTTTCTTTTTTAATTCCAACAGCAGGACTATCATACGAGCTACGACTAGATTTTAACGCCGAAAAGCTATTGCTTATTCCAGCTACACCCATTGCACCGCCTTCTTCACGTTCAATATACAACAAAACATACTTGGAATCCTCCATTATATTTACACTGATTTCCGAAAAATCGAATCTTATTCTTCGTCGTCTAGTTCCATTAGTCATCAGGTGATTTCTTTGGTCCGTACTAGTTGATGGCATTTCATTGGAACTCTCATCATCCACTTCCGGCTGACCAACATATTGATACGCAATATATTTTGACAGATCATCGAAATCACTTCGATAGAGACCGATCCAATCGCTGTCAGGATGTTCACAAAAACCAGCTGGCAGGGTATATTCAATAAAGTTTTCATCCTCGATATTCCAGTGACGTATGCTGTCAAATTGCACGATTTTTTGAGTAGTGTCCTCGTAAGTTCCATTAAAAAATGTCGATTGTTCTATGGCATCGAGTATTTTCATGTTTGAAGCTGCTAGTGATTTCGAGGGAGCAGGAGGAGCGTTTGCTTTTTGTTTGGTGGGCTCTAAAAACTAAAAAAGAAAAGATCGTTCTGAGAGTGGAGAAAAAATTAAAATAACAAACCCCCCAGAAAAGATACAAACTGACAACAATTGAAGCAATATTAATTTGCATGAACATAAACCATCAGCCAAGATGCAAAAAAACATTGTATTTGGAATGAAATAACCGAAACGAAACAAACGAAACAAAAAAAAACCTACCTTCACATTAAATTCGCTTGCTACAGGCCTATGATCGCTCATATCACATTCGGCATGACTTGTGTACAATTCTTGTTTTAGATGGAAATTTCTTTTCATGGGGGAGGTAGTTTTCACTTTGTAGAGAATACGATCAGTCCAAGCTGGTTTTCTTCTGGTTTTTTTAAGCAAAAATAGAAGAATGCTTAGCAAATCTTTCATTATTGGAAAAGGAGCTGACGAAAATTAACGGAGCGACGACATTTTTACAAAAACCTTCATTGGTTTAGGCTATTGAACGGTTAATGGAAAGATGATGCATGAAACTCAGTCGCACCTTCAGCATAGCCACCTTTTTCTAATCAAGAGCTAATGCGCAAGAAGTTTATAAAAAGGCGTGTTAAATAATTATAGGGTTTCAGTGAAAATTTAGGGTAGAGCTAATATATCGATGCATAATTGATGCTCCTAACGAAAAGAACCATATTCCCTCAAAATATGTCTTTTTAATTATGTGGCTAGTGTATCTAAAAGTCAAGTACTTTAACGTCAGCTATGGTTTGTCCATTTCAAAAAGGATGGACGAGGTGATTGATGAGTGCGCAGATTCTGGGAAGTGTTTTTCCTTCAGTGCAGGTGGCCAATAATCTCTGAGATGGAATCGATTGTTGAATACTTTTTTGTTCGCCAGCCGATCTCACTGCTGAAAGTTAATTAATTTCTTTTTACCAAACCTAATATAAGGAAATTATTAAAAATTAATAAAAAACTTTTCTTTCATAGATGATTAAACATTCGGTTTAGCGTATTATGCGATATTGAGGTTTCCAAATGTCTTGCAAATAATAAGATTTGAGGAAGTTTTTGGGAAAGAGGATCTACAAATATCTACAAATTGTCGCTCAACATTAGAGGGAAATCATTTAATTTACCTAACACATATCAGTTTCGACAATCTACTTTGTCAGCTAATTATCGTAAAAGTTAGTGCATATACATTAATGATAAGACGCGATATAAAAAAGAAACTATCTACTATATTTCTCTTACTTCAAATCGTAAAACGGCGTCCCATTTTCGAATTTATATGTTGGCGGAAAATTCAGCAGCTTTTCACTGAACCCATGAAAGATTTTCCCAAGCTTCATCAGATTTCGAAGCTCATCGAGTTCGAGGAGTACGTCACGCTCATTTGCTTGGATACATTTCTCAATTTCTTCAGGAGTCAATTTGTTATTCCACGTTAGTCGAAAATTTAAATCACCAAACCAAAATATGAGGCTAAAATTAGATAAGTTAGGAACAGTAGCTGACATGATACGAAATAAATTTGATTCAAGGGTGTTTAGAGTCAACTGGTAAGCTAAGTTCCTTGATTTTAAAAGAGCCCTTAAAGACCGGCTGAAGCTAATAGCATAACATTTTAGTTAGCTGTCAGACGAAAATGGAAAATTTGAGCAAGGATCAAGGAGCCGGCTTTTCTTTGATTGAAAATACTTCAACTAACCAATGATTGGAAATTTCTTCACATGTTTTCAAGTTATAGTGATGATTCTGAATAACACTTTCATATGCGAGAATCCGGAATTCCGGATTGTGTTCATCGGCTGCGAAATGACAATTTACAAAACATATTTCACAGTCTGCAATACTCAATCGAATGCTAATGGCACCTTTGTTGGCCTAAAATTGAACTATGCTCAATATCTTTCATATATTATTTCGGATAATTGAGATGCTAATAAAGGTGGTATGACTGTTCTAGCAAAGTCCTTACCACTATCTTGTTTGCTCCGTTTCAATATTTCTAATTTGCAATAAATTACAACGCTTGACGAAACAAAGCAATATTATGCTTTGCAATTGTTTGCACTTAACCAATACATAGTCACGACTTGATAAAACTTCGGTGAATCGATCGATCCATAAATCACAACTGCTCGATACACCAGACAACTTTTGTCGAAACCAGTTGACTTCCTGTAGACCGATGGCATATATATCAGGATTTGTTCTTTTGCATTGTTCACAATCGTCATCGAATCGAAGCAGGTTTAAAAGCCGCGAGCCAGAAGGTGGTGGTTTTGAGTCGACATTCCACGTTACGATGTAGATGCTGGATAGGGTAGAAATTGTTTTCAAAATTGAAAGAGCTTCCATGTTTAACTGTTATTTTACTTGAATTCATTTATGGGTGTCCTGTTGTAGATAAATTCATCAGCAGTTTCCTTTGAGCTTGATGCGTCGGGTAAAAAACGTTCAGAGCAGGTAGCGTAGAAATAGTCGAAGAAAGCAGTTGGTATGCTGAGAATCGTACTGTAGTCATAAGATTTCATCCTTTCCCAAGCAGTTTGGAAGAAGTTCCAAATAAAGGAAGCAGACATAGCAATAGTTTCCTCAAAGAAGATAAAAGTAACAATCACTTTACTCACCAGAAATTTGACAAATGTCATCGGTCACATAAAGGGCGAAGTGAAGCAGCGCAAGCTACTGAGGTAGAATACAAAAATGAACAAATGAGGTGTACAAATCTTTCATTTATATAGAAAACTAATATTTTTTCAAAAGTGCTGACCTCCTGCTGTGAAAAAACAAGATGAAAATGGCAAGAAGATACTGATGGAAAAGCGAATAGGGCCTTCGAATGTGGGAAATAGAGTAAGAGGATTTTCACGAGGAATCTCAAGGAGCTAATGAAAAAGGATACAGGAAAAAAGAAATCCGTAGAGGCTATTTCCAACTATGCGGTGAACAAGCCCATGGTTCAATGAAGCTGCTTAGCCATGGTTTGAGTTTTTCTGTCAAGGAAACATACTTCTAACACAAAATTTGGTGGTAGACGTAGAAGCGGTAGTAAAACAACTTACCGAAGAGCAGAGAGCACAAATTTTTAACTCATCAGAAATGAAAGTGGTAAGGAGAGGAACGCTGATACGACACTTGGGGGGTTTAAAGAATTAACTACCAAATATTTTACACTAAAGCAGATAAATGAAACGCTGTGGTCATAATGGACAAGGAGGAATGTGGCCGATTAGTGATGGAAAAGTGCAGCAAAGGAGATTAGTGATGGAAAAGTGCAGCAAAGGAGATTAGCATGAGCTAAGGAACGATCCTTTACCTGATTCTATCAAACGAGTAGAAAAGGTCTTGAATAAATGCGAACGGATTATTCGAGATGCCATTAAGCTACGGGTTCAAATCCAGCGTTGCCACGAATTGAATGCCTTCATAAAATACCCAAACAAGGAACTAAGGTAAGGGGAATTTTCACCGCTGCAGTTCAGTGATAAATCGGGGGAGGTCGTAGAGCGACGGTATATGAAGATGAGCTAGTTGCATCTTTCCATGTCAAAGCTTTTTGCCTATGGGTGCCGATAAAATAAACACATGGGTTCTTTGAGGATTGGTTATTAAAGATGATTTGCTCCACAGAGTGGAGGAAGTGCTGGAGGAGGAGTCTACTTAAAGCTTGCCTCAATTTGCATACTTTCATTGTATGCCACTAGCTTGAAGCGACCTAAAATTACTTCGGATTGGCGTTGACAACAATAGTAACATCATCCATGCCATTGAAGTTTGAAAAGTTCAGGAAATTTATAGACTTCCTGAAGAGAATGCAGCCTGTTGTTTTACCCAAAGATTCGGGTCACACAAATTTGCATCCTTCATTGTATAATCCACAGACCCGATTCCTAACGATCCATGGTTCTTGGATTAGAACCATCTCCTCCGCATATTTGCACAATTGAAGTAGAAGAGCAACCGAAGCCGCTTTAGAGTGGTGAAAATTGGTTTGAAGAACCTTCATCTTTATGGATCACGATGCTGTCTATATACTCATCAGTCCCGATGGCCATTTCCTCCACACTCGATTGAAGGTCTAGGAGATCAAGACAGCCACTTAGCTCAGATGTTGTGACAGCACTCGCTTCATCCTGAGCAACTCTCAGGCACATCAAACGGCCCTTTTTCCATAGCCTTTTCCTACGGTGCAACAATCTTATCTCCCCTTTTTGTAGGGATTGAACCCTCTAGTGTAGAGATTTTCATACGACTTATGTACACATATAAAATGTATAGGGTGAAACCCGTAGTCAATTTTGTAGCCTTTAACTTAGGAAAAGATTCTTCGTTGACGGCAATGAGGGCCTGGCGTCGGTCACTGGATCGCTCGCCGACCTTGACCACTTTCCAGCTGCTTACAGGCAGATCATCATTGCTTAATGTTATGCCCTCCAAAATATCCTCAGGCAAGAAAGTCTCGCTGGGGGTACACATAAAAACTACTTTATTTCTTTGAAGAACGAGGGTTTAAATTCAAAGCTGACAGTGAAAAAATGTCGCTGACAAATTGGCATTCACTCATCCTTATTATCCTAGAGAGGAAGTTGATCAGAAAAACTGGTAAAACTCGACTACGTGTTCCCCATAGTCGTTAGACAATTTTACCGATAGATGATTGGCTGGTATGTTAGTGTGGTTCTGTATTTATTTTTTAGGTTTTTTTGTCTGTTTGAAAACTGTAATGTAAAAATTCCTCCGGTTAGTGCAAAAATAACGTTACAAACGGTTTAGCATTCATTCTGTTCGCCTGTCAGACAGTGTTTATCTCTTGTATGAAAAACATAAAGAAATTTAGAAAATGGTGCCAACTTAACCTAATCACAACGAGTAAAGTTTTACTTTTAAAGACCAGTACGCTGCTATGACGGAATTCTGTTACCCAAATACCGACGGAACGATATCGGCATTTGGAAGCTTGCAGTAATCTCTTAGAAGATATGGATGAGATTTTTCTTTCACAGGCTCCCAGAATCTTCTTAAGACTCCCAGAATCTTCTCTTGAGTCCTCTGGTTTCTCCTAAGCACCCATAATTTTTACGATTTTTCCTAAGCTTTCCAGAATTTTATCTTAAGTCCCCTGATGTTGGCTAAGCTCCCAGGATTTTCCGAAAACTCCCAGAAACTTCCCTAGTGTTCTCTGCTTTTTTTGAGCGTCCATGATTTTTCCTTAGACTCCCAGAATGTTATCTAGAGCCCCCTGATTTTTTCTAAGCTCCCAGAATTTCAGCTTAACTTTATTGATTTTTATAAGCTACCATTAATTTTTCTACGACTTCCAGAATCTTCTCCCTGGTTTTTCCTGACGTCCATGATTTTTCCTAAGACTCTCAGGATTTTATCTAGAGTCCCCGAGTTTTTTCTACGCCCCCATGATTTTTCCTTAAACTACCAGCATTTTATCTTAAGTTCCCAGAATTTTCTTAGCGCCCAGGATTTTTCTTAGTCTCACAATCTAGAGTCTCCGGGGTTTTCCCAAGTACCCATGATTTTTATTATCGAAATTAAATGTTGAATGTAGATTCCATATTTGAATTCAAAACAAATGGAACATAGCCTAATGAAAACATAAATTGCAAATTCGAAATATTGTTGCGTGCATGTACGCTCTGAAGCCCCATTTGTATTAGCTGGACGGATTCAGAGCTATCTATTTGAACAACCAAGCAAACATTGGCCAGAAAATCCTAGCGAAACTTGAACAGTGTTCGATTATTGTCTAGAATATTTGAGAAAGTCAACAGGTACCTATAAATAGTTTCGCGACAAATTGAGGCAGTCATCTAAACAAGCGCATCAATGAAAGACAGTGAATTATGTTTATAGCGTTTTGAGAACTATATATAACAATACTTTTCGAGCCTTAGTTCAGAAAAAAACACTTTTTACTTTCAAAAACGCAGAGAATAACAAGCCCACAGACTGTTTTAGGAAAACACACCAACATTTTGGATTTCGAAAATATTTCACTGAAAATTCTTACCAGTCGACACTTCTCTGCAAAAAAATGTATTTGCGAAGATATATATGGCAAAAGTGTGTGACTGAATTCTGTCACAGCAGCATAGTATTAGTATGTAATAAGCTTACAATAAGCTAACAAATTAAGAGAGGAAAAATTATTATATTAAGTTAATAGATACTCGATAATTTCTTTCAGCATATTACTTAGCTTCCTTTTATCGCAATACAGCGTGTTAATTTATAAATATACTAAAGTAACTGCTCAGGTTCATTATTTTGGGCAATGTTAAGAAGATAAGACTACCGTAAAGGTTATATAAAGGAGATTAGTTGTTTTGAACCAGTTTCTACATGGCCATTGTTCTCACGAATAGTATGGTTTGCGGTGAAATTCAAATTCTCCAATGAGTTCAATTATTGAATTTTTGACGAGTTCGTATTCTTTTGAGAAGTAATGAACTGAATAATAGCTTCCCGTTAGATTTGTGCGGCAGAAATTACATTAACTCACAATATGAACGAAACTAAATGATGCTCATGTCAAATTCCACAATTTATTGGGTATACTAGGATATTGCTGCGTAGGAAAATATCATACTATGCATTAAGTGTTTACATTTATCTAATAATTTAAGTTACAACTTTTCAGGTCAATATTTTATAAGTAAGCAAGGCATGTTTTACGTAAGCATCTAGCATATCATATATCTATTTGAAGCACCAATTTTCTTAACCACTCTAATTCCTGTGAGTTTTTTCTTTCATTCAAATACATTTCGTGTTTTTTTTTCTCAGGGATATACAGAAAGCCGTCATATTTCATACTATTGTTTTAGCAGGAAGACGAATACAGGCAGAAATAAATAAAAATTGACACACGAAATATCATAATGACGAAGAAGGACTTAATGGTGATGTAGTGACGACACACTAGACACATTTTGAGCTTATTTAATGTCAAATGACAGGTTTATTTGTGGTTTATGCTATTGTATGTGTAACTTGAATTTATCTCGAATTTTCCAATTTTTGGAATCAACAGCTTTTTTACACAATGTATACATTTTATGTGTTAGTTTATCCTTTCGTGTTTGAGTACTGTATACAGAAAAATCAACTCAGAAAGATTTGTGAATTGAGTGCTTTTTCTTGTTCAACATGTAAATAAACAAGAAATATTAAAACATATTCAAACTACATACTAAATTCTTTCTTCGGTCTTGCATAACTTGAATATTTCAAAAATAGATATAACTGAAGTTGGCGATTCACAAATTAACGGCTAAAAGATAGTTCAACAAAACTATGTTTACAAAATTTATGATATCGAATATTTAGACACTAAAATTTCTTCACTAATGGTAGTGCATTCTATGCTGGATGTTTTTTATATTTTCACAAATGCTTCGTTTTCGGACGAATCAGGATGAGTGAATTTCTAATAGAATAGACTTTAATTCATAAGATATTTTACTTTTCAACAAATAACAACTATTTAATTAAGTTCTTCTGTGGTCTAGTGTGGATTGATATTGATCAATCAATAACGTATATATTTATGTAAATTCGGAATGATTATACTAAATCTTTATTTATATATCTTCTTCTGCCTGTAACTTTGTCCACTTTTTATTCCCGTTTAGTATCCTTCTTCGTCCTTACTAGATATTAAAAATTAATAGAAACACATTTTATTCGAATTTAATCTACCGCTTCAAATCTTGGTGACGGTGGTCGTTTCTCAGCCCGAAAAACATTGCTCATGCCAGCCAATCCGGTAACACCACGCAAACCAGTACTCTGGAAATACAACAGGATATACGAGTCCCCATCACATAAATCAATATTCTCGGAAAATTCTAGTCTCAGCGATCGTCTAGCATTTCGTTCATCCAGTTTCGGGCTTTTCCTTTCATCGACACGAGCCGTATATTCGTAGGCAACATATTCGGAAAAACTGGTGAAATCTTTATGATAAATACCAATCCAATCGGTACCGTCATGCTCCTCAAAGCCTTCGGGTAGCGTGTAAATGATGTTGTTTTCTTCGCCAATACGCCAGGTTGGAATGTAGCCGAATTCGATTGTTTTCTCCGACGGATCCTCGAATACCTGAGCGGAAACGGGTGTAGGGGAAACGATGTTATTCATCATAATTGGTTCCATAGATCGGAAGGAGCGAACTCCTGGCGATCTTTTTACTGTACGAGTTAGTTCCGGATTTTCTACTACCTTTACATTATTTGTTTTTTGGGTGATTGTTAGCATATCGACAAGCAAGTAGGTGGGGCACATTGTTACAGCATTCAAAGAGTTTCAACGTGATAATTAGCAAATCATGCAAGAAAATTAATTGAAAATTAGTTTATCATTAATATTACGAGAAGCTAGATTGAAATAGCTAACGAAACGATTAATGTAATTATGCGCACATATAGCAAATGAAAACTAAAGGAAAATATTCATCGAAAGTCACGATGTTTATATTCGAACTTATAAGAAAAAAACGAAATACTGAAGGTAGAAACTGGTTTCAAGCAAATAAAAACTAACTTAATAAATGCTAACTGTTGAATGATTTAATTTTTTTGACCAGTCATAAGGACTATCATTTATTTTCAGAACTAAAATAAGTTCGAGCAGCCAAAAAATTTTCTGTCCGAGCATAAATTATTTTTATAAGCAAAAGGTTGCATTTAAATCGAGACGCAAGCTATAAGAACCATTAAATATAAAAGAGGCATGCAACCACTACTTTTAATTAGCGCAAAAATATTATCTTCAAACAAAAAAGTAGTTCAGGGAGTAGTTTTTTCAGAAAATTCTTAAAATTTAGCCCGTTTAAAAATGTCACTTATAACAAAAGTCAGTAAATGCTTTTATCAGCTGGGAAAATTACAGCAATTGTTAAGAAACAGAAAAAAAAACGGTTGCCAAGTGAGTCCATACCGATCTTGGACTGGAAACTCAAAAGCTCAAAACAAACGACATCTGACGCTGACCTTCTTTTAGCTAGAGCACAGAAACGGAATAAAACATGAAAAGCTGTTTGATTTTCTGTTTTAAATTTGTAGCTCAATCAAAAAACAGCATAATAACTTGCACAGCAACAGCTGTGAAATAATTAAAAAAGTTTACAAGCAAAGATAGTATGAGGATAGGGATACTTTTGTGTTGTTTTGTTGGTCTATATCTTTGGAGAGTAGACTTGGGTAAAACAGTTCAGGAAAGTGATGCGTATCACTAAAACACTTTTACTTTTGTGAAACCTGCCACTGATACATATATTTTAGTTAACTTTCAATGCAAACCCATTTTGTAGGGATATGATATTCGACGCAGTGAACTTTGAACCAAACATTTCTTTGATTTGTTTGAGTTTTCTAATTCTGCGGAACCATCGTCTAGATCACCTTTTTTCCTTCCCGAAACTGTTTCTGCTGCATAAAGTTCTAACTGCAAACAGCGACTTTCCTCTATGATTTTCTTCCAGTGCTTTTTGCGACTGGTTCGCATTTTTCATTCCCTGTAATTCGGCTCGAATATAGTTTAATACTGATTTAATTTCGATCTTGATGCGCTTTACATCGATCTATAGACTTTCTAGTGCCTTTCGTAGTTATTCATATTTTTGACACGAAAACTAATCGTGAACCAATGGTGATGAAAATTTGAAATGAGGCTTGAAGATAAGCAATGGTGATATCACCAAGTGGAAATGTGTATTTCCAGCCGTTTGGAAAGCCATAATCAATCATTAATGTAAATGTTTTGTGGTTCAATGAGAATTGCTATGTTAAAGTTAACATTCGAGGTGCTAATACTCGCTAATATTTGGTTTACGGAGCAGCGTAAGTTCGTGTATTTTTGTTTGGAATACATCGAAAATATGCAAAAAGTGAATATACAAGGAGGAGCCGAAGTGTATTTGCCAGTGCTGCACGTGGTGAAGTAACGGTAAACATAGCTTAAATGATATCGATATCAAGTGTAAGCTAACGACAAAGAGCCAAAACAGGAGCGCCAAAAAACTAGAAGAATAATTAAGAAGTGGGCGAGTTGTTGAGTAATCAGGATTTTCTGAGAATGCATCAAGGTATATTAAATCAAAATAAGTTATCGACAAATTACAATCGATTATTGATTGTTGTGGGTGTTGTCTTGCTGAACACAGGATGATACCAAAGTCAATCTTTGTCAATATGGATAGTACGGATAAAATCCCCTGATCGCTCCTTTGCATAATCAGTTCGAGCAAAACAAGCAGGACCGTGAAAACTAACCGCAATAAAACTAGCAATAAAATAGTGCAACTGGAGGATACAGAAAAAACTAGCAGAACAGTGATGTCATAATAAACAAACCTTGAAACGATATGAGGAGCCACTCTCAAAACTAATAAAGAAAATATATATAAAATATAAATATAATAAAATCAATAAATATAATATAAATATAATCAAAAAATAGCAAAACAAGACTGACGGGTGCAAACAGAATTCTCTTCCTTTTAAATCACCTCTGCCTCCCTATCCTCCGTTTTTGAGAGCAAAGACACTGCATCAGGAAATGGCAGCCATCTCGAGGACGCCGAGATGAGACCTGGCATAGAAAATACGAAAAACAACAACACGCAAAAGGTAAAAACAGAAGACATCAGCCACACAACTAAAGAACGGAATGCTAAGTTTGAAGCAACGAAAAGAGTATACCCGAAAAAACCAGATTATTCATCTAATGTGCACAAAATCCGGGAGCCGCAATCACTCCAATCCTCGAGAGAAGAAACATCACTTATCTTCCTGGCCGCTAATCTGCGGCCCACAGGACCTAAAATACAACGATGCAAACAAAACCATTGTCTCCTTGTAGATACGATTCCAGGAGAGTTTTTCATTCTAGGACGATCTAAAGCATGGAAACTACCGCAGTTCCGAACCTCAGAAAACAGAACCGTTAAGGTCAACGACTTTGAAGGATCTGGCAAAGATTGGAAGCTTGTGCACACCACCAGCATGTAGCGCAAGAACGGCCACAGAGAGGAGTGTAGTAAGAGTGAATCACTTCACTTCCCCGTATCGCAGTCTGGTAGGCTGTTGGTAGCAAGGTTGGCTTAAGTGATCACTGAAGAGATATTTTCGAGGAGAAGCTTAGCTGCAAAGAAGGTTTTGAGATTATGGTGCCTTGGTTCGAGGGTGTCTATAGATAGTAGTTTGAGGCAGTCAGTATAAGGAGGCTATCGAAGAGGATCAAACCATGAGGAACTATAACATGAGAATTTTGAGAGGCTATAACATGAGATACTGAAGGACTGATCTCACTAAATTACAGTATAGAGTTTTTGTTCAATAATGAAACTCCTTTGATCGCTTTCATACAATATCTAACACAGAGCTGCCCTTTACGAGGATAGTAATTATATGATCGTCAACAGTGAATGAGCTATTCAGAAGTACTCCTATATCGAATGATTAGTCAGGTATTAAAGAAGTTAGTTTACACGTGAAAGGCATGGCCGAAGACTTGTCAATAAGTAAGCGGTTTGTGTTACACCAGTTTGAAAAATTAACGAAGCCAGCTTACAATTTACACAATCGTGTAAATCGGACATATTTTTAAAACTTTGGCATTATCTGCTTTAAGTAATGTAGATAATTTCTTCAACACAGACAGAAAATCGTTAATATACAAAACGAATTGCGGAACACGTGAAGAGAGGGTAATTTCCCGAAGATGCCTATTATGGAATGATAGAAGTTTAATACCTGAATCTACGTAAGAAGTAAAATAGTACACAAATTGTCGGGGGAAATCAAAAGTGGGTGGTTTCAATTTGAATGATCCAGCTTATCAGAAGCTTTCAAAAAAGTAATATAGCAATATACTTCAATATATGCAATAATAATAATAATAATTTTACAGGTTTTTTGTTGATAATTTCGCCTTTGTAAAACTATTTTGGCAGGAAGCCACGATGTTACTCAATAGCGCATGAAACAGTTTTGCGATACATGGTAGCTTGGCGACTGGACGGATTTCTAGCACCTGTCTTGTCTATGGCTTTCTCAACACATCTCCAATAATAAAAAAAAATCGTATACATATATTAAAAATTTCCAAAGTATACCGAGTTGAAAACGAGATAGCGGGTTAATGGAGGAATTTACAAACCAAAGAAGCCGAGTAACTGCGATGCGAGTACCTACATAATCCTACGACGCTCAACGGACAGCGAAAAAAATCTTACCTTGATCACGCCTTATGGGCTTGGCCTAGTGCAGAATCGAAGTATTTGGGCGGTGGTAGACGACATTGAAAGACTATACCTGCAAATTGTTGAAACACTTAGAATCGCTGTCGAAAACATGAACAAGCAGCGCCAAAATAGAAAACTCGCTTTTACAAGCATAAAAAACTCAAACCAAATTTAATGAGCCGATATGATGTGGCCCTGGGATATAAGATTGCCCATTCTTAGTGGAAGGCGTAAAAAGAATTTGTCGTGGAGAGTGGTAAGACAATAGTGTTTTCGACACAAAACATGAGATTATGGTGCTTCAAATGATCAAAAGTTGACAAATTTGCGATAGTCAATGTCTGGTGGATGGAAATGATCTACTATTGCTTTACAACCAATGCAGCAAACTTCGTATTTTTTGGTTCACGCTCCTGAGAATGGAAGGGCAAAAAGAGTCAAAAAACAAAAAAAAAACTTTGAACTAAGAGCATGTTCAGCGAGATTATATCAAATAGATTCAAAACTTAAATACATACATATTTCATATATTATAAGACAGTAAATAGAATTTTGAAATAATTATTTTTCATAAGAAAACAGAAATAATTTGAGTTAAAAATATGAATTTATACGGTTAATTGTGCTATTATTTGTTATTCAGTATTTTTCTCTAAATTCGGCTGCAAAATGGAAACATATAAAACTTCAGGTAACGTAATAAGCATATGAACCATATTTCAACATTTATTAGCAATAAAAAAAAAACGATAAGAGTAACATGTGCTTGTGGCTCATGATAGCAAACGATAAGCATGAAATCGATGAACGTGTGCAAATACTGATATCAATGTGAATCAACTAATACCAAAGTACATAGAAACAATTACCACCACAACAATAGTAATACATGTGATGATGATGATGATTAATCCCGAAATGATAATTACGTAATCCACAACAGAGATGATACTTTCTAGGTCTAATAAACAAAAATACATTACATACCTTAATTACAAATTCACTGGTCACAGGCTTATGATCACTAATTGTATAGCCGGGATGGCTTTTGTACGATGTTTGTTCAATACTTAATTTTACATTTTGATAAGCATCAGGCCGAACTTTATACAAAATTCGATCGCACCAGGCCGGTCGACGTCTAAAAATATAATGTGTTTTATCTGATTAGATAGTTTTACTAATATAAATGGAGTTTTTATTTCAAAGTATAATTTTTTCATTAAAATCGAACCACAAGGGATTTTTTTTTGGACAATTGTTGTTTCAAGGATATAATTATGCTTTCTTCAGATTTTCTTGGAGGATGATGGATCCAAAATAAATTGAAGTATGAATAAAATATAGATGTAGTTTTTGTATTACAAACTCTAAAGGGTGGACCATCTGGGAATTTCTTTTTAAAGTTGCTACAAAATGAATGAAAGGCAATTTCACTCAAATGGCTGCCTCGGCTGATCTGACAATAGTCTATCTTGCCAACTCAATTTTTCAAACTATTTTTTTTTTTAATAGTACTGAACTACACTTCACAAATGGCTCGACCAATATTTTGCTAGGGGGTGGTTGGTTGCTCCAAATCTCATATAAAACTACCAAAGTTTATGTACTTTTTTATCAGCTCGAACTGTATGTTTTTGTTTATGGTTTTTTTTACTTGATTTGTAATTAACCGTTGAGATTTAAAAAAAAAAATTAAATTAAGTTTTTAATTTTTGCAATTTATTTGACTTTGGGAAAACCTAATTATGACATTGTTCATTTCATTAGTCGATTTACTTAAGCACACAGAAAAAAAGCAGCATCAACATTTTTCAAACCATTCTTGAGAAAAAGGTACATAATAAGTGCAAAAAATTTGATTTTGCAGGAAACGTAATTAAAGTTGGAAATGTGTTTTAATACCATGTTTGAGGGTTTGTCATTGTAAACCTATTATTTTAATTGACTTTATCACACGGGCTTGACAACGTAAGAATTGATTCTGAATATTTGAGCTCAGGAGCTAGTCATTGTTTTGTATTGTTCCATACTTACTTCATATCGTAATTTGAGGTGCCACGTTCGAATTTAAAGGTGGGTGGGAATGCGGGTAGACGTTCGCTGAGTTGATAAAATGCTCTACCATCTTTACGCACGGCATTTAATTGATCACGATCCAGTAGTTCGGCTAGTTGACCATTCTCAACCATTTTCCGTATTTGTTGAGGTGTTGTTTCATTTTCACCGTTCAAACGGAAATTCAAATCACCAAACCAAAATACGTAGCTGAAATGAGGGGAAATGAATCAGAAATGAAGTATTGTATGGCTAATTATTTTAAATTTAATTATGACGTCAATTTGTTATGGCTATAATCGAGAGACCTAAGACTGTTCTTAAACTCTTTAGGGAATATCAGCAAAACAATAATATCATAAAATACAATAAATTTTCCTGTAAATATTTAAGTATAATTCATACTTTGGAATTTTTAATCGGTTTATTTTCACATCCATACCTATAATATGATGGTCAAGTCTTCAAGAAGTGTTCATTTAGGAAAATATCGTTGGAAGTCTGTTGATACCTACGCTGGAGGATGATTTCAGTTTTACTATAATGGACTTAATAATAGTAGGCGTAATAGAAATAGAGAAGAATTATGCCGACGGTCTGCCAGGAAGCTTAGAAGGAGGAAAAGAAACTAAGGTTGACATAGAGTGTAATAAAGTAAACCACTGAGCAAGCAGATCAAAACTGGTTTGAGACGAATTATAAACTTGATCTCAATATTTAATGGTAGCCATCTACTCGAAGGAAAGTTGTCGATGGTTCGTATCTCTCAACAGTGGGACTGAAATGATTTGCGCATTCCGTTTTCACTGTTTGCTCTGTAAGAATGTGTATGGCAGAGGCGTGAGTCGGGAATATTACTTGTACAATGAATACACAGTATCTTAACATTTTACAAGAAAATTTGGCTCGCAGCTACTTAGGACGTGGACTTTCCTCGAAGCATACATCTTGCTTGGCCAAAAAATGGTAGCTTTATCATCCTCCCCAGTTTCCAGACCTTAATCCCATAAGCATTCGAAGGAAATCTTGGTTCAGCGAGTTCGAAAAAGCATAATTTCGAAAAAGGAAGATTTGAAAAATGCTTTGCTTGAAGAATAAGAAGGTTTAACACCAAATGTGATAAAGAACCTTGTAGAATTTATGCTGGGATGCCTCTATATTACGAGAAAAGCAAATGGAGCCAATCGAATTTTCGGTGTTGTAGATGGCCAAAAAAAATCTTCCTTATACAGATTTAGATACCCGAGTCCGCAAACCAGGGGTTACGTAAAATTTTTACTTACTATTAAAAGTTTATCTACAGATCAAAGAGTTATGGGTCGGCATCCGCTCTCGCTTTACTTCAACCAGATCGTGCTAGCTCAACTGTCGGCGCCTACCTAATTTAGAAGTCTCCAAAACTTCTGTATCTTATATATGTTGAAACTGTTCAGGGCGCAGCATCATTGCCGCGATCGAATCTTTCGTGACCGAGGCAATCGTGGACTCGAGGCTATCCCTCAAACTTGTGAACCGGCTGCACGCAAAGAATGTATGGTGCGCATCATCGTACTCATTCACATAGTTCCGACGTTACGATGAACCCACCTTACTCATTCTCTTAAGGTTCCTTCTGAAATATCCCCGTTAGAATTTGGCATAGGTAGAAGTTTACCTCACCGTGGGCACGACTGACCTATGGGTTCAGGAGATCTATCAGTCTCGTCGTTCAGTGAACTTTTTTGCTTGCGCTCTAACTTTATATTGCGCTCCGTACAGCAAGATGGAGTTGGTCGTCTCCACGAGCAGTTTTTGTTTCGTTTGACAGAGGCCATCGATGTTGGCATGTATTTGCTTAGCGAGCCGACGACCCCCAGAACCCTATTATAAACCTTACGGATATGGTCCCAGTAGTTAAGCTTGGTATCCAGCGTGCAGTTATGGTAGTGACTGCCGATAAGCACATCAGCGTAATCCACCAAAAATACATCCATTGGCGTTTCCAGGCGGGGCAGTCCGTCGTAAACGATGTTCTGGAGTCCAGGTCCGAGGATCGACCCCGTGCTGCTCCGAACTTCTTCGTTGGCATCGAACAGTCACAATCGGTACCTTGGAGAGTCCCACGTTTTGATCGACAAGTAGTCAGGAATACAGAACCTACGCTCATGGGCCCCAAGCACATCTGTCTGCCTCGCCGAATTGAAGGCATTTTGAACATCTAACGTGACCAGCAAAACGGCCCATACAAAATATTACTTTTAAGTCGACCTATTTTTTTTTCATTGATAGGAATGGGTATGATGAAAACAGTACCGTTATATTGTTTTACTTGTAAAATGATAAGTACTGTATATGCTATGAAATGCTTATAATTTTTTAGCAGCGCATAAAGCGTCGGGCATACAGACCACGATCTATCATACGGCTACGGTGGTCTGCGACAGAATTGTACAAAATTACGAAATCGTTCGGAACGATGATGGACGCATTTGTCGGGTTGATTTTGGTTTGCTGCGTTGGAATAATATGTAGTAGATGGTTGTAGATCTCGTCGTCAATTTATTTATTGATCATATTCAACAGATTAAAATTCAATTACTGAATATAAAAAGCCAGTGAAAAGAAAGAAAATCAAGATGAAAAAGAACAATTCAAAATTAGGGAGATGAAAAAAATACATAGATATATTAAGATGCAAAGAAAGACAAACTTTGAAAGCGCTTAAGTAACGTCGGCGGTAGAGGACCAAACTGTAGGTCCTTGTGTTGTCTAAGTAAACGTTACAACGGAGAATCAAAATATGTGTGAGAGAGCGCAAATGGCACACTAAACACAAAAGAAGAATGCGTGCCATGAGCTGTTATACGGAGGAAAACGTGGCAACAGAGGTCAGATTAAACCATCCTATAAAACAACTTAAAGAGGAAGCAATCATCCGCAAAAAGTCTCCGTTATGCGCAGGAAGCAAGATGTAGGAACAAAAGATGATCATTATAAGCACGGTAGGGAAGCTGATGTTTAAAGATCAAATGTATTTTTTAAATAGACGAAATGAGGACACCAAACTTGACAGCAATATTTAAGGACACTAAGCACGAAGAAAAGGAAAACGTATAAACTTTGGAAGATCTAACAATGGCACTTGATTATTTAGAGGCTTTGGTAGTATTGTATAAAATAGACTTTGGGTCAAATATTACTGAAAGATCTTCAAAATTATCAACAACATTAAGAAGAGAAACAGAAGAGGAGGACATCAAAGGGCACGTTTAACAAGCAAATGACATATTGACACCGACATTTTCGAAACGACATTTTTCGATGTTCAAAGTGAGAGCGTTGACAACGCACCAAGTATGTAAAGTATTAAGATCGTTTTGCAAAAACGTACAGTCATCTTGTGACTCGATCACTAGAAATATGTTGAAATCGTCAGCATAAAAACGTCAAGACGCAGATCGTTTTTGAACAACAGAAAAAGAAGACGACCACGGGTAGACCCTTGCGGAATATTTGATCCAGGATATAAGGGAATTGAAGAGCAGGAGTCGGCAGTTACAATACAGGTACGACCAATGATGTGAGAGGTAAACCAGGATACGAGAGGAACAGCAATGGACTTCTGCTTTTGAAGGAGTCTATGATTGACAGAGTCAAAGACTTTGGAGAAGGCAATACATACTACTTCGACCTGCTTTCGATGGCCAAGAGCAGATATGCACATATTGGTTGGTTAAAGTAAATTTATCTTTGATAAAACACTGCTACTCATGAGGACAGCATAGTATGCTAGGTTCAGGTTGGACAGCAGAGTAGACTATCGTCTAGGTTACTATCACAAAGATATTACTAAAACAAGGAAGAAGGGAAATGGGACGGTAGTTTGAGACGCATGTGGGAACACCGGCTTTATGTATTGGGTAGATGTTGACAATTTTCCAGAGAGAAGGGAAGAGACCAAAAGATGTAATTATGCTAAACAAGATCGAAAGAGCGATGCACAGAGATGATGAACGAGATTTAGCCAGGATATTTGGAATACAGTAGGAACTACTATCGATTATTATCAATTCGATTTTTAAAGCGTTTGTTTGAAACGAATGTAATTCAGGAGTAGACGTAGAGAGAAGATATTGAGAAGGAGGAGGACATTGTTGTGAGAAGAAAGCAGAAAAGTAAGACGCAAAAAGTGTACACACATTATGTGGAGTGTAAGCAGCTGTATCATCCAAATGTATACTTATTGGGAATACCAAGAGAGTTTTTTAAGAAGCGGATGAAGGATCAAAAGAATTTCGGTTGGTTGGTTCTGATTGATGCTTTAATGCCAGCAATATCGGGTCACTTCTTCTGTCTGCCAGCATCTTTCGCCTTAGCCCGTAGTATTTTGTACAAAAGTAGGTTATCAAGTTAACTAGATAGCCACATCGTCGAACTCTGCGTTGTCCAATGTGACGACTGTATATCACAAGAAAAGCGCAGATCCGAAGAATACTGACCTTAAAATAAGTAACAAAGCCAAAGTCGATACTGATAGAAAATATGAGTCTGACACTACCTGATCAGATGCGTGCAGGAGAATGGGTCGAAAGGGAATGGAGTAGAAAGCAATGAATTAGAATGGAATCCCAATAGGTGGACTATGTTGGACCCAATTGAAGTTAATTGAGCCCAAAGAATCCGAGAAATTTCGCCAAAGCTCAAAACTTACTTCCAGATGGAAAAAACGAATAACCAGCATCTTGGATTTTGACTATCTTGAAACTAACTTAAAGGCTTAGTCCAAGCGGTCATCGAAGACCTCAAATCTTTTTGCTAATTGAAAGATGTCTTTCAACCTCTTCCCTGCCATGTATGTGAGGTCTACCAACCAAGGTTCACAGAAGCAGCGCTGTCTGATTTTGTCCAGTGCCGGATAGTGACACAAGAGATGTCCAATTGTTTCTGAGACGTCCAGTTGCTGACCCTCTCCACAGGTGTCACTGGTTAGGAGTCGCAGTTTCAAGGCATAAGCTGCTACAAGATAGTGGTCAGTAATGATGCCGACCAGTCGTTACAGTCAGCCTGATTTAATTTAAGTAGGCATTTGGTAGCTACGAGATTCTATAGCCTCCACATTATTTGGGTTACCCTGCAAGCCTGAATTGCTTGCCATCTGCACAACACAACCTGCATTTCATTTGAGCCTATCAAGAACCTGACCATGTGGATAGGAATTGGGATGTCTGCCGATCTAACTAGGTTAAGAATGCAGTCAAGTACGCACTTCGATTTATATGTATGAGGCATCAGTGCTTTTATCGCAGCTTGGCTGTTTATGAAAATATTGACCCTGGCATGTGTAGTACCCTTGACAGATATTAGTTCTGTTCGTAACGGCTTTTAATATCGAATAAATCTCTGCCTGGAAAATACTACAGTGATTAGGAAGCCTGAAGGCTGCTTTTATATCGCGGTCAGCAGACTATGATAAAGCATTTACTCCTGCAGCTATTTTCAATCTGTCCGCATAAATGCTAAGGGCTGCTGCTCGATATCTTCATTTGAAGCGCAGAGTGGAGACTAAGTAGTCAATGCCCAATACTGCAGTGGCCAAAAGGTCTTGACTCGAAGTGATATTGTATTTACAATTTTCAAATTAAAGGCGGGATGATGCCGCGGGAACTACTCAATACTCACTTAAAGAAGATAATAAATGAAAATTAAAGTATATATTTAATTATAGTGATGATGGTTGTTTGATTTTTTTTTAAAATCACATTCAGAATGGAAAATAACCATTTACCACATTTTCTTTTAAATGTGTAATAGTAAAATATCGTCTAACATTTTTTCGACAACATAGACTAGATACCGATAGCAGTTCGATTGACCAAAAGCATTTCATATATAAAGTATATGTAAAAACTTTTGCTGGCAATGATTTTAACACAAACAACATAACATAACAAAATATCATGTTATTTAAAAAAAATGAATTTGCTTGGGGTTATCGTATGTCTGTTTGCGTCATTTTGATATATTCACCGCAAGCTGAACAGATTTTTGCTCGCAATGGTATAAAGGCCAAGACTAAATACTTTGAACTCCACACCAAAGTTTGCACGTGATCCAGTAATAAATCTAAATAGTTTTAAATCACCGGTTTTAAGAGAATGCTACCGCTACGTACATTATTTTAAGATTTATTCATAGTAATAACAAGGGGCATGCAAAAGCTTTCAGCGCGATCAGATGTGTTAATTATTTTTATTCAAATAAATTAACCCCGACCTGGAATAGATCTTTCCATATTGCAGGCTGGAACAATAAGTTACTTATTTTTTTTACGAAAACTATTTGTTTTTTAGTTCAAAAGATATATAGAGATAATTGCACTAAAAACATAATTTCTTTTCATGAAGTACAAATAAATTGTAAGTAGCAATCATATTCTGTCCATAACTGCCCCATTATCCAAATGTTATTACATATTTATATTCAAATGTTTCACGTGCAGAGTGAACTTTGAATGATTGCTTAATGGATTAGTACAGGGGTGTAAAATTGTAGAAGTAGAAACCATTTCGAAAAAAAAGTATGAAAACATGTAACGATAAAATTTTTTTATAACAAAGCTTGAAAGTATGTTGAAAAAATGATTCAGCATATTTACCTTTCCAAGTAGTACATTGGCATCAAGTTTCTAGAATTATTTGGAAATATCTGCTCATATATGTATCTACATTTAATGTGAAAACGTGACAGTATTATGATCGATTGGTGGGAATTAGATATTATAGAAGAGTTCGTAGAACGATTGTAGATTTTATTCGGAATTAAAGAAATACTTTCTCGTTTCGACTATGGATCTAATTCAAATTCATTTTTGAACGACAAGAGATACAACTAAATTTAGAATTTTCAAATTTACCTGATAGCTCTAGATTTAGAGTTACCAGTTTCAAAAAATATTCAATTGAAGGTATATTTGGTATTTTTCAAGCTTAGCTTAATAAATTAGTACAAAGAAAAATAGAAACAAAACAATCGAAGGTTAATTTGTAAATTTTTATTCGATTCCTAATGTTTATGCTACTTTAAGCCAATGCCAACTTTTGCAATCTCATTCAGATAACAATATGATTTGTGGCTATAAACATTATTTTGAAAATGAGAATATGGTTGATAACTTTTTGGTTTTTGGTACTGCGAAAAAACTTATGTTGCACTGACTTTTGACTCCAAACCTCAAGAGTGGATTGAAAGTTTAATAGCCAACCGGTGCATTCGAATAATAGTCGACGGCATCTCATGAAATAACAATAATGTCAATTCCGGAGTTCCACAATCACGACACGTGAAAATCGGACTGGCAGGAAAGGTTACATTGATATAAGTCGAAAGTTCATCGAACAAGTTTTCAAAAGTTAAAAAAAGACATTTGCAAGGAACATAAACTGAGGCGGAAAAAATATTGGATTTATCAGAGAAGGATATGCAATCCGCCATGTATTCAATAGAAAGACATGGAGTAAAATCAGAGCAGAGCTTGCCTTTGAGACGATCACTACCACCGTCAGATTTTCCAGAAATTGTTTGATTTCGGTCGCTGCGGTAAAAATTATATGAAGGAAAAATTTACGAACTAATAGAATACTTTTAGTTTAAGAAAAAACATATTATATGACCCATTTCGATGAAACAAGCAGTCCTAATTTCTTCAAGCGTGGTTCGCAAGCCACAAAAAGTTTGAACACATAAATTACAGGAACCGAGATTAAAAATGGAATGCGTTTTCTCCGGTTGATGCTTATAAAGTTTTATTGCAGTCCCTGACGATCGAAATTTCGGGTTATTAGCCTACGTTTTTGCGAAGGGAAACCGGGGATTGGTTGGAGGACCCGAAAAAATGCCTGGACATGCTACTGAAAACTCACTTCCCGGAATCGGCTTGCGCGGCACCACGTGTTGAAGTAATTCGAGCAACCCACCGGCCGTCTGAGCAGCTGATCAAGGAAGTAGTAGATGAGGTCAAGATTAAATGGGCTATAGGCACATTCCGACCTTACAAAACTACAGGGATTGATGAGATATCGCCCATCATGCTTAAAAAAGCAGATAGAACCATCGTTTCCATCCTGCAGCGTATTTTTACCGCATGCCCCCGCCTCCGCCTCGGGGTAGTACCCGAGCAATGGACAAAAGCTAGGTCTTCCTTCCGAAACCTGAGAGGTTGAATCATCATTACGTGAAGGACTTAAGACCAATTAGCTTAACATCGTTTCTGCTCAAAACACTGCAGAGGCTTGTTGATCTGCACAACAAGAGCTCGATTGATGTGGCGAGACTCTGTGCTCATCAACACGCGTATCTAGCGGGCAGATCAGTAGATACGGCATTACACAAAATTGTCGATGCAATAGAAAAATCTTTACAGCAAAAGGAATTCACGTTGGCAGCCTTCTTAGACATTGAGGAGGCCTTCAATAATGTCACTGTTGCGAGTTTCATCGATGCCTTGGTTCGATATGGAGTGGATAAAAGTCTGGCGACCTGGGCATCGGACTTGCTCAAAAACAGGCAGATTGAGAGTACTTTTTTGGAGGCCAAAGCGGAAAGAACAGTCGGAACCGGAACACCACAAGGAGGGATTATATCTCCCCTTTTCTGAATCCTGACAGTCAACAAAATACTGGAGAATTTAAGGTCCAGTGGCTTTGAGGTGGTGGCATATGCCGATGACATTGTGGTACTTGTGAGGGGTGCGTTCCCACAAACTTATGCAGTCGGAGCTGGACCATATCCAACTCTGGGCCAGAAAAGTCGGTCTTAGGGCAAACCCGACAAAAACCGAACTTGTACTCTTTACAAGGAAACACAGGGTACCGGCCATTGCCACGCCTAACCTCAACGAAATAGCATTGGAACTTGTTGATAGGGTTAAATATTTGGGCCTTATACTAGACAGGAAACTGAACTGGGGGGCTAACGTGAAGCACAGAATAGATAAGGCTCGCGCAGCACTTTTCGTGTGCCGGTCTGCCTACTCCAATACCTGGGGTCTTAAACCTAGGGCGGGCTATCACATATTCACATGTGTAGTGAGGCCGATTTTGGTGTATGGAGCGATCGTGTGGTGGAAGGCAGCGGAGAGTAAAACTAATATCAAGGAGCTAACAAGATTGCAAAGATTAGTTTGCATATGTATTAGGGGCGCTTTAAGAACCGCCGCAACGGCTGGGTTGGAAATGATTTTAGATTGAATCATCTTTAGAAGTGCAAGCTTAGCGGCGATACGCGTTAAATCTTCCGGCATGTGGAACAATGCAAATCAATGGGGCCACAGCGGTATTCTTACAGAATGACGCAAAAGATTTGGGCTCGTTGCAGAAAACACGGACCACATGAGCAAAATCACATCTTGTTAGAGCACATCTTGGCAGGGATTTCCAGGTTAAGATACCCACAAGAATAGACTGGAAGAAAAAGGGAGCTACCACCGATGGGGGCATCTGGATTTACACGGACGGGTCAAAAGCGGACACAGGAGTTGGCTCGGGCGTGTTTTCTACGGATTTGAGCCTTAACCTGTAGTGTAGACTGTAGACTGCCGCCATATGTTGAAGTCCGCTAAAGTCCGTATGGGAAAACAGGATGGACTGCAGGATGGTCAGGACATTAGGGCCATCACCTGATCCAAACAAAAGCAGGAAACTGCTCAAGCTAAACAGAAACTGCTCACAGAGCACTGCTTTACCGCATCTCATGCGAACAGAATAGAACTGACATCCAGCAATTTATACAAGAAGTGCGAGATGGAAGAGGATACCATCGAGCACACTCTCTTTGATTGTCTGGCCCTAAATAATAAACGACTTAAGATTTTTGGTTCTTAGCACTTTCAAGAGTTAGCAGACGTGGCCAGTACCGTCACGTTGAGTCAGCTGATTCAGTTTGGCGAAGTGGTCACTTGGCAGCTCTAACAACCCAGCGGAGGGTGACAAATGGGCCCAAACTGGCGGACTAATGCTAGCCGCGTTCCCGGCAACCTAACCTAACGATATTGAGTTGAAATCTATTTTCAATCTAACATATTAGATTAGTTTAACCCTCTCTATAAACGGTTGGTAACCGACGATTTATTCTGTAGATGCAATACTCGCTGTGAAACAATTGATAGCGACGGTAGGCAATACGATACAAAGGCAATGAATAGTACGGCATATCAGGAGCTGTTTCTACAGAATGCATAATGACTTGTTTCAAACTGATTATACTTCTCACATACATATGCCTCAAGAAAAAGAAATACCTTAATAACAGCCATAAAAAAGCCGTTACGAAAAATAGGTCTACTATTCTGGACAAGGCTAGATAGCTATTTTATTGAATTCGTCTTTATTCAACGGCAAATGGAGTCTAAGAAATCGCCCGATATTCCCTTTATAATATGTATATTATAAGATATTTTAAAACACTAGCTTTTTACTATGTTTTTTTTATGGAGATTTCCTGAACAGGAAAGAAGTAATGTTATAATATTTATTTCAGTTTTTTTTAGTCTTTTGCAGGCAACCTTGAAAAGGTATCGAGCGATACAGTAGTATTCGTAAAAAGTAACATCCAAAAAAAACTCATAATTTTCGAAGATAAATTTACGACGATGATCGAGGAACGTGATCGGAAGATCATAAAAATTGACACAGAAACATTCTACAATGCATCAGAAGACTATCATCGCGCGTTTTTAATTAACTTGGATAACATCTACTCTTTTCTCAAAACATTTATAATGGCTGCGAATTATCATATCAACCTTGATCATTTAGACTCAATTGTATCTAATAATGCAATTATCATGAGTAGCATCGAGAAATTGAGTAAAGTATCTCTGACTTTCGGCACAGTAATAGATTATTCGGTTACCAGTGGAAAATGTACAAAGTTATGTAAAATTTTCCTGTTGATTTGGTTAGAGTTCAAGATAATACGGCTAGAGATGATTCAGAAATTCTCAAAAAAAAAAAAAAATACATCAAAATGTGGATTGAATGCGCCAAAACTCACGATTTGGAATTTGGAATTAAATTACATTTGGAATTATACAAATTGCGGTGGATAGATCAACTATTATATCTATATTATACATATAACTACCAACAATTTTTTGTCGAGTGAAACATCAGGCTTGGACCAAGCACTCGAGGCTAAAAAGAACATATGGTGTGCAAGCAACCTCTAATATACTCAAATGGTTTAGAGTAGGTATAACGACAACTAAATACTAGGGAAGAAAATTAGCAATTAACGTTTTCTTAGTTTGCACTTAGTATGTATGAAATGTAAAGAAAGAAAATATCAAACCAACAAACAATAAGAACACCCTACAAAGCTAGCTCTTTAATAAGGTTTTGCGATACAGTTGTTAAAAATGTAATTGTTTGCTGAATCACACAACATAAAAAATCAACGATAGTATTTTATTTAATAGCTTCATCAATCGCACCTGTTGTTTTATTTTCTTTGTTCTACAATAGATATTCACAGGTGCTTTAAAAGGCTAGTTTTCAAATAATATCAGCTAGGTGCTGCTTTGCTCAAAAACCCAACATTTGAAGCTTGTCTGATAACAATTTGGAGCAATGATCATTTGGAAAAGCAAACAACAATCTGAAGTGCATATAACTTGTATACAATTTCCTACGTTCAATCACACTTAAATTGTCTAATCAACTTTATCTAAAAGTGCTATCGCTATACTTATCGCTATTTCACGTGCTCTAAAAAAAATCAGACATGTCACGAGGACAATTTTTTTTCATTATTTTATAATAAATTATATTTCGAGGTGGTTAATTTTGCCTTGGAGATCGAATGATTTCTTAGGAGACAACAAACTACCTACGCTTATAACAAGCTACGAAAGTTTTAATTTTTTTCAAGAGTTTCACCACCAAGGGATATCATGTATTGCTATTTTATAATCTTTGTAAAAACCACTGTTCAAATATCCAACAAATTTTATATATTTTTATTACATTATATATTTATATTAAACAACTGACAAACTATGCAATCATGAACTGAGTTTAAGAGGGACTGAAGATCTATTTTTTTTCAGAATTTTATCAACATGAGCACCTGCGTTAACAAGCAACAAATAAATATCATTAAAAAGCGTTACAAGATGTAATATCAATGATAACAGCTTTCAATGGCAAACAGTAGCAGCGGCATAGAAGTAGAAGTGCCAAGTTGTACTCGATAGAGAAAAATATTGTCACAACTCACAACTACTGGCGAATCAGAAGCTGCTTATAACCTGTAGGATTTCTTGCGATAAGAGAAGGCTAGTTTTTAGGACCGAAGGAATATTTTTTTTTGTGATGTAATATCAATTAAGTAGATTTAGGCGGTTTTAGGTACAAGTGTTTTCCGTTTGTTTATTTAGTTGATATTCAGTTATATACAGGCAAACTGTTCAATTATAAATTGGATACAGTATATAAGTAATGGGCAATAAAGTCAAGTATACAATATACAGTGAAAATTCAGGGCCACAATACTACCGTCCGTATCATAAACGCTCTATCTGACATTTATTTCATTTTTGAATTAACACCGGATTTGAAAACTACGTACTCTATCAGATCATTCTACAATATGACAAACCTATCTTTTGTTCAAGTATGTTAAAATCAATACTGAAAAATGCCCTTTCCATATATCTGCATGCTGCAGAAAAATACTAAAATGTACATAGAGCGTTTATGATAAGGACGGCAGATATATACTCGGCAATAAAAAATAAAATTAATTAATAGAAAATATTTTATTGCAAACTTTATTTTATAAAGAATACGGAAAAGTAGAATGACTATAGAATCAGGAAAAGGATCGAGTTGAAAACTTTTATAAGTGCGTAAAAGCGGAGAGTAGAAAAATATTTGACTAAAATATTCAAATTTAGAAATAAACATATGTAAAAATAGGTAATTCAAGTTACACCAATCAATGGTAGCATTCAAATGCTTTTGAAGAAGCTGATAGTAGAATTGTTGATCAGATCATCAGCGTAGAGGAGGTAAAATTACATAATAACGCAGGGAAGGTCATTGATGGCAAATTTCAATAAAAGGCCCAAGGATGGATCCTTGAGGTACACCAGAAGAAGGGTAAACAGGTGAAGACGATAAATCAAAGTGAAAGACAAAAAAGTACGATTCATTAAGTAGAAATCCAGAAACGCAAGAGCTTTCAGATGCCAGGATTTTTGGCTAGACTCGACTACGTGCCCCCATTTTACCGATTGTGTTTTTTTTGTGTTTTAGTGGTTGTGTGTTTGTTTTTGGGATGCTTTTTGTTCATTTGTTTACCTTCAGTGTGTTGTCTTTTCGTGTATTTTTTGCACGTTTTTGTTAGTTATTCTTCACCTTTTTGCCCTTCTCACCACCAAAACTAACACAAAACCACAAAAACACTATCGGTAAAATCGTCTAACGGCTATGGGGGACACGTAGTCGAGATTTACCACTTAGGTTAGGTTAGGTTAGTGAAGAGGGCTGCCGGGAACACGGCCAGCATTAGGCGACCAGTTTGGGCCCATTTGCCACCCTCATGGACAATCACACGCATTCACACTTATAGCCATGGCACTGGCGGGATTCGAACCCACAGGCCCCGAGATTTACCACTTGATAAATGCTCATTCAATTTGAAGATGGTTTATCAGGAGTGATGAGAGACGAAGAAGAAGACAAAAGAAATGCTGCGAGAAGCAAAACTAGATTAGTTCGAGTAAACCGTAGAAAATACATTGCAAAAAGACTACCAACATCACGAGAGTTTAAAGCAGTAAATAGAGAGCCAGGAAGAGTGAAAGAAGATTCCAAGGAACGAAAATGAGGCCAGCATTTTTTTTAGGTCTATCGAGTTTAGAGAAGATTCAATAAATTGTAAGTTGTTACACATAACAAGTCTTATTTACTTCTTGGCAGGAGAATGTTAACGACAAAATACAGTATATCAGGTGTGTAAGCATGAAACCGAATTTTGCCTGTGGATGGCCCTGAACACGTCAAATTTTGTGTTTGGAAATTATAATTTGCGAACATTGGTTTTCTGTTGCCATTTGAAGAAAACTGCTGCAGAATCGCATCGAATGCTTATCAAAGCTTACGGTGAGCATGGTTTTGGTAAAGCACAGTACTTCAAAACTGGCGATTTTGACGTCTGAAAGTGTAACGCTAGTGAAAATATTTGAAGACAGCGAATCGCAAGCATTGTTGGATGAAGATGACGCTTAAATCCAAACGCGAACCAAATCATAGCAAGGATCCAGAAGATGGGAATACGGGTTACAGGTTAACTCGATGAAAGACAACAGGAAAACCGAAACGCGACTTACGAAATGCTGCTCACCAGGTGCACAAAAAAGTCATTTATTTCTCTATCGGATTGTGACTGGCAATGAAATGTGGATATATTTCGAGAATCCTAAACGTAGAAAATTATGAAAAACCCCAAATGAACCATCGACTGAAATATTGAATAAAAATACCCAATCGCTATGAGTGGAAGACAATGCTCAGTGTTTGGTGGGATCAAGAGGGTGTGATGTTTTATGAGCTGCTAAAAACCTGGCCAAACTATTCCTGCTGAGCTGCTATCGTCAGTAAATGATCCATTTGAAACAAGTTTTAAAACGACCAAAATATAAAAAAACAACACAAGCTGATTTTATTTCATGATAATGCGGCATCACACACAGAAAACCCGGCCAAGAAAACGATTGAGGAATTTAGTTGGGAAATACTTTTGGATGCGCCTGACTCAACAGACTTGGCTCAATCCGATTATTAGTTATTTCCATCGATGGGACACGCACTTTCTGAGCAACTCTTCACTTCTTACGAAAATGGCTCGATGACTAGTTTGGCTCAAAATAACAACAGTTTTTTTTGCATGTAATTTATTGGACGTGGAATCCAGACAGATGGAAAAAATACAGCTAGCGAGAGGTAATACTTCGTATCAAATACTTTTTATCATTTTCATATAATGATCGGGTATTTTCTATACAAAAAAAAAATCGGTTTCATATTTACATACCTGATAATCTTCGAGAGATTAGAAGTTTGATTAGTCGAGACATTATACTTTTTTATTCAGCTAGTATTTTTAACTTCAAGCATATCAGACGAATTATCAAGAGAAAATATTAAAAATATCACTGGAGCATAGTGCTTAATAGAATAGCGGCTACATTTAAGACTTTTTTTTAGATTCGTTAAATGTAATCAGATTTTTATCTTAATTTGGAAAAAGAAAATTAAATCAAAATTCATATTCACATTGAAGAGAATTTGTTAAACATGTTCAAAACCAAATATTTTTATATAACGATCATTTTTCCTTTTAGCAGCTGGATACATTTCAATTTCTTACCCGATATTGATATTTCGAGGGTAATATATCTGCTTCATCTCCGGCCATCGGCTGATAAGAGACAGTGAAATAGAGGGCAAAATACTCACAAAACACCGATATATTGAAGAAATTGGAATATATCTAGCTTCTAAAGAAAAATTGGTTTTTAAATAAAAATATTTGGCAAAAAAACTTAGCTGATGCAGCCTATCAAAATCTGTTATGCCAAAACTTGACTTTCTTAAATCTTTTAGCAGACTAAACCCAACTAACTCTATCAATATATATTTAGTACTTACTCATGATCGAATATCTCGCGATACATTTTAACATGATAGTGATGATTATCCAAGATCTGATTGTAGTCTACAACTCGTTCGTCCAACATATGATCATGAGCTGCCAGATGAGCATTCACTACTGAAACGGCTGTGCCATATAAATTCAAACGTATACTAATAGCACCCTTGTTGCCCTGCGAAAATCAAATAATAATAGATAAATACTGCTTTAAGTCTACAGATTCCGCCAACTTACCCACATTCCACCCAAGCCAGTCCTTGTGTATTCCGTTTCGATTTGCCTTAAATGCAATATGTGTTTTCGTTTAGCGAATAGAATTAGTAGCATACCCTGCATTTGTTCCGATTTCACAGCTATATAGTCACGATCTTTTAAAATCTCCTTGAATCTTGCCGTCCATGGATCGTCTTTGAAGAAACCCAAAACCATATTTTGTGGTTGTGCATTGATTTCTTGTAGACCGATAATATAGAAATCCGGTTGATGGCTGTCATTTTCAGGATTCTTTTCCAAACCGAGCAGATCGGTTAGGGGTGATGAATCGGGATATTTAGAGCTAACATTCCACGTGATAATGTATAGGCTGAAATGAGATGAAATTGGATTTCGAGGTTAGTTTGTTTTTTTTTTTTTTTTTTTTTTTTAAAAAAAACTTGAATATTCAAAACAAGAGTGTACCAAAACATAAATGCCAAAAATTAATGAGACTTGGATACATTATTACTTCAACCACGTTTAAGTGAAATGAAATGGAATTTTCTGAAATACAAGAAATAGTAATAGCCCAAGTGAATACGTTAACCGTTTTATGCAGCATAAAAGAAAATTATGTAAATTTTTTTATGATTGATGTCATCACGCATACGATCTTTTCATATGAATGAGTCGACGAGGCGAGTTATGTGGTCATAAAGTGTAAGCAGATTATATGGAAGTGTGCATTACACAGCGGTTTGTTACTGAATGTGCAGTGATGTGATTGAGGCAAGTGTACACATGAATATATGGTGGTGTAATTACTTCTGTTTGAAGATATAGCTACGCGTAATAAGGCCGGAAAAGTGTTTTAAGTAAAGTCAATTTCAACATGACCGCGGCTGAGAAATTTCAGATTCCAATTTTTTCAATTTTTAAAATTCCAATTTTTAAAATTATATAATATTAAAGGTTATAAAATCTCAGCTCGATTAAATAACCTTATGACAGCACAAAAATGAAATAACCTTATGACAGCACAAAAATTTACAATAGCAAGTGAGGAAAATCATGACATTTAAGAAGAAAGTTTTCAATCACTATACAGGTTTTCCTATATGCATGGTTTTTTTCAACTGGACAATTGGAAACGTTTAGTTTCGTTTCTGAGCGATTCAAGCCTAGTACGTACGCTAGTCATCTTATTGTCCCAGATAATCTGAGTTTTACGGTATCACAAGCTGATCTCTTTTTACCAAATGAAATGCACTGTTAATATTTTTTGAAATTCTTTCAATTCGTCAGTCAGCGAAGTATACTAAAGATCGAATATATCGCAACAGCAGCATACAGCGGCTTTGTATGAAGGAGTGTCGCCAAAAACTGCAGATATTTGATTAACGAACTTTTGAGCTCTTACGTCTTTGATAACCATATAATGTGTCTAACTTGAAGAAAGATTAAATTAATCGATAAGAAAAGTTGAGTCCGAAAAATTATATTCTATATACCAGAAGAAAGGCAGTCAAATGGTAGCATATGCAACGGAGGCGTCATCGGGTGTTGGTTACCGAAGAAGCAATTGAAATCCCGAGAAATTCCTGCTGGAAATAACATCTACAGCTCTGGTACTGAATCCTACCTTGGACCTCCCCGAAGATGTGATTTTACAATTTCACATCGGGTGGCTGCCGGGAGCCTTCATGACAGTTCAGATCATGAATGTTGCCAACGAAGGAGGGTGAGGGCGAGTCTCCCGCGCCTTAAATCGGGAACATTAACCAGACTGACCCTCCAGGTTGGGGGTTGGGTAATGGGCCAATTACCCGTTTCCGCCAAATTTGACTTATTCAGGAATCTGATACTTCGCCTCGGATACTTGGATTGGATCAACGGAAACGACCACGCAAACTAAATATGGACTATTCTATTGGAACCTGGAACGTGCGAACCCTGTACAGGCCGGGAGTCATCAAAGCCCTCCTGGAACAGGTCACTCACTACATAATAAACATTCTCGCTGTCCAGGAAACGAAACTGTTTGGTGCCGAGATTATGGACATGAGATCGTACACAATCTTCAAAAGCGGGAAGTCATCGGGAAGACACGAATTTAGAGTGGCCTTCATCGTGGACAAAAAAATGAAACCGCAAATAATCAACTTCAAGCCTGTCAACGAAAAATTGTGTGCGATCCGCATTCGTGCAAAGTTTTTTAACGTTTGGCTCATTAACGTTCATGCCCCTACTGAAGATAAGGATGAGGCAGTGAAAGATAATTTTTATAACCTTCTGGAAAGGCTATATGATTCTCTACCATCAAATGATGTGAAAATCCTGCTGGGCGACTTCAACTCAAAGGTTGGAAAGGAGGAAACACACCGCGGAACCACCGGCCAATTTAGTCTTCACGACCTATGCAACGATAACGGACAACGACTGGTCGACTTTGCGAGTAGCAGAAATCTCATCGTAAGCTCCACGTGTTTCCCGCATCGTGACATCTATAAAAGGACATGGGCATCCCCGGACGGCCGCACCTTTAATCAGATTGATCATATTCTGATTCAGAAAAGGTGGGCCTCCAGTATTTTAGATGTGCGAACCTTTCGTGGGGCCAACTGCAACTCCGACCACTACTTAGTCAAGACTCGATATCGATGTCGAATATCACTGTCGTATGAAGCCAGAGCAAGTTCAAGACGCAAGTTCAATGTCGACAAGCTTCGAAACAAGACGATGGAAGCCGAGTATAGATCTGCTCTGGAAATGGAACTAGCTTATACGCCTAGCACCACGTCTATCAACGATGTTTGGACTACTATCAAAAGCGCAGTGAACGCAGCAGCCTAAAAAGTAGTGGGATATACAGCCGGGTAACGCAGAAATGAGTGGTTCGACGAGGAACGTCAAGCCGCATTGGATGAAAAGAATGCGGCCTACAAAATCTACATTGAACGACCGACTAGAGCCAAGAAAGAAAAATATGACAATCTTCGGAGAGTAGCTAATAGAATAATTAGACGTAAGAAACGAAAGCATTTTGACACCATGCTGAATAACACGAATGACAACTTTATGGCTAACAATACTCGACAAGCGTACAAAGTAGTGAGGCACTTAAAACAAGGCTTTAAACTACGAACTAGCCTATCTAGGGCTGCCGATGGAAGCATCATAATTTGCTCAGAACAGGTGAAGGAAAGATGGGCGTCCTATTTCCAGCAATTACTGAACGGAAATATCCCCGCACCCGACGAATCGCCATCATTAATAGGCACATACCTTGACAGTGCTTCATCTCACTCTCCTACACTAGATGAAGTCCGACAGGCAATAGACTGCTCAAAACCCAACAAAGCACCGGGCATCGATGGGATTCCCGCGGAGCTCCTGAAGACAGGCGGAATTTCCGTTTTAAGGGCTATCCATGGGTTGGTGACAGACATATGGCAACAAGAAAAGTGTTATATGTCCTATTCACAAAAAAGGAGATAAACTGCTATGCGAAAACTACAGGGGCATATCACTACTTTGTACGTGGTACAAGCTCTTGAAAAAGATTTTAGAGTTAAGGATTTCCCATCACGCTGAGAAAATTCTTGGTGAATATCAAGGTGGTTTCAGACGTGGAAGATCGACAACTGACCAAATATTTACGGTCAAACAAATTTTGGAAAAATGCTGGGAATTCAACATTGATGTCCATCAAATATTCGTCGACTTCAAACAAGCGTATGACAGCATCAACCGAACTGCATTATATAACATGATGCTGCAGTTCGGAGTCCCAGCAAAGTTGGTACGACTAGTGAAAATGACCATGATCGACTCCCCGTCACAAGTGCTGATTCAGAATAATATGACCAACTCGTTTTGGACGAATACTGGGCTAAAACAAGGGGATGGATCAGCTCCGGTACTCTTTAACTTAGCGCTTAAGTATGGCATCGGAAAAATCCCATTTGACACGAGAGGAACTCTATTATTTAAGTCGACACAGCTAGTAGCTTACGCTGATGACATCAACATTGCGCCCTGACTCGCCACCTCTTATGTCACGTTCGTTCAACGACGCCAAGGAAGTATTTGTAGCTCTAGACGAAACCGCCAAGCAAGTTGGTCTTCAAATTAACGAACAAAAAACAAAAGTTATGACTCAATCAAGGAAAAGGACGCCAATAAGACAAAACATAACGATAGGGGACTATAGCCTTGTAAACGTAGATAACTTTGTGTACCTAGGGACGAACCTCTCGAAGGATGGGAATGAGCTTGACGAAATCAAACGACGGATTCAATTAGCCAATAAGACATTATTTTCGGTGCTTCCCACATTGAAATCTCGATGCGTACACAAGAATACGAAGCTTCGCATTTATAAAACAATTATTAGACCTATGCTATGCTACGGAAGCGAAACCTGGACGCTGACCCAGTCATCTGAAGAAGCCTTGAATCCGTTTGAGAGAAGGGTATTGCGAAGGATCCTCGGTCCAATACGGGAAGAAGATGGATGGCGAATCCGATACAACAACGAGCTGTATACAATATATGACGACCCGGAAGTCTCTACCGTCATACGACTCCAAAAACTACAATGTTGGCCAAGTTGAACGATTGAGCGATAATCGAATCCCCAAACGATCTCTCAAGGGGCGAGCGAGCGGAGCCAGGCCAGTCGGTAAGCCACGTAAGCGCTAGGAGGATTCGATAGATGCTGACAGCAGGCCACTTTTGGGAGCACCGAACTGGAGGACGCGGTCACTGAACCGAGACGAATGAAGGCGAAGCATTAAGGAGGCTAAGGCTCGATTCGGGCTGTAATGCCCCGATGATGATGATACTAGAAGAAAACGAGACATTTCACTTCATATATATATGACTAGGATTCAGATAGTTCCAGACCACAATTTTTTTATCTCTAGCATAAAACTACAATCTATTTTGGAGCTCAAATGTATATCGAATACAACAACGCCAAAATTCGGAAAAACCAAATATTCATACATTTGAACCCCAATAAAAACAACAGATTTATATCAGACATAACACGCTGTCAACCTTTGCTCATTCAAACTGCAAGTCATCTGGCTTATTTATATTTTTTCTCTCTTCAATTTGTTCTAAAACGATGATTGCATCAGGCGCTTTATATTGCAAGAGGCGATTTGAACCGAAAAAGCAAAACAAAAGTTTCTACTCCAATGAACAAACCCAACATTCTCTGCTGATTTTATCGAATCGGTTCTAACCGGTTCTATATTTTACAGCATTTTCCAAACGCGAAAAACGTTAGCGTTTTTTCTAGCCATATACCTACTTACCTAGCAAACGTGCTCGCACGATGAATGACTAAAATACATTTTTTTTCTCAAACCCACATAAATACACGAGAAACAGTTTTTTTCTTCTACTACAACTTATCTACAATCTAATTCGCATTAGAGTACGTCTGTTACGACCGAAGTAGTATTAAGTCGATTCATTAGCAAAAACAGTCAATAAAACACACACTGCTATTAGATAATCGTAGCTTCCTCTCTAGCCAATAGAGTCTGCTGGCTGAGTGCAAATATTTGAATATGAATCCGATGCAAATGTGATGATACACTATGCTAGAATGACGTCAGCATCTTTGTTTCAAGATTAACTCATAGTATGCATGATAAGGTTTTGCGGGGTCCTCTGCAGCGGAGAGATAAAAGTGAATTAAAATTCTATGTTCATTATTTGATAAGATTTTGTTATTCAAATATTTTAACTGTTATTGTTACCATAAGATTTTTGCATACATTTGTTCATGAGTTCAAGTAAAATACCTATTGTTCTAAATTACTTCAACAAACACCGAAGATTAGTTATGAGTTTTTTCTAATTAAATATCTGGTATGCATTGTTGTTTTTATTAAGGCAGCTGATTGATCTTAGCGTGACTTGAATAACCTTCATTCTATATTTAGACGTTTCAGACCGAAGGCGACGGGAATTTTAAAGATGGATATGCTTTAAGATTCTCTGATGATGCAAAATGAATAAATTTATGTGTTTATAAAGGTGGACTTGTGGAACAGCGAGTGAAATTCTTGTTAGCTGTTTTTTTATACATAATTAATATTATTTATAAAAATTAATAAATTTTTGTTAGTTCCGGAATGTCACAATTTAGGGCAGTCTCACAGTCGTGCGAACAATTTTTAACTATGCACCACACACTGAAAAAATCTGTGTAAAGCGGTATTTATGGTTACATATACGATGTACATAATATGCTGAGCTATAAAATGTAGCTCTCCTCACAAATTCACCTTCATAATGCCTAAATTCTGAATATTTTATCTAGATATATAGCAAGTGGAACTATAAAATATAGCTACAAAGGCCAAAAAGCCACGTGAAAAGTTGATTTTTGCTTCATAGCTTCAACGATTACTGAACTGGTGAACTATACGCAAACATAAACACAGAGCTCTATGCAAAAGGTTATCAAGGAACAGGCCAAAACTATAGATTAGCTAGCTAAGAGACGAATAGTTAAAATATAATGAAAAGTAAAGCTCCAGAGACCGTAATTTATATACTTCTGGCGCTATGACATAGCTGATTTCGAGATTGTCGTGAAATATAGCAACTGTTACCAGAAGGAGTAGCGGGAAATTCGAAAGAGCATGCGCTTGGTGCCATGTATTATAGCCTTCAACGCAATGCATAGCCCTGATAAATACAAAATAAAAGCGAATCTGCTCCCGTTTTAGACAGTTGCAGGATTTTGACAATTGTCGGTGGTAAAAATTTCTACTATATATAATGGGAGGTTGGCCTATAGCTATAATTTATAGCTCAGGATACTATTTACAAAGTTTGTGAGACCATGAATATTGCGCTATGTTACATAGGACTACGCACTATGTGAATTTCTTCCTGTGCAAATTACTCCAAAACACAGGACTAAGAGACCATCCAGTAACATCGTATCGGTAGTTAAAAGGGGTACCTCGAATGGTACTCTGCGTGGGGAAAAAATCTATTATGAAAATGAAGTCTCTACCACCTTCAATTCTCCAGATTTTATATGGACTGTCACGTGTCTACATTGAATTTCACCAGGGCTATGATACATGGTGACGGCCTTGAAGATTATAATACAAAGCGCCAAAGACTGTATATGGTTCTGTTCACGAGAACTCACGGTCGGTTAATCGGATCCAATTGAAATTTACAGAGTGCATTGGACTTGAGAAAACACATAGCGCCAGACGCCATAATTTATAGACTTCTGGCGCCATGTACATAGTCGATTTCGGGATTGAGATAAAATATAGCGCCACGCACCATAGTACATTGCGAAAAGTACATAGGAGCAGACGCTTTGCTTATAGCCCTCCACGCCATGTAATACGTACGAAAACTATAGTACATGGCGTGGAGGACTATATTACATGGCGTGGAGGACTATATAACGATTATAATTTCTTTTCTATACCTTGCAGTTACAAAAATATGTTAGTTCAAAAATGAAATTTCTAAGTGTGCCATCACTTTTGACTCCTACAGTATGTCGCTCAACAAGCCTCTGCAGACATTTGAGCCTAAGCGATGTTAGGCTAATCGGCCGAAAATATCTTCGACCTGAATAGTCTTTCTGGTCTTGGTGTGAAGACTATCTTAACCGGTCGCCAGAGCAGGGCATGCCAAAAAGATTTCCTTTCGGTTTGCCTTCAGATGGTCAATTTCTTCACCCAAAATCGCCGAGAAGATGCCATCTTGGCTTGGTAATTTGAAGGCTCAGTGATTTCACATATATGTCTATATACTAGTATTTACTACTACTGCGAAGAGCAAGAATTCGGTCAAAGGCACATAAGTCTTCTGTGCTTCGATCACCGGAACGCCCAAAAAGTGATTCCGTTTTCCAGGACCTCCCACAGCCTCGACGTCTGTCATGCACCTTCCAGTATCTCAGAACGATCTGAAAGATTCTTTTTTTGGAGGTCCTCACTAAATTCTTACGTGTTCTTTGTGAGGCTCGGCAGACGAGCCAGTCATTCTGTGTTGCTCGTACAAGCTCTATTGGAGGAGTTTTCTTGTATTTTTTCTGAACTTCTGGAGCTTCCAGTTTCGCCAAGGAACCGTGTTCCTCCATCTTGCTGGTCGAACAGGTCTCTTTATAGCTACCTAATATGGCCCCAGTCAGAGTGTTCAGCCGCGATTCTATTGACTTTGGCGTGTATATACTACCACTAGGAATGCGCTGTCTACTAGAAGCCGATAGCCCAATTATATTTCTCCCTCAATCACAGGTGTAGCGTCCGTAGCTAGATAGAATAATAAGTAGCGGTGATTAGAGGGTGATGCCTCACCTGATACGCGTCACCCAGTTAGTGATTTAACTACTCCAGATGAATATGAATAAATTTTTCTTGATGTTTTGATAGCTTTGAATATAAAACCAATAATTTCAACTCTTTCACGAACACAATGCACATACCTACATACCTTTAGCACTTTTTATTAAACTGCGGGCTTCTTCTTTAAAAGCTTCAAAGTAGGTCTTCAGATACATGTGTGTTACTTATTTTAATAGGGAAAGCGATCAAATAATTTTTACCAAACATTGTAGTCAGTTTGTTTAATAAGTTTTTACTGCGTTTCTCCCTGAGATAAATTGGAGGTTTTTTTTTTACTTTTCTCCAAGACTCTATTTTGTCTTCGTCTTTCTACAACTAAGTATGACTGGTTTTACTGACTATGAAAAAAGGATGCATGTTATATAATGTGGATCTCATATCTCGAGAAGTTCTAACCTCCTCTGGCAACTTATTAAATTATAATTGAGTCCCTCAAATTCCAAATCTCTCTAGTAAAGTCAGTGCTAGTTTCATATCCAAAAACCATGTTTTTGACCTACATTAGGTGCGTTTCTTTGCACTCTCGGGCAGGGTAAGTTAAGTTCAGCTCTTTATGACAGAGCTTACTTAATTTACCCTGCCCAAGAGTTCAAAAAACGCACCTATTAATGAACCAAAATATTTACTTGTATACAAATAAAATCTATTTAAAAACAAAAATGTTTACAACATAACATCATCGGGCGCCAATAACAAAAACTATATATTGGCCCCGTTTCCGGGCCCCCACAATGCAATATAGTGGATTTTCCGATTAACAAACACATCATGCAGTGCTGGACACTTTCCACAAACAACAACCACCACCTCTACTTTTCCATGTCTTACGTAATTTGAAAACTGAACAGAGATACAACGATACTGAGAAGCCAAAACTAGCGATGAGAAAATCAATGTGAAAAGCGAATTTTCCAACAGCTAGCACTACAACTATATGGATGACTGTGAGCTAATCGAATGAAAACAAACTTACTCAACGTTCCAGGCTTTAACTTTCTGGTGGCTACTCATGATGCTGGCCGATAGTTCGCAATGATCCGATGAAGATACGTTAGATTCAGAAATTCGATAAGTATCACCTAGATATTTACAATTATGACAACAGTAGCGGTTGCACGGGGTTGAGAACTTCCGGGGGAGAAACGATCAATTCCGGGAAAACGAGCTGACCGTTGGGGGGGGCAAGGGGAGCAGCAGCTTAGGAACAAAGCAATTTAACAATTTTATTTCGTGGAAGCACTATTCTATGATACATCAACAATCTTTACCACAGTTGTTTCAATATTGTTGTAATCATACTGCAATGCAGCTAGAAAACACCACAGGATAATCACAATCAAATTCACAATTTCAACAAAAACTTGAGCGTCCAATGTCCACTGATATTCGACGTATGTATAAATGTACGTCAGTAATCACTTCACACTTTTCTCTTTTAGTGGCGACCGCCCCGCACGCGAAGATACTCTACAAAGCACTCCAATTAAATTAACCTCCCGCACTTGGAAATAATATCCGACACTTTCAGAACTCAACTTATACTTCGGTTGAACACTTATTCCCCGCAACTTTTTCAAGTAATCAATCTATTTTAAATACTGTACATCCACAGAAATTGAATGTTTGATTAGGACCGACCGACAATCTAACTTTCGAACTGATCGACAGCGCAAGATAAAATGACGCCAGCCAACACGAGAAGAGATTAAATTTACTGTGAGGCATTCGCGTGAATTTGTTGTAAAGATGACAGCTGGTTGGTATTTTCGAATGTGAAATTCGAGAAAATGGGGTAAAACCCGTGTTATGAATGTCGTAGTAAAGAGAAATATATAAATTCCTGGTGATGACGTGTGACTGATAAAACATCGCAAAGAGGAATGTCATAATTACGTGACATTTGCTGTCAGCAAGTAAATTTTTTTAGTACAGCAGGTTTGTGTATGGGATGAAAATGGTATTACTGCTGTCTGTGCTACTAGCAGACTCCAGGTGGCTAAGAAATATGTTTCGATTTAAAAAAGTTGAGTGTCGAGGAAATGGATTGATTTTTACAAAACAAAAAAATCTAATTTAAGGCGTATGTTAAAAAGAAAAGAGTAAGTCGACTAAGCTTAGAGATACATACAGTATCAGAAAATTGCAATTTCCGTACATTGAAAGCCAAACCAAACATAGTAACTGCAGTATCGAGTAACAGCTGTTGGATAATTGTCGCGAATGTCAGTCAGAGAAATGTTTTTCAATATGGAAATATTTAAATTCAATTTTTGCATAAACACCAAAACAAAACATAATTCATGATGATTAAAAGTGTTTTGGTAGTTCGCTGAATTTTTCATTTAATATTTGATAAATATTGATAGTTTACATACATACGCTATGTATGAGACACGTGAAATTATTAGCAAAGTTTCAAACAAAATTAAGTATTTATTCATGTTGTTATTGATTCAATTGATAAAAACTTCCAAAACTTATCCCATTGATTCACATATCCTCCGATTCATAGGCATATTCCCTTCTCCAACAAGTACAATGCCATCACGGTCAACACAGAGTTCTTACAACTTTGCAAACACAAGGTTACACACCATACCTTGACCACTGGTCCTGCAATAGTGCTGAGAACACGCCGAATTGATTAAAAAAGAATTTGTCTGCTAGATCAGGGTATATGCCGCCCCTCCAACAGTAGCTAGTAATCTAATCTATACTACACATTTTCTGGAAGGATAATATGGGATCGCGTCCTGGCGGCGACTATAGACGCCTTAGCCGCAAAATCGTCTGAGATAGATATCCGATCCCCATTACCCAAAATTTTTGTGATGAGCTCCATGGCAAAACAATATTTTTAGCAATAGACCTGAAAAGGCATAACAACAAATCCCAGTCAAGCTGAAGAATAATCTTAAGACTGCAATCTGCACACCTTTCGGACTCTTTAAGTTCACCCGAATGACTTCCGGACTTTGCATTGCCGAACAATTGTTCCAGCTGTTTATCCACCAAGTCTTATACTGACTGAATTACTACTTTTTGGTAGCTTCAACTTCTAAAGATGAGCATATTGTTCACCTGGAACAACTTTTTAAACGGTTCGCTGACCATGATCTCATCATCAAATTTGAGAATTGCCACATTCTTCGACCTTCTGTAAAATTTTTCGGTCATGAAATTTCGCTGAAAGTCATTAAGCACTCCCCAGATCTGGCTAAGAAAATTTCATCAGTTAAGCTTTCCGAGATGGTAAAGGACCTAAAGATTTTTGGAGTTGGTCTATTTGTGTCGTCGCTTTCTGGCTCACACAACTGAGATGCAGCAGCCGCTCAACGCTAATCTTTGGGGCTCTTAAAAGGATGGCGCTAAAGCTATAAACTGGTCACCTTGAGCTATCAAAACTCTCGACCAAGCCAACACTGGCCTCACAGAAGCCACTATATTGTCCTTTCCGGATTCAAAAGTCCAGCTTAGTCTTTTCGTAGACGCCCCTGATACGGCTATTGAGGCTGCTCTGCAGCAGAAATGCCAAGGATCTTGGCAAATTCTCAGCGAATTTTTAACGGCTTATCAGGGTATTCGTTATTAATTAATAATTTTTGGAGGCCCGGAGGTTCATACTATACACCAATCACATGCCACTGACTTCCAAGCAAAAACCATAAAAGATCACATCTTGTCAACTTAGACATCTAAGTTATATAAGTGAGTCGGTTGGCATGAAGCGATTCCTCTGGCCAGCATTGCTTCTGCTCTTCTGCGTGCCCGAGTTCCTCGCTTCGGAGCGCCCCAATACATTGTCGCTGATCAGGGCAGCCACTTTGGTGAAAAATATTTATTTCTCCTTAGAGAGAAGTTCTCTTTAGGGAGAAATAAATATTTTTCACCTGTGTCCTAAGATCCTTGCTGCTACTCAACAATCCACTTTTGCGCCACCCACATCAAGTGTTGACATTCTTTTTTGTGAGACGGGGGAAAGAGATGACCCTTTCTTTCATAATTTCCTGAGGTCTTCCAAGAAACTCCGGTGTTCTGATATGTACCCAGTTGTAGGGTAATTGCCTGATTTTCCGCATTTACTTGAATCTTGGGAATTTATCAAGCGGTTGCATTTTTTCCAAAAAAAAAAAGTAAACATTTTTCAGAAGATAGAATGGTTTGAAAGATTTCTGTTTAAGTGCCTACGGTAGCTGTAATTTTTCGCACATTTATCAATAACTTTTTTATTTTTTATGCACTTGAATGTGTCCGTTAAATTTTGCAATGATTTTATGGCTCCGTAGGATGACATCAAAGTTCAAAATTTTAATAAACTAACCTTGCCTTCTTTTAGATACTTAGCGCCCACATGGAGTTTAAGAGATTTCAAAATATTATCACTTCCAATCACCTTCCGTTCCCTGTTTTTCCAAACATCTCGTTTCCGCACAGATATAGTATAGAATAGTTACACCCAAAACATTCACTAAAATGATCGCTGTCGCTAAAAGTGCTAAAGATATTTAACTGCGAACCAAGAAATCCTACAACGCATACACATAAATATCTGCTTAACATTTTATCTGCTAAAATTGTTCGTGTAAAATTCTGAATTTTGAAGAAAAGTGATTTTAATACTAATATATTTTTCAAATTATCAAATTTCCATTTCAAAAACCAAACAAAGCACTTCGAAGCATATATTTGCGAATCTTTAAGAATATTTATTAATCTTGACAAGTATGAGTCATACACACTCCAATCGTAGGATTAAATTGCAAATTGCCACCACATTCACCTTCGTGACCTTCGCCACCAATACAAATCACGTAGCCGGAGCATTTTCCTTCAATCGGGAAAATAGTACCATCATCTTTGTCTGTGCAGTCCACCTTATTGACCGGAGGCTCGACTGTACATTGCTTTGCCACAGGATCAAAAGTCGATCCTTCACTGCAATGTTTCACCACTAAAAAGCCATTTGTACATTCGAAATATGTATTGGGATCGATTTGGTTCGCCATAATATCACCTTCCTCCAAATCACCACAGTCTGCGATGCATAAGGAAACCCAGGACAATAAAATAATGGAGGTGATTGTGTTTGCTGAAATGGACGTGTATTAATGATTGTAAAAAAATTAGTGATATTCATTTGTGTTTGAAGTTTTGAAATTAGATTTCTGATGTACATCATGCTGTTAATTACAAATTTTTGATTTATTTTCTCAGTTTCTCTCATCAAATTGAAATAATAAAATACAATTTGTTTGTGCTTAGAAAATATAAAGATCAATTGCCAAAACTAGAGCTATCATAAGTGACAGCCGAAGAACAAGCATTTCACAGACCCTGATATAGTTTCATAGTGAATTCTATCAAGTAAAATGAGACTAAATAAAACGCAACAGATACAACAGTACATGTCCGTAAGAAAGATCTATGCTAACAAAATTCTCCGCAACTAACCGTTCTTCATTTTTCGGACTGTATGCTCGGAAATTATTGAGTTTATGGTCGATCAACCTTTCAAAGTAAACTGCAGTAAGCTATCTCCGTCGCATTCAATAAATATTATGTGAAAAAATAAATTATCAATGGACATTTCAAAAATATTAATCCTGAACTTCATATAATCTCCCTTTTGAATATATAAAACACTTTCGAGATACCATTTCGTTAAGCTTAAACAAAATGAGATAATGATAACCAAGGATTAAAATGACAAAGTGGGTGCATCATGCGTAATTTGTTGATATCACTCACATGGTCTTTCATGGGCAATTAGATTGATCAATTTCAATTTAATCTTCCTTGTGTATCAGGGTTTTATTTACAAGATAATTCTCAGAATCGTGCTAACTGATAGTCGAATAATAAAGCGAAGTAAGTGATAGTTTCCAGTAAAGACTTTGTTGATAAGGTCGAGACGCTGATTTCAATTTTTATAGCAAGATTAATATTTCCGTTGGTAGTACCTAAGTGTACCAATCATTTTGATCGATGTTTTGGGCGAAATGATTTGAAATTATTCACACTAGTAAAATTAAAAAAAAAATCCATTTGAAGCTTTTAGTCCTGTATCCTTGTCGTCTATAATAGTGCGGTCGCACTGCACTTTTAAATCAGGTTGATATAGCTGTGAAAACTAAATCAGGTGAGGTGTTCGCACTGGTCAAAGTGATTTCGATTTGGACAGGGAAATGTAAATCAAATTTATATGCACATTTTTTTTCCGTGAATGTTGTTGAAAATGTTAAAAAAAAACATACAAACATATTTTCTTTTCACTTTGTACTACTAACATTGTCCTTTTGTGCCCGATTTGTCTCAGAATCAAGTTGTTTTCAATTGTCAAAAGCCGTGCAAATGTATGGTAAATCAGGTAGATTTGCAGTCGATTTAGCTCTAAATCGATCAGCTGATCGAAATCACATGATTTAGCTTCAGTGCGAACGGGCTATATGGATAGGTACCAAAGATATAGAAGAAGTGGGTTGGAACTGTGGATTTGCACCAGTTTATATTAGTATACGACATTCTCTAACATAAACATGCATAGCAAAGGACGTAGGTGATTTAAGATTTGTTATAAATTTTGGGGGCAGGCAATTGCCGCGCAAGTTTGAATCGAAATTTTTATGATGAATTTATTTCATATATAGTATAATAGGTCTGTTTGCGTACCTGAATCTTTTATGATATATTTAAAAAAATTCGCTGCAAGTCGTTTTTGTACTCTTGCTGCAAGCCAAATTTCGACACATAAAGAAGCCAGGTGCAAAAATCTGTTGTATGGGCAACACTTCACTGCACACTTCATGCCTAGTTTTTAACTATTTGTTTTACAGTCACAATTATTAGCGCTCTTAAATGTATAATACCGTATCTAAGCTCACGTGCAAAACTGTTTTTTCGTAAAAATTGTTAAGAATAGTGCTAAACTTATCGAAATACACTCCTTGCACAGATAGCTTGTAACATTTTAGGTCTGTTGCCGTACTTGAATCTATTATAATATATTAAAATAGGTTCGCAGCAAGTCGTTTTCGTACTTTTGCTGCAAGCCAAATGCAAGCCAAATTTTGGAGCAAAAAGAAGCCAGCTGCCAAATTCTGTTACTGCTGCAGTTTGCTGAAATACGGGAACAGACCTTTTGACAACATGAGAATTGTCAACAGCCGAAAAATGAAACAAGCAGGGTGGAGGTAGATTAACCACGTTAAACAAGGAGGGGCACATGTTCGCCATGTGAATTCGAATGAAACTAATTGTTGCTACGCTTTTCTAAAATTCGTACTTTCAGCACTCTTGCGTATTTTATTCTTTTAAACTTCGTATTCGTAATCAAGGAAGTTTTTTAAATTTTGTGTTTAAGTTGCACAAGAGACCGATTTACAATAGTGTTTTCTTAAAAACTGCTTCCTTAAAAACCGGGCTTGGGACTGATTTCGGTCGAATCAAAACTATAGCTTGAAAATCCATCGTATTGCTCGAGGTAAAAGAGACACAAAGGTATACAAGTAGTGGCGTTATGATTGTTTTCATATCATAATACATTTTTTAATGCACTTTTTTCCTTCCACACTCTGCGTTCAAATTATATTTCATAATTATATTCTCGTAATATGTTTTCATCCAACTATCGTGGATTCGCTGTCAGGAATCCACGATAGTTAGCTGGGTGACCATTTAGACCATAGTCGAGACATACAGGCTGTGTGTCTTCCATTTTATTGCAGTTGTCACGTGGGTACTTCTTCTGGTACTTCTCGCAGCGGTGGACAATGGTGCAGTTGTCAGTAACATGTCCCAAATTTTGGCAGTTATAGCACTACGGCCTCTTTTTCTTCCGTATTTTCTCCCAAGATTCTCTCTGCCAGAGGATGGACCGTATTTCAAATACCGCATCTAGTTTCTAAGAAGGATCGAATTGCAGAATTGTCAGCCACTACCGACTTACTCAGTTCCCGATCTTTGCGGGTGAGGAAATGCGATACTGACTTCACATTCAGATCATGGTACTGCACCACTAGATCAGAGTGTACATCCACAGGTTGAACGCCCCTATGCAGGCCACGGATGACAAGTGACTTGGGTTTTTCCGCAGCTGCAGTGTAGGTATTTGAATTTCGACCAGTGATTTTTATTAGTTCGAGGACCTTTTTGTGGTCTTCTAGGGAGGCACAGGATGAGTGATCTATCACTCGAGATATTTTTGATATTTACCTTGCTCAATGATAAGCATCGGAATGTCCATCTTATAGGCTGTGATGCATGGAACCTTTGGATTTTTCGTGAGTGGAATGAAAGGGGAAGACGTATTTGGTTTCAGGGCTGACAGGGAAGAAACTATTACCTTTTCCTTTGTCTGTTACCTTTTCCTGTAGCGTACTGTTTTTTTTTCTTTCATCGCGCTACCAGGTTCAAATCCTGGCAGTCGACGTCAATGGGCCTTTTTACACTTGCATTCTTCATGCACTCCTGAAACTGGTTTTACAAAATCAACATTTCCACACTTGGTGTGCATCAGCAACGGAAGCGTTCATATACCGATTATGCATATGAATGTGTGCGTGTTGTTGTTTTCTCATTTCGACTTGAGTGTTTCATGAAAAATTCCTGACCCGTGAACTATGTTTATAGTTGTGTTAGTGATTTGCATCAGTTTCAATCAGTTTCAAACGTTAGGAAAAATTCTCTCCAAGTGCATCACTTTTTGTAGAGATTTCCCCTCGATTCTTCTGCCTCTTGCCCAGAAAACCGGTTATTTGACTGTATCAAGAATACAAGTCTAAAAAGGCCCAATTGATGTTACTGCAGTTCTACTGCATGAGGCACACTTGAAGACTCATGGATGTAGGGTTTGCACACGCTCAAGACCATTATTGCTTTAGATCGTGGAGCTGAGGCATTTGAAGTACTCTGTTGCTGGAGAAAGACATTATCTGGCGACGCAACTCGTTCGATTTTTTACGCAGTACGTGATATTCCTTTCCAGAGACCGCAACCTTCTTCATTACTTTTTTGTTCCCTGTCGACTCGTCTATGTCCGACGCTTCAGGAGTTTTGATTTTTTTTCCGTTTTCTACCAATAAAGCTTTACAAACTATAACAAAAACAGTAAGTTTCTTTTAATCTGAAAGTCGCACATAATTAGTATCCACTGAATTTTATTTTTGGCACTCACTAACTGAATTAAAATATGATTTTCACAATTCAGTGGTTGATGTTTTTTGCGATGCAGTGTTTACTACAATCGACTTAACAACACTTCACTTTAACCATAGGATATGCAATACCTAAATCTCCAGCGATGCTTAGAACTTATAGAATTTACCGTTTCACACTAAATAATTATCAATAACACGACCGGTTGACTGCGGTGTTCGCAGTGAACTCAACCGTTCAAGCTCTGATTAAGTAATGAGTTTCGGATTTTCAGTACCGCACAGGCTGCAATTGGGCAATGATCTTCAGTATTTGCTTATGATGTTGTATTTTCAGTAATTGCTTATTTTGTTAGCTTTCTGAGCCTTCTGTATAAGTTGATGAAGTTGACAGCGCCAATGGAATAGATTCTCTTAAAAGACTATAATGCGCTATAAAAGATGGTTGATTGAAGTCTGAATTAGGTTAAGAACGCACAGTTTAAGCATAGTGAAACTTCTTCAAATAAATGGGTTTTATGCATTTTGTTACTATAAAAGGAACATATTGTTCCTTGTGGAGTTTCATTTTTAAAATTAATTAATTTGTATACTTTTTGTATACTTACTTTCTTGAAATTGGAATTGTTTTTGCGGGATGATTAAAAATGAAAAATTTTTAATTATCTTGAAAATTTTTATTTGAAAAAGTGGTTTCAAAAGCATGCACTGATTCTCATCAGACATCAGCACACAGTGCATACTTGACTAGTGTGACCATTTGCAGTTGGAAATCATTAATTTCTATTTATGCTGGCTGTGACAAATTTTAACATCTCCGACTTATATCCATCGAAATAATTTACTCATAAAGGTTATTGATTTGTGATCATGGTTCCCTTCTTGTCTATAAATCAGCATAGACAACGTATATCGTCTCTTGCTTGAAGGAAAGAGAAAGGCATTAAAAACAGAATAATATTTTAACTATGTATCTGTATTGTCATCGAAATTGTCAAAGAGATTTTAGTCAAATACGTTCTTCGCTGCTCTTTCCCAAATTTTCATCTCTATTCTACCCATTTGATCGAATAATTTATCAGACACTGCAAATAAAGTTATTTGATGTCTGCTTCACAAGACCACCAGAATTCCAAAGTCTACAACTTGTTGAATGCTCACAGAAAATGTTCACTTTGATTTAGGTACACATTTGCTCATTCCCTTCCCAATCAGACTGCAAATACTTTTGCAAACCTTAGGATCGTTCGCCATTGACGACAAAATCATGTTTTTTTTTCTTGTGAATGCAATGACTTAAATGCATACTAACTATGCAACAATGTTGCACGGCTATCACGACCATTCAGCTGATCTTACAAAGCATCTAAAGCCAGACGCTCCATGGACTTGCACTTAGTACCGTCCAATACACATGGGACCGAGATGAAATACTGCTTTTGCTCATAAACTGACTGTGACAAAATTTTTTAAATTGTTTCTCTTTGCTCTTGGATTATTTTGTAAGTCGTGCCAACACCTGGTGAGCTCTAGAAACATAATCTAGATCTGCATGCGTACTAAATGTGGACGCGGCATTGTAAATTATTTTCTTGGATCTGAGGACCTCTTTGCGCTGTCGTTGTTGAGTGTGAGTTGTGTTAATTCAGTATTCAATGTTCCGCTCATAGGGAATGCCTTGCCATTGACTAGAATTCGCAATTAGTGACCATATTGTCTATGAAATACGATCTCTTAAGGATGTCGTGGAGCTGATCATAAAGTGGAGTGTTTTTTTTTTGGTTTGGTAGAATACTCTTTGTAGGCAAAGCGACGATATTTTCTGTGCAACTGGTCATATTTAAATACATACAATAATATGAACATACTTTTTCCATTCGCAAACACCAAATATGCGATGTTCAGATTTTAGACTCGTGTGTTTCCTATTTATGTCTGAATTTATTTTTCGAGCGAAAATTATGATATTTGATTTATCTGGTAAAAAAGAAATTGATTGAGAAATATGCATAGGTATTATATTGTTAAGAAATTGTTTTAACGAATTTCGTAGTCCTGAGCTTTCAAACCTTAGCGTCTGAAACAATTCTTTCACATTTTGGATTATGCTTCGTTGAATGAGGATGACTAATCCATAGCAGGGGTCGAAAAATAAAGAAAAACATAAAAAATACACGAGAAGACATAATAAACGTTTTTGTAAAGTCTCGTTCTTCTTCCTGATGTGTTCCCTTGTCCATTCTTTCCAACCACAGCTTATATTTTGGAGTTTTTCCTTCGATTTCCTTCTAAAGGTTTCACCATATTATTACTAAGCCACCATCATATTATTAAGTTTTCACTATATCATTATTCAAACGTTTCGAATTACCGGCCCATATCGCTGTTATCCTGCTTCCCGAAACTTTTGGAGAATATTGTTCATAATAAAGTTTACTGTGCTATTAGAAAGCAATTTCAAGGAGCAGCATGCTATTATTAAGGGTCGCTCAACTGCGACTAATTTAGTAAAATTCGTTAATTTTGCGGCCTCTACATTTGACGCTGGACAACAAGTCACTGTAATTTCACACAGCCTTTTCGAAAGCCTTTGACAAGGCTAATCGCATGGTTTTAATTGAAAAACTCAGCTTATTTAATTCGCATCACACGAGTATATCTTTAGTCACACTTTTAAAGTTGTCCTAAATAGTTGCTGTTTTTACCGTTTTCATCCGTCTGACGGTGTTCCGCAGGGTTCGCTACTCGGCTTTTTGTTGTTCACTCTATTCATTAAGACCTTCTATCAATATTTTTATCTAATTTTCTTCTGCATACTGACAAATGTCTTGTTATGTCCTTCTCCAGTAAACTTAATCTGCCTACTTTCGACTATTTTCTGTCTGGTGATATTTTACTGTTTACCAACACAAAGATCTTGGGATCATTTTTCTCAAATTGAGATTTGACCTGCATTTACTTCAAGTGCTTCTAACCTTGCTGCCTTTGTTTTGGGTTGCTCACATTATTCTTTAAATACCTCCATATGTGTTCATTTATTTACTTGCATAGTTCGTTGCATCCTGGAATATTGCTTCCAAATTTGGTCTTTTATCATTCCATTGTTGCAAAAATTCCAAAAATTGTCCAATGAAAATTTTTCATCTAGTATCTGTATCTCACAGTTTTTGCGCAATCAATATCCCAGGCTATTTTTCATACGAGGACAGTTTGATAAGTCAGTGAATATTTGAATTTCCCGCGCAGTAACTTTAAATGCAACACTGTGTAGGGGCTAGTACTTAACTGACTGTGCCTTCTACACGATATAACACAACTTGAGTTATATTTAACAGCTTACTTTATTTACTATAACTAATAAGTGTACGTGTGCAAACTACGTCTCTACGTCATTATGTCTCTCCGTGGCAATGTTGGCGGTGCGATGCACGAACAGTTGGCATCATTGTGATCATGGCGGCCAAGCTTCTGGTCCCTACAACTCCTCCCGTCAACTGCCATCTATTAATAGGCTACTATAAAATTTTGAGCAAGCTGCGCCATTTAAGCCTGAATTACATTGGATTGCAGTGCAGTGCAGCGCAGTGCACTGAAATTTAGAACTCATGTAATTGCATGTGGCAATTCACATTAACTGCAGTGCAGTGCAGTGCAGCGGACTGCACTGCATCTTTTAGGCTAATTTCTAAAACGCTGCAGACTGCATCAGCTGACATTCGTTTGAGAGTAGTTGACCGGGCAAAAACCATTTGAATTGAGGCGGAAATGCCGTTCCAGGCATTAAATTGTAAATGGACGAAAAACAGATGCAGATAGCCTAAATATCAAACCTCCACAAATTGATTTGACATTAATTATCAGAACACTGCACTGCTTTCAATGTGCTTTGCAATGCGTGCACTGCTTCGAAACTGCGCTGCGCTGCGCTGCACTGCACTGCACTGCATTCCAATGTAATTCAGGCTTTAGTTTGTGTTTGACAGCCATTGAAAGTAGACAAGCTCGTGAATTTTAACAAAAATAGAATAAAGTGTATTTCGTGTGCTGATTTGGCATTACTATTTGTGTAAAAAAAACTATCACCGAAACCAAGAAAAGGCTTGACAAATACTATGGGGACTCTGCACTATCAATTTGAATGGTTTTGAAGTAGTTTACTGAGTTCGACTATAGTCGTACCAGCACAAGTGACGCCGAACGACCATGTCATCCAAAAGAGGTCGTTCCTTCAGAAATAGTTGATAAAATCCATGGAATGCTATTAGACGATCGGAGGATGAAAGTGTGTGAGTTGGCTGAGGCTGTAGGCATCTCTAATAGTGCCCATGGATCAGGAAAGTTTTAACTCAGAAGTTAAATATATTAAAGGTAACGCGAGAAAAAATGGGTTTGAAGAAAAAAAAAATGGAAGCCTTGTCAAAAAGAAAATGGATAAGACACAGTGTGATCTGTTAACGACGCTCTTTACAAAGGAATAACATCATGAGAGTTGAAATTATTTTTTCGTCAATATTCAAAAACGTTCGGGAACTTCTTGAGCGCTTTGATATAAAAGCGGTTCCAACCAGTAGGTCTAAAAAGTTAGGTACTAAATTATGTCACGTGAAGAACAAAAAGAATAAATGTGGGATATATAAAATTACTTGCTCAAAATGTGGCAAAATATATATCGGCCAAACAAAACGGAAAGTTGGTGTTAGTCGAAACACTTAAGAAGAGGCAGATTACCCTCGAAATATTGATATTTGTCAAAAAATTAAATATATCTAGCATCGTAAGGAAAATATCGTTTTTAACAATCAGCCCTCGTATCTTGCCTTCCTGCTTCTAAATGCTACTGGCTCAGGGAGCAGACTATGTGTCCTGCTTCCAGAGTAAGCAAGTACATAGCAAGGTGCGTCCATTGGATTTTGATAACAATCAAAAATTTGCATCTAAAAGCGCCATTTACAAGATCGTGATCCACTAATTCAATCGACTCGCTGACTAGTCCAAAAAAAATAAAGATTACTTGCTCATAATCAAGCAGTAAAATTATTGTCAAGTTTTGTGTACAACCAATGCAATCAAAATGCAAGTCTCAAATTCTAAGAAATTTAACAAATAAACTCTGGAACACGATTTTGAAATTAATAATTTTCGTCTTATAATTAAAGATGTTCATGCACTCTTGATAAATTTTGAACAATGAAATCTTATCAAAATTCGAACCGATGCAATACAAATGAAGTCAGTTCAAATTTAATGAATTTCAAAGCATTATATATAAAGCTTCGCTGCGATTGTATTATAAGCTTTTGAGTTTCTCACTTATTTGGAATTCAGGACCAGATATCGAAAAATGATGAAATGTAAGTTATGTTATTTTTTCAAATTCAATCTTAAAATATTTTAACTGATCGAATCATAACCTGAAAATATATACTTTGCCTATTTCAGCCATTGCATTCACCGGATTCATACTCCTTCTCGCATGCCAGTCAAACGAGGGACAGCTTTGTCAGCCGAACGGTGCAATAATTAGTATCCCAGGGACAAAAACTGACTTCTATGCTTGTATTGACGGACAACTCAAGCAATTCCAATGTCCGGAAGGATATCATTTATGTCAGAAAGGACTGTATTGTAGTCCTGACTGCGAAGAAGATGTGATAGTTGATTCACCAGACTATTGCTCAAATGCCCGAAATGGTGTCACCCACAAACAAGTGAATAGTTGTTCCGGATATGTGATTTGTGAAAATCAATCAGCGAAATTCTATCGGTGCCAGGGAAATCGTGAATTCGATGGAATTAAGGGAGCCTGTAGTAATCGTGTTTGTAAATAAATGATAATTTGAATAGAAAGTCAATTGGAGTTTACGAGGTTTAGGATTGGTTTCGATTAATAATAAAGCCCTATTTGGTAATGCTATGATTTACTGTTTGCTCTTAAATCCCTTATCTACGCTATTCTAGATCAGATTTTCGTATAAAAACAAGTAACAGCAAGAGGATAACAATGAATGTTAAAATGCATTCTCTGAATTTCATTTATCAGTCGCAGAAATTACGATTCGATGAAGTGTTTTTTTTTTCAGGAGCTTTCAGCTTGGGCAACCATCGTAAGTGGTTGTTAGAATGAGGACCGATTATTTGATTTTTAAATATTGTGGATGAATTTGAACAATTTTTTGTATAGTTCACCTTAAAGAAGCACTTGGTATATCCCAAGGCATCTTGATTTGAATCACCATGTATCTATATCAACACAAAATTTATTCACATTTTTCTCCGGATAGCGTCATCCGATCAAACCGAAATTTTCTAGAGTTGTTCATATATTATCATGTTTTTAATTTACAGTTAAACGCCTTTAGTTCTTTGGTGGTAGTTCACTGAAACATCTAGTGAATTTCTAGATACCCCTATATTATTGTGGAAATAAAATATTTGGAAAATTCAAGTACAGAAAGTGAAACTTATTAATGTTTTGGTAGTTTCTAACCCAATGTGGACGCTAAGTGCCTAAAAATAGGCAAAGAAAATTTATAAAATAAAGTAAAATTTCGAGCTGTGTTAACAGATTACCACGAAATTTACAGGACACATTAATGGGAACATGAAATATGCATGTGTGCGGGCAACTCTGTAGGTACGGCAGGTACCTAAATATAATATCTGAAATTTTATGCTGTTAAGAAAAAAATGCAAATTTTTCGAAATTCTTCTTTGCACAAGACCGATAAACGCTCACAAAATTATCGCTATTTTTAGGTCCCGAAGTTTGTGTTCGCGAGAACTGACGACCCAATAATCAGATCAATTTGAAATTCATAGGATCTACTGGTCCAGATCTGATAGAAGTGATTTTGAAATGTGGGCAAACCTGTGGTAGTGGCGTCACTTTAAAAAATCGCTTAGAATAAAACCAAGCCTATAAATTCCGAATCATTCAGTAGATATCAACGAAATGTATGCTGTAGTTGGACCTTACTTTGAGCCAAGTTTGGTTGAAAAATTAGGATAGAACTGCTAGCTAAGGTAATGAATGTCTCTTGAATCGGATTAAACGAAAAATTTGAGTAAGGTTTAGAGTTTTTCACATATTTGAAATTTGATCCAATAATCTGAAAATATCTCGTTATAGTCGTTTCTTGAATTTTAATCTACTCATATTTTGCCTATTTCATGCAATGGGCATTCATCGCGTTCATACTCTTCCTCGTATGCTGGTCAAACGAGGGACAGTTTTGTCAGTCAGACGGTGCATTAATAAATATCCCAGGGGAAGAAGCAGACTGCCACTTGCGTAGTCCCTCTGACGATTCGCTTCAAAATAAGAAATAAAGGTGAAAAAGCTATTAAAATAGCTAAACGCACATAGAGTCATCTTTCCTTTCTAATAGCTCAAAACCATTTTGGTCACACATCAATTCCCTGAAAACTTCAAAACACGTACCGGATAGCTCTTCGTTTAACGGTGTTGTCGCTACTTTTCTTCAATTTACCTTCTTTAATCACAGGGATAACTAGGTTCGCAAGTTCTAAAAGATTAGTGATGGTAGATTTACCTTTAATAAAACCATGCTGGCAAGGTGAGATTAAAGACTTCGAGTGAAAAGATAATACCTCGGTAACTATGGCTTCAAAAACCTTGGTGACGCATGGTAATTTGGCGATTGGCCTATAGTTGTACACGACTTCTCTGCTGCCTTTTTTGTGGACCGGAGTAAGTGAAGAATATTTCCATTAGTTTCGAAAAATACCGGAGGAACTCGATATATTCAAAAGATGAGCCAATAGTGATGAGAGGAAATTGGCGCAACGTTTAAGCACTATGGTCGGTAATCCATCAGGACAGTGGTGAAAGTTATTCCCAAGATGATATATATGTCTTAAGATAGTTGGAATGTCGATGTAAAGGACTTTCATTCCCAACGTCGTTTTAGGGGAGTCCATGGTAACTGAAATTTGTTTTATTGAAGTCGCAGAGAGGATTGGAAGTAATCTGCAAATAAGACATAAAAGAGCTAGGGTATCCGTTAATACCTTTTTGAGTTTACAAAATTCCAAAAACGCTTGGGATGGCTTATGAAAGACTGCCTAAGCTCGTCCATATAGTTTGAGGAGGCAGATGTAATTCCTCATAAACTTTATAATCATCCTCTAGACGCGACGAGCTGTACTCTTTCCACGCTTTGATTTACAAAGTTAAAGTTAAAAAGATAAACAAGTTCCACGATTTACTTTTTCCCTGATTTGACAAAAGTGCTTTATTCAAAGAAAGGCGAGCTTCAAGTTCGGTGACCAATCTCTTGTCCGAACCTGGATTCCTACCAACCCAACAATATAGAGGCCAGTGCTATACGAGCTTCTCTTAACATTTAATGCCTCTGTACGATTGTCTTGCTATCTATTTTGAGCTTTTCGTCTATTCTATGAGAGCCAAAACAGTTGCGCCATTAAACTTTGCATCATTTCCACTATTCACATAACTCTAACGCAAACTCAAATATAACACATTATTCACAACGCAAACAAACGGAATCAAATCATAAAATCCATTTTTAATACTTTTATTCTACTAAACTTCAAAACTACTAATAACAAACATAAATGTCATTAGTTGCACGTTTCTTGACTACAAACTCCAATTTTTACATCAAATTTCCTATTTTCAGCACATTCTCCCTCTTCACTTGTGCCGTTGTTGCAAAGTACATATCCTGAACAATTGCCTTGGATCGGGAATATTGTACCATCATCATGTTGTGAGCAATCCACACTGCTACCAGCTGAATTCTTACAACATTCTGCTTTGTCCGTACAGTAGGTCATACCGTTAGAACATTGGACCAGTATCAAAAAATCATTTGAGCATTCGTAATAAGATGTCGAAGCGAAAGCGTTTGGAAGACGTTGACCCTGCATTAAGGTGCCACAGCCAGATTGTTGTGATTGACAGGAATGTATCAGCAAAAGAAGCGAGATGATGGTGAGGATTTGTAGTGCTGAAATGACAGTAGAATTAAGCAAAGAAATTTAATAAAATGTGTCCAGAGGTTTTTGGTAGTTTATGAGGCGGAAATTAAGGTACGCGTATATCTAGAAAGTTATGTCATAGTAGAACATAAGTCAGAACAATTGTCATTGGTAAAAACGAGATCAATTTTCAAAGCACAGGGCTTATGATTGAGATTCTATGAAACTGCTTTGCATTTTCGACTACAGTTTCCTGATTTTCGTTTATAATATTTCACAACAAACATGTCTTATAATTTCAATTTTGTCACTAACCGGTTGCCATTGCTATGAATTTATTTCGGGATGATCACTTGTCTAATATTATACTCTCTTCTTAATCCCAAGTTTTACGGCCAACTAATGTGTGTGGTGAATTTTGTCACTTGACACAGCGGATTACATTTAATCTTTTGAATGCCCAAAACGGATTAAAATTGACAAAACAATATCAATGAATTCCGATTAGATATGCAATAAAAAGAAGTACCGAAGAAGACACATTTGAGTTATTTGTTGATTGCTTCATATATATTTATAATCAATGTTTAGTTACCTGGCTAACAGATAGTATATTAATTAATCGGCATACATATTTGTGCATTTGCTATGATATAATTAAAGATAATGATTGTCTCAACGGAAGTTATTTGTCTAATCTAGAAAATAAATACAGAACACAATATTGGTTCCAATTTAAAAACAAATAATAATAATATCACAACGCAATATGGCAGAATAATTGTGATTTTTTTGAGAACATTGTATTTCGAGTAGTGGGAATGAATGATTTTGATGTTAATTAATAAGGAAGCCTTCTTTGGCTATATAACGCCAGTAAAATGATAAGACACTCCATGTTTTTCAAGTAAGATAATAAAACAATTCGAAGAAGCTGTTTATGTATCTGAGATTGTCGCATCGCATTACATTTCCCTGAGTAATTAGCCGGGGATTCTCCGCATAATATATTGAGTCATTAAAGAAAGTTGAATTACAGGCAGGTAAAAATATAAGCAAGGACCGGAAACTCGATTTTAATACACCATTTTTAATATCTTTAATACACAATTGTTAATATCTTTAACCCTTTGGCAGCGGGTTGTTTAGTGAATTTCTAGGTGGAAACAAAATATTTGGAAAAAACAAGTACAGAAAATGAAATTTAATGTTTCCAGCTTGAATAGGATATTGTTTTTGAAATTTTAAACCCAATGTGAGTACTAGGTGCCTAAAAGTAGGCAAGAAAAATTTGTAGAATTTAAAATTGGGATAGCCTGTTTTGAATTGGGATATCATAAGATTGTCACGAAATTTGAATAATGCATGAATGTTTGCAACGCAATAATGTGAAACGCATTCATATGTGGGTAACCCTGCGGCTTTGGCAAGTACAAAGAGTTTTTTTTAGAGATATAGAACTTTAAGTTGGCAACACTTATTAATGCTACGTATTATGTGTCAGCTGTCATGCGTTTTATGGTTAATTTAATTTGCCATTTTATCATGAATAGGTTGACGCCTGAACAACGTCTGCAAATTGTGCAGATTTATTTCGAAAAAAAAAACGGTTCTGTTCCAGAAACTCATCGCGCACTCCGTCAAGTGTATGGCTGACATAATTGTCCATCAAAACAATTAATCCGATTTGCCATGGATCGTTTCCCCACCACGTTTGCTCTCACTGATAATGCGCATCCATCCAGATGTCGTAAAGTGCGTAATGAAGAAACCATAGCAGCTGTAGAGCGTAGTAGCGATGAAGACCCAAATGAGTCCATTCGACATCGTGCTCAACAATTAAACCTGTACCCATCCACATTATGGAATATTTTACGGAAAGATCTTGGTTTGCGGGCCTAGAAAATCCAACTCGCGCAGGAATTGAAGCCTAAAGACCACCGGGTACGGCGTAGGTTCGGTGTATGGGCCCAAGGACAAATTGCTGCAGACCCCGAGTTTCATAAGAAAATTTTGCTTAGCGATGAGGCTCATTTCTGGTTGAATGGCTACGTCAATAAACAAAACTGCCGCATTCGGAGTGATAAACAACCACAGGCAGTTGTCCAAACACCGTTACTTCCGGAAAAAGTCACTGTTTGGTGTGTTTTACAGGCCGATGGAATAATTGGTCCATATGTCTTCAAAAATGCTGCTGGGAATAACATTACAGTCAATGGTGACCGCTATATAACCATGATCAATGACTTTCTTGTTCCGGAATTGACTTGTTGTAATGCAAGAGAACTCTGGTTTCAACAGGATGGCGCTTCATGCCATACAGCTCGTGCAACCATCGACTTATTGAAAGAAACATTTGATGAGCGCATAATTTCTGTGAACTGGCTTGCAATATCTTGTGTTTTAACACCGCTGGACCATTTCTTTTGGGGATACATCAAATCACTCGTCTACGCTGACAAACTCTAAACGCTTAACCATTTGGAAGACAACATTCACCGCGTTATTGGCGGGATACGGCCCCAATTATTGGTTAGAATAGTCGAAAATTGGACCTCTCGTTTGGACTTCCTGCGCGCCAGTCGTGACGCTCACTTGCCCGAAATTATATTCAAATAAATATGACAGAGAATTGTTTTTCCAATAAAATCAATTTCATGGCAATCAAAATAATGTATCCGTAATTTATTTCATTTCAAAGTTTTAGACCTCTAAAAAACACCCTGTACTTAAACAGAAAACCGTCATATCAACAACCCTCCTGAAAAATTTCAATTTTTAGAGAAAAATGCAGTTTTTTGAAAACTTCATGAGTCAAGTCAAATAAGAAAGCTTTAAGTTCCTCCATGCACGAGAACGGTAGTCTTTCACGAAAATATCTTTATTTTCGGTACCCGAAATTTGAGTCGGCAAGAATTGACGACACTATAATCAGGTTCAATTGAAATTCACATTTTACATTAATTTTAAGTAGGAGCGATTTCGATCGAAGTGATTTTGAAATGTGGGCAACTCTGTGGCAGTGACGGCATCTTGAAAAATCAATATACCAAAAAATTTGATTTTTGTTCGATAAATTTTGATGTAGTCATCAGATTTTACTGAAATTCACATAGTAACTGATCTGAATCTGGAAAATCCACGCTGTAAAATAAAGATTTTTGCCCAATAGCTTTCAGTGCATTGATTAAATTAAAACGAAATTCAAATGGTTAATGGACCTTACGGTATGTAAAGTTTGGTAGGAATTTGGTTGAATAGCCCTATTAGGGCTGTCAGCTATGATCGTTTTCTTTTATCATAGCTTTACTATGCGATATTATCAGTGAATTTTCAAATGGAAATTATCTTCTAGTGTCAAAAGCGCTGAAACTTTTTATGAAATCCTCGGATGAAAACGAAATTCAAATGATAAGTTATTCAAACGATATATGCAGCCACAAAACAGTGTTTCTTATCTATTTGCTATGTACAAGAAATGGTTGATATGATTCTACAAAAAAGTGTATGACGTTTTTCCCCATTTTTTAGTCACTCAAAGATATTTTTTTCGAAAATCAGCTTTCTAGCGGTTCTGATGCGCTAGAGTTTTTTCATCTTTTCACTGAAAGACTCAATTTTTTCATGTGATTCGCATTCCCACCATAGTTGTTTCAAATATAATAAGCAAGTGAAAGAACAATGCGTATTCCTTGCATTGTCACAAAACACTAAAAAGGGGAAACGACACATTAAACATCGAATTTTGTTAACAAATCAACGGCTATCTAAGTTTTTAAAGTATCTTAAAGTTTTGTTCTTATCTGCACACCGTAGACTGATATTTGTTCCCATTGTAATTTCGATCGACAATATTCATCAAGTATTTGCATCCAGTTAACAACTTACGCTGAACATTTATCATAAATCTGAGCTATTTTAAACATGGTTCCTCTGCAGCTGTTGCTAGTGTTTCCATTTACTGTATTCTCAATCAAATTAAAAACAGTTGGATCATTTTCAATAAAACATTGAATCGAATTTAGAATCTTGAGAACATGTTTAGGATATAAATAGTAACTATGTGATTTGATGAACGTAGCCAATCCATACTTGTACGAATCATACAGCTAACCATCCAACCGTCCCATCCACCCACCTCCTCGATGTTTCCACTTTTAAACATTTTGACACAATTCTTCAATCTCCAATCAAGTTTTTCTTCTATCTTCCGAAAACCGGTCGATCGGCCAATCTCCCGAAGCTTGATCCTTTTTTGTTTGATGCAACTGAGATGGACTTAGTCTGTGGATACGTTGAAGTTTTAAGGGGGTAGTTCTATACTCTACAAAGAGGTACATACGAAAACTTGCGCCTTTAAAAGTAGTAGAAAACTACTAATGTTGATATTGCATGTTGATTACTAATTTATTAATCTGACACCGCTTTTCATATTCAAATAGGATTAAGATCACGGACTACCAACTTTTTCTGGTTTAATCATTTATTTCTAGACACTTTTCCTTGCACCATTATCTTCAATATTCACCGCAAATAGATTACAGGTCTTTACTAATACGATTCCCACCGCAAACTCGATCCAATGCTATTCATAGTTTTGTATGTAAAAACAAATCTCCACGTTTAGTATCATATCGGTGCAGTGCCACAACCACAGAAAACCAACCAGAGACAACAATGATTGACAGATTCCGATGATGCATCAGCGGGAGAAGCTCAACCGCAGACGCCCAACAACTTGGGCAGCGTGTCGTGGTCGCTTGTCGTCCGCAGAATGAATGGCACAAATGTAGAGTACTTACTAATTACAAATGGAAAACGTATCTTTAAGCCGTCAACTTGTGCCGCAAGTCATCAGATACACGAAGCCAAAGCAGTACTACACATGCATACATATATGAATGCGAATCGAGTGCATCTCGTTGGATGTGGAAGTCTAGACTGGACCTGAGACCAAGCTCCCGCCAGCTGAATCTTGCAAATGTAAGACGATGATGGTATTTATGGACTGATATAAAAACCTGACATATTTTTTTCCCGCAAACGCGAACCATCGGGTCGTCCTTGAATCTTAGATCGGTTGGAGATGAATTATTGCGAGATGTTTATAGTAAATGATGGGAATGTTTTCAGATCAATTGTTCGGAATGTAGATTGGGGAAGTTGTTGCTTATGATGAGGAATTGTTTTTTAGTGGAAGTAAAACTCATTGACCACACGTGAACTCTCCAGCTGTTTAATTTGTACAAATTAATCTCAATAAATCCGCTTATAGTCAGCCAAATCACACAAACACAAAACCGCCAATTCCATTTAGACGACGGTTTACCAGATATACCTTGCAATCTCGTACAATCCTCATTTCAATCACAACCGCGCCAAACCACCGACATAAATAAATTCCGCAATCAAGATCTCCCAGCAAAACAAAAACAAACTTGGGCTTAATCCGAAAAAGGGTCAAATCAACCACCACCAGACCCCGTCTTAACTCCTCGAATTTCGTAGCAACAAAGTCGTTCACCTCCAATTAGTGAGCTCAGGTGTGTTCTTTTCGAGAATCTCAAGAACAGGTCCCGCACAAGCCTTTGTGCAGTATTTTGGTGAAAACAAAAGGAAAACCGAGTTAAAACAGTGATATAACCGTTCCCATTACCATTGAAACGAAGAGGATCATGACGACCATCGACGTCGATGACGATGCGACGAACTAAACGATACAAAGAGATTCAACAAGGATTAGAACGACGGTATTTTGGTAACTTCTCACAGGGGGTCTTGGCAGAGTTGCGCTCTACTTTGAAGTTTTCGAGCATTCTGCACGTTGTGTTTTTGTTTATAAGCAATTTGAAATGGAATTTTCGAGGTCTGATGTAGATTTAGTGGGTTTTATGCGTGCTGTTGATATGATGTAGAGATAAGTTTGAACTTGAGGGTTGGGGCGTTCCAAGGTGAATGATGAATATCAAACGACGTGAAAGTTGATTTTGAGAGAGTTGAAGCCACCAACTATTATCTCTTCGCATGAAAATAAGATACTTATGATTTGAGTTCTTGCTTGCGAACTGTATTTGAGTTTCGGTATACTATTAAACATTTTATAAAAAGGGTTTTAAGTGGGAGACAGTGATTCTGCTGCAGCAGCCACTAGGTCTGCTCCCGTACTTTCAGTCACTGAATTTTACTGAATTTTTCTGAATCATGTGGTAGGAAAATTCGTGAAAAGTGCGGGAACGCTCTCATTACATTAACTTCAAAATGACAAACATAATTGTCAGTTTTCGGTTTTTGGGAGAACAATAGTGATTATAAAGTCATCTTAAATTTTCAGTTTTCAGTAAAACAGCGTACGGGAACGGCTTCATTACAATTAATTGCAATTAATCGCAATTAATTGTAGTACGGGAGTAGGCCTACTATTAATAAACCAAATGATGAAGTCGCAATGGATACTGGAGAGCCTAGTACACCGTTTCGTTTCAGCATTCATTATCTTATTGTTTGGTTGCGTGGTAAGAGTTTACTGAAGAACGCACTCAGTCAGGAGGATAAAATGTTCTTGTATATTGAACTGTTATTTCTATTTTTCATTGTTCCTTTAAGGATTAATTTCTAATATTTTTTTTTTGAAGAATTTTGTTGGTTGTTGTTGGTGGGAACAGAACAGGCTTTGCCATGGAATTATGTTGAACCATCATTGTAATTTATTTGATATCTATGAGTATGATTGATTTAAGGAAGGTTCTTTCAAATGGTTTTGAGTGCACCAACATATCTAAAAATAAATTCGGAACGCACCAACGAGCTTAATACCAATTGCTACGAATACAATGTGATTTGAAAGTGGATTAAGATCGATTAATCCGTATTGATAACCAGTACCGGATTGATTTGGATTAGTCGATCCGATCAGGAATTTTTTTCGGATCGAATTGAGCTTTCCATTAAAAAACCAGGATCGAAGGACTGAAAAATTCTAAGCGCACTTAGGTTTCATTCATATATACATATCCTACGTTGTCTGCGACTGAGAGCCTCCACAGGTTTCCAGAGTTCAGAAGAATGAACACTCTTACTATCTGCACTGCCTGTGGGCGTCTCATTTGCACTAGCCGGAGTTGCCTCCTCTAATGCGCCCCTTCTCTTTTTATGGGAGGATTCGCGAAGAAACATCCTTTTCCCTGGTACGACCGTAGTTGGACTTCCAGCTGACGCTGTACTCGCCTTTCCGGAGCCTATGATCAGGGGGATGCTATCAGCAAGTCCGAAAACTTGCTGGCCATGGAGTCTTCCACGATGGTAACCTGTGAGCTTCCACTGCAACCAGGGTCCTCCATTGCAGTCATACATGAGGCTGGGGCCTGCAGAATCCGATCCACTGTCGTGCTGAGCACGCCCAGCACGGGTGAACTTCCAGACTCAGTCTGGCTGCCACGTGCAGAGATAAAATTCATAGGTTTCATCCTCATGTTTACTACAGACATCAGGCTGCAACTATACAAAATTTTACTGAGGATAGAGTTACCTCGTTGCCTCAAACCCTCCTCCTTTCTCCGGGCTTGGGGCCGGCATATCACAAGTTAGACTTGAGATCGACGGAGTTCACAACCGATTCAGTTTTTTCGCCGCTTTCACAACACTTTTATCATAGGTTAACGTGCAGCAAATACAAAAAAATCCGCAAATGCCTTCCACATCCAGAAAACAATCTCAAACTTCAATTTTTTTTCTCTTCTACCGGCATTAATTTTTTGCTCTTCACAGCACAAAACACAATAAACGAAAATCCAAAAAAAAACTGATCCAATACTCCACCATATCCTGAACTTAATCCTTTTTTTCGTTACCAATTCACAATCCCTAATTGTAAAAACATCTAAAAGCAAACCAAACAAACTAACTGCCTTTCGTCGGACTCGTCACCTTCTATTTTTGCTACTCATCTTCTGTTCCGTCTAACACAACCACCATTTTCCAATTTGATAAACGAATGAAAATTGAAAAACCGAAACCGTTCTTTTGTTTTTAGAATACATACGACGGTAGCTACTGCTGCCGCCAAAAGTTGAATGTCAACTCTCTACTGGGTAGCTTATATTCTATTTTCGCATAATTTGCCGCCAGTTGCCAGTTTTTCAACAAGCCGTTGCCGACATCAATCGCTCAGCTGAGCCTGAATGTAATACGCAAGCACCCAACAATTTCTGGTTTCACTGACCTTATAGCGCAGCTGATGCTAGTATTGTTGAAAAGCAGCTGTGCCCAGCCTAGTGAATTCGCCGCAATGCGATCAAACATGTAACGATTAAATGGAATACTCAGGCTGTTTTAGGTGATAATGTCTTGCATTTGACTGAAATATGCCGTATTACATTGGCTGTGTGTGTGGTGATCTGGCAGCGAGGATGTTTCGTCACAATGTGTGGCAAAAATTAAAGGTGCCAAATCTGCATTTCAACACATCCGACCTCTTTTCGCTAAAAATATGGGCATGACCACCAAAGATCCATAAATGTGCTGTCAGATCCTCGTTAAACCTATCTTGATTTATGCACCCCCATCCCCCTGTTCAAAAATTGCCATGATGGAATCGGAAGTAATCGAGAAGAATCCTGTGCTTCTGCATTACCAGGCTCTACAACTTTTTACTACGATGTGGTCAAATTACTTGCACCTGTCTCAGTGGTCCGGGCTGACGACACTTTGAGACCGGGCTGTGGAATTAATGGTGGGGTTTTAGGACAGACTGATTCGATCACATGGGCGTACATATGGCTCCATGGAGTCATTTATGCATACCGCGAAAATACCGTGTCAACTGCAGCTAACAGATGTACTGTTCAATTATGTAGACCATTCGATGTACATGAGGAGGCTAGATTTAAAGGCCGTAGTACTACTAGTGTATAAGATGAAAGAAATATGTGCCGGAAAAATAATACAAAATAAAAACGCGAATCTGCATTTTAAGTCTTCATAGTAAAGATATTTTTAAATTCAATTCACTCCATATCTCCTTAACTCTTAATTTCGCCATTTTCAACATTGAACCTTCCTCGTTTTTATTATCTTCTGTTACCATGCCGTATACTTATCATGACCCTCTCTTCGTAAATCTATTTCCTAATCTGTTTAATCACCCTAGATGGTCTACTGTACCCAGTTTTAGCTTAAGCACAAACTTTGAGCACTGGCCTCTCAACCTCAACTCAATTTATTCAGAAAGAGTTAGACTTGTCTTTAACAATAAATATGCGGCGTGAACCAAATTTTTATACTTACTCATTCAAATTTTAGCTTTTAATTATGAGATGCTTCTGCATAAATTAATGTACCATGATAGATCAATTTATTTTCCTTAATTTGTTTCTTCTTAAAGCTTCGCATCTGCATATTCTATTTCTCCAAATGTTCTGTTTCTCCTACCTTTTTCTCTTTCTTTTGGCATTCCCTAACGATATACCTTCGGGCCTATCATTATGTTTACCGAAATACCTTATTCAAGAAAGAGAGGAAAAAAATCTTATTGCTTGCTATTCGATTTTGAAATGTTAAAATTCGCTGGAAAATAACATGCAGTCAAAAATATTTTAGTTGAACAATTATCAGGCCGCAAATGTATTCTTATATAAAATTATGTGGAAATATGGTCGTATCATGGGTGCATCTGGATCTGTTTATCGTTGCAACAGTGGCATCCAACATCTTAAAAAAGTGTTGAATAGTTTGGTTGGCCAAGTCTACAAAACCAATAATTATCAACCAAACTTGATAGTGGCAATTGATTTAATTTCCTGGTAAAACATTTTGTGTTCGAAACGCTCAGGTAGACATGTGAATATGACGAATGGGGCATTCTTAAATTTCATTGTTCTTTAAGATTCTGCTTGACAGTATCAATATATCGTTGTTCTTGAGGCAACCAATATTGGATAGAAATAGATAAAACATGTCGATTGGTATATTTAAGTGATATTTATCTAATGACAGTTAGCATTGAAAACAAGTAAATAAACACCAAAAAAATTTAGAGTTATCAGTTCGATCGTATAAATAATAATTTTATTCTATGTGCAGTGTTTAGTTTTTTCTAGTCATTGATTCGATACAGTTCATTCGAAATGAAAAGTTGTAAGTTATTGTTTTGATAAATTCGCATGTAGCGAATAAAGTTAACGCTGTATTAGTTTATTTGAATGAAGAAAATATTTAATGCTTTGTTTTTGCAGTTATCCTTTTGACAACGCTCAGCGTGTTGTTCATAGGCCGGGAAATCCACGCCACCTCACCAAACTGCCTTAGTCACCCGAACGGCTACTTAATTGCCAACCCATCAGCTAGCAATGAATATTACATGTGCAAGGGAAATGTTCCGATTCCCATGGCATGCCCTCAGGGACTAGTTTTTTGTACCACGGATATCATCAAAGCCTGCATGGATGCTTGTCCAAATTTTAACATGCCAAATTCAGGTCCAATGTATCCTGGCGAATCACCAATATATAATAATCCCCCTTCGGAGCCTTGGCAGCCACAAATTCCAATTGCACCGCCTAATAATCAACCTTCAGAGCCATGGCAGCCACAAATTCCAATGCAACCGCCTAATAATCAACCTTCAGAGCCATGGCAGCCACAAATTCCAGTGCAACCGCCTGGTAATCAGCCTTCAGAGCCATGGCAGCCACAAATTCCAATTGCACCGCCTAATAATCAACCTTCAGAGCCATGGCAGCCACAAATTCCAGTACAACCGCCTAATAATCAACCTTCAGAGCCATGGCAGCCACAAATTCCAGTACAACCGCCTGGTAATCAGCCTTCAGAGCCATGGCAGCCACAAATTCCAATTGCGCCACCTGTAAACCCTAGTAATCCAAATTGGATTCCAACAGCGTCACCAAACAATCCCGGCTGGATCCCAACCGCAGCTACTAATCCGCCCTGGATTCCAACAGCAGCACCAGAGAATCCTGCTTGGGTTCCAACCGCCGCTACAGCTAGTCCTAACGAGGTTCCAACAGCTCCAACGCAGGCATCGCCGTTTGATACAAGTGAATGTGTCAACCGAGCCGACGGAGTTCTTTTCCCCATGCCAGGCAGCTGTTCAGGCTACGTTATGTGCGTTAATGGAAAAACTCAGCCTGGAAGTTGTTTGGCTAATAAAGTGTTCGACGCGACAAGTGGTACGTGTAGTCAAAATGTTTGTCAGTGATGAGTTTGTGAAATAAATATGTACGTAAAAATTGATAAAAGCGTATGATATTTACTGAGTACAAATAAATAGTTGCTGGAAAATATCGGTTTATCTTGTGGCAAAAAGTGTTATGTGATATAAGCTTTAAATAAAGCTTGATATGAAAAATATTGAAATATTGAAAATATAAAAGCCTATATATCCATAATAGTTTTTTAATGACGACGTTTAGTTCACTATGGAGCACTAAAATGATCATATATATACTGATATTAGCTATTATTTTCATCTCTAAATTTTTTGAATAATTGAATCTGACAATCCTTCCATATCCTGTCTTCACTGTTTCTCCTCTTTTTTCTATCATTTCTTTCGGCTATTTTGAAAGTGCTATGATTATTATTAAATACGCCTGTATCGCACCTACAATTTGTCGAAAATCTGGTAAAATTTGTATTTAATTTTATGCGAATGATATAGACATTCATAATTTTGGACAAATCCGCCAGAAACTGTGTGAAAAGCAAGTCAAAAATCAAGGTAACGTGAGGCTGTTTTTGGGGAATGAGGTTTTGGTAATACCAAACTAAAATAAAACTTCAGAAATGGATAAAGAAAACATCATTATACGCCGCTCTCTTGCCTATAAAATCGTTAGCCTCATCACGTAGCATTTCGTAAGAATTTTTCAACATATTTCCCGATTTCCTCTTTGTCCACCCAATTTCATTCCGGAGCTCATACATCTCTTCGTCCACTCAGTTCACGTCTGAATGATCCATGCTTGCAATTGCAATGTACAAAATGAATATATTTACAGGAAGCACAGTTCTCTTTGTTTCCAATATTTTTTTAACCGATGCCAGTGTATGACTCTGCGTACACACGTATTTCTAAACGTTTGCTTACCCCTGTAAAGAACGGGCTTTTTTACCCATGACCATATTAGGTCATGATTCATGCGTGGCATAAAAATGGTTTGGGCCGTCCCCGCTATCCGAGTGATGATTATGCAGCAGTTCACGCCTTTGAAGGACAGTCAGTGAGTAAGTGACTGCCAAGAAGAGTTTGATGTCTTTAGGTAAACATTTATGAACTACAATAGAGTAAGAACCTTGGAAATTAATGACTGAATTTGTTATTTTTGGATTTTGGAGATTGTTGATCCAATTATCATTTGACTGGAAGCTTGTAAGATTATGTTGTGTTACATGGAAGTCCCACAACGGCCGTACCAGTGGATAAGATGTTTCCTCCCGAATCCTCAAAAAAGAGGAGGGAGACAAACCAAAGGCAAATCTGGCTAGTGTAAATGATACGCCCTCAAGTAGTAAAGAAAGTAAGAGTGCTCGTTCCTCTGAACAATGGAAACTTGTAATGGCTATCAGTCTTAGGCAACGTAAGAAACTGCGCACAAGACGCAAGCTGCCGGCGAAGGCAGACAGGGAGCTCAATGCCGTAATAGCTGCTTTTTTTCCCTGCAGACTGGATGTTAGGCAGCGAAACCTCTGAGCCTAGCTAGAGTAGTGAAAGAAAGGTTGGTTGGTGATGCTAAAGCTGCCAGCTTGGAGGGAAAACTGACGACGGTACAAAACTACGCCGGCTGGACATTGCAAGCCAGCGAAGGCTTTCAGCCATCGACAAAAGTATAATCTGTTCAAGAAATTGATGATTTTCAATGCAAAATGTGAATCCGCGACAACGTTGAAAGGTAAAGAGGGACCAGCTACACCGGAAATCTCCCTGCCAGCCAGCAAAACCGATGTCTGCACTACTAAGCAAACCTAGTATAAAATCTTTTTTGTAGATTTTCTTTCACTGAGATCACGCAGACATTGACTAAAACATCAATTTCCGACATTTCTATGCCTGAAGGTATAAGATTTGCTCAGATCAACTTGCAGCATACCAAGGCTTCGTCCTTTCTTTTGAGCGGAAAATTGGCAAAACTGCAAGCATTCCCCTTATTGCACTTATACAGGAACCGCGGGTTCGAGGCAACATGATCTTCGGACTCAGTTCAATTACGGAGTTAAAGATCTTTAATAATGAAATATCAATACGGCCGAGGACTTGTGTCCTGGTATCCAATCTGCTTGATGCGACCATGCTCAGCCAGTTTTCAGCCCGGGACGTGCCAGGGGTCATCGTGTAGTACCAGGAAAATGACAGGCTGAAACGAACGTAGTCGCCTCTGCTTATTTTCCTTTTGACTCTTTATTTTCGTCGTCGATACAGGAGTTGAAGGACAGCCCAGTACGCTGAATCAGGGAGACTAGAACTTCTGGTGGGCTGCGATACTTACTTCCAGCATACCAGCTGGGGCAGCAACAAATGTAACCCCAGAGGAGACAGACTCTTTGATTTTAGAGCTTCGGCGGTTCTGATGATTTGGAACACTGGGATCTCTCCCACATTTGTCACTCCCAGCAGAAAGGCAGTTATTGATATATCCCTTTATTCCTCTGAAATATTTCGACAAATAACTGGATGAATATTTCGAATGAGGTTTCACTCTCTGATCATCGCTACTTGGTGTTATCTTTAGTCACGGATCTAACACCCGTGGTGGAGAGAAGAAATCCAAGGAACACTGATTGGGCTAAATTCAATCGACCTTTTGGCGACAGAGCGTGTTTTAGTGGTAGAAAAAAATCACCAAAGTCAATAATATGCTGGTTGAGCACTCTGAATAGTGACATTATAAGTATCTATGAAGAGGCCCGATTAGTAAGAGCAGATGTGGCGAGATGGTTCCCTGGTGGAACTGAGAGCTACAGAAGCTTAGAAAAAGTACGAGGAAACTTCTTAATCGAGCTTATAGCAACACTGAGGATAACTGGATTGCTTACAGATCCTCGCAGAGAACACATAAGAATCTGGTGAGGACTTTTGAGAAGGAATCATTTAGATTATTCTGTGAGGGACCAAAAGGTGCACGGCAGACTTTGAGGCTTTGCAAAATCTGCTAAGCTGGACTCTCTAAAACGTTCAGATGGTGACTTTACCAAGTTCAAAAGGGAGTCTCTACAGACTTTGCTTGGGACTCACTTTTCAGGTGCTCCGGTGCTTGAAACGCACAACACATCTGCGCTTCTGGTCGAACCTTCTGTTTTTCGCAGTAGTAGGAAATGCTGGTACACAGCTGGATCTGTGGATACCAGTGAAAAGGTTTTTTGAAAATTTCGAATCGCCGGGCCTGGATGGCATCTATTCGGCTATGGAAAGAGAGGGCATTGACCACTTGGAGGTAGACTTAAGAGAAATTCTTTGGGCATTCCAGCATTGAGATATGTTTGATGAGCTTGGCGAGAGATGAAGGTAGTTTTTATACTTAAACTAGGGAGAGATGGCTAATCGGATCCAAGGAACTTTAGGCCAATGAACTTAACTTCGTTTATGTTGAAATGCCTGGAGAGACTTGTTGAACGACACATTTGCACTAGGATGCTTCAGTCTAACCCCTTGAAAGATGAGCAACATGCGTACCAGCAAGGAAAATCATGCGAGTCACCTCTTCATTCTCTGGTTTCCAGAGCTGAGGGAGCGATCTCAACTGGTGAGCATGCGATGGGGATTTTTGTGGATTTTGATTGAAGAGGCCTTTGACTGTGTGCCCTTTGTATGTGAAGCTTTTTATGTGAAGCTGCAAAAGCTCATGGCGTAGATGACGTCTTAGTTAAAAGGCTACATGCTATCCTGAAGCAGAGATTGTTGCTGGCGGAAGGTGGATCCGACTGCTACTTAAGAACGAAGGAGACTAGTGGATTCTTTCAAGCGGGTATCTTATCACCACTCCTGTGAAGTATGCTAGTTGATTCCCTGCTAAACGAACTACAAAAAAAGCAGATGCTCGCTTATGCTGATGACGTGGCCAAACAGTAAAGATCTGAGTGTGGTATATAGAAATACTCAACGCGAATTGGATCTAATTGACAGTTAGTGTTCAAGGCATGGCCTAACAGTGAATCCTGGCAGACGAAACTTACTTTATTCACCAGGAAAAGAAAAATGGAAGGACAAGTGCTTCCAAATATGAATGGTGTAACTCTTCAGCTTTCAGATGAAGTCAAATAGCTTCGAGTAATCTAACTTTGCTGGAAAAACCATGTAGAAACGAAGCTTACTGGTGCCTTAAATGCGTTCGGGTAGTGCAAGAGAGCTGTTGCCACCACATGAGGTCTAAAGCCTCGTGTGGATAGCTAGATCTAAATAATGATCATAAGGCCGATTATCACGTACGCATCCGTGCAATAGTTGACTATTGTGAAGCTGTTATATGCTCGCAAGAAGTAAGCCAGGCTGAAAAGGACTTTGTGCCTGGGTATCTGTGGTGCCATGAGTATTGCTCCAGGTGTGGCTCTTGATGCGCTTTTCAGTCTGCTTCCTCTTGACATTCAAATTCAAAGTGTGGCGATGGGTTCTGCCCACAGACTAACTCAGCTTGGCCTATGGGTACGAGATGACGATGTGGGGCACTGCTCTATTAGAGGTTCGATGCGTGAGACCTCGCCAATTCTGGCTATGCCTTTGAATGCTCGAGTGCTCTTCCTTGACTCCAGGAGAAGGTATCAGGTAATCTTTTTGAGCAGTAGTGACAGGGATGATCCAGATCTCTGTACGATTGGATACTCCAAGGAGAAAACGCATTACTATTTTCAGTGACAGTTAAGCTGCACTGATGGCACTGCGTAGACTCCTGACTACCCAAAAGTGCAAGGCACGATTGAATTCTGTCGCCAGATTCAATAGAGTGCATCTGTTCTGTGGTGTTGAGGGAAATGAAATCGCTGAAACCATTGCGAAGCAAGGCTCGAGGTTTTCACTACAGGGCTCTGAACTCGCCTTGGGAGTGCCGACCGCATCTGCACATGTCATTCTTCGGAAGTGGGCAGTTGATGCGCACCAAGATAGACAGTGGCCATACACACGAAGGTCTTCCTTTCAGAGCCCAACCATGCAACTGCGGGATTCTTGCTCAACAAGAGCAGAAAAGGTTGTAGAGCCACGACAGTCGTACTGGCTGGACACAACTGCTTAGAAAGTCATATGTATCGGATAAGCGTTGCACAGTATGACCTCTGTTCATCCACAGCATAATAAACAGCGGTTCGAGTTAAGCCTAATAGCCGCTTGGTGCGATGCGCATCCATGGAAACCCAGGATCGTAATTTTAGTGTATGGTAGATTTTAAGTGAGTTAACCCCAGCTGTTTTACAGACTGGGTAATACTATTAGTGTGCAAGAAAGACAAAATTGTATTGGAAAAAATATAAAAGAAAATAGAACCAATAAGAGATAGCAGGCCAAAATAATTTTGACACTAGTTTTGGGGCTTTCTTTGTTACTTAAACTTTAAGGTTAGGTTGAGAATGTACAATTAATAATTAATAAAAATATTTTCAATTTAATTCAGATTGTTTGCTCATCCACTTTATTGACCAGATTTAGCATCCAGCAATTAAAACGAAAATTTCAATAATGGTGCAAATATTGGTGCTGTAGTTGAATATTTCAAAAAGCTCACTGTTTCTTATAAATATGGTCTAACTAATTCAAAGCACCAATATGCAAAATACATTTAACTTTCTGGAAACTATGTTGAGCCATAAAGCCAAAAAAACCAAAACGCTTTGTTATCATCACGACACCCGGCACTTATCAGCCCACCCTCGTATTAGTTATTTATTCCAACACCTGTGAGGGAACGTGCAATAAATATCAGGCAGTAATCCTCCCATCTTGAGAATAATTGTGACACTTGTTTATTTGTTGCTCAAAATATAATAATGCGAAATAACGTTATTATACATATCTACGCTTGGGGTAAGATAAAGTATCAAGCACTATTTAAAATGAATTGAAATTTAAGATGATAATGAAAATCGTGAAAAACTGCACCTGCTAACAAAATTTCGCCACTGCATGGCAACTAAACGCAAAACCACACTACGCGAATTCTCCACACAAACAGAAAACATCCAGCCACCCATCTTCGAAGTAGCTTGGTACAATATGACGGAAGCACTTCAATTTAATGGACGATCCAAATCAGGGCACTTTCTTAATGAACAATTAAGCTATCATTTTCCAACTTTGTACGATTGAGAGCTATACTTCAAAGGTTACATAACATGGAAGCAAAGTATTCGTTTGGATTACTAACTCATCACTCTTGATTACTCGGTACAATATACAAGTACGCAAGATGATGGCAAATTAACAATTTTCGTGAAGTTTTCACTGATTTCATTGACGGCACCTGAACAAAATGAACAAATGATAGAGGTGCGTAGTTTCACTTTTTTGTAATAAGTAAATTGCGATGTTAAAAGTTTTAATGGATTAGTGTGAATTGAAATTGGCACACATTAGAGATGGGCAAAATACCTCATGACACACCACTGATCGCTCTTTTTTAGAGTATTTTACAGTATTGCGCCGTACTCTCAGTACACTGTTCGCTTCGCATTTCATTAAATTTATTCAAACGAAAGCTTTCGCTCACAGACTATGCTGTGCTTTTTTCAGGCGCTGCACTGTAAGAAAGAGCTATGCCTCATGAGCCATGAGGCATTTTGCCCATCTCTAGCACACATGTAATAGGAATTAAGGGGGGAGATACATGTAACTGCTAAAACAAAAACGATTTTTTTTTATAGCATCAAAGTGTTCGAAATACTCTTAAAATATACCAAAAAAAAGTTTTGAAGCGATATTCGTATTAGTTCTCGAGTTGTAGCCAGTTATAGACAGCGCGGCGTTCCCCAGGTCGGTGGAGCTTTAGAACTTTAAACGCGTTTTTCTCAAAGTAGTACTTTTTCAATTTCCGTACAAGATATCTCAAAAAATATTGAACCTATTCGGCTCAAATTTATATCACATGTACAAAAGAGTATTGTCTCATCGTTGAACCTACATTTTTTTGTAATTTCAGAAAAATAATTAGTTTACCAATTTTTAAAACGTGATCTTTTTGAAAATAAATCGATTTTTTTTTTAAATCTAATATTAATGTAAAAATTTGATTTTTTTTTCTAAATTTTACTGGTTCACCTATGAATTATAGATCTCATTAGCATTTTTTTTTTCTCTGAACGTTGCAAGTTTCTCGGAAAAGGCGTTAAGTTGTACGAGGCTGTTTTTGATGTGTTTTTTTCATTTGCTCGCATCGCCTCCATTTTGTGTTAAAAAGTTATTAAAAAAATATTTTTATTTACTATAAGATATGTACTTTGAGGATTTAATATTGAAAATTTTCTGAATAAACAATATATATATTTTAAGTCAATCTGAAATTAGCAATTTCTTTTCCATTTTACATGTATTTCCCCCCTTAAGCATGGAACTTTGGAACATATAATGGTTTGCTTCTTACGCATACTTAATATGACTGGAACACCTGTTAAAGCGTGGAAAAGCTAATCTTTAAATATATTGTATAGTAACCATCGCGTAATAATACGTGATTTCAAGATACAAGGCACACATTTGCTTAAGTTATCAATTTGAAACGATATCGGTACGCATTAAATGAGATTACTTCGGATATATTTTATCAGTACCGCTGCGAGAGTATTTTAAAATGGACCGGGTGCATAGGAGGGGATAATTTATTGCGTGTTGATATAAAATGAACTTTCTTCAGATTTGAAATCCTAGTATTATTTTACTCTGTTACTGTGAGCATTTGTTCAAAATGAAGGCTGGTAATTTGAATATTGTGGATAGTGCTAAATATCTGTTTTCAAATAAATTCTCTTATTCTGTGATTTTCAGTATTTATCATCTCAGTAGTTCTTTTGGTTTTGACTTTGAATCTTTGCGATGTCGAAGCACAATCATGCGTCGGCGTAAAGGATGGTTATCTATTTGCTGTAACAAACAAATGCAATGAGTACATTATGTGTGTCGGAGGAAAAAATGTGGCTGGTAAATGTCTCGGTAACAGGAAATTTGATGGAGTCAAAGGTTATTGTACTGATGCCAGTTGCCCGTAAGATGTGGCAAGTTACCAAGAAATAAAGCTATTGTGATGATTTTGATGATGTTTGTTTTTGGAGCTATAATTTTTTGATATCTTGTTGTGTATAGTTGAATGAAATCAATTAAATGAAGCTCTTCAGACGGGAATTTCTTTCTCTTCTAATTATGTAGAATTAGGTGAGATTTGTACTTATATAAAACTAGGATCGCTGATCACAGGAGTCATTTTCTTCATTTTTTCCCAGGATTCCAGGATTGTTTTCATTCTATTATTTTATTATCTATTATTAACTAGTGTCAAAGAAGTGTCTTCTGATAGTAGTGTTAACTCTACAATCGTCTCTCTTGACGCCAAGTCGATAACAGCAGATGTAATTAAAGATATGGTGGAACACATTGCGATTTTTTGTAGGATAGTTTTAATACTACCCGACCTTGTGTTATTTTGATTTGGTGGATGTAGTTTCCAACTTTTTGTATATTGATCCTGCTAGGCTAGATAGCTCCATCTGCTCTAAATGTAAACAACCTTTATTAACAAGGCTTCACTTTAGACTAATCAGTAGATAAGATTTTTCAGTGTGGCAGATTATAGAAAGCGTCTAAGAGTATGATCTGAATCTGTTCCATCTTTTCATCGAATTTAATGCTATCTATTAAAGTATAGCCAAGGTAAAACTTTACACGGCCATAAGAAACTTCGATATTCCAGCCAAACTAATTAAACTTGCAAGTCTGTCCATGACAAATGTGCAAAGCCTGATTCATGTCTCTGCATTCTTATTGAACCCGTTTAATATTAATAACGTTCTACTACAACTCAAGTACTTCTATTATGTTCTTTTCAACCTGTTACTAGAAAAAGTAATCCGGGTAATTGAGGTAAGCAAGCATGATCATAACCCAATTATTGTCTGCTCAAGTCTACGAACAAGCTATTAGTTTATACTGACGACGTAAACATCAACTGCGGGGACTAGATCCTTCGCGAACATTAAGCAGGTAGCAAAAAATATAAGGCTGTAGTTGAATGAACGAAAAAGTGCCATCATCGAAAATAATCTACTGTAGTCATAATAACCATTTCTTGGCAAAAAAATGTCCGTCTTAAAAGGGCACCATTTATTGGCAACTAGGCTGATTCTGAAAATCCACCAGTAGTGGGCTCGATCAGTGCGACAAAAGCTAAGATTTAACAGACTCCAACTTTTTATATAACCGCAATGCGCGATTCTGATCTTAGTTTCTAGTTTGCTGTATTGACTGGCAGTGTGAAAATTTCCATGACCAGCGAGTTTTTCAACTTGCTGATCATATATATATATATTGCAAGTTCCAAGAAGGCGAGTACAGCAGTATCACCCGGAAATTTGATTACGACCACGCCTGGGGAAAAGATTGCCTTCTCTCGAAAAAGGAGGGGGGAAGCACTCAAAAAGACGATTTCGGCTAGTGCAAAGATCGATTTGTACTCAAGAAGCTGTGAAAAGAGGAAAAAGAGCAGACAAAAGTCGATAGTGAAAGCAAAACCTGTGAGGCACACAAAGCTGGATACTAGTCAGAAGAGTTGGCTTGTGACTCTAATGCTGTCAGTTTGTGGTAGACTCATATCAAAATGGAGACCCACGCCTTGCCGGGCTAACTGGGCATCGCCAGCCAAGTAAACCCTCAGCACAAGAAGAGCGCTCTATATAAAAAGTTGATGATTCTTCATATGAAAACTTTTCGAAGCACACTTTTCCACCTAGCCGGGAGTGTGGTGGATATGTTCGTATATATGTTTTTTATGGGCTTTTTAAACATAGAAAAACAAACTCACAAAGATTCCAAGTCGTAATTGAAAATTGTTGATTACTTTTATGTACCATGACGAGTGGCTGATAAACAACGTCCGTGGTGCAAAAAAAGTAAGCAACCACAAACAATGGTATTGCAACAATGTACATAGTACGAAATAGTAAATGATTATAGTCTGTGGTGTGGAATTATGTTTGTTGAATTTAACAATTGTAGAGTGGGTCACTTACTATGAAAATTATTTTGTAGTGTTAAATGAATTGATGCACATTTTCCTACACATAGATCAACTATTTATCGTACTTATGAACCAATTAACACAGTTGAATTCTCGAAGGTTTCGATAGTTTTTGTATCAGCAAAGTTAACTACTTTTGTATGGTCAAATGAACTATTTTAGCATAGTAGAAAGAACCATTTTCCGTAGTTCATTCGACAATTTTGAATGAATTGTTGCATTACTATCAATAATAGTTAAATCAACCACAACTTCTTCTTTCAGTGCATGAAATCTTTTTTGATATCAACTTCGGGGTGGTTGAGATGTAATAAGATTAGATTTTAAGGGACAAATGCGGCTTCATATTCAGTTTATGCTGAATAAAAGCACGCCTATTTTAAGAAGGTCCTTTTTAACTATTTGAATGACAAATAGGTCCTGTAAAAACAAAAGTTAAGAAAGTGAAAAACTATCTGGTCGTGAAAAGAAATTGGTACAACCTAATAGTCGAATAGTTAAACAAAAAGTTTAAAAGGATCCTATTTATTCTCTAATGGAACTTACTGCACCATTAAAAAATTCATTGACACCAGATTTTAGGGTTCAGATAGTGCGATAATACTTTAACAAAAAGGAGTACACATTTTTTAGTGACTCTAATCAGGGGAAAAAATTGGATTATTACAGAGGACATTTAAATATGGGTGAGGAATTCTGGAAAAGTATTTAAGTTTCAGATGAGGACAATTTCAATATTGTTACTCATGATTGAAGCGCGTGGGTATGTAGAATACCAGATTTTATTTACATGTCATGTAAAAATATGGAGTACATATATAAATACTGGAACTTATCTATAACTTATCTATACTACTTCGTATTTGTAGAGACATCTAAACTAAACGCTCATCATTTCGAACCGGAAACTTAAATTGCAGCTTAATGCATTTTAGCAGTGCTGTCACTGAATTGTGATTGATACCCGGGCTGTGGAGTCGGAGTCGTGCCCCTGTTTATTTAAAGCGGAGTCGGAGTCGAACGCGACTCCGATTCCGGTTTAAATGTACAGAACTATGACTCCGACTCCACAGTCCTGATTGATACACCTACGTAAATTCATTGGTTTGCGCGTACAACTTTTTTCTATGAAATTTAGTTTGCTCTTCATCTTAATGTTCCATTTGTTTGCACAACTCCCGACGAAAACAAAGGAATTTTGACAGAGCATATACAAGCTTGACTTTATCTATTTTCTTGCTACTATGCATACCACTATTATCAAACGGGGTAGTTTTGTTTGATGATCACATTCAAACTCACGCTAAACACTTTAATTTGAAGAACTGAATCCTATTCGACTTGAAATCTTTTTGCTCAAGCGCGCGGAGTTTTGTTTGACATTTGGATTCAAACTAGCATTTCAAACTAGGCGATGTATGCAACTCTCATATAAAACTCCGCAAATGGAATGTTAGGAATGCATTCGCACTTGTTTTTAGACTGCTGCGTGGGGTCGGATCACGCAAATCACATACACTACAGATTCCATTAGCTTCGACTTTCGAAGCACAAAGTAACGGAAATTTCTACCGCAATTACTTAGCACTGCAAGCCAACTCGTGTCTCCCATTTAAACCAGCACAAGAATCCTCGAGTACAATCCTAGCCGAACTCTCGAAAACCAGATCTAGCGGTATCTTGTTTTCGTAAATTTGGAAATTTGGTTAACGACCTGCTATTGCCCTTGGAGTTGTTTTCGATGCACATATTTACAGTGCACATCGAAATTTAGCGTTCAAGTGTTTCAATTTTTGAATGTTACAGCATCCAGATATACGATCCAGCTGGAACAACGATTTCTTAGCTCTAAGTTTTTTTTTGTTTTAATTTTTTGCTTTTAGAAAATATCATTGTTAACTTGCTGTTTGCTTATAAAGAGCCGGTTTAGACGAGCGGTTTTTTGCTGGATCCAGCACGAGCTTTCAGGCAGAAACACCTTAGAAAAAATTTGAGGCACAGACATTTTTTTTGTAGAAAGCAGTCTGTATATCTATAGCCCAGTGAAATCCTACATAAAAAAGGCGAAACTTCGGAAAAATTAGGGGAAAGCTGAATTTTGGTATGAACCTTGGTACTGGTGTGTTGAACAAAATGTCAAAAGTCTCCATCGATCCGAGTGCTGCGTCACTTTTTATACGGGGTCAAAGGTCACCAAAAGTGACCTTTCCTAAATATCTCAGTAACGGTCAATTCTTTCGAAAAACAATGTATGACGAATTTGTAGCTTAAAAAATTTCCAACAAAAAAGATCATATAACTTTTTCTTGTAATCATAACCGTTTTTGAGATATTTTGATCTAAACATTTGATACTAGCAGCATCCTCTTTCTCAGGGCATGTAAATATTATCCGATTTTGATTACGACTTGGAAAGTTTGTGAGTTTGTTTTTTTATGTTCAAGAGGCGCATGAAAAAAACAAGTAAACAAACTTATCTACCATATTCCAGGATAGGTGGAAAAGGGTGCTCCGAAAAGAGGATGCTGTTAGTTACAAATGTTTAGACCAATATATCTCAAAAACGGTTATGGTTACAGGAAAAAGTTATACAATCTTTTTTGTTGGGAATTTTTTAAGCTAAAAATTTGTCATACATTGTTTTTCTGAAGACGTAACCGTTACTGAGATATTTTGGAAAGGTCACTTTTGGTGACCTTTGACCCCATATAAAAAGTGACGCAGCGCTCGGATCTATGGGGACTTTTGACATTTTGTTCAACACGCCAGTACCAAGGTTCACACCAAAATTCAGCTTTCACCTAATTTTTCCGAAGCAACATGTTAGATTTCCCCGGACTACTATACGTATATCTATACGAATATAAAAAACTGTGTGCTAGCACAGCCAGAAATCGCTCGTGAAAACTTGCAACGAGCACCATCGGCCAGCAAACTCTGTGCTGGCAAAGCACAAAATCGCTCGTCTAAACCGGCTCAAAGCCAAGTACGTATTTCGGGTAAAATGTCAATTTTCATACAAATTTTACTAGAGGCAAAATCAAAAGCAAAAATTTTGAAAATGATTTTACCACATCCATACGGACTTTCGAGGTAAAACTTATTATTAATACTAGACTGTACTAGCGCCGTATTTCCCAACTTTCCCTTATTTTATCAGGTTTTTAGTGTCCGATGCAGTAAAATGGAGTAAAAATTGAAATTTAGCTAGAATGAAGCGGTCATCGCCAGTTTTCGTGTAAACTTAATAATTTTAATTTTATCTTTTCTTGTATCGTGAAATTTTTGACATAAATTTTACTTTTGTGAAATACAAACATTTGACAGGATATTTATTGACTGCTGTCACATTAATATCTGTATTTAATGAGCTGCTCTAGGTTGAGCTAGGTTGAGATATTTTAGCAAAATGTGTTTCATTAGAAATTTGGCTGCTCTAACTTGCCCGAAGTTGTCCTGATTTCTGTTTTATTAGACTGCGCAAAGTTGAACCAGAGCCATTTAGAGCACGATTTTTACTCTACCTTTTTTGGTAGAGCAAATTTGGTCAAGCAACCAGCTGTTTGTCAACTGTCAAAATTGTGACTGAAGTAGAATTTTTAGAGTAGAGCTTCCGACAAGCGATCACCTTTGAGAATTGCCTGCCAGTTGGTCTCAGTTACTCTAACTTGCTCGATTTTGTTTGATATGCTCTGCTCCTTTTTCAGAGTTATTAAACACAGCTAATTTTAGCACATAAATTCACCGTTGTTGGGAATTATATTCAATTTCTCTGTGCCTATTATTTTACTGCTAGCATTAAGAGAGTTCAATTCAATTTTTATACCGAATCTCCGTACTTGGCTTAGTAATAAAAAGACAAATACATCAATAGTAAATTAAAGGACAACAGCTCTTTTCTTTGTAAGTTCTACTAACATAAAAAATGTTGGCTTTTGCATCACTTTTTCTCGGAACTGTATACAATTTATACCTTAAGAAATTCACGTAAGAATTTCACATCTGCTAAGTTTACGTAAAAAATTTGCAATTCATATAGCGATTTTGATCATTGTAAGAGCGCGCCCAATGTGGGTAGCAACGGTGATCTTTCCATGCTGCCATGAGTTCTTTGCTTTGAGGGTTAATTTTACTGGCATTATCACCACAATCGAAAGTTTGTTTTGAGCAGCCCAAGATAGAGGGAGTTTTGAAGGTTTATTTATTTTTCGAACAGAGGGTAAGATTTTTGGGTCTTTAAGCACTATTCGAAGCGATCTCTAAGATATTTAAGAAATTACCAGCTTCACGCGAGACAGAGTGAAATTTCGAACAATATTCATAAATGGAAACAAAAACCTATACAGTGTGATCATATTCTATGTTTCATAGTTTTACATATTCAACAAATTCATGTCTCTTCTCTGTCATGCTCTTTAAATGCACTTGCGGCAAGACTCATTTTGTTCGAATCACTACAAATACGAGTCAGTATAACGTCCGATTCGAAGTTTTGTGAAATTTACAAGCGTACGTGATTTTTCAACGGTAAACAATCAGCCAACAAATCCAAGATGTTAAGGCATTTCTCGTACTGAGCACGTACATTGCATCTTCTCCGTTTCACAAAACATGATCCGTTCACGGTGTCGATCTAATGGTCAAAGAAATCACACGCTGATTTAGCGGCTTCACCGCGACTAAGGTGAGTGTGGCATTGTGGTCCGTTCGCTGAAGCTGATACGGTCCTCCTCAATAGAGATCATCATGACCACGGCGATGATGACGGTATGGTGATGGTGATGATCAAAGAAGTCAATGTCAATTGCAAGTACGCGCAAATAAGGAATACAACAGTGCTCTGCTCTGTCTGTACGCGACTAGGTCTTCAGTGTACACTGAGACTACACAGGTATTGTTTAATGTGAGATTTATTGCCTGGACATGCCTAGATTGTTAGATAAGAGATATATTGTGGTACGGTGGTGAAAATGGAAATTGGTAGTATGTATTGGAATGATTGTGGTTAGATGGGTGAACCCAAGGTGCATTCGAATTGCATAAGTTCGTCGGTTGGTGTCGAAATGGACGACCTCAAGGTGATTTGAATTGAATGTAGCTATGGAAGTAAGTGTGGCTCAAACTGCTTTCGTAAGTCAGCGATCTGAAATGTATTTGAGTTATTATATATTTGAAGATTTGATAAATTAAATAAATCTCGCATTCGTGTCGTCAAAAAAAAACGTGGCATAAAAAAACGTATTTACGTAGCTTGCAGTTTTACTGTTCACACAGTTACAATTTCCCATACTGATTGAGACCAATTTTAATTTTCCTGTTGTAATTTACCAAGTACCAATTTTCAATCGCTATATAAATTAATGAAACCTTAACCTTAGTTCACCTGAATTTTTTTTAAAACTGGTTTAAGATCTTCGTAAAAAGCTGAATGAACATAGCAGCAAATAAACACAATTGAAACTGCACTCCATGCCTTCGCAACAAGTTTCATCATCGTACAAAAAATTTCAATACAATTCCCAATTACTTGTTATCGATCCACCATCGTATCTCGTACTTTATCAAATTTATGGATTTCTTCGACGCATTCCCCGCTCACCATAAATAATGTCCCGGGACGACAATCGAACAATGCCAGCACAACACCCTTGCGGACATACGAACGAGTGCAATGATGATGATGACGCTGATGATTACGATGATGATTATTCTGAAATATGATACCGATCCATATTTGGTGAATAACTACTCTAAACTGACAACTTCTTAACTTTCATGGTGAAACGGCTTGCGTTTGTCGATTGCACTGCTCCTGCGATAGTAGTCCAACGGTAGAGACAAAGAAAATGCTGGAAATGATTTCTTTTTTTCGAAAGATGTGTGACTAGCGCCGTGATGGCATTCAATTCAAAAACGCAGCCTAGCAATATTTCAGCAATGAGACATTGATGCAACTGTGTTTGCACATAGTCAACTCATCAGGACAGCCAAGACGTCGCATCATAAGCGCCTAATTACATTCAGTCGATTTATCAGAGTTTTCTTTCACGTAGATAGTACGTACATAATGCAATACGATTTATTGTGTAGGTATGGTGATCAGGTATGACTGTGATGCGTTGTTTTGTAGGGGAGCGTGGGGCCTCAAGACAAGTTTATTTTGGCTCGCGAAAAAAGCTGCTATTATTTAATTTGTACCTTAAACCTTGCAAAGTTTCTTAGTATGATGATCAAGAGAGCCTTTACAAAGTCCACATAGACTCTGAACGATATAAACAGCTTTCACAAATCAGCTTCAAACTTTTTCATACATTTATTCCCTAGATTCAATTTTTTTTCTATCCGTCTATGTAACTCCACTCACACACTTCGGGCGATAAAGTATGATTCTGTTTGTGGTTCGCAATAAGGGAACGACATGTCGTAGAAGCGGTATCAATTTGATGTAGTGACCGCGTCGAGAGACTGATAAGAAAATTTTTTCAAATTCAGTATTCGAAACACAGTGTTGAGTTCCATTCTTCAATGCGGTTTGAAGAGACTGCAACAGTTAAAATTTATACACACTTGTAAACCAACAGATAGACGCTAGTAAGGTGAACGTTATAGGATGTAACTGATGGATGTACATACATACGCATAATAAATACGGGTAAGCAGTCAGTCAGTTGGTGCAGTGCGCATGTTTTATAAGGGACATGGTAAGTAATGTTCAATAAATTTTGCGATAAGAAGACGATATGACCGGCTTGTTCGTCTTCAACAATGTGAGCAGTGTTGGAAGCATAAGTTTGTACCTTCAAGTGCATAGGAGTTACTGAAAAGGTATATTTTTATGATTCAATGTAGAAAGAAAACTATAATTCGATAAAAGTTGCGATGTTTTTCAAAATTATCCTACAAAATCTCCAGATTTACAATTACTTAGACTACATTTTCGATTATTTGGCTTGGCTTTCACCAGTTATTATTTCACTATATACGATACTTCTCTGTCTGAGGACTTTGATTATCTAGAGCTGGTATCGAGCAACTTTGCTCTCCTCATCTAAGCGAGTGACTGGCAAAATAATCACTTTGGAGGACTAACCTGCTGACACAATTTGTGAGTTCCGTGATCACCCAGCTGGGATGTTTTTCAGTTGGGGAAAACTTTTCAAAGACTCTTTGGCCACAGCTGCTTCCGGAACAGACATATGCTACCCTAGTATGTTCTCCAGAGGAAGCAAACTTGCGAAAACTGCAGACAAAATTGCCTCATCAAACGAGGTCACCGATTCAACACAAGACTCAGAGGTGTGCGAGCTAACAAAACAAGAAGCAATCCTCACCGAGCTGGTTAAGAGTAACCTATGCAAGTGGTTGCATTTTGAGTCACAAAACCGGCAACACAAATCTGCTGCCTATTTCTATTATCGCGACTTCAGCTCAAAAGCATTCAACTGCACTTCCAGTGTAGACAGTTCGTTGCTTCCAGCATACACAACCGGAAGAAAATCTATTTATTTAGGCCTACTACCAAGAACAAAACTTAGCCACTGAATTATCAAATTCGTATCCGACAGTCAAATGCAGCTCGACTCAGCAGAAACAACATGAAAGCAAGACGTGGCATTTTTCCTAAAAAGGGCTCCGTATTTTGCAGTTGCAACCTGAGTTTACTAGCTTTTTGAAAAAGAAGCCCTAACCAAAACATGTAACGCAGTTAAGATACGCAGTCGAATAAATATGAAATTTGAATTTTTTTTTCAAAATCACCATCCCCATTCGATACGTTTGGCTTTCACCAGTTTCAATGGAAAGGAAATATTAAGTTTTGGAAAGGATTACTGTTTGGACAAACCAAACTCAGGCTAAGATTTCTAGTTCATCAACATTGTCCTTGAGTTTCCTCTCCAATCAAAGCAAAGATGAAACCACCACTCTTATATCCAAAAATCAAGATCTCAGCCTAAGCAATCCTTCAATAAGTGCATCAATTCAAATTTTCTTAGACGTGGATGACCTTATATCCGAAGTTATCTCTACCACTAAGCTTTCCACAGAATCTTATACCGCTTCTAGCATCATTTTTAAAGCACTATTTTCACTCGTAAAAGAGTTATTAAAAGAAATATTAATCCAAAGTAGAAAATCCCCAATAAACATGTCCCAAATGTTAAACATTTTGATTGTAGTCCGAATACTGTTACAGTTAATTGTAGTCCACAAACTGTTACTAATAGCTAGGACTGCATTTAAATCCGTCTACTTGCATTCCCGGGGCAGATCAAACTTTCTTCGCTACCCTTGATATCGTGATAGCCAATTCTTCGAGCAACCTAGAAACAGGCTTACCTTAGTTCTTAGGCTCATTAGTGCTTCTTTCGGTCAAACCTACAGTCAAATCTGGTGCAGATCTCGAGTGCATATTGCTTTTTCGGTTAAGGGTTAAGATTACCAATGAAAATCTTTGCTTCTATCTTGTTTACCTGCACAAAGTTACTGATTCTGCGTGTTTTAAGCCTCACATTAAGCCTCACATTAAAGTACGGTTTAGGAAGAAAGACTTCCATTGTTTTGGTTCAATATCATAAGCAACTTACTATAACAAGAGGCCAAGTGAAAAAGAGCTCAACACTTGTGCTTTACATATCTGAAATAAGTATATTTTTATCCTTTAGAAATCGAGGATTAATTTTAAAATTTGTCATTCCTAGATAGAAACAGTCGTAGTATAAGTGGCCGACTAAACTAAGCCTTTTTTAACGTATAATTCTGCTAAATTAATGTATTGACATTTACTTGATGCCAGATTAAACAGAATGCCAAAAAATGAAGAAATACGGCATGGTGATGTTGTATTCTAATTTTATGAGTTGGTTTTACACGCCGTTGAAAAGAAAATACCAAAAATTAAGAGAAGAAATAAAATGAGTGAAGAATGGCTAGTACAAAGACACAAATTTTCTAAAGTATTTCAACAGCTCTAGAAAATACCATTCTGCTACCATTTCCAGATTTAGGATAAAAACAGTTATAACCATAGTACTTAGGTCATAAATAACTCCACGCAATTACCAAAAATATTTGGGATAATATATTCTTCGTTGAAAATAAATCAATAAATGAAAAAAAGTTCAACGCACTCGAACCGGTAGAAATACTAATGTTCAAAGAAAAGTAGAGAAATAGTGCAGATTTTGAATGCATATTCTACCACACGTGCTCCATACTCCAACCGACTTATTTCAAAGGTCAGGTACCACTTCGATCCTAAGAAATTTGAAATTGAACCCCACCGCGTAGAAAGCTTTTCAGGGCTACAATTTGCATGAATTTCAAAATTTAGGGAAGTAACAAACTTGTCACTTATAATCATTGTCAGATGCTTATATACTAAAATGTTGAAACTACAACTTCGTTAATATAAACTATGAAAATGCTCAGTGCTGGCAACACTCTACCAACCCAGAGTTTACCACAACTGTTTCACATCAAAATCATCTAGCCTTGTGAAAGTAATATGGATAGAAAGATGTTTGGGGCTACCATCCGAAAAATTTCCAGAACTTAGAAAAATTTAAGCACAGGTTACTTATGAATATTCTTTGTAGTTGTTCGAAACATGAATACTTAATGTTAGCATTTATCAAAAAGAAAAACGCCTTGTGCTGGTAACCATTTGCTATCACCAAAGCCAAAAACATATAGCATCTGCAAATTTAACCACTTGCTAATTTAACGGTAGCATTGCACAGAAAAGATATGATAGAAAATTGCAAAAACTATAGCTGGGAGGCCCTATCATGATTTTTCAGCCAGAGTTTCGTTTTGATTTCATGACCGCGCTGAAAGTTGTAGGGTAAAAAGCTTTATTATGCTGACAATATTCCAGGCACAAAAATTACAATAGCTAGCAGCACTATCCTATTTTCGCAATGGAACTTCTATCAAATTTTGCTACAGCGGGCACTTGAAAAAAATCATCAAGTCTCGGAAAAAAAGCAAATAATGTGCAGATTCAATATTCTCTATACTCTTTCAGTACAAGATTTTCAAAATTCCGCGCCCCAGCCAAATGGTAGCATATACCACCATTTTTTTGTGAGTTTTTTTTATATGATTTTCTACAGAATCTCCATCAAGGCTAATATATTTTTCATATCGCTGCTCTGAAGCAGTAATACCGTTTTTTAAGTCTGATTCATTGAGCTCTTCAAGATACACACTAACAGTCCTCTTTGGTCGGAAATTGTTTGCTTATGAACCATTTTTTAAGATTGGCAAACAGACAATAGTCACAAGGGACTAAATCTGACTAATATGTAACATAGGGGTAACAGTTTGAACTTCAGTTGGTTTATTTTAGGCATTGCAACGACCGAAGTATGGGCGGGTGCGTTGTCGTAGTGAAACAAGATGTTTTCCCCGTGCCAAATGAGGTCGTTTTGTTTTTACCACATTCTTCAAACGCTGCAACAACCCGGCATTATATCTTTTGTGATATTTTTCCCCTTCTCAAGGTAATTAGTGAAGATGGTTTGTTTTCCATCCCAGAAAACAGTCGTCATAACCTTATTCGCCGGAAAAGTTGTTTTTGCCTTTTTTTGGGGGTTGGTTCACCTGCTCTAATCCATTGTTTTGCTTGTTGCTTAATCTTGGGCGTGCAATGGTCAACTCAAATTTCATTCAATGTTGCATATTTTTGCAAAATTTTGTCTTGTAAAGTGCCAAATTCACGGTTGTGACAGTTTTCCGGTTCAATTATTGTTCGAGCGTTAGCAAACGCGGCCACCATCTTGCACAGAGCTTGTTCATGCATAAATGCTCATGCAAAATATTGCGCACACGTTCAGTTGATATTCCAGTAGTCTCAGCTATGTCACTAACTTTCAATCTGCAGTCCTCTATCACGATTTTATAAAATTTTTCAATCTTTTCGGAACTTGTGGCCTCAACAGAGCGTCCTGAAGGTGGAACGTCAACAGTGCTTGAACGATCTTTTTTGGATTCTGAAACCCACTGTTTTACAGTTGAACACTCTCAGTGTTGAATTCATTTCTTGATTTGGAGTGGTTTGAAATGGAAATATTTAATAACTGTACGTTTTTTCGATTTGTCTAATTTCTCCTTAAGCACTCAACACGACTTAATCAATAGGCTACCAAACGAATACTAAATTCGATCTGAAATTTCGCTTGCTAGCTTGTCACCAATCATAATATCAAATACGGAAAAAATTAAGTCCTGCTGGCGGCATATCTGGTTCAGGCCGGGAACCTTTCTCCCCACCCTCGTATGATCTGGCTGAGACTACAAGAAATTGATTTAGTAAACAGTTAAAACATATTCAATGTAAAGGGAAATCAGCATATTTCAACCTGCGCAAATCAAAAATCCTGGCGGTTCTTGTGTGCCAGAGTTTTTTTTCTCCAATATAACACTTATTCTCACGGTTTAAAATATAACTGGGAATCAACTCTGGCACTATTCATACGAATTTGCTATTCGATGTTTCTGTTATTTCAAGCATAGCTCATGATGCCTGTAACTGAAAAAAAAAAATTTCGCGCATCGGTTACAGTTACAAGCATCAATCACACATTATGACGTGTGTTAGAAATTCGCGACACCAAACAACGAAATTTTATTCATAAGTAAATTTTATTCAAATTAAACAGTTTCTTATTTCTTTCCTTCTACGTACTTCTATCCGTCTATGCAGACATTTGAGACAAGTTTAAAAAGCCGTAAAACATATGATAATCGTGACGTGTAAAATTATTGTATTCATATGCACAACGTACGTACCAATTTTACTGACGATTCCAATGAGGACATGTCCAGAGTTCTTGAATATTTCAGACAACAAAAAGTATCAACTGTTTCATGACAGTTGTATGCCTTTGCATGCATGTTGATCAGATAGATGGTTTTTCTTCAGTTTATGATCGGAGAATTTTATGGATGGTCATGTTGATATACTGGGGAAGAATGGGTGTTTTGTGTACGCCGAGATGGATTGAATGAAGACGATTAGAGACGAGATCAGCCATTAAGAAATGTGGTTCATTTTACAAGTGATGCACTCAATTGGCCATAATATTTTAGTTATTAGCATTTGTTACGCTTTATTATACTTAGATCGTACTTTTAGCGTAAGGCAGTTTTTAAGAAAAGCATTGCCAGGGCAATCCCAGCTACTGTAGAGACTGGGTAATACCATTAGAGTGTAAGGGAATAACAACTGTGCCGGAAAAAAGAAAGAAAAAAAAACAACCAGAGCCAGCAGGTTAAAATAGTATAGCCGCTAGATTGTAAGTTTTCTTATTAATTAAACTTTAAGTTAGGTTAAGAATGTACGGTTAATTTAAAATAAAATATTTTTCAATTCAATTCAATACGCTTTATTATTTTAAGAACATGTCTCATAGAATTACTTTGCAAATCACAGAGCTCAAGGAGTGTTTCATGCACTTTGAACTGTCAAATATTTAGGATGACTATCATATGAGTTATGATATATACAGATGGAATCTCATGAATGGTGGTGACAAACTTGGTTAGGCCAAGTAGAGTGGCTGTTATTTGGAAAATCCTAAAGAATGACATGTATCAGCATAGTTAATACCCGATGTGATATACCTTGACTGATTCCACCAACCAAAGTTTTCCTACTGGAACTAAATCATCTCTCTTTAAATATTAAAAGACCAATTCTAATGAGATTCTTAATACGCGTGTTATATGTCATAAAATGACGGGATCGCATGCAAGCAATATAACCTAAGGCTATAAATACTGTTATTCTAAATAGAGAACAACTATATGGGCAACTTAAGCATGGAGGATCGTCTATGGTCCGATCATTTTCGACACCAGTCAAGAAATCTAATACACATTGAAGACACTATTCCATGTTATTGTTATGATTATGGCGAAGTGAATGATGATCGTTCAGTCCATATAGCTAATCACTTCCGTCACTCGCATGGCACGGAATGACGTTCTTAAGTCCCTATAGAAACAACTACCAGATCGTTTTCGCGGCATCTATTTCGTTTCTACCACGCTTAATATTCGTAAAGTTCTTGGAGATGTCTCGCACCGATCGAGCTGTAGAAGATGAAAGAAACTGGAAACGGTGGTGCTAGTTATGATCGTCATGATGTCGATGTCAAAAAGATTAATTATGCCTAGTTGGTATGCTAAAGAACTGTACTGGGTGGAACAATGGACAACAGTAGGATATGTTGGGATATCTGGTAGCTGAACGTTGCTAGTCAGTTATTTTGATCAGCGATCTTTAACACTTCTGAATGGATTCTTAAGACGCCTACGATTCGTTACAGTTTCAGGATTTTGAATTCGATTTGGATTTTGTATTCCGATGCACGCGTATAAGACTAAGTCGATCTTTCATGGTTTTCAGAGCTTGAGAGTTGTTTGATAACGACACACAATGTTTGGATCATTAGCGGTTGAAGAAAGACGCGAAACGAATGATTGGACTGGTGATAATGACAAACTTTAGTATTCAATACTTTTGCTAACTGGGTTTTGAGCTTGAGATTGAAAGAAACGATTGTGACAAAGATTCCACATTTATTAATCATAAAATGATTTATTTGACTTGAATGTAAAAGATAATTTCGGTCGTTGAGTAGTTCAGAGACGTTTTATTTAATGGTTTCATGCATTTTTCATATACATGTACTTTTGAAAATACAGCTCAAATGTGCAGCTAATTTCTGTCGAAATTTAGAAACATGATAAAAGTTTTAAAGTGTACAAAAACCTGATATTAAATGCTATCAGAGAATATATAAAACGTACAATGTTTGCATCGCATAGAAAATGGTAAAGCCAGTCACAACGATAAAAGCCATGAAATTCGTACGTTACATGGAAAATCTTAAGAAATGTCAAAGCCGAAATCGGATGGATAGACGTATTAAACATCTATGAAATATCACATGAAAAATGGTAAAAAAAAAAATCGGTTATTTGCAAGAACGGCAAATTGCACGGATTTAAATGAAATTGCTCGGAAAAGTTCAAAGAATATCAAAGGAAAAATTGTGCGATCACACAACAATTTCATAAACTTGCATCAACAATTGCATGAAAAACTATATGGCGAATTGCATTAAAGATCGCATGTGAAATAACAGAAACAATTTCAATGTAAAATGGATTAAACATTTTACGAAAACTTGCAACGAAAATTAAACATACTAATGCATGAATATTTGCGCGGAAAATGGAAAAGAAGATTAAATACAAAAACTTCAAAGGTTGTATAAAAAATCCACTAAAAATTCCATGAAAAATTATATGGGAAATTTCAATTGATTGCATGAGGGAATGGTACATAAAATTCAACGATAACATTCGAATTAATTATTTAAAACGGCATACAAAATTGGATGGAAAATTAGATAAATAAACAAGATAAATGACACACAACAGTGCCCTTATAATGACATAAAATTATAATCATATGAAAAATTGAATGTTGAACTGTGTGAAAAATCGCATACAAATTTTCGAACTGCAGTTGTATTTCATGAAATATTTGACGAAATTTTTCATACTATAAAAAGTGGAAAGAAATTTGCATGAATTTTGGCAAAGAAATATTCATAAAAAGTTGCAAGCTGCAAAATTCATTCAAAAATTCCAAAGTGAAATGCATAAATTTGCACCTGAAATTGCACGAAAAAAGGCAGCGAATATTAAAAAAAAATTTCATGTCATATTGTATTCCAAAATATGTGCAAAGTTTAACTGAAAATTGCATGAAAAATCAGATGCGAAGGCTCATGAAAACTTCGACAGCAAATTAAATGAAAAATTGCATAGTGAATCACGAAGAAAATTGTGCCGCGAAAGGCATGAAAATTAGCACCAAATTTGAATGAAAAATGGAATGAAACACCGCACGAAAACAGCATCGATAATTGTAAGAAAAATCGCATGAAAAATTGTCCAAATAATTGCATGGAAAATGCCCATAAAAACCAGAACGAAAAACGTGAAAAATAACACAAAAAATAGAAAAAAATTAAAAAAAACGTTGGACGAAAAATTACATGAAAAATTCCATGGACAATCACACCTAAATTTAATAAAAGATCGCATGAAAAATGTACGGAAAATCATTGAAAATTTACACAGATATTCACAGCGAAAATTACATGAAAAATTACACGGAAATTTGGATAAAGAACCGTACGTTAAATCGCACATAAGTTGTACAGACTATTGAATGGGAAGCACACGGGATATTCAGTGAAAAATAGCGAAAAACAATCCTTATACATAAAAAATTACAAAGCAATTAGAAAGGACACTTAGATCAAAACTTTCACGACAAATTTTAAGAAGAATATGCAAAAATTTACAAGAAATATTTCAAAGAAACTGACGACAAAAATGCACGAAAATTACCGAAAAAGTTGTGCAGCAAATGGCATATAAAATGCACGAAAAATCACATGAAAAGTTGCACAGAAAAATATAATTTCGCATGCACTTTTTTCAAAATGGTAATAAATTACATGAAACATGTACACATGTACAATAAATTACATGAAACATGTACGGATATGAAGAGTCGGAGGTGAAACGACAATACGCTTGGAAATTTCACAAAATTTGCATGAAAATTTGCACGAAATATTGCAAGAGTATTCGCATGGGAGTTTCAATCAAAAATTGTATTAGAAATTGTTCAGAAAATTGCACAGGAAGTGGCATGTAAAATTGAATGAGTAATAGCAAAGAAAACTGCTTGAAAAGCGTTCGGGAAATTATATGGATGACTACACGAAAATTTTATGAAAAATTGTATGAAAAGTTCCACATTAAGTCGCCTGGAAAAAACAAAAACTAGCCTGTGAAATCGCATGGCATATCGCACAGAAAATATCACAAAGTGCTGCACAGGAAATTTAGTGAGAAATCGCACCCACATTTGCTCAGAAATTTCGCATTAATTATTGTGCAGAATATTGCATGAAAAATTTTAAGAATAATCGCATCCTTGCACGCAAAATCGATTGTACGGTATAAATTATTATATAAAATTATTTATTTGGAATTGCATAGAAATTTCATGAATAGTTTCAAGGAAAATCGTATTAAAACTTGCGTGAGGTATATTTGTTAAAGGAACTGCATCGAAAATTGGATGATCAAATCTACGGAAAATGCGGGAAATATTGTATAGAAAAATGAATTGCTTGAAAGTTGGTATGAAATGTCACATGGAAAATTAAAAAAAAAAGTTGCAAAACTGATTGAAATATTATATGGCAAAAATTGACTCGGAAAGTTTCATGAAAGAGAAAAAGAAATGGCTCGAATAACATCGTGACCAAACTCATGAAAATCGCATGCAATATTTAATTTCAAATCGCTCAGAAAATTTGATGAAAATTGCATGATTATTCGCATGAAATACTGCGAAGAAAATAAGATGAAAAGCGAACAGCAAATGACACGAAATACTGTACAAGATATTATTGAAAAATTGCACAGATAATGCGTTGAAAATTTCACGATAAATCGCATGAAAAATGCATGCGAAATCAAACGGGCAATTACATCGACAATTACACAGCAACGCACGGAAAATTGCACCTGAAATCGCAAAGGAGGTAGCATGAACAATTACACAACAAGTTGCATGAAAAATTGCACAAGAAGTTGCATGAATAGTTGCATGGAAATTCGTATTGAAAATTGCAAGAAATATTGCATAGAACATTTCTCAAAAAAATAAATGGATAATTACACGAGAATACCATTTCACCCTATCTTCAAGATAAGCGTGCAAATGGCTTTACAATTTCGTTAAGTTTGCATAAAGATTATCCCTAATTTTCAAAAGATAGAAAAGGTGTAGTAGGGGCAAATGCAATCAAAAATGCTAAACGGGGCAATTGCTCTTTACCCCTTTTTACCAACCTCCAACCCATCTCCAACTACGATCCTAGTACCAATTGTTACTGCTCGTCAATGCGGGCCCTGTAATTCATACTATTACTTCAATCCCATATATGTATTTACATTATAACAACTAGCACGCTATCGGGTTCAATTGATTGATTCTATTCTAATTTAAGAGCCAATTGTTTTTAATTCTGACATATCGTTCATATTAACTTTGATATAAATTTCCGCGAAGCCTATGTCATTGAACCTCACAAATCGTAATCAAAATCACGTGGCAGACTAATTGATATCTCGTCATAGTCAATTTGCAGTTCGGGTGAATACCCTGAGCATATTCTAAGACTACCTACCGCCAAAATCGCAATCTGCCATCGCTCCTCTGAATGAGGAGCGGACAATGAATTTTAATATTTACTTTTGGCACAAGGTCATAACAAATCGATTAGAAATGAAACATTGAAACATGCAAACAGTAACGAAATCAAGAATTAGTTCAAGTTCAAAGTTGTACTATTAATTTCAATTTACTAGAACTGGCTTGACAAGGGAAAAAATACAAGAAATTAATCACACCAAGGTCAGAGCGATGTCAGGAATCGTACGTAGATATTGTAATCCTGCGATGATAGTCTTAAAGCTAAACTGAAATAAGATTGATTTGAATTTGAATTTTTAGTAGCCTGTGAGCTCGATCGAATTAAACGGGATTAGTAGAAAAGTGTAAATATAAGATCTACGGAAAAAAAATATTGCGGAGTTTTAATGTTATCGTGAACAGTCTGTAGCGAAAAATGCTTCGAAATTTGCGTATTTGCGCAGTCAGTGTCATAAGTTTGGTAAATATTGCGATACGGTCTGTATCAGTAACTTTAACTCAGTTTTCCGTACGAAGTTATTCTACTCTTAAGATTTGAAAGAAAGATAACATTTCTTTGGCAACGATAACTTTTCATTCTTTTCATATTCAAAATCGAATATCTCCACCTCTACTCAAGTTCAGCGAAATAAAGAACACTTCGCTGAGCCTTAAATAATTGCTTTATGATAGTCAGGAATGCAATTAATAATTGTCGTGGAATCGATCTTGAATCAAGAGCCCAAGAGGCCCAATACAAAAGAGCCTTTCCGATCTCTACCAAGCTTCGAATCGAGTCGTTCAAGCGAACACGTACCGGGATTGGCGCGACGATGTTTGCATCGCGAAGAGTTGGTGGTAGGTGGATAAGATATACACGAAAGATACGAAAGAATAAACATAACCAATTGAGAAAACATGACAAATTAATTCTCATCGCACCGCAAAGGACGGATGGACGAACGAGCGGATGGTTTGTCGGATGGTTGGCCGGCCGGCCGGCCGGCTGATCCACCCAACGTTGGGGTCGTCGGGTATTGCATAAGCCCTTTGGGTATCGATTGAAATTAATTGTACCGACATAATAATTACTGCAACACGATTTTAATATATCTAATAATAGAATTAATGTAGATGCGGTGTCACGAGCTACGGAACATAGAATGAGATAGATGGGATGTCAGTTGCTCAGATAAGATGAGCCATGATTGGAGAGGACTCGTTTAGTCGATGTCATTCAGATGAAGTAGAGTGGAAAATTGAAAGAAAAACTGAAAAGACAGCGTGAAATGTAACTGATGAGACAATTTTGGTTCGCTCGATTGTAAAATATATGTATATCCTACGCTCAAAATAAATTTTCCATTCCACTATCTAGGAAATATTTTAAGTTGACGACAACAGCATCAATCTGCAACCTACTGAGCTCCGTATTGTACAGGTTTACTCCAGAGCGTTAAACAAAGTCTTTCTTACATACTCTGTACACAGGTGCGTTGTCAACATCAATCTGTAACGAAAATATCGCATTACTTCAACATTTCAGCCTCAACAGCTGATTGCCGGTAGTATAATAGGTGTTTCAGGAAATTCCTCAAATGAAATTGAAAGTAAATATGTAGGTATATGATTACAGTGTCCAAAGTGTGAGATTTAGAATAAAATAGAAAATGCATAATAATAGTTGCACGCATACTGAACACATATGGTAGGTCGGTAGACTTTGAATAAGAGCACATGAATAATATGTCGCCACGATCCGATAAAACTGCCAGACAGACAGGAATGCACAGTAAAGTGTATTCGAACGTAAGGACATAGTCAGGCTGCTGTGAACAATAAATAAGTCGTGTAAATATTTCAAATATGTTTTTATGGAGATTTTGACCAGATATTCTAAAATTTCATCGATTGACAGTTGAAATGATTTTTGGAACTTAAAACTCTGGATTAAAGTTTCATTGCTTGAAATAGAACGAAGACTCTGTTTCCAATAACCTTCAAAATACAATACCTTATTTTCTAGATCTTAATTATCTGCCAAAAAAGTTTATGTAGCTAATACCATAGCACTTGAGAAATGTGATAAAATTTGTCACAATTTTTCTAGCGTACATTTGATGCCATTTCGCATCCAAACAAAACTACATCGCAGTCTAGTTGTAAATCTTAAAAAGTCATAAATCTTGTGTATCATAAATTTCCATTTGTATGAAATAATATCTTTCACAAATGCATTGTTAGATAACTGCAGTTACCATTCTTACAACAATTTATTCTTTAGAGTGTACTTCGTTTTATGGAGATTTGAAAGTGTTTGTGCGTGGTTATTAAATTATTGAATGTAGCCTATTTCTGCATATTGTTCTGTAATTTTTGAGGTATTTATTGTTATGATGTTGCAACGTTTGCAAATTGTGTTCATATTTCAAGCGATTTGAGCACATGAACGCATAGTTAAATGGTCTAAAGGGTGTATCTCAAGTTAATATAGGGGTCATAAGTGACAGATCATTAATATTTTATAGAAATATAGTTTAGCTGAGAATACGAAATAAGCAGTCTCCAATCGAGAGCGGTAGAGAAGAAGAATGATGTCGAAATGCCATGAGAACCCAAAGAAACATCCTTTGATAGGACGAATTTACGCCATTATCAACTAAGTGCCTAGGTTGGACAAAACACTCAGTATGAGCCCGATGAGGATCCAAAATCGGATAGCATGGCGCAAAGCAGTAGCTTGAAAAGCAATCACTTGTCAAGAAACACTCGTCCCGAATCCAATGAAGGAATTTCGAATAGGGACAGCAATAACTACACCAACAATAAGAGATGTTGAATTAAAAAAACAATGAGCTACTAAACCTTCTCTGGACGGGCTCTAAGGGATTATTAAGATATTTATCGCGAGGAGACCACACCTGACAGAATGCCACAGTCAAGTGAAAAAGAGAAAAAGACGGATGGAAGAAGAAAACATCACAGGATAAAACCACACAAACGAGAGGCCTTTTCCCAATGTGCTGGTCATATTTGAGCTTTGAGTCAAAGTTGTCGAATACCGTGATAAGAGATCCGTACAGAGAGTAAGACTAAATTAAAGGTAACATTTTTTACGTATAGGACTTTTGATAATAGTTGGATATGTTCAAAGTAAGTAAATTTTCAGAGCACCAGCACAGTACAAAGATCATTTTGAAAGCAATAGTTAGTAGATTTAATTGCTCTGAACACCTTGACTCATCAGCAAACAAGGTAACGTGAAAAAAGAGAGAAAGGGAGCTCATTTATAAAAGCTACGAACAATATTGGTCCAAGAATAGCTTCCTGTAGAGCTCCGAAAAGTGAACAGAAAGAGGAAGAAGCTGCGGAATGCACAGTTGCAGCACAGATACGACCAGAAACATAGGATTATAGCCAAAGCAAAAGAAGACCAGACACCGTCTAACCTCGAAACATTACAAGAAGAATTCTTCGATCAACAGAACCAAAAGCTTTTGAGATCTTGGTGTCTAGAGCCAGAGATTTTCCTACACCCCCCTAACACCCCCCTAATACCCCCCCCTGGAAAGTGCATACACCCCCCCTAACACGGACAATTTTCCTACACAAAGTTACCTTTGTGTCCTTTGTTCCAAAAGGAAACACCCCTCCTGAAATTCTGAACACACCCCCCATGAAAAATTCCTGAGAAAACCCCTGTCTAGAGCCCATTGGTCTAAAGTAAAAGCAGCCGACCTAGTAAACGATCTAACATAAAAGATGAGAGATTAACCTTTGATGATCAAAGCAACTACACCCAAACAGATACAATAAATTTAAGTTGGAACCCGAAAAAAACTACATCACCTTTGTGTGGAGCCCAACCAGTGTAAGCCAAACTTATGGTGCATTTCCAGGTTAATGAATTCTTTGACGATAACTTCAAGTTGGCTTTTGAACAAAGAATAGTCGCTTACTGAGTTGTGCTGAATTTTCAATAAACACAAATCTAATTGAAAGCAAAGCATAATATCCGATGTGTTGAGCAATGAGTTCAGTCAGCCAAAAAGAATGTCTGATCCAACGATTGTTCGTTTCAACGGTTCAAGAGCTTTTCACCAAGAGCCAATGAAAGAATCACCGAACTACTTGAATATAATGGCTACTTTATTTGGCCTGTAGGAATCTTGTTGATTACATATCGAAACTATTTCTGAAACATTGGTCAAGTTGTCTAAATAGTTTTTATGTAAGCTTCAAATTTGTTACATGAATTTTTTGCCAAGCTGTCACGCATCATTTGCTTAATTAATTAGACCGTATACATTGTAAGTAGCGTTACTCAACCCATACATTTTTTGAAGGTGTCTAACGAAATACTGAAGCTACCCTTAATTAATGCCTAGAAAGAAGCAAAGGTAAGTATCGCTAGCTTGGCTTGAACAATATTCTTAGAGTTCAGTGTTTTCGAAAACGATTCATTCCGTTCTGTAATCGCCCAATATGTATGATCTATCATGTACTTAGAGTTCTTATTTGAAATTGCCAAATTTAAGAATTTTGTAAGTTTTAACAATTTTCGTTTCTTTGACCCCTTGAAATTGCACGCTTTTCTTAAAAGATTCTAAAATGTTTCTACATCTATCATGGCAGAGCAATCAGACTGAAATATAAGCAACTTAATGACCTAGTAGATAGAGTAGTCAATGCATATGCAATTCACTGAGGTTAGAGTGAAATTTAATTAATTTGAATTAACATAAAAATTAGGAACACTTTCTAACTTTACAGAGCAGCTAGAACTTATGTGAGCAGTAAACGTCTTTAAACAGCATTTGGGCAAGTAATACCTAACAAAATATATTTTTTAATTATTTGTATTTACTGGATTAAGACAATACTACAAGAAAATCGTTTTCAGTATCTCATAACTACTGATTTGCGGTACTATAGGGGCATTGTTTATGAAAGATTTTAGTATCTTTTATCATTCTTGAGACTCAGGCTGTTGAGTGGATTTCATTCAGTAATTGTGATTTAACTCGTTCAATTTTTTTTTTCCCACGACAATGCCAAAGCTCAGGGGATTACCATTTGTTACAAAGGCTTAGCTATGGCGGTAGGGGGATACACATGGGATATGCCAATATAACTTATTCTATTATTTTTTACACGCCACATTTTTTTCTAATGATTTAAAGCACTGGTGTTAGCCCAGTAGCCGCTTGAATTGAAAATATTTTTTTATTTTATTTGAATTGTACATGTTGAATCTAGGTTAAAATTTAATTAGCAATAAAAATTTAAAATCTAGCAGCTATACTATTTTGGGCTGCGGGCTCTTATCGTTTGGTTTTATATATTTTTATTTTTCATGGACAGTTTTTATCTTACACACTAATAATACTACCCAGTCTGTACAATTACCGCACCATACAGCAGCGTTGAATGAGCCGTTACTCGCACTAGGACCGCGAATGTTCGCCATGAGTCTGATCAGCGACATTACAGTCTCCAATGAACTATCGTACGCTTTCCGGATTTGCTCCCCATAAGGCCATAAGTCAGCTTGGAGTCAACAGCCACTCCAAGAAAATTGGCAGAGTTTTTAGTCTCGACTACGTCGGACCCGGCTGTCATGGGTATGACGGTTGGTATTCTCAGTCAGCATGACAATCTCAGTTTTTAAGAACGCCAGCTGGAGATCATGGATTTTCATCCAGCCTTCAACTCTTCTCAATATTTGATTTGATTTGAGCTCAGTAAGGTGGTATAGTAGTTTCTGGAGGTAATGACAGCTGCTATATCATCAGCATAACCTACCAAGAGCACATCTTCTGGCATTTGAAGGCGCAAGAGCATGGTCCTTTGAGGTGTAATATTTCTATATTTCATTATACGGTTGTAATATATTTCTGGATATTTCACTGGTATATATCATATACCTATAAGGCAACGGTTCTTCAGATAGTCTCGAGCCACGGCTAATAGGAAGTCCTCTACCTTAAGATTCCGCTCAAGCGCCTTTGAAATATTTGTCAACCTTACTGAATTCCGGACATCCAGCATCACTAGAAACACGAGTGGTCTGGCCTGATGGTATGCAGCCTTGGCGCGCTCTACTGCACCGATTACTTCATAGATGGCACTTATCGTTGAATGGCGACTACGGAGCCCATGCTGGTTTTCCGAAAGCCCACTGACCCTTCTTATTGCTGCCTGTAGTCGTGGCTTCATTAGGCCTTCCAGGAGTTTCCCCGCCATATCAAGCATACAGAGAGGTCTGTGCGTGGATGGTGTGCTTGGGTCTCTCTTTCCCTTCGGAATCAAAGCAATTTGTGTTTCTTTCCAGCTTGATTGAAAGACGCCCGCCAACTAACACGCATTATACATTCGTAGCAACGCTGACGGTTGTTCCTTCACCACAGCTTTCAGTACTTCCGCTGGAATGCTGTCGGGGCCAGGGGCCTTTCGTTTTTTCATTGTTGAGAGCTGCACTACGAAGGTCCTCCAGAGTGAACAAAGAAATATTTTCCTGACGGACCATGACAGCGTTTTCTTCTCTCATGTGATGCGCAGTAAACAGCGAGTCCAGGATGTGCTTCAGCGTATCCACCTTCAAAAAAAAAGTTATTTGAATAAGTCTAATATAAATATAAACTTTTGACTAATAATAATACTAATTTTTCTTGAATATCTTTAGAAAAAAGGAATTGTCTGTGTGGCTATTTGCTTTTCAATAAAAGCAACAAAAATTGTAGTGCTTACTTTACGAAGGTGCATGTGACTATCTATTCAAAATTATCTATAAACGTAAACTATTTTCGAATAAAATATCTATTCACGTCGGATTCTGTCGTTTGATGTACACCGTTGGTTCAGAAAAATCATGTATGTTTGAATACTGCTTGATTGTACTGCGTTATGAGAGCCATTTGTCACACGTCTAAAGTGGAATTTCCTCTAGGGACAATGCAACGTATACTGTGGAAATACTGTGAGGTTTGTAAGCAGAGCTTAAGGAATAATTTCCACGGTTTCATTTCAAAGTTCTTATTGAGCGATACATTGAACTAGAACTATCCGATACTAAGTAAATTGAATCAAAATTGAGGAAATTACCTAAAAATTTTGGAGAATATCTTTCATGTTAACATCATCAATAAATTCACCAACATGAGTCTGTCGCATTCTTAGCGCACATATTATATGAATGATAAGTATGCAAATTTGAAGACACAGTCGATTTTATTTATCCACAACTTTGCTGCAATCGATTCGTTGAAATTTCAACTGCACTCGCATTCAGCATACATCACATTATTCCGTCTGAAGAACAATTAGTCAATTGCGTTTTGAAAAGAACGTTGACCAGCAAAAGATACAATACCGCCAGCATAGTCAAAGTTACCAACGTCGTGGTCGCTCTTTGAAGTACTCGTAGGTACGATACCAAGTCACTGAATCAACGTTTGTTGTTATGAGGATAACAAATGAGCGTAAAGGTGTTTGTACCGGGGTGTCTAAGAATTGCTGATTTTCATGATAATTTTGCATTAGCAATTATTTATCTTCCATACACATGCATATGTTCTTTATTGGGTGCTGTTGGGTCGCTTCGTAGCCACCGGCAGATGTACTTGAGGTTGTACTGCAGTTTTTGAAAAATTACACAAACCAGAAAGTAAATGTGCTACTGTGCTTGTTCAGGAATGATTGTGTGCTTGTGCAGTTGGGCCAAGTGGCGGTTGGAAGCTAACTATTAACGTCCGTTCTAACGATTCCCGAATGATTGTTAGAAGGTGTTACATTGTAGCTGAAAGTGCGATAAAGTAAATAAATTATATCCTGGGGGGATGCTGGATTAGTGGGTATGAATTGCATTGGGATATTTGAAATTGTTTGAAATCAGTTGCTGCGATCTGTTAGGTGATTTATTTCATCAAAGAGATAACGTTCTAAATATTAGATGAATGACTAACCAAGACAGTGTGCATTTAATTGGCGTAGATTACTTCCATGCAGTTTTCAATTAGCATACATATGTATGTATACAAATTGTTTTGGTATATGATACTTGTAAGAATATGTTTTGAATTTAAGTTACGAATCATAGGTATTTGTATACGAATTATATACACAGGTTTTTTTTTTAGTGAAAGCAGGTACTACCTATATGCGTTCGTTGATTTGTATACAATCAGAAATGACTAATTTAAAATCAAATTATTACTTTATGATGAGAATTCTGTAATCCTGGTAAATAGCAGCGAGGACACTATTTTCAAAATATTTTTTTTTTTGCAACCGTAAAAACTTTTAGAACATAAATATAATTGCACTCCACGACACAACTTTAGACAACCCGGCAAGAATTTAAAAAAGTTGCAGTAAATGAAACTACGGTTCCACCCAGAGTACCCACTAGTCTCAGCACTGCCAAATTAAATTTTGGGCTCCACTGACTAGCCCAGGTTTCAACTGCTGAAAGTATATAAAGTTGAATTCACAATTGATTTCCTGAATCTTGAACAAAAATCTCTTCACTTTACGTTTGAAATATTCACTTCATGTTTTAAATTTATGTTGAATCTAAGCTTTAGTTTTTTATCTATTATCTAAACTTTATTTCTAGTCTATTACAAAGTGGTGCGCAACAAGTTTGAAGTAAAGTCTGCTGCTGGATAGCAAATTTTCAAAGAAAAATGCAAGCTCGCTTTTTTACTACATTGTCTTCCTGCATCTAATACAATAGTCAATATATGTTTAGTACGATAAATAACATAAAAACTAATATTCGAAATGAAATGCTATTAAGCTTTTTGACATCATTTTAGTGAATTTTCAGGTACCCCTATATTTCTATGCAGAGTGCATTTTTGTTAAAAGTAAGTACTGCAAATGAAAACTAATTATGTTTTATATTTGTTTATGATAAAAAGTTGAAAGCTGTGTACCCTATGTTAGCGCCGAATGCCTAAAAGCAGGCAAGGACTTAAGGAAAAAATTCTTCCATTTAAAAATAATTACAAAACAACTAGAACACGCATAGCGCCTATCTTAAAAATATAAAAAAACTTAGCCTACTTGTATGCATAGTAATTTTGATGTGATTGTGGTTGAGTGTAAAGTGTTTGTGGATTATGCACGTGTAATTGTGGATTGTGTAACTATGTGCTCCCACAAATTTATTTTTCAAATTTCGATTTGTTATAACTTTTGACAGAAACATTGGATTATCGTGAAATTTGCAGAGCGTTTTGAAGTTTACTAAAACTGTATACAAATAGGTTTTCAAAACTATGCAATAAACGTTGAGGTTACGGCAGGCATATGAAATAAAATCCTTCAAATCATCGACTCTTCTTTTTTTTTGCTTTTTGACGAAAAATTCCAATTATCTATGCATCTTAACATTTATCCACCATGTCGATGCAAAATTTTCAAAATCCCGTATTGCACAAGAACGGCAACCCATCACCAAATTATCTCTATTTTCAGCACTTGAAACTTCTGTGCACGAGAACTGACGACCGGATAATATGCTCAATATGAAATTTACAAGACATGTTAGTGTTAATTAGGACCAGGTCCGATGGAAATAAATTCAAAATACGGCCAACGCTGTGGCAGTGTTGCCATCTTGGAAAATTTCTGAAGAAAACTGCTTTTTAGTCTATAAATTCCGATTTAGCTGGCAAATTTTAAAAAAATTCACACAGTACTTGAACATCATTTAAAGCCTTACGATCAAAGCCACATTTGGCAAAAATTTGGTTGAAAAATGAAGATAGCCGGATATGGAAGTTTTTGACACCTAGATCGTGTAAATATGCTCAGCAAAATAAAGCTTCTTTCCCTATAACTTCCGATGCAGCCATAAGATCTCATGAAGTAAATGGACTTTATTGTAAGCCTAATTTCGTAGAAATTACGAAGAAAAATTATGGAAGTGCTGCCGGCTATGATAATTTTTCTAGTTTTCTGGCATTTCTTTACTAAGCAATTGTCATGAAATTTGCAAATATGAACAATCCTACAATGACAGCTAACAAAAAATATTGAGGTAGCGAAAATTTGAAAAACAAATGTGAGTGGTAACCCTGAAATTCTTTTTACCCTTACAACTTCCAGCGCAGTCTTTTAGTCGAAACGAAATTGAAAGGTAGGTATAACTTAACGTGAAGCAGATTTGGTATACATTTAGTTATGCTGCTATTACAGGGTTGGGCAGCACCAGACATTTTTGTTAATATTGCAACAAGAAATGGTTTTTATTGTTTTTTGAGTAACAGCTGGTTGATATGATACTACAAAAAACCGTATTACGTCTTTCCTCATTTTTTGGTCACACAAGGACAGTTTTTTCGAAAATCAGTTTTCTAGCGGTTTTGATGCGATAGTTTTTTTTCAACATTAATATATTTTCATCTATATATCTGAGTTTATAGGTTTTCCGTATCAGAAGTGGGCTAGTAAATTATTTCTGTTGTCTACCAGCATTTACTTAAATGCACATTTGCTGCAATGTTATATCCCTATCATATAAATAGAATGTAGCAATAAATGCCAGAAGAAATGTTTCTGGTAGGAATAATATTATGGTTGTGCTGCACACTAGGTATCTGCTTTTTTTCCAAATTGCATACTGTTTTCACATATATTTTGGATATATTCAAATAAAATTCATCCCGGGGCATATTCCAGAGTATCTCCATTCCTCATTTCATAGTAAGTCAAATTCTATAGAAAGCTGAAGTGCCATGGAGTATCATTCATTTCCAAAATTTTTTGATTGCATCTTAGAAGTAACATTTATGGCAAAAAAAGTCTTCATTAAATTGATCAGCTGAATTCAACAAAAATATTACCTACGGCAAAATAGGTGAATAAAAAGTACAAATCCACAATTTACTACCTTTTTGAGCATTATTATCTGCACGCAAACTTTTTTACAGGTTTCAAATATCATTAATAACTTGCTCAGTCCTATGGGTTTGTTAAAAAAAAAATGTGCACAACTGATGTGCATGAATCATGCCGGTTTTCATACTACCCATACAATACATATCAAACAATCGTAACTTTTTAGGTTCGTCTGTTTTCTTAGTTGGTAGCAAAAAGACCTTGAAATTGAGCATTTCTTGAAAGAATACATAATCGTTTTTACCGTCAGCAATGCAATACCACACAATGATGATATGTTCAATACAAAACAAATTTGTGCTTGATTATCCGAATTATTTTTCTAATATCTGTACTTATGCACACTTTGAACTTCCGCAAGTGTACAATTGTGAATTTAGAAAATTGTAGTTGCACCGCAGGTTGTCGCAAATTGTGAACAACAGTTTCTATTTCTTTTTAAATCTATATGATCGTAATTATTGTTTTTGTCTTTTAGCACGTGGAGCTCGTAAAAGTTCGATTAAAATTACGGAAAAATGCGATGACTATGCATTTTGTGGTAAATATCAAATGCTAAGCTTGAATTTTTTAATTATAAATAATAAAAATTGCTTTGTTGAAAAAATTATGAACACGAGAAGAACACGGTTTGTGATTATTGGACATTAAACTGTATACTAGAGTTATATAATACAAACTTAAAATCTTATGTTACTTTCGAAAATATTGGTGTATCTAAGTTGTAAAGTTTGATCTACCAGAAATATTTTTCAACCACTTTGTGACAGCGCTCAAGAACCAAAAGAAGTACATTTCAGTCTTCATCAGAAAAAAAAATTGCAAACCTAAGACTATAACACGCATGCAACTCCTAGAAAGGACAGTTGAAATCCTCCAAAGCACTCTAACACAACATATTTTGGAATTTTTTTTTCTTTTGCATAGTGCTTCCAGACAACTAGTTTGTTGGTATAAGGGGCAGCGCAAAGAAAGTAAAAAAAAAATCGTAGCGAAAAATAAAAAGCGACTCTCGGGTACAGTGAGAGCACTTTATTCGCAAAATGGAGTCCAAAACTGGCACTCCAAATGCACCCAAAATGCTTTACGTACGAAAACAACAATGCCATGCGTCCGATCCTTTAAACAACGAGCCCGAAATTCTATAAACTCAGAGAAAAAGACTTCTGCAGATACAATGTATCACCAGTTTCAGAATTTAAAATCAGATTTTATTACATAATATCGAGACGTATTTTAGCATTGTACATCAGATACTGAATTTCAAAAATAAAAAAATCCAAGCATAAAAATCAAAATAATTTGAAGTGAATTCGGCTTCACTTCAATCATATATTTCAACCGAAAATTTGTGGCCATGCTTTTTTTTAAATCATCTAAACTACGATATTAATGATAATTGCTTTATAGCATGTTCAAATTTTTTTTAGTGTTTCGTATAACCTTGTCAGTTAATTATATGATGAGATATATTCCTAGAAATTCCATTCAAAAGTCTTAAAATTTTAGACCAAATGTTAGTTCATCACCCACAACCATTCAACTCCCTGTAATCTAATCCATGAGCTACGAATAACAGCTATGAAACGATATTAAATTTCTGAAACAGTTATAATACTTAAGCAGATTAGAACCGTCAAAAACATCGCGTGCAACATGATACACCTTAAGTATCTGTTATGTGTAATAAACTTTCTGGATTTGATGAGACCAAGATAAATATGTGTCAAATCATAGCTTTTATATTGGACAGGAGTGTATTTTTCATGCGGTAATTGGTGATAATCTGTGAGCTGTTAGGTTGAAAATAACTGGAAAGTACGTAAACGATAGTCATTCGAGTTGACTGTCGTAGCGTATACGTTAATTTCATTGACGCTTGTGATGCAAACGTATTTGTGTTTTTTGTTTCGCTGCGAGTTAAATTTAAATCTGCAAGTACATTCAATCCCAGTGTGTAGCACCTGGGTTGCCAAACTCTATGAGAGTCAATGCAAGTTTATATGGAGGGTAAGTGCATTTGACATTGTCTCAGCACAACCGATGTAAACGTTGAACATATGTCAGATATGTGGATCGGAACTTCTACTGTGTAATGTTGAGTAAGTCAGGCTGGCGTAGAAAAAACTCTAAGTTCTGAAACGCTAAGCTGTTCACGTAACATGTGTATGATTCAGCTTTTAATCAAGATATAAGTTTAGACTATGAGAGCACAAACAGTATTCAAACTGACCATGTTATCAAAAAATTAAAACTGATTTCGTTGAAATAAATATTGAATATTTTATTTGATGGAATAGGCTCAGAAGGCTCCTGGCGCTGTGTCCTTCTAAGCCTATTGTGCCTCCTGTGCGTTACGTCTTATAGGATATGCAGGTTTATTATGAACTTGGATGTGTGCCTTCAGGAGACATTTTCTATGCCCTTAGTGCACAGCCCAGGAGCGTTAATCGAGCTCCTTGGCTCTGCACCAGTGGCAGCAGTGTTCCCGCGTTTTACCTATTGTGTAGAGGTACTTTTCGCAGCAAAGGTGATCTATCAATGCTCTGCATAGGGCTCTTGTGCTACTTCTGCAGAGAGTGATTTCTTTTTCTGCTCTTTTGTTATCGAAGCCAAGGTGTTTTTTTGAGTATTTCAGAACTTCAAGATTAAGCCCATAACTTCTGATATTTTTAGTACCATCTTCCTCGTTTCATTGGTGCTTCTCATGATATCTATATCAAATAAAGAAGAAGATCCATATAAAATTAATGCTGTTTCGCGCTATTATTTCGTTTAAGGCCTTTCTCACTTCTAAGAGTATAGCTGAATTTATGTGATCACGATTGATGATTCGATAGTTAGTTCTGACTTTTTTAATGTTTCTTATCTTAATTAGATGAGTGGCTTTAAGTAAGGCAGATAATTTGACTAGACCGAGAGAAGGAAATGCATTTGGCACTTGGACCCTATGATTCCTGCTCCTTCTCCACAATCCCCCTTTGGGCCCTGTTTCACATTTGTGCCGCTTTTTGCGAGGAAGTGGATCATCCTCTCATTTGTTTCTTGATAAAATTGTGACCTTGAACCTCTTCCTGAAGTCTGTTTTGATCTTTCTTTGATAGCTGAAATTTAACATTTTCATTCTGCATCTGATGTCCTCCAGGATCCTTAACAAGCCAATTAGATCCCCTGATGTGTACCTGCTGGGCTGTCACTGTTATGAGGTGTCGTGGATCTAGCTTTAGAAGGACTTCCATTTCTGAAATTTGAGTGGAGCTCATTTTTCCTGTAATCACCAAATCGGCCATCTTTTGAAGCTTGTTGAGCCTACTAACAACAGTTTTTTGAAAAGTTTTCTTTCACTACACTGCTGCTTCATATCGAATGATAGGTCTCAGCATCTATTCGATGCCCATAATGTCTGCCTTGGAGATAGTCTCCAATCCGAAATTCCCAGAGTGCTTTTATGGTTTTCAAAGTCATTTTGTTCAGAAATTGTCCCAGGTGAGTTTCCTAGCTAGGTGGATTCCTAGATATTGTACCTCTTCCTGCAGATATAAGACTGTAATTGATATTTTTGCTGCTCCTGCTTTGAATTTTCTCTTTCTGGCGAATGGTACTATGTTAGTTTTCTGAGCATTTATGGATAGAGCATCTTTTTCGAACCATTGGATTGTTTCGCTTAAGGCTTGTTGCGTTCTGGATGTTAAGGTATCCATAAAAAAGCTTCTTATTATTACCATAATGTCGTTCGCATAGGTGAGCCCTGTTGGGCCTTATTGTTTTTGAGGTTAACGAGAAGGCCGTCAACTGGTAGGGATCAGAGCAGAAGAGATAATATTCCTCTCTGCTGACATGCCTTCCTAGAATGTCCGGTCTCCGCAAACACACCTCAATACTTAAGTACTTAAATCGCCCATTTTGCTACTTTTTTTAGGGGTCAGCTCATTTGGAGAGTGTGATACAGTAAGACGTAAATTGCTTATGTAAAGGCTTTTTGTATGTCCATGAAAACACAGTGTGACTTCCTTGACATTCTATGCCTTTTCTATTATTTATACCAGCTAATGAGTAACTGATATAGGTAATTTGCCACTTTGGTAGGTGGTTTTTAATTTCTTCGTGGCTCTTTTTACCAGAGCTGGGTAAATTCCGTCTGGTCATACACATGATTTATTTAGTCAGAATAGAATGAGGTTTCTGCTCAGAGGCTTCTCTCTTTCTCTCACCCTGAAAAGTGAGATCTGAACAACACGTCCAGTAAATCTATGAAGTTTGCTGTCACCTCTCCGTCTAGAGATCTAAATTATCCTCTATGCTCTTGGTGGTCTTTGAACAGAACTTTCTGTACCCTGGCAGTCTCTGCAAAGATATTGAAACTTTCGTAGAAGGCACTCCAAGCCTTTCTTTTGGATTTATTTAGCTCTTAGTTGTATTCTCAGTGTTTATTTTTATAGATCCTTCAGTTTGATGCAGTTGTGACTCGGTTAAGCTCCGCTTTTGCGGCTCTTTCAAGCTTTTATAGCTCCCTGTTTCACTATTACAATGTTCTTTTGAAGGCAGATATCGTAAGCAGATATCGTGGGCAGATATCGTAGCAAGATTCGAGGATTATTCTGGTAGCTTTGTCCACAGTGTACTCCCATTCCATCTTCGTAGTGAAACTCTGGTGCAGGCCATGAAGACCCGCTACAGGCTTTTTTGGTAGCATTTACAGTCCGTGCACTTTGCTTGCCTGCACTTTTTACGATATCTTTCCCCGGTTCGAAGTTTAAGTACCTGCGATCGGAAAACGAAGCTCCTGCTAGGGCATTCCTGTTCTTCACTAAATGCACTGCACTGTTTAACACTAACCTAAGGTCTAGTACCTCTTGTATTTTAGCTGTAAGGAACGTTGGCGTCTTGCTCTTACTTCCTATAGCCAATTACTGTATAGAGGAATCCTAAGAGTGAACCATCTATGGCAGTGACGCACTACATACCCTCTCCCCACACTGAGTGATAGGCATTTCGTTCTCTTTTTCGCAGTAGACGACGAGGCCCATGATGTTAGTTTAAGGTCCCATCGAAGGAAGAATAGTAGAGATGATATTTACCTTAACCTACTTTCTAGGGCATGAGATCCAGGTCCCTGGTTCTCATACTCTGGTCCAGGTCCCTGGCCTTCATGATTGAGGAAATAGGCTAAGGCAAATATCATCTTTATTGTTCTTCTTTCGAGGGGACCTGTATTTGAACCGCCACTGAGTCCTTATTAGTGTATTTTGGGATTAGAAGGAAGTTAATGTTTTGTGTTAATAACTATCGCCGCTCTCATGTTTGTTTCTCCTGCGGCCCAGATTAACTTACTATTTTTTTGTATGCAAGCTATTTATTCTGTCTTTGTTTAATCAGGGATCTTATATTACTTCTGTTAAGGCAGCTTCAACATGATGCAGGTTTCTCTATATTCATCTCAATACTTGTTCTCCATTGGTTAGGAGCCGCTGGGACCATGTTTTGACTCCATGCTGGTTTCACTGCCCTCCATATAAGTATTTGGAGTGATCATTGGTTTTGGTACATTTTCACCTGACTTTTTGATGGCCAACTTAACTTACCCAAACCGGAATGCCTAATGTTGCCGTCTCCATCAGTTATTTTGGTAGCTGAAGCCTTTTTTGCTATTATGACTAGCATGGTACACTTGTGTTTATTTTTCCTGGTAATGGGTCTCCAGGAATTGACATTGAGGTCTTCATTCCGTTGGACTACAAAAACCAAAATCCTTTAGTAGCCAGTAAGCGTATTGTGGTTGGGAATAAGAGATTGATTTGAGGCCCATATGATGGTCACTTTCCACGGCTTTGTACTTTGGAAACCTGCTCTTATCAATTCTACCGTTGGTTTTTCGTTATAGTGGAGGGACACGTAACCTACTTTGTAGGTGATACTGAGGAAGTGAGGAGCAACGCCTCTTTCTACCTCCACCAATAGTCTCTCATCAAGGGTATTTTGCACCTTATCAATTAGATCAGCCTGGTAAAATCCTTGGGGAAAGTCCTCGATATGACCACCAGTTTTTCGACTTATTCAAATGATTTAAAGTATGAATGGCCATATTCAGTTTTTTTCGTTCCAGCAGTAGTTAATTTGAATTGTTTTATTTGTGGGTACCCATAACATTGACAGTTTTTTTCTCTTGGGCTTTGGCTAAGGGCTGGAAAGTCTGCTTCAACGACTCTTGCTGCAAATGGCGCCCAATGTGGGAATCAAATTTTATTAATGATGTCTCCGTCCTAGTTAAAGTTCGAGTTGAATAAGCATTAGTTAATGGCGTAACTCATGGCTCCACTTCAAAAACTCAGCTTTGCTAAACTAACATGTCTTCGCCTCCCTTACGAATCTTAATTTTCTTCTTCATAAAAACAATGGCTCCACTAAAATATGTCATCCGCAAGCCCTTGCTGCTTTTATTTCCTAATCCTTCTTTTCTTCCTTCTTTAGAATGAAACTAGTAATATCATTCGTGCTAGTGGGTTTTTGCAGTCAACATATCCAGAAAGCGCAACCTAAGTGACGGCTCTGCACCATCTTGGTTTGATGATTTATTATACATTAGTTGCATTTTATGTGTCAATTTCAGGACACTCATTTCTTGAATAATGCACTTCATCGTGTCACGATTAAGTTTGCCTCAACTGACTTAGTCTTTAGAGTCGATTTGATTTTAAACGACCATTTCGTCTTCTTTTTGTCCTTTTGACACCTTTGACACTTTTTGACACCTTTGGTTCATTGGAGAATGCAAGAGAATTGATTTGAATCCAAAAAAAAAAAATCACACAAGGCGATGGGAAAAACCTACTTTAAAATCGGACAATACCATGTAATAAGGAGCACATATTTCGTGTTCCGGAGCACCTTTGTTGCATTCCTAACTGAAAACACCAAACGATTAACTTAATTCAATCTTTCATACCTATCGATCCGAAGTGATAATGTCGCTCGCTTCGAACTGTGGCCTGTCGTAATTGGTGGGTTTTTCGTTTGACTAAGCATCAGTTGTCACTCATTTAGTTTCATAAAAATGTGTTTGTTTTTAAAACTTTCAAACACAATCAACGCATAAACGCTTGAAGACCCAACTTTATACGGCGATAAACCATTGAAAAATTGTTCGGTAGGAACTTACTTGAACTTTATGCTTTCATATTATCTGTGCATAAATTTATGCTCGATTTCAAAAGCAACAAATTGCATAGATTTATGGACAAAGTGTAAAAATTTAAAAATCATATCACCCAACAGAAGAATCGACTACTATTTGATTTCGGTTACTTAACTTATTCTGCAAAGTAGAACACCAATTACTGGCAATTATAGAGAACATTACCATCCGGATGCAAATGACTGAATTGCGAGCTCAAAAGCCTGTAAAAGTAAATAAAAACGTCTCATTAATTGACACGAAAAATATGCCTAGAAACTAACATTATCTAAAACACGTCCATATCTACCCTCAAGCCACTCGATTCAAATCGCATATTAAATCAGTTACGACACCTATCAATCGTGCCAATATTATTACTCGCTTCGTATTAAATAATTTTCAATTATGTCTTCCTGAGATCGTAATGAATAGCTCTATAAATATCTGTATCTTTACTCATAGCTAGATACCTCCTAGCATTTGAACGCCAAGCTTTCTTGCCGATTTGATCAAGTCTTGTATCATTCGACCGCTGGGCATTGGTAACCTCGAGCCTGCGGTACGAAGTGATTGAGGATTGAGGAGAAGAAAAAAACAGCTAGCAAAACAAGAGTACCCACTAGCCGTTAGATACATCATCTCTAACATATAATAGACAGGTATCTGCCTATTCAAACAACCCAGGCACATGCGTTCTAGTACACGTGGCGCTCATTGTACCTATGTGAAGATATGCAGATATACAGCTCGGTAGATTTGTTCAATTATAGTTACACAGGAAATGTGATGATTTGCATATCTGTTTCGAATAGAGGAGAGGATATTTGCATTTGCACTAGTATGCGTAATACAAATTAGCTTGTGTTTGATTGTTGTTGCGACGCTGAGTGCAAAAAACGGATAATAGACATTAATAGGACTACGAGCGTCGAGAAATGATCTAAGTTTATTTACGTCCATTAGATCAAAACCAAGAAAGGTCGATGGTTAGATAATGTTCTATTTATGTTCCTGTCGTAGCTGCTGGATCTCCCGTATAGAAGCTAATTCCCACACAATAGTTAGCATATTCGCCAGTATGTCGCTGTTAGCACTATTCACCGCACCGTGTCCATAACGTCGCCTAGTTTTGACATTTGTACATTTGTACA